>OX276396.1:3048214-4248214 GCA_946251805.1 Cybosia mesomella
AGGTATACTTTCACTTGGGGTGTGTGTTGGGTAACCTCCTCGAGTGTCGTTTCGATTCCGATCCCGCTGCAGTACGGGGGGAATGGAACCGGAGCGGCCGGTACACCCTGGGCGGCGGTCAATGGCTTCCCCTTCATGGGGTTGGCATTGATCGTCGGCGAATACCCAACGTGGCGGGAACACATCGCTCTCCGTACTCCTCTGCTTTCAGAGGAGACAGGATGAGCGATGGTGTTTGTGGCTGAGGCCACCATAGGGTCCTGGGGGATCCAGGGGCGGGTTGGCCCACTGCTAACGCAGGGGCCGACGGGCACTTGTGCCGCCGCCGGTGAGAGAGGACTAGCCATCCTCTCGCGTTCCGTAATCGGCAGGTGATCAGCAACGACCTGACTGGTGGCTCCAGAAGGGTACGCCGTGAACTTGCTGACCGGAGGGCTTGCCTTTATTGGCCGGCCCACGACAAGGAAAAAGTCTATAACACCCGACAGCCAAGTCGTAAAAACCTATGGATACCAGCCGACCTCCATAGTATATAGGCTTATCCAGGTGCAGGGGGCACCGCCTGGATGGACCACCTTTCCCCCACACTCGTGGGATATACTATGGCTTACATAAATATTCAAAAAGATATTAACAAGGATCGATTAACCACAACGAAAATGGCAAGAACAAAGGACGACGAAAATGACGAAGTCTGCGCGGAGATCGCGCAGCAATCAAGCGCGGAGGTAGCGCCAAACACCTCGGCGGTGTCGGAGAAATTCGACACCGCCAACGAGCGAAGCAGGGCGAGCAGCCCGGCGGGTCTGGGCGTTCCGCGGACCCGTAAGCGCAGGAGGCGCGCTAAGGCTGGGGCGGGGGGGGACGTTTCGGACGAGGACTTTACCCTCACCGGGACGACCTCCTCCTCCAGCAGCGACGAGGCGTCGAAGCCGGCGTCCAAGGTGGCTGCTGGCCGCCGAGGGGCGCGTGGTGGCGTGAGGGGTGGGCAATCCACCCGAGCCCCCTCGGCTCTTGGAAGGGCTGCGGGAAAGTCACCGCCGAGGCCTTCCACCTCGGCGGTGTCGGTATCGGAGCCATGCGGGAGGACGCGGTCACTCATGGAGAGACTCCAGAAGGTGACTGCGTCCTTCCAGGGGTCCCCAAACCCTGAGCAGGAGGCGATGTTGAGCATTGTGCTCGACATCGCCTCCGAGAATGAGGGCCTGGCGGCGCAGCTGGCCGAGTCCCGTCGCGAGACAGCTCGACTAGCTGCAGCCGTCGAAGAGCTCAAGAGGGGGATGACGAGCTCGGCTCAAACGGCGCAGCGGGCGCAACCGGCGGAGCCGGCGCGCGCGACTCGCTCGTCCGCGAGTCGGTCAGCGCAGCCTGCGCTGTCGGCGCGGCCGGAGCGGCCGGTGCAACCGGTCCAGCAGCCGGCACAGTCGGTGCGGCCGGCGCAGCCGAGGGCACCGCCGGCGGAGGCCTGGCTCCCCTATATGGAGGCGCTGGAGGAGAGGATGATGTGTCGGATGGAGGCCCTAATGGACTCCATCCGCCGTCCGCCTCTGGCGCCACCAGCGGCCGTCTACGCGGCTGTAGCCAAGAGGGGCCCCACCCGCCCGGCTGCGGGTGCGGTTGTGACCCTGCCGGAGCCGGCTCCTCAGCCCCCTCCCGCTCAGGGTAAGGGGAAGGGCAAAGGCAAGGGGAAGGGCAAGGGGAAGACGTCCCCAGCCCTGGCCCCAGCCCCAGCCCCAGCCGTGGTTCCGGCTACCTCCACCCCATTGGAAGGGGGCTGGGAGGTGGCTGGAGCCAACAAGAAGAGGCGGAAGGCCGCCAAGAAGGCCGCCAAGAAGGCCAGGAAGGCCGCGGCCGCCGCGAAGACAGCGCCGGGGAAGCTCCGTGCCCCTCGTACCACGGCCGTCGTCGTCACCCTGACGGCGGAGGCAGCGGGTAGGGGCATGGGGTATGCCGAGGTGTTGGCCAAAGTTAAGGCCAACGTCGATTTGAAGGCCCTCGAGATCCCGGGTGTCCGGTGCAAGAGCACACGGACGGGAGCCCGGCTCCTCGAGGTCCCTGGCGCCGCCAGTGGCCCCAAGGCCGACGCCCTAGCGGCTCGGCTGAGGGAGTCGCTGGACGCAGCCGACGTCCGGGTGTCCAGGCCCATTAAATGCGCAGAAGTGCGCATTACGGGCCTGGACGACTCCGTCACGGCAGAAGAGCTCAGGCTCGCCGTGGCGGAGGCCGGGGACTGCTCCCCGGACACAGTAAAGGCCGGAGCTATACGCTTCGGCCGCGGTGGACAGGGGGCAGCAGTTGTCGGCTGCCCTATCGCGGCGGCCCAAAAGGTCGCAGACGGGCGGAGCCTCCTGGTGGGAGGCTTCCTGAGGGCGCAGGCACGGCTCCTGCAGGCCCGACCGGCCAGGTGCTTCAGGTGCCTGTCGGTGGGCCATGTGGGGGTGCACTGCACGGCGGAAGTGACGGCGGGTGACCGTTGCTTCCGCTGTGGCCAACCCGGTCACAAGGCCGGCACGTGCGATGCCCCGCTGCACTGCTTTAGGTGTGCAGCGGGAGGCAAGCCGGCCGACCACAGGGTTGGCAGCAAGGCCTGCGCCGGAGGGGAGCCGAAGCCGGGAGGCCGGCCTTCCGCCTCCAGTTCACAGCGGGATGCGGAGATGGGGGTTCCATAATGGATCCTCAACTCCGCATCCTGCAGGTGAACGTTGGCCACGGTGCCCATGCTCAGGATCTTCTGCGCCAGAGCATGGCACAGTGGGCCATAAATGTCGCCGCTGTCGCCGACCCATACACCCACCGGTTCCTCGGGCCTACCTGGGAAACCGCGCTGGATGGGTCGGCGGCACTGGTGCACAACCCTGCCGCCGGCAGCCCCCCTCTTGCCGTCGTTGCAAGGGGACCCGGCTGCGTGGCGGCAGCGGTTGGCGACATAGCGGTCGTGGCCGCTTATATCACGCCGAACCGAGACCAAGCTGCATATGAGCAGTGGCTCCGTCAGCTGGCCGTCGTCGTAAATGCCTGCCAGCCCCGTCCGGTCCTTGTGCTCGGGGACTTCAACGCCTGGTCGTATGCCTGGGGTTCCCGACACGAAAGGGGCGCGACGGGGCATAGAGGCAGGGCACTGGTGGACTGGGCCGCACGACTCGGCCTAGTCCTCCTAAATCGGGGAGCCGTGGACACGTTCGTGACCTCGAGGGGTAGCTCCATCGTGGACCTATCGTTCGCGAGCCCCTCGTTGGCGCGACGTGTTCAGGGCTGGCGCGTCGTTTTGGGGGAGGACACTAGTTCGGATCACCGATACATTCGGTTTGACGTGTCCCCCCCTGCGAGCGACGCGCCGGCTGCACCGGCTCCACCCGAGCCACGTTGGGCGCTTAAGCGACTTGATCGGGAGCTCCTCCTGGAAGCCGCCATCGTACAGGCCTGGGCCCCTGCGCCGGACAGGCCTGTCTGCATAGACGATGAGGCGGAGTGGTTCCGGGAGGCCATGACCCGTGTCTGTGACGCGGCGATGCCTAGGGCTCCGCCCTATAATCCGAGGGGTCAGGTCTACTGGTGGTCGTCGGAGATCGCGCAGCTCAGACGGGGCTGCGTGATCACGCACCGCCGGTGGGCCCGATTCCGTAGGAGGCGTCGCCGCCCCGCAGATGCGGAGGCCCGAGAGGCGGAGTTGTACGAGGGATACAGGGAGGCCAGACGAGCCCTCCGAGCGGAGATAAGGCGTTCCAAACGGGACGCCTTCCGCGAGCTGCTGGAGACGCTGGAGCGGGACCCTTGGGGGCGGCCCTACCGGATGGTGAGGGGCAAGCTGCGCCCCAAGGCCCCGCCGTTAACCCGGTGTCTCCAGCCGGATCTGCTCGGAGGAGTTGTTGGCTCCCTGTTCCCAGCGCGGGCGGTGGAACATGTTCCACCGCGGATGACTCCGCCTCGGTTGCGCATGGCGCCTGACGTGGAAGACGACGACGTGCCCGAGGTCACTTGGGTAGAACTAGAGCTGGCGGTGAGAAGGCTAAGAGCCAAACACACCGCCCCGGGACCCGACGGCATTCCAGGCCGAGCGTGGGTCCTAGCTCTAGTCGACGACGCTCTCGAGCCCCGACTGAGAGGGCTTCTCAGCGCATGTTTGGAGCGGGGCCAGTTTCCGAAATTGTGGAAGACGGGGAAACTGGTCCTCATCCGAAAGGAGGGGCGCCCGGCGGACTCGCCGTCCGCCTACCGGCCCATAGTGTTGCTCGACGAGGTGTGCAAGCTCTTTGAAAGAGTAATTGCGAAGCGCCTCGTCGAGCACCTCTCAAGAGTGGGGCCGGACCTGGCGGATGGCCAATATGGCTTCCGCCAGAGGCGCTCCACCGTGGATGCCATCATGCGCGTGAGGGCTCTGGCGGAGGATGCAGTAGCCCGGGGTGAGGTGATGTTGGCGGTGTCCCTGGACATCGCCAACGCGTTCAACACCTTGCCCTGGAGTTGCATTAGGGAGGCGCTCGTGTATCACGAAGTGCCTCTCTACCTCCGCCGCATAGTCGGGGCGTATTTGACGGAGAGAGCCGTCATCTACCCAACCGTGACCGGTCTCGGTCGGCGTGAAATGTCGTGCGGTGTTCCGCAGGGATCGGTCCTGGGGCCGCTCCTGTGGAACATCGGATACGACTGGGTGCTTCGCGGTGAGCTCGTAGGCGGTGCCGCCGTCACGTGCTACGCGGACGACACGCTCGTGACGGCGTGCGGGGCGACGTACCGCGAAGCGACCCGAAAGGCCACGACCGCGGTTGCCCAAGTCGTTAGGCGGATCCGGCGGCTGGGTCTCGAGGTGGCCCTGCATAAAACCGAGGCCCTGTTCTTCCATGGGCCTCGGAGCAAGCCACCCGAGGGATCCAGTCTCATCGTGGGAGGAAATCGCATCGGCATCAAGCCCCAAATGAAATATTTGGGGCTCGTGCTCGACGGCCGATGGGACTTCGGAGAGCACATCCGAAGTCTGGCCCCCAAATTGAAGGGCACAGCTCTTGCTCTGGCTCGGCTGTTGCCCAACATGAGGGGGCCCGATGACTCCTGCAGGAGACTCTACGCGGGGATCGTGCGGTCCATGGCCCTGTATGGGTGTCCAATATGGGCGGAGGCCCTGAGGACCAGAACTGTGCAGATGCTGCGCGCTCCGCAGCGAGTTCTGGCCATCAGGGTCATCCGAGGGTACCGCACGATCTCCTTCGAGGCGGCGAGTCTCCTTGCCGGAACTCCGCCATGGGACCTGGAAGCGAGAGCCCTTTCGCAACTGTACCAGTGGCGAAAGGAGGCGCGGGAGCAGGGATGGAACCCCGAGCCTCGAGAAATCGAGGCCGTGCAGTCCCAGCTCCGCCAGGCCATCGTGGTGGAATGGAAGGAACGACTTGGGCAACCAAGCGCAGGGCACGCCGCAATAGCGGCGGTAAGGCCCATCATGGAGGATTGGCTGGAGAGGCGACACGGAAGCCTCTCCTACCGACTGACGCAGGTGATCTCAGGGAAGGGGTGCTTCGGGGACCACCTGCATCGGATCAGGAAGGAGCCAACGCCTGAGTGTCATCACTGCGACGCGAGCGAGGACTCAGGGCTGCACACGCTGGCGGACTGCCCGGCGTGGGAGGCGCCGAGGCGTGACCTCGTGGCAGCCATCGGGGTGGGAGTCCTCTCGCTCGGCAGCATGATTGCGGCAATGGTGCGGAGCGCGAGCGCGTGGGCCGCCGCCGCCTCCTTCTGCGAGCATGTAATGCTCGCGAAGGAGGTGGCGGAGCGCGCCCGGGAGAGACTTAGAACTCTCCCGGTCCGCCGAGCCCGCAACTTGCTCGCCGCGCGTCGCAGGCAACTCAGGCGCCGGAGGTCGCTTAACGACCTCCGTCCTCCATGAGCGCAGGCCTGGGGGTGGCGGGTGAGGCCACCTGTCACCCCAGCAGAAGCAGGCCGGGACGGTGGGGCGACCAGCGCCCCTCCCCCAAACCGGGGCAAGACGGGGACTCCGTGGTTCCCAAACCCGAGGGGGCCATCTCGAAACCGGAGATGGCCCAGGGTCAGTCGGGGTGCGAGGGATATGCTCTATGGGCAACCTTACACCCCGGCGTCTGTAGACCCGAGACGGCGTGCGGTTTTAGTCGGTTCAAGCCCGACATAACCGCCCCCGCTGGCACGCGGGGGGGTATCCGAAGGGATTTCCGCACGAAAAAAAAAAAAAAAAAAAAAAAAAAAAAAGGTAATGATATTAAAACAGTAATAAATTCGAAATATTTTCTTCCGGGAACTCTTGATCATTAGAGGAAAGAATGTGTGTGTAAAAGGAATAAAAATATACAGCGTAAAGTAATTTAACTCAAATAATATAAAATCATTTGAGTAAAACATACAGTCATTAACTTTTCCCCTTATTAAAAACACCTACTGAATATACGACTTTTAAGAGAGCTGTATTTTTTTGGAAAAAAAACATATTAATTAAAAGGATAATTATATAAACTAAAAATATTACATCCTAAAAAAAGGGAAGGGAGTATGTACAAAGTAAAAAGTTTAGGTGTCAAATAATTACTCCCTATTGATATCAACCGATAAAGTAACAAAAAGACTGGTCGCATTGCCACGTTGGATGGCAATACCAATTCTTTGCGCAAAAAACAAGCCAGCTTTTTGTTCACGCGAATAGTACTTAAGTTGTTTCTTTTCATAATCCCCTCCTGCCAATATAGATATATATAAGTTTTGGAATATTCTGCACAAGTAGTCCCATTAACATTGGTTAAACAAGCCAAAAAAAAAATACTCCTATCTCTTTGATCAACAAAAGACCACCTACAAAAAGGGTACACACATTAACAAAAAATAAGCAATGACATCACCGGAACTCGCCGACTACAAACATCCCTTTACGGCACACCCTTGATAACACTCGGCATTGTCTGATAGTCTATGGGAGCTTGCGACGTATGTACTTCCGACAGTCGGAAGCTGTAATATGTCAACACGGAGATGACTGACAGAGGTGTTTGTTTTTGGGGTTCCGGTAACTAACAAACCCAGGTATTAATACAACTCCGCTATAATATACATAGTTTATTTTTTAACTGCGACAGTATGGAGAGGCCCGACAGCCTCCGTGGCGTGGCGGTATTGAAAGCGGCGCCGCTACGCAGGAGGCGCGGGTTCGATCCCCGCTCAGTGCAAATATTTGTATGCATGAATATGAGTATTTGCATTGGTCTGGTCGTGCCTCGGAGAGCACGTTAAGATGTCGGTCCCGGTTGCCATACGAATATGTATGACAGTCGTTATAGGGGAAATGGGTGAAATGGCCCCACATAGAAGGGCTGATCACCCGTCTGGTCAAACGGCGTCCCCACTGGCAGTATATATATATATATATGTATATGGAGAGGCCCGAAGCCGCAGTAGATACAGGGAAACTGTCTGAAGAACCTTTAGCTCTTTTTGTAAATACAATTATTGCTTTCATCATCATTTCCTCAGACAGTTTCCCTGTATTTTCTACGGTTTTAGGTCTCCTCATACTGAACACTATTAAAACTCTATAGTTTGAAGGTGCACAGCTAAGCAATAAATTTCCCGATGATAATAAAAACTGCGAAATTAGAAATGTATTCAAAAGTAAACTTAAAGAATATGTCCATACAGTGTAAGATAGCTCAAATCTAGATTAGTAAGTGAAAAACAAAAATTGTTAAAAATATCCCAACTCGCCAGAGACAAATGTTATTAATATTTTATAATAATTACTATGAATCTCATTTTAAGTGAACTGAATCTGTTCTTATGAGAAATAAAGTTCTTTAACTAAGTTAAAGTTCTTTAACTGATTTAACTTAATTCTATAACTAAGTACTTATACATTCAATCATTCACTCACTCAATCATTGATCAATTCTATAGTCATTTGCAACAAAAATCAAGAATTTAGAAAAAACAAGTTGAATTCCTGAGACGAGCTCAGCCAATACAAGGGATTTTCGATTTTGCGTTTTTTTTTTGCGATTTTTCGCGATATTTTCTTTATCTTGCAATGGTTCACCCCAGCACGTATCTATTACCGAAAACAGCAACTCGATAGCTCATCTCCTTCATACCCAAAACCGTGACAGAAAATTGGCAACGACGACGTCGACGACAACTCGATAGCAATAGGGCTTTTCTAAAGAAAATCCCTAAAAACATGCAAAAGTATGCAAAATTCCAAATGTATCGACAGTGTCCATATTGTTAAATGTATTATCAGTCCACTGACCCACTAGTCGGGACGCTGGGGCAAAAAGGACGTGCCATTTCACAACAATGTTGTACAATGGTCCCGACTGAACACTTTCCCCGAAAACACAAGCTCAGGCTTACGTTAGTAACTATTTATTAATCTGTGCTCAGGCTTAGTTTCGGTGCCAGTAACAACTTTTTATGTAATAGGTGTATTTATTTTGCAATAGGTAATAAGTATAATTATAAGTATAATTTATGAATCCGATTAAATGTGTTACAATTTGACTTTCCACTGTTCGACGTAGATAGGTACATACAATTAGTTACAAGTAATTTTAAAGTAGAAAAGATCTCCTGTCTCCTGTACTAGTTAAAAAACTGTATCACAGGCTACAGGGTCTCTCGTCCAGTACACATCCAGGTCCAGGGTCTCGTACATTGTATTGTGACAATGTATATTTAATGGGTGTACAATAAAATGTTATATCAATGAAGTTACGTACACCACATTGCTATCGCCGCTTTTTCTAAAAAACTAAAGTATAACTATTCACTACGAGTTAATAAGCTTGATAACCGTATAGTTAGCTTACTACGTGTTTTAATACTTCCGGTAATATCCCCCATGGATTAGGCTTAGATTTTTGATTCCATTGAGTTCCATTGATTCATTTGAGTAGCTGTAATGGTGAAAATGTGTTCAATGGACTTCGATCGGAAAAAGAGAACATCTAGGACGGGACTTGAACCCGCGAGCAGTCCCTTACAGGGGGAAAGCTCTGATCAACTGAGCTACCTAGACACGTCCCAGATATTCGAAATTCTTCGATATATTATATACGTCTCGTAAGTAAGCATACTAATTTCTTAAAATTATCATTGAATTGTGTTCAAGTTAAATAAAATTGGCTTCTCACGTTTCTTTAGGAATTATATAACTTTATATAAGCATAAACCCTTTTTTTTTGTGCGGAATTCCCTTCGGATACTGACCCGCCGGCCAGCGGGGGCGGTTATGTCGGACTTGAACCGACTAAAACCGCACGCCGTCTCGGGTCTACAGACGCCGGGGTGTAAGGTTACCCATAGAGCATATCCCTCGCACTCCGACTGACCCTGGACCATTCGCAGTGTCCCCTCTGATAGCAGCAGAGGGGCGACCTCCCCCGCGAGCCTTGCAGGCCCGCCATACTACGACTCCCTCGTGCAATGGGGTCAGCTGACCCTGAAAAGGACCGGTTGGTCAGACTCTTGGCTGTTGACGTTGACGCCAACTACTCCAGAGGAGCAATCAATGATGCGTCATCGCCCACGTTGCCCAGAGTGCACCAAACTTGGAGGTGATCCAACCAGTCGCACCCCTCCAACAAGTCGCACCCCATAAGCATAAACCCTTCCACCAGAAGTTTGACGAAGAAATACACACATAAACGATCAGAGCATTCCCCCTGTAAGGGACTGGTCGCGGGTTCAAGTCCCGTCCTAGATGTTCTCTCTTGTTCCGATCTAAATCTTTATAAACGATGTATCTTAAATACTGGATTAATAAATTTACAAAAAAGATAATATTAACTGACATGTATCATAAATTTAAATTCAAATGATGTTATTTCTAATATATATAGAATAATAAGTTATAGCTGATTACAATAATAATACCATAACCTAGACTAGGATATCATTTAGATAATCATTAACAGAATAGTAATATTTATCTATTAATAGATTGAAGAACTTCTTGAAGAAGTGAAAGTTTTAAGTGGTCACCTTTTTTCTAATGGCCCAAGATTTAGAGTAAGATGCTTCATTTTCCAAGATATGTAATACTGCGTGGCCGTAGTTAGAGCAACGACGCGACGGCGGGCGAATCGCTGCTTGCGCAATGTTGAGCTGAGTGAGACATCGTGAATCAGATTTTGAAAATTTTGAACAGTGATCATTCCTCCGTGGCAAGTCCGATTTTGAAAATTCTTTTTGAAAGTCACAACTCTGGACATGCTTTCTGAGCGTGTAAAGTTTGGTCACAGTGTCTCGAGCGGTTATTATGTAATTCCATCTGGAAATTTTTTAACGGTGATCATTCCTCTGTGGTAGCATTAATTTTTTCAAAATATATCCATAAACCTTCCTCTGAATGACCTCTTTAATCATGCCAAATTTGGTTCTGATTGGATTAGTAGTTTCGGAGGAGACCTGTGACAAAGAAATCCTGAAGTCTGGTATGAGGAGCTTTCGCTCGACTTCGTCTCACTCAGCTCAAAAAAAAAAAATGTTTATTTGACTCAAGTACACATTTTAGACAGCTGTTTACAACTCTAAAGTTGTAAACATTGAACGTACTGAAACTGTATTCCATACTAGGCTAGTGCCTGTATTATGGAAGACA
This sequence comes from Cybosia mesomella, assembly GCA_946251805.1. Lineage (NCBI taxonomy): Eukaryota > Metazoa > Arthropoda > Insecta > Lepidoptera > Erebidae > Cybosia > Cybosia mesomella. The sequence continues at coordinate 3,058,824 of OX276396.1, forward strand.
GCAGTCAGATATAGTTTTTTTTTTATATTTAGAACACGTCACTTTGACTTCACCTCGCCTGATGGTAAGCTGAAGGTAAAGTCTCAGGAAAGAGGGTCACCATTACATACACGTACCATGTTAACAATGGTGGCACTCAGCTTGACGGCCTCATCAGAAGAGGGTTGTCGTCGCAGCACCCCGAGACACCCACCGGTCCCAGTAATGCTGCGACCACAATCCCCCTGCCCGGCTATGCACTTGCTGACCCCTGAACGCAATCAAACCGAAATTCGATTACTATGGAGGGTTTTTCGCAATCGTGGACGGTGGTACCCACCCGGCTGAATTTTGTGACAAATTTGTTCCATCAAATTTCTACCACCAGTATAAATATGGAATATAAAAGTAAAAATATGACGAATAGCAAAAATATTACGAAATGCTGCGGTGGATTGCGGAGGCACTAAAGATAGCATGAGGAACTCACGCATCCGCGTCAGTCTTCATGTCCGCGAAATCTACACTTTAATATTATAAGGCTGTCTTCAGCCTCTTTTGGTTTTTTTGGTTTGATTGAACGCGCTAATCTCAGGAACTGTTGGTTCGAATTGAAAAAATATTTTTGTGTTGGAAAGCCTATTTATCGACGAAGCCTATAGGTTTTATATCATCACGCTAGTTTCCAGGGGAGCGGAGCAGTGATCATATATGTTAATAAATCGGGCAAATTTCCATACATTATTGTACAACTTTTAAATTACGGTCATGAAGTATGGGGGGTACGGGTTAAATGGGTGCCACGGGGGATCATAATTTGATTTCGGGATCACGGGCGAAGCCGCGGGTGACAGCTAGTCGCAGATGAAGAGCAGGAAAGCCTCGGATGTGACTGGGACTGGACGCTGAGTTGATGATGTTGTAATACCACTTCTGTTTGTTTCTAATTAATATCAGGTAGTAAGTACAAACCGTGTGGTTTTAGTCGGTCCGTTTCCTACACGCCCACCCCATCGTTGGCACCAATGGGGTGAAGCCCGTGGGGGTTTCCAGACGTTAAAAAAAAAGGCTGTAAGTACCAATATAACATGTGTATTTTGATCTTAGTTATGTTGTTCATTTTCTATTATTATTAAACTAGCTGCGCCCCCCGGCTTCACCCGCGGCATACTTCGCCCCCCCTTGGCACCCATTTATCACAAACATTAATCAGTTCTACAATAGTGAATGGAAATTTGTCCGATTTGTTGGCATTTATGATTACTGCTCCGCTCTACTGAATAGTGGCTTGATTATATATAGCCTATAACTTTCCTCGATTAATTACCTATCTAACACAAATTTTCAATTCGAAACAGTAGTACATGAGATTAGCGTATTCAACCAAACAAACAGACTCTTCAGCTTTATTTAATAGTTATAGGGGTGTGTGTTGGGTAACCTCCTCGAGTGTCGCTCCGATTCCGATCCCGCTGCAGTCCGGGGGGAACGGAATCGGAGCGGCCGGTACACCCTGGGCGGCGGTCAATGGCTTCCCCTTCACCCCTTCATAGGGTTAGCATTGATCGTCGGCCAATACCCAACGTGGCGGGAACACATCGCTCTCCGTACTCCTCTGCTTTCAGAGGAGACAGGATGAGCGATGCTGTAAGTGGTGAGATGGCCCAGGGTCAGCCGGGGTGCGAGGGATATGCTCTATGGGTAACCTTACACCCCGGCGTCTGAAGACCCGAGACGGCGTGCGGTTTTAGTCGGTGCAAGCCCGACATAACCGCCCCCGCTGGCCGGCGGGGGGGTATCCGAAGGGATTTCCGCACGATAAAAAAAAAAAAAAAGGTACAGATTTATAGATAAACATTGAATATTTCAAACTATACAGCGCTATCTAGATCCAAACTGAGCAAAGCTTGTAATATGCGGATATATATACTCAGATACATTTTTTGTTCTAAGATAGGAAGAAAAAGAAAACAAATGTCCATTAAATATCCCAAGTACCCGGGGTGCCCGGCAATGGACACTTGGGAAGGACACCGTGTGGTATTAGTCGGTCCGATTCCACACGCTAAAAAAAATGTTAATTGTGGGGGTCTGGGGTGTGCAAGAGCGTATATCGAGGCCTTAGAACTGGTAGCCTAGTGGTATGGGTAAAGGACTGCTGAGACGAGGTCTCGGGTTCGATCCCAGGTTTTACCATGGCACACACCAATGACTTTTCGATGCTTTTCGAAGTTATGTGTGTATTTATCGCAGGTTTATAAGTGCCCGGTTAATGGCAATAGGCTCGCCACCTATTACATTGGGACCTAAACATAAACTGGCGAAATGTGGGTGCTAGCACCTCTGCCTACCCCTTCGGGGATATAGGCGTGAGTTTATGAGATGATGAGATGATGAGAACTGGATATACCTTTCTCGAATTTTCGGCATCTATAGTTGTGACCTTCATAATTTTGACTTCATGTAGGTGGGACGTCACCCAGCCTGATGGACTGGCAACCTGAAAAAGTTACCTGGGATAGACTGAATGCGGAACATGTTGGACCGGAAATTTTGGGAGAGCGATATGTTCAGCAGTAGACTGTGATAGACTAATTGATTTTACAGCTTACCATGAGGCGGCGTGAAGTCATATAGACATGTTGTACTAAAAAAAACCGACCAAGTGCGAGTCGGGCTCGTCCATTAAGGGTTCCGTAGCAGCAAGTAAAATTTTTATATGTGAGTTGATTGAATGAAAGGTAAATTACGGTTTACGATTTATGACGTATTAAAAAAAACTACTTCCTAGATTCCGTTCAAACCATTTTCGGTGGAAGTTTACATGGGAATGTACATCATATATTTTTTTTTAGTTTTATCATTCTCTTATTTTAGATGTTACATTTTACCACTTTGGAAGTGTCTCTCGCGCAAACTATATTCAGTTTAGAAAAAGATTATATTAGAAACCTCAATATCATTTTTGAAGACCTATCCATTGATACACCACGCGTGGGTTTGATGAAAAAAAATTTTTTGAGTTTCAGTTCTAAGTATGTGGAACCCCCAAAATTTATTGTTCTTTTTCTATTTTTGTTTGAAAATCTTAATGCGGTTCACAGAATACATCTACTTTCCAAGTTTCAATACCATAGTTCTTATACTTTCGGAAAAAAGTGGCTGTGACATTCGGACGGACAGACAGACAGGGTTCCGTTTTCTGCCATTTGGCTACGGAACCCTAAAAACCTACCATAATCTATTCGTGGACCTTGGTGAAGTCACAGAGTGCGTAATATTTTACCCACTAAGTTTTTATTACCAGCCATATTAGCTCATGGTATCTCATAAAACAATTTACACATATAGATAATTAAATTCTTGCCACATATTGTTCAAATATTTTAAACATATTATTGACGTATATTTTATGAGCCATTACTCATTCTTTAATTGCCAAAGATCATAAATTAAATCGGAGATAAGATAATCCTTTGCTGTTATTAATGACTTCAAAATTTGAAGCACATGCATGTACTCTTTGTTATATAGTTTAAAGATAGGAAGTCACAGTGTAGCTAAAGAAACAAACAGAGAAGCGGTAAGCCGTTATTTTGTAGCATAAATTCGTCTCGTAGTTAATAAGCTAGGCTCCTAATTGCTGTCGTAAATATTGTATGTAAAACAAACATGTTGTGTGTGTAATACAAACAATGTTGGAGCGATCAAGAACAAAAGATTACAGACATACCACATTGATATTGTAGCTACTTTCCGTTAATACATTTGTTTTATTTTGTATTTTATTTTTAACCCCCGCCCCGACGCAAAAACGACCTGTTGTTATATAAATTTGACGTGTCTATTTGTGTGTGCTTCTGTCTGTGAAGTCTTTTTGTTTGAAATAGTCAGGAGTCGAGTTTATTACTAATACTGCTCATTCCATATATTAGTGTACGTAACATGGTATAGGTTACATGTTCAAATTATAACTATCCGACTACACAACGTCTAGATTTATCAGAGGTGTATCCCTACTTCTCACAGCTTAGATAGGCTGATCAGCGAAGTACAATACTTAACATCGACCTTAATAGCAGTATGCAACAATTTATGGGTTCCAGCGTTCCTTTACCCTCAGAATTTATTCTTTAACTGGTTTATGGCAACCACATAGTCGTACGTGCAGTGCCATCTAGCAGAGTCGTGACGAACTTTTGTAAAACTACCGATCCTGCATCAATCTGATCTTGATTAATATATTTTATATGTAAGTATACAATAAGAAAATTCGTCAAGTAAATAATCACCCACTTCTAAAATCCAATAATTTGAAAATGTGAAAAGAATGGATGATTTTATCAATTCAGTCGCAATTCACAAAAACGAGAATTAGAAACATATTACATATAAAGAAAACGCGATAAGTACTTAATATTCGCCACAATATAACATGTGGCAGCCGTGACGGAGCCATATCTAGTGATGGAGTTTTATTAATTTTATCGATCAGTATTATCTTAAGTATTTCATATTAACAATTGACATTGGTATAACCTCTTTTCCGTGTGGAAATCCCCTCGGATACCCCCCGTTCCTCGCCGGCCAGCGTGGGAAGTTATGTGGGACTCGAACCGACTCAAACCGCACGCCGTCTCTGGTGTAAAGTGACGCATAAGGCATTTCTCTCGCACCCCGACTAACTTAGGGCCATCTCCGGTTTCGAGATGGCCCTTTCGGTTTGAATAGTACACAAAACAACATTATCCATCTTCTTGCCTCTTATCACACATTTTTCACCTCGTCATCATTACATTTGAAGTCGTCACTGGAGCTAGTTAGTTATGAATTCCTAATCGCAAATAAATTAAGAAGATATTTTCTTACCAGTTACATCATCATCATCATAACAGCGTTGTGTCCTGATTGCATCCCGAGGCTCACCTCACCTCAGAGCTCAGGTTCAGGCTTTTCCTCTTTTTTCTTCTTATTTTGGCTAATCAGTTCATTGTTAGCGGCGATAGCCCGGTGGCGTACGTAACGGACTGCTGAGACGAGGTCTCGAGTTCGATCCCCAGTCGCCCCGGGCACACACCTCAGACTTTTCGTAGTTATGTGTGCATTAATAAATGTTAATTATCGCTCACTTAATAATGTGCCTGGTAGATGGCAATAGGCTCGCCCCCTATTACATTGGGACCTGGGGAAACATAACTGGTGAATTGTGGGTGTGTAATACACCTCTGCCTACACCTTTGGGGGTACAGGCGTGAACTTATGTTATGTTATGTTATATTAGTTCATTGTTAAATAATTTGCTTCAGATTGACATGTAACTTAAAAATTAAAAAATCTACATGTGTGGCAATAAAACCACAAATAATGAAATTTGCACCTCTGCCTACCCCTTCGGGGATATAGGCGTGAGTTTATGTGTGTGTGTGTATAATGAAATTTTAACTAACTTTTTATTTACAAACATGACGATGATAGTCATATTCGATGGTTTGCCTATATTTACCTTATGATTTTTTTCTGTGTGTCATCGAATATTTCAAATCCAATATGATTACAGACGCTGGATAATGCCGGGATTTAGTATAAAATATTTTACGTCACACCAAAAAAGTACCTAATAAATGAAACATATCTTGAAGGAACGTCTGCATAAATTCATTAATCTATGTCTATTTAGAACGTCTCGAGGGCGTATTGACGAAATATGGCCTCTTTTTAACTATAATCCTGAATTTACGACGCGATGAAGGCTTTATGTAGACGCATACACATTCGAGCGCTAAGATATTCCGTATGTACGTTTCAAACCAATTACAGGGTTATTTTGATCTGCCTAAAGAGATGTTGATGGGATTTACACATTAAAGAACTTATAAAGAGAAATTTGTTTAGTCGATGAAAACCTGTTATACTTAAAGGCAACCATTCATTGACATTAATTTTATTGGATGAAGATAGATCCATTTGAATGTTTACCAAAAGATTGCCTCTTCCTTCGTTAATTTCATTTTTACTGAAACTTACAGTTCTAGATCCATTCTTGGACCGGTGGTAGAAATTTGATGACACAAAGTTGTCACAAAATTCGGCTGGGTGGATACCACCGTGCACGATTGCGAAAAACCCTCCATAGTAATCGAATTTCGGTTTGATTGCGTTCAGGGGTCAGCAAGTGCATAGCCGGGCAGGGGGATTGTGGTCGCAGCATTACTGGGACCGGTGGGTGTCTCGGGGTGCTGCGACGACAACCCTCTTCTGATGAGGCCGTCAAGCTGAGTGTCACCATTGTTAACATTGTACGTGTATGTAATGGTAACCCCCCTTTCCTGAGACTTTACCTTCGGCTTACCATCAGGCGAGGTGAAGTCAAATTGACGTGTCCTAAATATAACAAAAAAAAAAGCAGTTTGTATACTATTAAGGAAACAGATAAACTCTCTTAATGGTAAGAAACATCATAATACACTTTGCCATATACCAAAATTAAATTAAAAATTTGAAAGACCCCTTAGCTATTATTTAACGATTATACTAGCACGCGTTAAGCACTTAACCGAGTAATCATACGCCTTACATCATTTTAGAAAGAGCTGATACTCCTACACTGCTGAACCGATATTAACCAAACATAGTTAAGAACCACCGCAAGGAAATTGGCTTTCAAATGTAATAAACCACATCGAAATCGGTCCATCCATTTGAGAGCTACGATGCCACAGACAGACACAGACATCGACGCCAAACTTATAATACCCCTCTTTTTGCGTCGGAGGTTTGAAAAAGAAGATGGAAGCGAGAAATAATAAAGGATAAAAAGTAAGGAACAATGACTGGGGAAATAAGATGCTCAGCATAAATAACTCCTTACAGTGAGAGGGTCGTATTTCCTCCGTCAAACCCTTTATATAATATGCTGTGGACAAGTTTAACCACAATGTCACATGTATCAAAGTACATGCGAGGTTTTACAGTTTAGTTTAGTTTAGTGATACAATATCCGAGGGGGTTTCCGCACGAAAAAAAGGCTCGCGTTTGACAACTATCTCACCTATAATGTTGGATGATAAATGAGTTTAATTGGATATATGACCAACAATAGGTTATGGTAAAATCCGTATTAAAATGAGAGAAAAGTGCCGTTATAAAAAGCTTCTATTAATAATAAATGGACTATTCAATTATGTATATTATTGTCGTTATTTTTTCAATTTCAAATGAACTAGATAAATTAAAGGTAATATTGTATCTGACTGACATTCATCAGTCACAGAGAAGTTGCAGCCGAGGAGAGTTCTACGCACTCGTCGGCGCCCGGACCTGTGCCACTGAAGATGTCGACCGCTGTGGTCGACGAAACGTTTGGAACACAAGTTTCCTATGGACCAAGGCCAAACAGCCCGGAAGCAGTATATTCTACATGCAACACCGGACGTGAAAGTCTAAAGATTTATCACGCTAAAAAGAAGAAAAAAAAGGAGGAAATATTTCTCAATTATGAAGATAATTTTCTATTTTATTTGTTTATTATAACATTATTGAGTAGTAAAAAATTCATGAGTTAAATAATAATAATGGACTAAAAAAACAATTTATGTACAATAATAATTAAATGGCTATGCAAAGAAAGAATGCCTTACCGTGAGAAAAAAATATGTTAACAAACAGCAGGATAATTACACCGTACTTGACATTTCTATTACAATGTAATATTAATGGACTGACTTAATTACAATGGTGTACTTGTAAATTAATTAGAACTGTATAATATCGTCTTGCAGTATTTTTCTTATAGGTTTTTACATTTTTTTTTATGTGACTCGCACTTGGCTGTTTTTAGGGTTCCGTTGCCAAATGGCAAAAAATGGACCCATATAGATTTTTCTGAAACTATAAGAACTATGCTGTTGAAACTTGGTAAGAAGATATATTCTGTGAACCGCATTAAATTTTCACACAAAAATAGAAAAAAAAAACAATAAATTTTGGGGGTCCCCGTACTTAGAACTAAAACTCAAATTTTTTTTTTCATCTAACCCATACCTGTGAGGTATCTATGGATAGGTCTTCAAGAATTATATTGAGGTTCCTAATAAAATTTTTCTCTAAACTGAATAGTTTGCGCGAGAGATACTTCCAAAGTGGTAAAATGTGTGTCCCCCCCCCCTGTAACTTCTAAAATAACAGAATGATAAAACTAAAAAAAATATATTATGTACATTACCATGTAAACTTCCACCGATAATTGGTTTGAACGAGATCTAGCAAGTAGTTTTTTTTAATACGTCATAAATCGTAAAACGCAATTTACCTTTCATTCAATTAACTCAAATGTAAAATTTAAAAAAGCATTATTATGTTACTTACTGCTACGGAACCCTTCATGGGCGAGTCCTACTCGCTCTTGGCCGCTTTTTTTTTTTAAATAATCATCCCCTCAACGGTCACATTTTACTATTTGAAATGGCAGATAGTAGACATAGGTACTCTCAACGCTAGAATATATCGCCTGTCCCTATCCTGACAGTGTTGAAGCTAGACAAAAAATGTATGTGCTTGGCGATATCAATTCTTAATACCACACTTAAGTTACTTCGTCATTTGGGCTTGTCATAGATAGATAACACAATACCCGTATATAGCAGTAAATATTGTGTTACTGATATTAAAAGAGAAAGAAAGAAAGAAATTTTCAGACTTGATTATTTAGCAATAATTTCAACTTAATCTCTCTACGTGTTCCTGAGAAATAGGTCTTGATTGACAAACGGAAGTGTGAAAAATAGAACGGGCTACTTCTGATAGGGTGACAGACGGCTCCAACTGTCACCCCCAGGCCTGCGCTCATAGAGGACGGAGGTCATTGAGCGACCTCCGACGTCTAAGTCACCACTTCGCCTAGCGGGCTCTGCGGATCGGGAGAGACTCAGGTCCCGCTCCGCCGCCTCCTTCTGCGAGCAAGTAATGCTTTATTACTTGCTTGCAGAAGGAGGCAGCGCTGTGAGCAAAACACCGAGCGAGAGGACTCCCACTCCAAAGGCTACCACGAGTGCCCGCCTTGGCACCTGGTACGCCGGGTACTCCACCAACGTGAGCAGCCCTGAGTCCTCGTTTGCATCACAGTGATTCGGCGACACAGGTGGTCCCCGAAGTACCCCTTCCCAGAGATCACCTGCGTCAGCCGGTACGAGAGGCTCCCGTGTCGCCTATCTAGGCAGTCCTGCATGATGGGTCTGTAGTTGTAGCAGACTAAGAGCGAAAATTATAAAAAAAAAGTGAAATAATGAACTGACTCATATTATGAACAATTCCAATGAGTATCTCATCTCTTTATTCCAGACATAACAGAGCATGGAGCGTAGCCACAGCATCAACTATATAAAAAGCTCGTCATCCGAATCTCAGCATAAACTTAACACATCTTTCAATCTCCACTTACATACGTTATAAATTATTATAAAGAAACCATAAACCATTATTTTTACTCTCGCTCACGTTTCCATATGTACATATTTCGTTATAAATCGCCTATAAAATTAATATTTTACGATAGGCAGTAACTCTTCCCCCAAACTGGTTTATCACAATGTTTCCATTCACTAAACTGGGTATTTCTAGTGGTTGTTCATAAATTAAAACATTTGCATTGTGTTTACTTCCATCAGAAGCTCGTATATCAAATGTCTATTTTCATTCATTTATCAACATACAATACTTTCAACGGGTTACTGTGACAAAGATTAAATAACTAGTTTGTGGAAATGTGTTATGATTTGCTTAGTCACACTACTTTCTAAGTTGTAGCAAAGATAACTTAATAGTTGGTGTTGTAGCAGAGATTTTTGTAATCGGATTCGAACAGACTAAAACCGCACGCCGTCTTCGGTCTTCAAACACCGGGGTGTAAGGTGGCCCATAAAGCATTTCTCTCGCACCCCGGGAGTTGTAGCAGAGTAAAAGAGAAAAGTACTTTTGTCACCTTGTCCTTTCCTATCAACAACAATACGTGCAGAGAGAAGGTGTCTAGAATTCTGGGTCATTTAAGCGAGGCGTAAACAAGCAACCGTCGAGGCTATTAAACTGAGGATCACCATTTCAGTATTGCTCACCGATGGCATCTATATCAAATGATGACCTTCATTTAGTACACTTCACTTAAAATTTCTTACCATATAGTGGGGTGAAGTCATATGGATCCAATGCCATTTTTTTTTTGCGTTTGCAATTCTCTGTTCCACCCTATCGGTACCAACGATGAGATGGGTGTGCCGTAATCGAACCGACTGAAACCACATGCTTTCCTCCCCAAGCGTAAGGCCGGGCACCATGGGTGCGCTCTCGAAACGATAACCCCAAGGTTACTGGCGGACTATGGCCGCCATCGCGGCCTCGCCTACGGGGTCGGGTTTGATCCCGCTTCGGTGAGTTTGCAGGCGTGTGTAGGACACACACGACACACCTCCGTCTTTACCTGCTTCTGTAGGGACGTTGAGTCAGCCGGCTATCGTCCGCAGGCCACGATCATGGAGATCGGTAGTCCTGGGCGTAGACAAGCCTGCGGCGCGCTGTAGGCTGCGGTACTCAGGGGGCAGAGGTCACTCCCGCTTTCTCTCCGCCGCTTCTTCGCGCGTATTACCTGCTCACAGAAAGGGGCAGCGGCGTGCCACTTGCTTCCGTCGGAGACCATATAGCTTTCACCATGGTCTCCAGCGAGAGAACGTGTTGACGTTATGGGCGTTGACCCAGGACCGCAACGCGATCCCGGCGTTGACTCCCCTACACTGGGCACTTCACCAATGTGTGGAGCGCCGAATCTTCGTCGGGATCCTCACAGTACTCCGTACTTACCAAAGCACCCGTGTCTGGTAACCATCTGTGACATCCGGTAGGAGAGGTCACCGTGGTGCCTCTCCAACTACTCCTCCATGACCGGCGTCACCGCCGCGATGGTTGTATCTCCCCACCTCGTTGCACAAGTCGCACCTTCCATATTTCCATGAATCCCTGGCGAAGCTGGGACCTGTGGCCCTGCTCCATTGATATAGCAAAAATATCTAGCTTCACCTCAGCTCATAGCCAGAGCAATGTTTATGCTGAATTTACTTATTATTTATTAAAGCGGCGATAGTCCAGTGGCATACGTAACGGACTGCTGAGACGAGGTCTCGAGTTCGATACCAAGTCGCCCTGGACCTCTGACTTTTCGTAGTTATGTGTGCATTAATATATGTTAATTATCGCACGCTTAATAATGTGCCCGGTAGATGGCAATAGGCTCGCCCCCTATTACATTGGGACCTTAACATAACTGGCGAATCGTGGGTGTGTAATACACCTCTGCCTACCCCTTCGGGGATACAGGCGTGAAGTTATGTTATGTTATGTTACTTATTATTTTCATTCTTTGCTTCTTCTTCTGTAATGATTGTCTTTTTACACGAGAACTTGAAACCAGTGTGGCAAATATTTATGTGATAAGTATTGTATTTATCACAAAGAAATTTGTCTAATGGTTTCAAGTTTTTAGGCCTACCTTCTATTCTAATTAAATATTCCCCTAATAGTGCAGTACGTCAATTGGACTGTTGTTAGGTTGAGCGTAGAACTCATGAGTCTCTGACTGTCGTATCTGCCGCATAATCACTTAAAACATCTCAAGTAGCGTGTTTTGTAGTATAAATCGTAATATTATCGCCATCACAGCTCGTATATAAAGCAGAGACGGTAGCTCGTCCTGTTATCGGCCGGATCGCGTCGATATTTACGCTCACAACCTCATGATTACTATCAACACTATTTGTTGTGTTACCTTCACGAGAGACACTGAGAGATTAAGTGAAGTCTTGGAATAATTCATTTTTGTTAACGCACAAATAAAACAAACCTGTCAAAAAATACCCAAATCGTTTTTATACTGACTTTTTTATCTTTTTATTATACTGCGCACTTTAATATCAGAGAAGATATTCACCGATGCCATTACTTTTAAATGGGTATTATAATCAAATATATATCTTTTTCACTCTGAATTATGAAATAAAATAAACTGAATTAATGAATTGAAAACATCTTAGAACGCTAAGTAACTTCTTGTCAGTACAGCTGTTATGTATGACTGTACTTCTGCACTTCTATGCGTCATACATCCACCATGACGCTCATAAAAAACTCTTAATGTAAACATTTTGCAAAATAATTGAGTAAGAAATTACAATTAAGTATTTTTTTTATCGACCTTTTTTCTTTTCTTTCTTTTTCTAATTAAAAAAAAGACTATTTATTGGTACTTGAAAATTTTGGCTTCGTAGTCGATTCGCACTAAGATGTGGGCACACATCGTGCGAAACGACCCTTTTTAAAATTACGGTAATAGAAAACTATATTTACCCGTTTAAGTACTCGAGGAATATTTTTAGCGACTGAAAGCAAGATAGGCTACTGCTAAGTAACGATCAGATCCATGGCTACTATAAAAGTAATTATGAGGTGCCTAAATACGAAAAACAATACAGTAAACCAAACGCGCAAAAACCATTAAGCCCTCATTTCACATTTGACTGTAATCCACCTAGCTTAGACGAAATAGAACACCAAATCAAAAAGAAACCAACAAAAACCGCCTCGGGGTGCGAGGGATATGCTCTATGGGCAACCTTACACCCCGGCGTCTGTAGACCCAAGACGGCGTGCGGTTGTAGTCGGTTCAAGCCCAACATAACCGCCCCCGCTGGCACGCGGGGGGGGGGGGGTAAAAAAAAAAAAGGGCCTTACATTATCTATAAAAAATGCCCATCGGTACGTAAACATCTTCTAAGCATATTCAATAGGATCTGGTCGAGTAAAGAAGTCCCAGCGGCCTTCGGCAAGGCTAATTTTGTGCTCATTCCAAAGAAAGAAATAGTAACTAGTCCAAAAGACGCTAGACCAATAGCATTAACCAATACAATTTCTAAAATTTTCTTCTCATGGCTTCAATTTAAAATAACAAATTTCATGATCAATAATAACTATTTCAGACCAAACCACCAAAAAGGGTTCCTACCCGGAATTTCAGGATGTCTGGAAAACAATTCTTTACTGGCGGAAAGTTTAAAAGATGCCAGATCAAATGAAAAGCAAATAACAGTTTGTTGCATAGACTTAGAAAACGCTTTTAGCTCAGTACAACACGAGCTTATGTTGTTTGCATTAAAATGGTATCACTTTCCGTCCATCATTTGGGAAATAATATCCTCTTATTATGGTAAATTAAAGTTTGTGATTAATACCAAAGATGGATACACGCAACCTTTAAATTATAATGTGGGTTTGTTCCAAGGTTGCTGTTTATCACCTATAGTTTTCAATATAGTAATAAATATTTTAATAGACAACATTTCCACACACGACAAGAAGTGGGGCTATCGGTTTAAGCTAAACGGTAAATATACGGAGTCTATCCTCGCATTCGCGGACGATTTGGCAATACTGACTCGTAACCCAAAGCAGTGCCAGGACCTACTGCGTAGAGTAGACGATTTCTGTATATGGACAGATGGAATGAGAGCAAAACCTAGCAAATGCTACTGTCTATGTCTCGGTAGGCGGGGTACCAGGTATACTTCATTTGACCCAGGGCTTAGTATAGGCGAGGAAAACGTTTCAACTATATCTGAAACCGTGTCTTTTAAATTCTTCGGAAGAAAGATTGACAACAGAGGTTGCACTCCAGCTTTGGACGAATTAATTGATAGTTTCATTATCGATTTAAAAAAGGTAGACCAACAACCAATAAGTAATGTTAAAAAAGCTTGGATCTATGACAATTATTTAACCTCGCGTCTTAACTGGCCGTTTCTTATATATGATATAAACCAGAGCCTCCTCAAAAAACTAGATGCGAGTGTCACGAAGACACTGAAGTCGTGGCTAGGGCTAGCTCAGTCGGCCGACCCGTCGGCACTATATAGATCCGCGAATAATTTTGGAATGACGCTTAAGAAGCCATCAGAACTCTATAAACACCTAAGAGTAACTAAAATGCACGTCTTATCGGAATCTAAAGACGAAATAGTAAAAGCCCTTCCAAAAGATAAAAATGCATCGGAGCTCGAATCACGCCTCCAGTTCCATACAAAAATCATGATAGGCTCGCAGACTGGTAGAGTAGGTCTAGGTAATATTCAGAGACAAACAGATAAAGAAATAACAGAATCTTTTCTTCAAGCAGACGAAAACAACACCTATAAGGTGCACGCAATGAACCTAGAAATGCAAAACGAATGGTTGACCCCAGGTGAATTTTGTATTCCCATAGCTTAAAATGGCGTACCATAATATACGACTGGTCACCGGCCTTACTTAAATTTTACCTAAATGCATTCCAGTTGACCCTCCCCGATCAAAGCAATCTGGTCAGATGAGGAAAAGCCACAGATAAAACGTGTAACTCGTGTGGTGAAGCAACTTGTACGGCTAGGCACCTACTAGTGGGTTGTAAAACGCTATTAGACCGGGGTCATTACTCGCGCCGTCATGATAAGGTATTAGAAATCATACGTGAGGCTGTAAGTTTGGCGGTAGCTAGAGCGATAAAAGGATTAACCACAAACCAAAGAAATGACATTGCGTTTGTAAAGGAAGGCTGCTCAAAGAAATCACCTCAAAAGCCATATTCAATTTTGATAGCTGCCGTTGACTGGACAATACTCGTAGACACGTATGAGAAGCACTATAGGATACCGGAGGATGTCTGTGCCTCATCATCCAGACCCGACATATTCCTTTTTTCACGATCGCATAAGCGTGCAGTGCTTGTAGAACTCACAGTACCGTGGGAAACTAATATACCTAAAGACCACGCTATAAAGACAAACAAATACTTTGATTTGACTAGCGAGTTAACCAAAAACGGCTACGTGGTTAAACTCTACGCCGTAGAAGTAGGAGCAAGGGGATTTCCAGCTAAATCCCTGTACAACTTACTTAAAGACCTCGGATTGCCAAGAGCTTCAGTAAGCTCTTTACTAAAACGTATATCAAAAGCGGCATTGTTAGGATCTTACCAAATTTGGATAGGTAGGGGGGGGGGAACACTACTGACGGTGGAGGTGAGCGCTGATGCATCACAAGGTGGCCACCCTAAACCTACATCTGGGTCGCAAGTCCCAGTCGCCGTCATGGTGTTCCTCTCTGTACCACGCTATGGACCCGGCGACCGCACGGTGAATCCATGGAGTGCTGAGAATCGGATCTCTTAACTAACGAGTACACAAAAATCCAATTACTTCTTCTACTTCTACTTGTCCTAATCAATTATAATTACGCAATTAACGCGTCACCTAGCCTTTAATTAAATACACATTATCAGCAAAAAGTCCCCGCTGTGCTACCAACCTTTTTCGAGAACCTCAAGGTGTCGTATTACAAGACAAAACATGTACAGTTTTCGAATTTTTAATGGTGAGAGAATGACATCGATAACATCGCATACATGGAATAATTTTATCGATAAAAGGAAACATTTTGTCGTTGACACCACTCATTTTAGAATAAGTATTTCAATGTGATTTTCTGTTGGATTTAATCTTGCCTTTTAATTTTTCAATGTTTAAAAATTAAATTTAATATGTTAGATATATCTAATGTGTGAAGTGGTTAAATAAAAATTCTGATATGTAAGATTTAGGTTTTGATACTTTTGATTTCGTCGTATTCGTCCTCGTTTTTCAGGTTAACAATAATTTTATGCTCTATAAATTTATTATAAATTACTGTTTTAATTTTAAATTATCACGTGAAATTTTAATTATAAGCTGTAAATATAACTTACGTTGTAAATTACATATTATGGGAAAGTTAAAATGAACTCAAACTTTCTAGTACGGGAGGCCACCCAAAAACTGTCCTTCACTGGTGTTCAAAAAGTCCCCACAATCTGACCAACCAGTTTTGGTCAGCCTCAGTGATCCAAATAATTTTAAAGATGATGGTAATTAGTTTGAATGTTTTAAATAAGTATATTTTAAATTGATGTAATTTTTAATTAAAATAAAAAAAAGATTTATGTATAATATGGTTACAATATCTGGTATTACGTACGACTTTTTTATCGAAGTATCGCCGGTATCGAATATCAAAAGAGACTATGTTGAAACATATATTATAGTGCTGAGTTAGTATTGTGGCTATTATAAAGTACGGTATTTCATTTCAAATAAAAAATGAAAGTTTGTGAATTAAAATCCAATATATTATAAGTTAAGTTGTCGTTTTTTTGCAAATTAACTAGACCGCTATCTATAAAACGGGCATGTTCAAAGTCTAAAAGAAACATTGGAATTCAAATTTTATTACCACAACTAACAACAATAAAAATAAATTGTCTCGGTAGACCATTTAGAACGAGAACTTAATCGTTGGTCGCCATAATATCAAACAAATTAATAAAAATAAAAATGTCAACGCTCACGACAAAAACTCGCTTCAAATCAAATGGAAATTAAATAGACCGTCATCTATGCAGCACTATCGCGCTTTTTACGAGCAAAACATTGACTATGCTACTTATCATTACCACACTGTAATGACTAATAAAACAATTCACCAAACGAATTTCGACTTTACTGTCATAAGTTGAGTATGCATTGTTCTTTATTCATCAAGCAGCCTATTTTAGTTTTTCTATACTCTTAAAC
Source organism: Cybosia mesomella (assembly GCA_946251805.1). NCBI lineage: Eukaryota > Metazoa > Arthropoda > Insecta > Lepidoptera > Erebidae > Cybosia > Cybosia mesomella. The sequence goes on from OX276396.1 coordinate 3,075,476, forward strand.
AAATATCACTTTTCTTGATGGACAATTAAATTTCAACCTTAGTTTGGTAATCATAAAGTTGCTTTATAAAAATTAAGGTAATAACAATAAAGTGGCGTACGAACTAAAGGCGATCTGACACTCACATATAAAACGGTGGATATGAGCATATAAAAATTCTTGAAGCGACGGTCTATCGTCATTACATTTGTCAAGTGTCGAGCGGTAGCGCGGTGGGCACAATTTAGATGATAATTATAACGTGACGAGCGCAGACGGCCGCAATCTAGAGGTGTGGCCCCACTGACAGGATAGCGGTTGACTTAATAGGGCACTTTGAATAATGAGGGGAAATTAGTTCTGATATTTCATGTGATATTGGGGAAACAATAGGGGTGATTTGAGTGACGATTTCATTAAAAAGTAAATTAATATACAGTGACGATTTGTAATTAATCGCATTTAAATATATTTCAGTTATGTCAATTAAAAATACGCGCATAATATCAGTATTAGATTAGGGTAAAGTCTGTTCACTTAAATAAAGAACACTAAAATACAAAAGAATGTCAGTTGTTTTAAGAAACTTGATATGGTTGGCAAAAATGCAAAAATAATACTCAATAGGGACATGACAGCAGACCTCCGTCCTCCATGAGCGCAGGCCTGGGGGTGGCAGGTGAGGCTGCCTGTCACCCCAGCAGAAGCAAACCGGGACGGTAGGGTGACTAGCGCCTCTCCCTCAAACCAGACGGGGACACCGTGGTTCTCAAACCCGAGGGGGCCATCTCGAAACCGGAGATGGCTCAGGGTCAGTCAGGGTGCGAGGAACATGCTCTATGTGCAACCTTACACCGGGTCTGTAGACCCGAGACAGCGTGCGATTTTAGTCAGTACAAGCCTGACATAACCACCGCCGCTGGCCACAGGGGGGCTACCCAAGGGGATCTCCGCACGAAAAAAAAAGGGAAATGACAGCAAACGCGCTTGATCGTGCGTGGTTTCTAGTAATTAGTAAGTATTTATTTGTCATATCGTGGTACAGAGTTCCTACTCTTGGTGAGTTATCACGATATGTATATGGTTCCTAGTGTATAAAATACACGTAAAATAACAGCAGGAATAACACTTGGGTAATACTAACCAGGTCGCCTGAGCTTTGAGATTCTGGAGATACTATGCAGATTGCTACATATAGTTGTAATTTTCTTGACGCAGTTATTTCTCTAGTTGGCAGACCAGAAGCCTAAGTAAAAAATTCGTTACATTACATTTATTTTACGTAAACAGACCCGTTTAATTACTGTGGGTACTTCAGTTTAGAAACTGTGTAGATGGTATGGTTAATTATTAACCAAATTAACTATTGCGTTCTCCGTCAGATGGCCCGCTGCCATTCAAACCCTACCCATTTTACGGATAAGGATATATTTATGAGCAACACATTTTTTTTCTCCAATATTTATGTTGGTTCGTGAGTAGACGTCCAAGCGTGTCACGACACCGCCCATAGACGTATGTTTTGTACTACGCATGTTATGACACAATAATGCTGCATTTTTCATATTGTGTTGTTGGAATAGCTTAAGTGTAACATGTAGAAGCAGTACCAACTCTTGTTGAAAATATAAATATTTGATATTTTCGGATAAGTTTACGCGAATGTCACACATTGAAATAAAACTATTTTTAACGGATTCTATCGCGATTTATTTTGATGTTATTTAATATTTTATGAGGGGAGACTCATGGTCCCCCCGTGGCCATGGCTGCTGAAAAGCAACCGAAACGTCGGGATCAATGTAAAATATAAAATAACATCAAAATAAATCGCGATGGAATCCGTTAAAAATAGTTTTATTTCAACATAAATATTTGTCAGGACTGACACGTTCGCACAACATTTTTTGGATATGAAACATCTATTGACGGACTTGCCTTGGTAGAAAACTTGCCGTACCGTCATGCTCCGTATCATCATCATCATCATCAACCTATGCTAGTCCACTGCTGGACATAGGTCTCCCCTAATGAGCGCCATAGCGCCCTGTCTTCAGCTTGCCGCTCCACTATCCTGCATGCAGTTCGAATATTTTTTATGTGATATTTTTTCACAAAGTTTTAAATGTAATGATTTTATAAATGAAACTTTGTTCTTAACCGACTTCAAAAGGAGGTTCGATATTTATTGTATACCCATATTTATCATGGCTCATAAATTCTACAATGAACTTTAACGTTTCACATTTGCCGGTTATCCTGTGATGGCCAGTTTTGTTTACAGATCACCCTATATTAATTTCCGCCTTTTTCTTCCGCGCTTAATTTCCCATTTCTATAGTCGTAAACTTTCCTTGTCTTATCACGTAATTTGAAATTTACCTGGGCGATTGAGTTGACTTTCTAATAGAGTTTAACGTATGCTACCAACAGGTAGGTCCAATTCACTGGAGTTATATAAAGAACCCATAACACAAGCTAGTTAAACTATGCTTACTTTGGGTCTAGAAAGCGCTGTGTAGAATGTCGTAGAATATTCATTTATTATTAAAAAACTATACACGTTTTTAGGGTTCCGATGCCAAATGGCCAAAAACGGAACCCTTATAGATTCTCGTCATGTTTGTCTGTATGTCCGTCCGTATGTCACAGCCACTTTTTTCCGAAACTATAAGAACTATGCTGTTGAAACTTGGTAAGTAGATGTATTCTGTGAACCGCATTAAGAATAAGAGAATGATAAAACTAAAAAAAACTATATATTATGTACATTACCATGTAAACTTCCACCGAAAATTGGTTTGAACGAGATCTAGTAAGTAGTTTTTTTTTAATACGTCATAAATCGTAAACTGCAATTTACCTTTCATTCAATCAACTCAAATATAAAAATTATAAAACAACAGTATTATGGTTACTTGCTGCTACGGAACCCCTAATGGGCGAGTCCGACTCGCATTTGGCCGCTTTTTTTTTTAAACGCTTGTTCAGGAATCAGGAAATAAGTTTATCTATAAGGCGATATATAAATAAATACTTTTTTATAGATTTTTTATAGAAATTTATGGTAATTTCTGCTATTTACGATTGCTAGTTTTACTCTACATTTACAATTCATCTATACATCTATACATATAAATAAAATTGGAGTGTCTTTTTGTAATATTGAAATAACCGTTTTTTACTATACATGAATATGAAATACATACACGTAAATAACATTTTTTACAATTTTTGTCTGTCTGTCTGTCTGTTTGCTCCAGCTAATCTCTGAAATGGCTGGACCGATTTTGACGGGACTTTCACTGGCAGATAGGTAACATAAGGTACTTTAATTTTAGGATAAAAAAAGAACCAAAACCATAGAAATCGAAATCCACGCGGACGAAGTCGCGGGCACAGCTAGTGATACATAAATATTATTCATTATGTGAACTTCTATTCAGATTATAATTATGATTAAGTTATTGCATTCGTTACTTGATATACATCTTAATGTTGTCCATTATACTGTCATTTACTTTTAATTATGGTGTGAATAATGTTGTATCGTGGTCGTGGCGTTATTAGTGGGAACAAAAAAACATGATCATTTTTCAAGTTTTTAAGGAGAATGGAGTCTACTTCCCATACATTTTTTATTTCGCTTGTTGTGGTTTTTTTTTTTTTATATTTAGTACACGTCAATTTGACTTCACCTCGCCTGATGGTAAGCTGAAGGTAAAGTCTCAGGAATGAGGGTCACCATTACATACACGTACCATGTTAACAATGGTGGCACTCAGCTTGACGGCCTCATCAGAAGAGGACTGTCGTCGCAGCACCGCGTGACACCCACCGGTCCCACTAGTGCTGCGACCACAATCCCCCTGCCCGGCAATGCACTTGCTGACCCCTGAACGCAATCAAACCGAAGTTGGATTACTATGGAGGGTTTTTCGCAATCGTGCATGGTGGTACCCACCCGTCCGAATTTTGTGCCAAATTTGTGTCATCAAATTTCTACCACCAGTGGTTAGGAGACTATCTCAAAGTCATAAAATTATAGTACGGCCTTTGATACGTGTGTTCAAATTAATCGGACGTCTTGAAGTTGGTTTAAATTATAGCGAAATATTTCGTTACATGGATACATGTATGTGATACAGACCAAGTTAACCTTGTAAGAAACAGGTAAAATTAACGTCTTAAATTAGAAAATGATTAGGTATTATGAAAATAATAATCATCAAAAAATATCCGTACCCAATTCTAAACTCAAAGTAAAAAAATATGAATTACTAAAATTTACCAAGAAACTAACGAAAGTTATCAATAACATACACCCAACGCCATCTTGTACAAATTAACCGTATTATAATCAATCAATCAATTACCCTATTACAGTCCACTGCTGGACATAGGCCTCTCCCATTGTACGCCATAGCACCCGATCCTCCGCCTTGCGCATCCAGTCTATCCCAGCTACCTTTTTCAGGTCGTCCGTCCATCTTGCTGGGGGACGTCCTACCTTCCGTTTACCGATTCGTGGTCTCCACTCTAGGACGTATTAAAATGCACGTGTTTTACAGCACTGTTATTATATACACAACTGTTACAAGTACGTTTGAGTGTAATAAAGTGTTCCAACAACATAAATGAAGTATCACCGGAAAACCCCAGGAGTATTGTTGTATATAGCATTTGAGTGTTAATCCTGGCTCCTGTAACGGTTGAATAGGTTTTTATAAATTTGTTGTGTTGATAGTTTTTCTAGTTATCAAGCAATAACGTTACCACAGTAGGAACTATTTCAAAATCCTGCTGGGCTAACGCACACGAACACTACACCATTCAAATTTTCCTTCGAATACTACAGAACTGAAAGGACCTACATGCGATAAAAATTTAGACTCGTTTAAAATTATAAATAAAACACATAAATATACTCTGCTGTAAAAAAATACCGTTCCCCTAAAACGAAACTCCTTCGTTTAAACATTCACTAACCTATCTTCAATCTAATACTCACAGGCGGTACAACCCTACATATAATTGGTATTGGCTGCGAACAAGCGGAGACATATCAATTAAAATAACGCGGCCCTCAAACATGTCAGCCACTGAATGTCAACGTGTTTTCTACGAAGAAGTAGATGTGGCAGTTTCAATTTAAAAATTCTTTTTTTTTTACAAGTCATGTCCGTCAGTTTGACTGCAACCCAAGTGAAGGCCCTCCGATTCAAAAGGTTCCAAATGCTATTAATTTTAAAGTGGGTCTTAGTTTGACAGTCTGGACAGATGCTTTCCCCGCCCCACTTAAAGAACACGAGATTATAGGAAGAAGAAAACACTGTTAGTTAGTTAGTTAGTAGTTTAATTAGCAGGCTACATTTCAGTTAAGATTAATAATAGAAAATACCCCGCATTCAAATAATACCGACCTTAAAATGTTCATTCGAATTTTATAAATTTGAATGATTACAACAAACCTTCTTAAACCGTTCGTAAAACTGCAAATTCTGGATAAAAAGTGGGTATCGTTGAAGCATTCATAACACTAGAATATATTTCACTACACGCAGATAATATACAACGTTTACAAAAGCTAGTGCTAATAAGTGCGACATGAGCACCCAAGGTGGGGGAATCCACCATTGCGGCGGTGAAACCGATCATGAAGGAGTGGTTGGAGAGGGACCATGGGGACCTCTCCTACCGGATGTGCCAGATGATTACCGGACACGGGTTTTTCGGTAAGTATCTTTGGCGCATCCACCGGGAGACAACGCCGCAGTGCCAGCACTGCGAGGATTCTGGCGAAGACACGGCGCTCCACACTGTGGTGGAGTGCCCTGCGTGGGCGAGTCAACGCCGGAATCTCGTTGCGGTCCTGGGCGTGGATGTTCTCTCGTTGGAGACCATGGTGAGGGCTGTGGTCTCCGACGGGAGCAAGTGGCACGCCACCGCCTCTTTCTGCGAGCAGGTAATGCTCGCGAAAGAGACGGCGGAGAGGGAGTGGGAGAGAACCCTGTCCCTCAAGTTTCGCAGTCTGCGGCAAGGACGCCGCAGACTCATCTACGCCCGGGACTACCGACCTCCATGATCGGGGCCTGAGGACGGCAGTTGGCCGACTCACCGTCCTTACAGAAGCAGGCCGTGGCGGAGGCGTGTCATGTGTGCCCTACACACGCCTGCCAACTCACCGAAGCGGGATAGAACCTGACCCCACCAGGTGAGGCCGCGGTGGCTGCCAAAGTCCGCCGGCAACCCTGGGGTTATCCTTTCGAGGGCTTACCCGGGGTGCCCGGCAAAGGACACTTGGGGAGGACACCGTGCGGTTTTAGTCGATACACGACATAACCAACCCCGCTGGCCGGCGGGGGGTATCCGCACGTAAAAAAAAACAAGTTGAATTCCTGAGACGAGCTCAGCCGAATACAAGGGATTTTCGATTTTGCGTTTTTTTTTTATACCACTAAGGTGGCAGACAAGCACACGGCCCACCTGATGGGAAGCGGTTACCGCGGCCTATGGACGTGTGCAACAGCAGTGGCGTCACACTCGCGCTGCCGACCCTGTATAGGAAAGGGATGGGAAAGAAGTTTGGGAGGGGATGGCAAAGGAGTTTGGGAGGGGATGGGAAAGGAGTTTGGGCTCCGGCACTCTCACTCACCAAACGGAACGCAACATTTTAAATACTGTTACTTGGCGTCGATATTCTGTGAGAGGGTGGTGCTTCCCCGGTCGAGTCGGCCCATTCATGCAACGGCCAAAATGACTGTTGCTTGACTTGCAATGGTTCACCCCAGCACGAATCTATTACCGAAAACAGCAACTCGATAGCTCATCTCCTTCATACCCAAAACCGTGACAGAAAATTGGCAACGACGACGACAACTGCTTAGCAATAGGGCTTTTCTAAAGAAAATCCCTAAAAAGTGCTAATAAGTGCGCGCATTAAATTTTTTGTGGCATTTGTAATCAATATCCAGCTCAGTTTCTAGCGAGTATCCTGAGGAACTGTGCTGCCTGGACAAGCCAACATTCTTCTATGTTAAATGTAGAAAATGAAATTAATAAAATCTCCCTCAGCTTATAAAAGATCAAAAATTAAGCACACTTATGTATAGAATGACAGTGAGCAAAAAGAACGACCTAGTTTTTAACCTACAGTACTACTTTAGGTATTTAACAACAAGCCTAGAAAATGAACAATATAAAATATCGATATCATAGATAATTTATGTTTCTAACGCATTCCTGCTAATGCATGCCCAACATGTAAGCATTTAACGCAAAAACTCTAATTACTAAAGTTAACTAATACAATGTGTTAGTATTGAAACAAATTATTTGTTGAAAAATCATAATTAGCAACTACTTGTAGCATGAATACGTCGATTACATGTACTGTTGAAAGATGTTAATTACTATACGCACGTCATGATTGTAATTGCTTACATATAATGCTAGTTTTTATCATTCCTTAAATGTAACGTACCATTGCTTGAAGTAAAATGAACTGTATCATACATTCCATTTAGCGTAATAGCTTTGCTTTTTTATGTAAAACAACAATAAGTAAATAGCGTGTAAATGAAGCCATCTAATGATTAAACAATTATTTAACGCGTAATCTCAAGAATCACCCTGCTAATAATAATCTGTTTATGTTTAGTGAATTTATTTGTTTTCTAGTACAATTCGTATTAAAATGATGACATACAATGGCTTTGGATACTAAAGTATAGATACGAACTATAAAAAATACTCAAGCAACAAAACCTGTTCAATAAAGAGAGAATAAAAAACTATAATATAACTACTAAATATGTTTGACACGTTATGGTAGTAGGAGCAATATGAAGGGCATATTTATTTGATTTTCATTTCGACAAATACTATTTAAACATGAGTTATATTGACAGTTATGTTATATATTGTTGATACGATATTTCGATGTGTAAACGTTTCTGTAATTCATTAGAAATTAATGCAAATGACGAAAAAAAATAAGTTATTATGATTTAAGACACAAAAGCAATAAATTAACCATCAAAAGTGGAAACTTGCAACGGCTAAAGTCATATCTCATCAAAAAAGATGGAAGTAAAGTCATTATTTTGTTTTTTTTAGCTTCAAACTACTAATGAGAAAGATCACAACTACAAAACATTTAAAAGAAATGTGTCTCATAGCTGCACCGAAATAGTACGGATTTCGGATTTCAATCTGTCAGTGAATAGAGCTATTAAAAGAGTCAAAGTAGATGTTTCTCACATCTATATACGCAGCTGGACTTAAGCTGTATGTACTGTATGTAATCTCCTAATCGAACGCGAGCGAAGCTGCAACAATATTGAAATTAACTACAGAGGTCGTCAATGGGTTGCTGTTTGAATGAAAGACTTAAATTCCTTTGCAGCAACTATAGTCACGGAGGATCATGGTAATATTCAAGTAAATTCTGGACAATATTACATGTTGTGTATATGAAATATTTACCATATCCCTCACCTGCCTCTTCGTACTTCTGGTACCACGATATATGAGTACCATTCGCCATTTAAGGTACGTTTTACATTTATAAATATTCTTGCAATAAAGCCTTTAGAAACTTAATGGCCAGTACTGAGTGCTGTTTATATGTTAATATCGTGATTTCGATGTGAGACGAATGTATTTAGCTGTCACAGTTAGGGCCATGCTTGGCTGCTATTAGAGGTTTAGTTTATGATCTTTTGAGTTTAAGATTTTGTATAGATAGTCGTGAATTACAATTTATTATTATGTAAGCGGCTTTAACGAATTCTGAAATCAATCTTCTAGTTATGAACTTAAAAACATGATGTAGCTTTTAGTAGATCTACATTTATTTAATACTAGCAGGAGTGGTTTAGAACTAACCAATTCAGTTAATTCTCTATCTTAACCATACATACATACATTTACGTTGGAATTTTAATGCGTAACTAAATTTATACTCACTATAACCAGTGGACTGTTCCTTCCATGTCGGTAGCATAAATTCAGCCCTCATGTAATTTATCATTTTTGAAATTTATGATATTCGCAAAATTGGTAGACATTTTTCACTAATACTGCGATTATTCTGGCATGATACAAAAATTGACCTGAATGACACCCCTTTTTTCAGCAATATCCTTTCTAAAGAATTTGATTGTTTTATAATATCCATCAACCTAATTGAACAGGTAATGCATCAAAATCTCAGTTTAGTATGGGGCGGTTTAGGTTAGATCTTCGGAGCACAAGACAACCTCACCTTCTAGTGGTGCACCTGCAGATAGACGGACGAGGCTCTGGCGCAGGCTGGAGAGCCCCACACATGATCTCCGGCTACCACCTCGTGGCCGGCGATGCCGATCTTGATCTTATATACCAATATATATAGGTATACAATCATAAACGTAATAGATGCTGTGATACATCATCAGCTAGTGAAGAATGAAGATAAAAATGATGCACGACTGACAAGTCAGCTGTAACCTGTCAAAGTGACAGCCAAATTATGTATTGCTGTCGATTGAAGATGAAACATGTCATGATGTCATGTCACAGTGTAATTAAAATAAACATGACTGATTGATTACACAAGAATTTCAATGTTGCGAATCGACGTATGACAATATTTTACTTTTAAATTTAAATTTAAAAAAAAACTATGGTGTCTTCTGGCTAGCTCCGTAGTCCTGTGGCGCCTGTCTGTACACCTGAGGTCTTGGGTTGGATTCCCGGTGCGTCCAAATTGATATCACAGATTGTGATATTCTACACAGCGTTATCTAGACCCAAAGTAAGCATAGCCTATTTAACTTGTGTTATGAGTTCTAGAATACTTTGAAACTAACGGAGATTCTTTATTTTTTTTATGAATGATAGGCTCACGTTTGACCTCTATCTCACCTGGTCGTAAGTGATGATGTGGTCTACGATGTATCACGTTTGCCTAGAAGGAACTTATTCACTCGAGACTTGAAAATTCCGAGGTTATTGCTTTCCGGAAACACAGACTCAGGAAGGCAGCACCACTCCTTAGCTTTACGCATAGTAAATGTGTCACCGAAACGTTTCGTGCGTATGAGTTGAATATCCACCATGTAGCAGTGGCGTGTCGCTGTGCGTCTGGTCGCTCGTTGGTGGAAAGGGCTTGGAGGTATCATGTTGTGTAATTCCAGCGCACAGTCTTCGAAATACATCGGATAAAAGACCGATAGACCTGCAACTTTGCATCGATGTTCAAGGCTCTGAAGCCTTTTCTCGAAGTGCATCGTTGTTAATGAGCCTCTTGGTCTGTCTCTCTACTATCTCCAGCGCTTCTAGGTGGTATTTAGCTCAACCATCACAGATACGAGTAGTACTCCATGAAGGATCGAACCTGCGCTTGGTACAAGTTGAGTAACTGTTCTGGTGTGAAGTACTGTCGCACTTTCGACAGAATGCCCAGCTTTTCAGCAGCCACTTGAGCTTTAGCCTCAATGTAAGACCCAAAATTGAGGGTGGATATCAGAGTAACGCCCAGAAGCTCGATGCGGTCGGTTATCGGCCCGGATGCATTTTGGAATGTGGGGTTTGGCTGAAATTGCTCGTTGGCTCGAGGGTTAGACTCGTAACTCTCGACTACTGTGCTGTCGTCTGCGTACCCAAAAGTACCGGGCTTGAGCAGGTCGTTTATGTGCAACAAGAATAATGTAGCCGAGAGTACCGACCCCTGAGGGACCCCAGCGTTGATTGATAATCGATAAGTCGTCAACGACCTCTCGGATAGACCGATTCCTCAGGAAGTCGGTGATCCAGACACATAAGCCAGGGGGCAGGCCGTAGGACGGAAGCTTGCCAATTAGGCTATCGTGCCAGATCACACAGCTAGACCATACACACACAGAACATACACCTAGACCAAATATCATACAAATATTTGTACTGAGCGGAAATCGAACTCGCGACCTCGGGATCAGGTCGTCAGATCTTTAAGAATCCCTCTCTCTTGTCTGGAAGCGTGCTAGGCAGACGACAATAGGTTTGCACCCTATGAGAATGATGAGAATAGGTTTGCACCCTATGAGAATGATGACAATAGGTTTGCACCCTATGGAAAATGATAAAAGTTGATGATGCTTGTACAGATTTCGAAATTGTTCTTCGTGTCTATGGCGAAAATGTTTTTAGGGTTCCGTAGCCAAATGGCAAAAAACGGAACCCTTATAGATTCGTCATGTCTGTCTGTCTGTTAGTCCGTATGTCACAGCCACTTTTTTCCGAAACTATAAGATCTATGCCGTTGAAACTTGGTAAGTAAATAGATGTATTCTGTGAACCGCATTAAGATTTTCACACAAAAATAGAAAAAAACAATAAATTTTGGGGGTTCCAATACTTAGAACTGAAAGTCAAAAAAATATTTTTCATCAAACCCATACGTGTGTAGGTATATCTATGGATAGGTGTCCAAAAATAATATTGAGGTTTCTAATTTTTTTGGAAACTGAATAGTTTGCGTGAGAGACACTTCGAAAGTGGTGAAGACTTGAAAATTGAAGTCGAAGTATTAAAATCTAGTTTAGAAATCACACAGAACGAGCTAGGCAACACTATTCTGGAAAATAATGAGCTTAAAAGTCAGATTACCAAGTTAGCCCAGGAAATTGAAATATTAAAGCAAATATGTACAAGTCCTTTGACATCAATTAGAAAATCTAAGTCAAAAAATAATAGACGTCGCATAACAGACAGCTTTGACAATAATTATTCCCGTACACTTTTAAACTTCAACTCACCGTCCAATAACTCAATTATAGATCCACAGGAAAAACACCTACCTAATCATTCAAAGATTATTGAAAGTAAAGCAAAAACCCCTGAGCCATCGGTGAGCGATCATAGACGTCTACATATAGAAAACAAAACATTGTACAAGTTTGAACATGAACAGTCAAAAAAAAGCACTAAGAAAAGAATATGTCTTATAAGTACCAACAAGAAGAACAGCGTTTTACAAATAGCGAGGAATACGTTTAAGGACTCTCAGTTGTGCCATTATCTTCTACCGAATTGTGGCATCAGTAATATTCTAAAAAATCTACGCCAAAAACTAGTTGATTTCACAAAGGATGACTATTGTGTAATTTTAATAGGGGAAGAAGAATTTAATAAGACCGCCAATTATTTTGAGCTCATATTAGAATTGAGAAACTGCCTACAGAAAATACGGTTTACAAACATAATATTGTGCCTTCCTACGTACAAATACAGCTATTATGCTGCAGTATATAACTGGCGAGTGGAGACTTTTGCAAATTTACTCTATCTCGACCTTAACACATACAACTATGCAACGCTGGTAGACTCTAATTTATTTTTATCAAATGACTATACAATGTTCTCTAAATATGATGGAAGACTGAATAATAATGGAATGAAAAATATTTTTGATAGCATAGTATGGGAAATAGAACATTTTACTAACAAAAGCATAGAAATACATAGAGATTTGAAGATTGCTGACAACACAAATAAAACTACGTTTTTTCGATGATAAGCACTTACATATACTTCACCAAAATATTGCGGGTCTGTTAAACAAAACCGACAGACTCGCCGTTAAATTGGAGGAGCTACGCGACGAAAATGTTAACGTGGACGTTGTTTGTGTCACAGAGCATTTCATTCTATCTGGTTGTGAAGATAGTCTAGCATTACCAAACTACCATCTAGCCACAGCATACAGCAGAGAAGATAAAAGAAGAGGCGGTGCGTGTATATTAATTAAAAAGGGACACCAATGGCAGGAAATACGGGAAGTACATAAACTAGCTATTACTGGTACTTTTGAATGTTGTGCTGTAGAGTTAACCGATTGTAGGGTTATTGTAATATGTTTGTATAGAGTGCCCGTTGCAGGTAACTTGGATATATTTTTTGAAAAGCTGGAAGTGCTACTTAAAATGGTATGTGGTAAGCACAATAAAAATGTTATAATAGCAGGCGATTATAATAATAATGTTTTAGTCAACAATCGTATTACTAGGGAATTTGAATATTTATTATCGCAGTATGGCTTGAAACTAGCTTTACAAAAACCTACGAGACTTAAAACTAAAACATGCCTAGATAATTTTATGCATAACTTCGGGAAAAAATGTAATACTCAAATCTTGGAATATGGGTTGTCGGACCACACTGCGCAACTAATAGAGTGTCCAATTATAGTTCAAGGTGAAGTTAAGTTTTGGCGCATAAAAAGACGTAGATGTAATTTAGAAAATATCAATAAGTTTAAGTCCTGCCTGGGTAGTCTATCGTTCTCTGACATATACTCAACTGAGGACGCAAATGTAGCCTACGATAAGTTTATGGATACATTTAATCTATTTTATAACTTGTGTTTCCCATATAAAACTATCACTATAAAATCTGTGAATAAAGTTAAGTGGATATCTCGAGGTATAAAACTCTGTAGCAAGACTAAAAGAAAACTCTTATGGAATTATAGGTTAAACTCAAATGAAGCGAATAAAGCCAAATATAAAGAATATGCACGTAGATATAAAAATATAATAAGGCTGACACAGCGTTCTCAGAATATACATAATATTAAAACCTCAAAAAATGTGTCAAAAACCACCTGGCAAATAATAAATCAGGCCAAAGGAAACCATCCTCCAAATGCAATCTCTAAATTAAGAATAAGTGAAAACACCGTAATTGCTAATCCACAGGAGATAGTCAACGCTTTCAGTGATTATTTTGTTGATAAAATTGTACCTTTAGCTAATCGCGGCACAAACGTTACAACACTTATCGATAGAAGAAAAAAATCTATGTTCTTATCGCCGTGTATTCCATCAGATATTGAGACTATTATATCTGCATTGAAAAACACAAACAGTGTGGGGTTTGATGGTATTATAACTAAAGTAATTAAGTCTACTAGCCAATGCATATCGAAACATTTGAGTCATATAATAAACTTGAGCATTATAACAGGTATCTATCCAAGTGAACTAAAGACTTCAGTAGTCAAACCGCTTTTCAAAAAAGAAAACAGAGAACTTATGGAGTTCTACAGACCTATCACACTTACACCTGTTTTCTCTAAAGTTTTTGAAAAGTATATTTATAACCAAATTAATAAATATGTAGAGAAAAATGAAATCTTAGCCATAGAGCAAAAAGGGTTTAGGCAGAATAAGAGTATAAATAGAGCGATATATGACTTTTTAAATATAGTTATGACAAGAATGGATAGTAGGGTACCGGTATGCGCAATTTTTTGCGATATGACTCAGGCTTTCGATTATGTGGATCATGAAATCCTACTAGCAAAGCTAGATCATTACGGTATACGAGGAAATGTCCTAAGCCTAATAAAGTCATATTTGACTGATCGAAAGCAATATGTAGAGCTCAAACATATTGATACCTTTAATAAACGTGAAGAAACACTTGTTTCACATATACGCTCAGTTAAATATGGCGTGGGTCAGGGTAGCGTCTTGGGTCCTTTATTGTTCATTTTATATATAAATGATTTGCCTAAAGTGACTAATCATCCAGTTACATTATTTGCAGATGATAGTACAATTGCTATAGAGTGTCAAAATAGAGAGAATTATGAAAATGAAATTAATACTGTACTATTGAATATTATAAATTGGCTAAATAATAATAATTCAAAGATCAATCTATCTAAAACGAAATTAATGCAATTCACACAAAGACTGCCCACTGTACCAAATCTGAATATTAATTATGAAAATATAGAAATTGACGAAGTTGATTCAACAAAATTCCTAGGACTTACTATAGACAATAAGATGAATTGGCAATCACACACGGAAGCATTATGTAAAAAAGTAAGCAGCTCGTCATATGCCTTGTATAAACTTGCGCGAATATTTAATACTGATGCTCTACTTACAGCGTACCATGGAATGACTGCGTCACATCTAAGGTACGGTATAATGTTTTGGGGTAATTCGACACATAAGGATACCGTCTTCAGAGCCCAGAAACGATGTATCCGTGCAATGTTTAGCTTAAATAGGAGGGATAGCTGTAAACCATATTTTTTGAAACATGGCATACTGACACTACCGTCATTGTTTATTTTTGAAACGGCTACTTTTGTAAAGTCGAATACTGAACTCTTCGAGACTTTGGCAGATACAGTCACCCGAAACCGAAGAGCAAATACACGTGATAGGCTACGCATACACAGAGCAAATACGGCTCTATTGCATAAAAGTGTCTACTGTATGGCGCCAGTAATCTTTAACAGAATACCTCCAGAAATTAAAACATTAAATTTTAATCTATTTAAGAACCGTCTACATGAGTTTCTATCAAAGAAATGCTACTATACAGTAAGTGACTTTCTCGCAGGCAATTAACATGATGTACCTGGATCTTATTATTTGATACCTATAGAAATATTATGCAGTACATAAATGAATTTGTAATAACTTGACATTTATATTGAATAATTATTTATTGTTATTTTGAATTGGTTATTGTGCTAATGGACAGTACCTACAATTAATAATTTTCCTTGACATCAATTTTATTATTATTGACATGTATCTCCTGACTTTTCTTTGAAAATAAATATTGTCTCTTTCATTTATCGAGATCTTTCTTGACACTTATAATTGACATAATGTTTTTTTATTGTATTGAATTGGTTGTTTTAGATTTTTATTAGCATTGGATAATGTAAATGTAAATGTATTGAAAAAAAAAAAACCCACAATGTATTCTTGCATGCCAACAAGGTAGGCCGAAGAGGACTTCTAAATGTACTAAATACTATCGTAATACCTTTGGTCAGCAATAAATGATTTTGATTTGATTTGATTTAAAAAGTGTGTCTCCCCCCCCCCTGTAATTTCTAAAATAAGAGAATGATAAAACTAAAAAAAAATATATGATCTACATTACCATGTAAACTTCCAACGAAAATTGGTTTGAACGAGATCTAGTAAGTAGTTTTTTTTAATACATCATAAATCGTAAACCTCATTTTACCTTTCATAAAATCAACTCAAATATAAAAATTAAAATAGACATTATTATGTTACTTGCTTCTACGGAACCCTTAATGGGCGAGTCCGACTCGCACTTGGCCGCGTTTTAAGTGTTAGATGTGCCCAGCCCAGTCTCCGCGACATTGACCGCTTCCTCACTTGTTTCATTTGGTTCATTGTTAGAGGTGACACACAGTCGTAGCCACCACCCTGTGCATCCAGGTAGTCGCATTTAACCCGGTCTGCAGTCGACCTGGGAACTTTATAAGTCTAAATAAAAATTATATTACTTATAATTTACAAAAAAAAATATAGAGTAGTGAAAAGTAATGAAATTGCATTTTCATTAAGAAATATAAATTACTGTGTCTAAATATTAATCTAAAAAAAACTAAAATGATCATCTACTTTTGACGCTGACTGTACCAATGAAATTAGTTAATCGTCTGAGACATGCAGTTTCGTAAACGTATTGTGTCGTAAGTAGGTTTATTATTAGTATATTTTTATTAGATCGTTACGGCGGCAGTTCGTTTTATTGTCTTCGTACAATTGAAGTTTATATCTCCGAGAATTAGTGGAATATTTGTAATGACTGCGACTGAATGTTTGATAAAAATAATTGTTAAGTTGGGCGTATATATTTTTATCGCTTGGTTTTGTAAAATAACAAATTGAGAACAGTTTGTTTGTCGGCCCATTCGTGTGCATAAAGGCATGCTTTGTCCGCTTGAATGGGCCGGCTCGATTGGAAGAGTACTATCCTCACATAATATCGATTTTAGTAGTACTATGTTGCATTTGAGAGTGTCAAAAGTCTCTTTTTCTTTCACTTTCTATCTGCAGTTTTGCCAGTTTTTATTGACTATTGTCACCGTTTACCGTAGTCGTTTAGAAAAAAAGCGGCCAAGTGCGAGTCGGACTCGCCCATTAAGGGTTCCGTAGCAGCAAGTAACATAATAATGTTTTTTTTTTTCATTTTTATATTTGAGTTGATTGAATGAAAGGTAAATTACGGTTTACGATTTATGACGTATTAAAATATAGGAAATGTTTGCCATTTGGCAACGGAACCCTAAAAAGCAATAAAACTATGAGCCCTCAGCAATATTGACACATCAAAAAATTCTTGTAAATGCGAAAGTTTTAATGGAGTCCACACGTCCATCCAAAGTGTTGGTGCGAAACTGTCACCAGGGAATGCAATCCCGATCTCGTGAGATCTAGTGTCATTTTCCGAGATCAATCCCGAAGCATAATTTGACGAGATTGATGGAATTGGGTAGTCAGCGACGACTACTGCCTTTAGAGAGACTCTGAGAGCATCTAATATTTTTTACGTGTATCTACCAATTTAGATAGGTTTGAGTTATTCAAAAAGATAGAGATAGATCTATACGAATATGGAGCAACAAGGGGTAGTTTTTACAATTCGCTTACAATAAATTTACAGTTGGCTGGCAGGCCGGGGTCGACCTCGCAGAACATACAATGATCAGGTTGAATATGTATTGAAAAGAGCAGCTCAAGACAACTGGTGGGCTTGCATTAAATGTGTAATGACAGTTGAGGAAGCTCGTGAAGTATGTAAGGACAGAGGCAGATAGTGGGCTATTGTCTCTGCAGACAACCTCGAAGACAAAAAGGCGGGAGTGTATACAGGGTGGAAACGTTAAGTATGTCAAAACGATTATTTCGTCAATTTCAAAGATATTGTAAAGCTTCTAACTGATATGGAATCTGCATCGATTAATCTTTAAAAGTACATAATGAAAATAAAAAAAAATAAAAAAAATATCGTCACATATAGGATAGGCAATTTGCACTTTTGCCAAAGTAAATGTATGAGAGCCGTAAAAGTAAATTTTTAACGCATATTTCTTTTTAATTTTTAATTTGAATTTGAATTATTATTTTTTACGTTTCCACATATCAGATAAGTGAATAACCCGTGCCGTAGTATATGTAAGGGAACCACAAAAGTGCAAATTGTGAGATTATGACATATTTTTTTCACATTTTTTATTTTTACTACACACACACACACACATAACTTCACGCCTGTATCCCTGAAGGGGCAGGCAGAGTACACACCCACGATTCGCCAGTTATGTTAAGGTCCCAACGTAATAGGGGGCGAGCCTATTGCCATCTACCGGGCACATTATTAAGCGAGCGATAATTAACATTTATTAATGCACACGTAACTACGAAAAGTCAGAGGTGTGTGCCCGGCACGACTGGGGATCGAACTCGAGACCTCGTCTCAGCAGTCCGTTACGTCCGCCACTGGGCTATCGTTATTTTTATTATCTATATATATATTATTTTTATTATGTCATCTTGTAGATTAAGCGATGCAGATTTCATATCAGTTTAAAGTTTTGCAATATCATTAAAACTGACGAAATAATCGTCTTTAACTTTTTAACACTTAACGTTTCCATCCGGTATATGTATGAATATTTATACACTATTGCAGAAACCGCTCTAATAATTGACTGAAATTTTTTCTTTTAAAATCCTATATTCTATCGAGAAGACAAGAGCTGTAAACCTGTGAAAGGTGCCCAGGCTTGCGAATTATAGCACCAACGGAAAACGCGGGCCTCTGTGTTGCATTTGGGATAATTTATATAACAAGCACTTTATTAAATTAGACTTTTTAGTATTACAGTTTCATAACCACAATGAATTTAAAAAACCAGCTATATCCTTCCTTTTATGATTTTGTAATTACATTGATTAACAGGATAAGCTCTTTTTAACTGTCTTTACCTATTGTATGAGTCTGCCAACATAAGTCCGAGTTAAACATTTAGCGAATTTTATTAATAAAGAAAAATGTTTATTTGACTCAAGTTTACAATAAACTTGATGTTGATAACTCTAAAGTCAAATAGAAAGGAACACAGAATATACTATTATTCTATATTATATTATTACATACACCTATACACACACATAACATACACACACATATTATGCACACACCCATACATACCATAAGGGTATACACACAACTTACACATAACACACACAGGGAAAGGGACACGTTCATTATTTTATTTTGATTGTATTTTAATTATTAATTTGTAATTATTGCATTTTCACAATAGGTACAGTTAAGTTTTGTAATTTTAAATATCTCCAGAAGTCGGGGTGAAGGCGATGTTAGCTGAAATACAGGTAAAAACCTAGTTAAGCAGTAGATGCTAATACCAGACCCAAATTGTAAAACTTAATTGTACCATATATTGTGTTATTATGTTGAATTTTTGTTGGTTACATGAATTATTATTATTTTACTATAGAATTTTTATTATTATACTGAAACTGTATTCCATACTAGGGTAATACATGTATTATGGAAGACGATGTGTGTACCGGGTAACTATTTTGTGACCAAATAAAAAAAATAAAGAAAAGAAAAATCTCTATTACACACGACCTGTTTCAGATTTACTGTGTTATCTCATCTCCCCAAGATGTATGGGTCCCATATAACTTTCAATAATCTATTCTATTATAAAATTGTGAATTATTTGTGTCTATACATTGGAGAGATTTAAAAAACTTGGGTTAAGTTAAATTAACGATTCTGAACACATAAATATTTTTTGTTGAATGCTTGTCTGTTTGTTCGCGTGGGACGCTAAAACCACTAAACAGATTTTGCTGCGGTTTTTAGGGATACGTTGCCATATGGCAAAAAACGGAACCCTTATAGATTCGTCATGTCTGTCTGTCTATGCGACTGTATGTCACAGCCACTTTTACCCGAAACTATAAGAACTATGCTGTTGAAACTTGATAAGAAGACGTATTCTGTGAATCGCATAAAGATTTTTACACAAAAATAGAAAAAAAAAACAATATATAGTTCTGAAACTCAAAAATATTTTGTTCATCAAACCCATACGTGTCTATGTCTAGATCGGTTTCTAATATAATTTTTTTCAAAACTGAATAATTTGCGCGAGAGACACTTCCAAAGTGGTAAAATGTCCCCCCCCCTGTAACTTCTAAAATAAGAGAATGATAAAACTAAAAAAAATATATGATGTACATTACCATGTAAACTTCCACTGAAAATTCGTGACTGATTTTTACGTCATAAATCGTAAACCGCAATTTACCTTTCATTTAATGAACTCAAATATAAAAAAGCGGCCAAGTGCGAGTCGGACTCGCCCATGAAGGGTTCCGTAGCAGGACTGTCATACTGAATTTTGAAGTTCAAAATAGTGATGAACTGTAGCCCTAAAGTACCTACCGAAACGCGACTCACGGTAGTGCGAAAGTGCGCCACATCGCTACCCACAATTTTTCGAATGTTTTCCACCGCGAAGCACGGTAGTGCGAAAGTATTCCACATCGAGTCGCGTTTCGGTTTTTTAGGGGTACAGCTCATCGCTATTTTGAACTTCGAAATTCAGTATGACAGTGCTGTAGCAGCAAGTACATAATAATGCTTTTTTTTTAACTTTATATTTGAGATAACCGGAGACATGACCAAGAAACGATAACCGAATACATAAGAGTTCTTTGATGGTACTATTACGGGACACTACTATGGGACCCAACAAGACCTTCGGGGTACAAGTCAATCTCACCCGTAAGCCGGTAGGTATACCTGCTGATTGACGGATCAGGCTCTAGAGCACGCTTTCGCCTCCTCGGCAGCAGTCAAGATAAACTAACTTATGACTAAAGGGGGTATGAAAAAGTCAAGTCCAAGTTTTAAAGTGCGAAACTCGAGGAGGCCATCTCGAAGCCGGAGATGGCCTGGGTCAGTCAGGGTGGGAGGGAAATGCCTTTTGGGACACCTTACACCCCGCCGTCTGAAGACCAGAGACGGCGTGCGGTTTTAGTCGATTCGAGCCCGCCATAACCTCCCGGATTTCCGAACGAAAAAAAAAGGTTTTAAAGTGCCAGCTTAGAGTGCAACCGGGTATTGGCGCTCGAATCTTCTTAGCATGTAAGTATTATCCATTCCCGTAGCACAGGACCACGCTGTAAACCGGTGGTCAGTTTAGTAAACATAGATCAGTCTAATTCTTCTATACTAATATTACAAAGCGGAATGATTTGTTTATTTGCAATCGATAAACTCTGAACCTACTGAACCGATTTGAATACTTCACCATTAGAATACTATCTTATACCTAAATGACATAGGGTACTTTTTATCCTGATATTCCCACGGGATCAGAACTCCACGCGGGAAAATCTGTGGGCAACAGCCAGATTTATTTGAATTGTTTTCTTTGACGTTTGAACCAACCTTTTTTTTCGTGCGGAAATCCCTTCGGATACCCCCCCGCCGGCCAGCGGGGGCGGTTATGTCGGGCTTGAACCGACTAACACCGCACGCCGTCTCGGGTCTTCAGACTCCGGGGTGTAAGGTTGCCCATAGAGCATATCCCTCGCACCCCGACTGACCCTGGGCCATCTCCGGTTTCGAGAATGTGGCTTGCCCTCCTCAATTTCTTTTTTACATAATTTTTCGCCCTCGTCATTGCCCTTGGTTTGCTGAGTCTACCTTTAATATAATTATAGTGGTTACAGCTTTGAGACTGCGTTCTGGTCTATTCCATCATGGAAATTTGAACATATGATGAGAGTGAATGATTCGCCCAACTGTTTAACATGTGGCACAATTGACGATGTACAACATTTGCTGTTGGAGTGTGAACGGAATCGTAGTTCTAGGGAATAAATAAATTTAGAATATAATATTAAAATAGAACATATAGGGTCATTCCACAGTATTTTATCTGCACCTCATTCAGCTGCTGCAATACCTAAGTGTTTATGAAATGTGTAGAAATACCTGTCAAAGTTAAATTGTTTGTAATTAGGTTTAGAATAGTTTATAGAAAATGTCATTTCTTACAATAGGACTGACATGTCTTAGGATAAAAGTCCTGTAAATAAATAAAGATTAAAAAAAATGAAAAAAATAAAAAAGTCTCGTAAAATATTCTTAATATCTTGTCATTATCATCTGACTATACGTTCGTGCAGACACTTATAATAACACATGCGTGTGTGAGTTTAATTACAACATATCTTAAGTGCAGTAATTAGTCATTGAAGTTCTACCTTCATATTAAGATGGAATTGACCTTGTTTTAATCACCTAAGATGTGTTATGACAATGAAAAATATAGCGACACTTTACGAGTAGGATTTCCGCACGATAAAAAAAAAAAAAAAAAGGTATCTACATATACTGGGGTGCGACTGGTTGGATCACCTCCAAGTTTGGAGCACCCTGGGCAACGTGGGCGATGACGCATCATTGATTGCTCCTCTGGAGTAGCTGGCGTCACCGTCAACGGCCAAGAGTCTGACTAACCGGCCCTTTTCAGGGCCAGCTGACCCCATTGCACGAGGGGGTCGGGGTATGGCGGGCCTTCAAGGCCCGCGGAGGTGGTCGCTCCAGGTACCCCTCTGCTGTTATCAGAGGGGACACTGCGAATGGCACAGAGTCAGTCGGGGTGCGAGGGATATGCTCTATGGGTAACCTTACACCCCGGCGTCTGTAGACCCGAGACGGCGTGCGGTTTTAGTCAGTTCAAGCCCGACATAACTGCCCCCGCTGGCCGGCGGGGGGGTATCCGAAGAGATTTCCGCACATATAAAAAAAAAAAGGTATCTACATATACTTTTTGCTCAGGCTGTTATTTTGAAGTGTTAACTCATGATCTTTGACACAGAAGGCAAATTACAGCCTGCCATCTATGGTATATGGGCCCTACCAACATCTTCAGGGCTTAAGCACCCCCCCTCCCTCCTCTCCTCCTCCTCCTCTGCCTTTATAAAGAACTAATCTGATAATTAAATAATAATAAATAATAATTTCCTTTACTTTTATATTATTAACATGGTCACACTTATACCAAATGAACCATATCTATAGTACACAGAATATATTTATTTATATCTGGAATGAGGCTGTTTGCGAAACCTCGAACATCACTACTTAAACTACGAAACGAAAAAAGCAGTCCACGAGTGAATATTATACAAATTACTGAACTTTGACTACTTGTATATAAGGACTGTTTTTATGGAGTATCCTTACGTTCACAAAAATACTCACAAATCCCCCCATAACAGTACGCACATGACCCCATAACTCACGTCCTTAATCCATCAAGCAATTCATTCACAATCATTCAGACGCGTAACTCATAAAAACCCGTAAAACGGCTGCACGTTCGTAAATCAACGGTTGTAAATTTCAATTTTATTCGATAATTAAACCGGCGGGCTTTCTAGCCGGCAGTAAATACGCGTAAATACACGTAAATACTCGTAAATACGCATTATCGTTAAAACGTCACTGTTGTTGTAAATCTAACTGAATGGCAATGCCGCTGTCTTGGAATGGCAAAGATTAACTTTATACATGTTTTTTATGTTTCTACCTATATCCTCTTAGCTTCTGAAAGGATAATATTGATTGTACACTGGTAGTGTCTAATAGATTATAATATTGTTATTATTATAAAGAATGGGTTGGTGACTTCTAAAAAGAGAGAACCAATAAAGAATAATTATGATCAACTAGGTACTACATAATAAATGTTAATAAAATATTAGATATTTTATGAATTAAGATATCAACATGACGTTTAATTTAAATAATTGAAAAGGAAGGTTAAAACAAGATAATCTGGTTTCATGTTTTTATCATTTGGTACACACGGTGCTGCTTTTTCATTTGAGATAGACACACTAAGTATCAATCAATCAATCATTGCCCGAGGGGGCCATCTCGTAGCCGGAGATGGCCCAGGGTCAGTCGGGGTGCGAGTGAAATGGTTTATGGGTAACCTTACACCCCGGCGCTTGTAGCTTGTGGCGAGACTACGTGCGGTTTTAGTCGGTTCAAGCCCAACATATTACAGCATTTTCAGCTCCATAGAGCGTGCGAACATTATAGGTATAAGAACAGTACAAAATAAAATCTTGTCTGTGTCTGTGGTTCATGTCCGATGTACCATTGAGGAATAATCACCGAAAAACATTTTCACGAGCGCGCGGCTTTAGCTATGTCTTATTTTCAAGTAAGAGTCCTGCTCGCTCAGCTCAATTTATTTCAGCCGCACGCTGCACTGAATTCCTATGCTCATTAAAAGTCCTATAATATCTTTGTAAATTTTCCTGCAGTGTTTGTGGAAGGTGATTATATATTAAAATGCCATACAGAATGCATTACCTTTAAATAATTGTAATCTTAATGAGAGAAGTTTAAATTTATGTTTATATCTAGATGTTGAATTAAATTGGCCAAAAATTAAAGAATGTTTTCCATAAAGATAATTATTTCCAGTATATACAAACAAGGCATTGGTAGAATTTTGTATTTAACAAAAAGTGGGTTGCAACTGTCAATGGGACCAGTGCTAGGATGCATTTTTTGTGCCTTGAAAACTTCATCAGCTGCTATGGAGTTATCCCAAATAACAAGTCCATACCTCAATATGGATGACACATACCCATGATATGTTAACAGAGCCATCTCTTTCTATAGCGTATACTTTAAGATTAAGTTAGCTTTAATGTGGAAAGAGACGAATATGCTGTTTTTTTTTTATACCATAAGTCAGGTGGAAGTATACATCAGTGGTATAGAATCACCGTTGTAGGTATTCAAATATAGTTATACCAAACTACATATATACATATCTAATCTGTGAGACAAAGTCTGGCTGTTTGTAAATGGACAGAACATAACGCGGGCCATTAGAATCTGTTAAATCAATATGTTGTTGCCAAATGTTTGGTTATTCTGTAGCTTATGTTGAAATCATTCAGTTTAAGTATCTTTAACAGTATTTAAATTCCATCCTCATACCGTAATTACAAAAAGCATTTCTAGGTGATTTCTAAAAATCCTTGGTTTCCATTTTTGAAGCGAAAATTTATTTAGGCTCGTTGGTTATTTTTTTAGATGAGCAAAAACAATTGAAGTCGTGACGTCGCTATTAATATGCCTGACAATTTAAAAAATACACACGTGATTGTCAAAGTTTTCACTTCTATCGGCACTCCCGGAGTGCCGCAGTTTTGTTTTAATAAGTAGAATTTCGGTAAATAGTTTAAAATAGGTATTTGAATAAAATATTTCTTTTGATAGTAAAATGCTCCTTCGCTCAAGCACTTGATGTTTAAAATTCCACGGCAATCATTCTTCTAAAATACTGAACTGTGATAGCAAACTACTGATTTATTTCTTCAGGAACCGAGATATGCAATCGATTGGAACTTTAGAATATTAATCGATAGAACACAGCATTTTGATACTAGCATATTATTGATATGCGTTTTCATCCCTATTGTAGTTGACAAATGCGATACAGGTAAAAGGCCTTACGGTGGTAAGGCCTTTTACCTGTATCGCATTTGTGGCCTCTAGTATGGCCTCTAGGAAGGTGTTCCTAGAGGCCCAAGCCAACTTCACCTGCAAGTCGGTGCACCTGCTAAACAACGGACGAGGCTCTGGCGCAGGCGTACCTCTCAGGTTTGAGAGGTTAGACGCAGTTGCTCCAGTGATATAGTTCACAAATATGTTCGTAATAAAAATTCAGAAGTGATGAATAGACGTTTTCATCAAAATCATCAAAATTTTCTATACTTTCACCAATAAAATTATTGCAACTAACAACTTCATCTTAGGTATACGAAGCAGTGGGGTGTGTGTTGGGTAACCTCCTCGAGTGTCGCTCCGATTCCGATCCCGCTGCAGTCCGGGGGGAACGGAATCGGAACGGCCGGTACACCCTGGGCGGCGGTCAATGGCTTCCCCTTCACCCCTTCATAGGGTTGGCATTGATCGTCGGCCAATACCCAACGTGGCGGGAACACATCGCTCTCCGTACTCCTCTGCTTTCAGAGGAGACAGGATGAGCGATGCTGTTAGTGGTGAGATGGCCCAGGGTCAGCCGGGGTGCGAGGGATATGCTCTATGGGTAACCTTACACCCCGGCGTCTGAAGACCCGAGACGGCGTGCGGTTTTAGTCGGTTCAAGCCCGACATAACCGCCCCCGCTGGCACGCGGGGGGGTATCCGAAGGGATTTCCGCACGATAAAAAAAAAAAAAAAAAGGTATACGAAGCAGTACTTTCGATAACTGTGCTAGAGGCTACAAATTGTTTTCGATAAATAATTCATATCCAACCTCATATTTTATTCTTTGCTGGCTTTATATCATAATACTTTTGCTTTTACACAGCATTGACTTTCATGGGCTGCGAAGAATAACGTGGCAGTTTGTATGTTTACCATCCGACAGGAGTCGAGTTACAATGTCTTGTCATACATTTATACTCATAGATATTCTAGAGTATAAAATTCGCAGTATAACGTGTTAGCACGAATTAAACTACTGGTAAACCCATTTATATTATTTATTGACTTTAAACGACTTGTGGTCTTCTTGGTTTGTGATATAGTTTTGTATTTAATTAAACATTATATACTAATATTTGACGACCTCTGTGGCGTAGCGGTAGTGCATTCGATTGCTACGACAGGGAGCGCGGGTTAGATTCCTAATTAGTGCAAATATTTGTATGCATGAATATATCTATTTGCATTGGTTTGGGTGTTTCTATGGATAATATGTATGTATTTACAAAAAAAAAAAGTATATAAGTATGTTTATCCGCTTTTTGGAACCCATAACAGAAGCTAGTTAAACTATGCTTACTTTGGGTCTAGAAAGCGCTGTGTAGAATGTCATAGATTTTTTTTTTAGTTTTATTTAATAGCTACGTAAATGTTCTATTAACTATTTAGTTGAACTCAATTACAAAATAGTACTTGATATTTGTATTTCTGTGAAGATTTTGACTAGTGATATGTATGTCTCCCTCTGTCTCTCGCATTCTCACTCTCTCCTATACCTTTTTTATTTTTTTTCGTGCGGAAATCCCTTCGGATACCCCCCGCCGGCCAGTGGGGGTGGTTATGTCGGGCTTGAACCGACTAAAACCGCACGCCGTCTCGGGTCTTCAGACGCCGGGGTGTAAGGTTACCCATAGAGCATATCCCTCGCACCCCGACTGACCCTGGGCCATCTCACCACTAACAGCATCGCTCATCCTGATATATTATTTAGGAGCTTAACTCTAGTCTTGTGTGAAGCCATCGTCATCCTTCTTGTATCATTTTACCTTCACTGGTTTTATGAAACTTTCATACCAGGGACTCCATTATTTCCCAAAGCTTGCACCAAGGCTTGCTTTAAGCTTAGTTAGTAGATTTTATCCTCTGTTGCGGAAATTCGCGTAGATCCCCCGATCGAACTGTTGAGGGTCTAGTGGTACACTATTTGATGCGGTTTTAGTCGGTTCAATCCCGACATAACTGCCCCCGCTGGCCGGCCGATGCGAAGGCATTGCCGCACGAAGAAAAAAAAAGGTATGCCAAGCTTACACGAGGGGCCCATCCACCCGAGGGAGCCATCTCGAAACCGAAGATGGCCCAGGGTCAGTCGGGGTGCGAGGGAAATGCTTTATGGGCAACCTTACACCCCGGCGTCTGTAGACCCGAAACAGCGTGCGATTTTAGTCGGTTTAAGCCCGACATAACCGCTCCCCTGACAGGCGGGGGGTATCTGAGGAGATTTCCGCACGAAAAAAAAGCGGCCAAGTGCGAGTCGGACTCGACCATGAAGGGTTCGCGCAAACATGCAGTTTAGAAAAAAATGATATTAGAAACCTCTATAGCATTTTTGAAGACCTATCCATAGATACCACACACGTATGGGTTTAAAAAAAAATTGTTTTGAGTTTCAGTTCTAAGTATGGGGAACCCCCAAAATTTATTGTCTTTTTTCTATTTTTGTGTGAAAATCTTAATGCGGTTCACAGAATATATCTATCTACCAAGTTTCAACAGCATATGTGACATACGGACGGACAGACAGACAGACATGACGAATCTATAAGGGTTCCGTTTTTTGCCATTCGGTAACGGAACCCTAAAAAGGGACTCCATTATTAAAATGAAAAAGATTAGGGTGCACATAAGTTACCGTTTCAGCCAAAGACAAATACCAATTAAGTTGTCCTAGTTTCTAATTCAGTTAAGACTGCTACTAAGCAGAATTAACATTATCTTGGGTACTATAAGTGCAGATACTATGGTACAAGACAAGGATACGTACTTGTGCTAATAAAGATAAGTAACTCCAAGCACTTAAATATATAAATACGAAAGTAAATACAATTTAACATATAAAATACGTTTTAGGAGCAATTTGTACGTTAATAGTATCTTGAACATACTAATTCACGTTTAGTACGGGAAACGAACGATTACTCAGAGTACTTAATAAAGTTACTATGACTAAGTTACACACAGAAATTTTGTGGACATTTCACGCAAGTGCTATTGAACTTTATTTTTTCTTTTTTGTTAATAATTAGTTCGTCAAATTGACTGCACCCCTACAGAGAGTTTCTTTTTTTTTTGGTGCGAAAGTTCGAATACCCTGCGCCGGCTAGCGGGGGCGGTTATGTCGGGCTGCAACTGACTAAAACCGCACGCCGTCTCTGGTCTTAACCCCGACTAACTCTAGGTCATCTACAGAGAGAAGCGAGTTTAATTTTATTTTAAATATTTAGTCCGTCAAATTGACTGCACCCCGCCTGATGGTAAGCTGAGGTGAAGTCCAAAAAGTAGTGGCCACCATTTCCAGAGATTGTCCCTAGAATAGTGGCTCCTACCTAGACGGCTTCAACAGATGTTTTTTCACGCCCCGCTTAAAGAGCCTAGGATTGTAGGTAGAAGGGAACACGTGTGTGGGTAAAGGATGAAACCTAAGTTAAAAAAGTAAGTAACTTATTACAACAAGACGTATAGGTATAATATATACTGGGGTTGCGACTGGTTGGATCACCTCCAAGTTTGGTGCACCCTGGGCAACGTGGGCGATGACGCATCATTCATTGCTCCTCTGGATTAGCTGGCGTCAACGTCAACGGCCAAGAGTCTGACCAACCGGCCCTTTTCAGGGCCAGCTGACCCCATTGCACGAGGGGGTCGGGGTATGGCGGGCCTGCAAGGCCCGCGTGGGGGGGTCGCTCCAGGTACCCCTCTGCTGTTATCAGAGGGAACACTGCGAATGGCCCAGGGTCAGTCGGACTGCGAATGGCCCAGGGTCAGTCGGATATGCTCTATGGGTAACCTTACACCCCGGCGTCTGTAGACCCGAGACGGCGTGCAGTTTTAGCCGGTTCAAGCCCGACATAACCGCCCCCGCTGGCCGGCGAGGGGGTATCCGAAGGGACTTCCGCACAATAAAAAAATAAAAATAAAGGTATAATATATCAGAGAATTTCGAATATCTGGGACGTATCTAGGCTAGTTGGTCAGAGTATTCCCCCTGTAAGGGACTGGTCGCTGGTTCAAGTCCCGTCCTAGATGTTCTCTTTTTCCGATATAAATCTATAGAAAAAGTAAGCATACTTATTGCTTAAAAATGTCATTGAATTGTTACAACAATTTCAATGTAGGAAAATAAATATTCCAGGACAATATACACAGTGCTGTCTGGACCCAAAGTAAGCATAGGTTGCTAGCTTGTATTATGGGTTCTAGAATCCAGACCAACATACTTAGATACATTTTCTTTTGTAATTTATTCTTCTGTTTCTTTTTTCTTTGCCGCAAGATTGTTCCATATTTGGTGTTGAGTATTGCGGAATAAAAGAAGTATTATGATGCGTCCATTTAATACGAATGTCACAACAATACTAGCTTACATTTTGCATCTTATAAAATTATATAGGTACATGGTACATAAGTCGGCACAACATCAATATTTCCCGGCTCCTTTAAGTGGGGCGTAAAACAGCATCTGATGAGGCCGTCAAGCTGAGGGCCACCATTGTAGCACTGTCGGTGACAGTAATGGTGACCCTCATTCCTGAGACTTTACCTTTAGCTGACCATCAGGCGAGGTCAAGTAATAGTGAATTGAAAATAAAAAAATCCGTTCCCGCAGGGGGAACGCACAGGTAGATTTCGTGAAGCAATTAATATTATTTTATTAACATGTTTATTTTTTTTTCTCGAAAACGGTAACTTTTAGCGAAAAACTTTTCAGACATTTTTTTTAGTCTTAAAAATGGCCTATCGATTAAAAATGTTTCCGACGGCAAGAATGTTCACCGGTTAGAAGTTATGATTTTTTTCCTGAAAAATTTTGGTTTTTCCCCCCTCCACTTTTAGTTAAAGTTTTAATCTTATAGGTTTATAATTAAAAGTTGTTGGTATTCATGTATACTATGGGATAAAATTAGAACGGTTCGAATATCTTTCATGGAACGTGAAATTTTGAGGAAAAACTGATTTCACAAAAAGTGAGGCCCTACCGTCCCCTTTGGCCGGATTCCACCCGTTCACGAACTTAAACTAAGTTTATACCCAAGCAATTTTTGACCGCAGTTTGAAAGCGATCGGGGCAAAAATGCGACCGTGATAGTGCCGCAAATTTTGGGAAGTGGAACCATACATACATGTATATAATATATATGTATATAAACTTTTTGACCAGTGGTCATTTCGGACTCAGGGGGTCATAACTAGACTTTTTTTTAAATTCGACAGTAGTCAAGAAACCAATAGGTAGATCGATTTCATCGAAATCTACCTTTTTTTTTTTGTTTTTTTTTTATCGTGCGGTTATGTCGGGCTTGCACCGACTAAAACCGCACGCCGTCTCGGGTCTTCAGACGCCGGGGTGTAAGGTTACCCATAGACCATATCCCTCGCACCCCGGCTGACCCTGGGCCATCTCACCACTAACAGCATCGCTCATCCTGTCTCCTCTGAAAGCAGAGGAGTACGGAGAGCGATGTGTTCCCGCCACGTTGGGTATTGGCCGACGATCAATGCCAACCCTATGAAGGGGTGAAGGGGAAGCCATTGACCGCCGCCCAGGTTGTACCGGCCGCTCCGATTCCGTTCCCCCCGGACTGCAGCGGGATCGGAATCGGAGCGACACTCGAGGAGGTTACCCAACACACACCCCTCATCGAAATCTACCTGAAACTTATCGGTTAAAAGAAAGTTACGAATACGCCTATGTTTCCTGTAACAAAAAATAATGGTCATGATTATGGATACACCAGTTTCAGAAATATTATCAATTCACGAATATATTAAAACAACAAGTACAAGTTTACAAAAATAACACCTCTTTCTATAACCTATCGTAAGGATGTGTCGCACATATAACCAAGTAAATCGGGTCAATGATGTGGATGTATTTAATGGTAAATTCTCCCGGTACAAGAGGATCATAACGCATATAATAAATGCACAATGTTCGTAGTGTAATTAATTTACAAATGTAGTTTTAAAGTTGGATATTTTTGTATTTACATAGTGTTTTAATTATTTAAACAAGGCAAATAGTTGTTTTTACCTATGTTTTAACTTTATCACGTTGTGTATGCTATATTTGGATTACTGTCTAGATTTAATAAGTAACTATTTCCAAATGTTCTCATGCAACGGCAGTAATCGCCCGCTGCCGCTGCCGCGGCACGCTCGCTACCCTCGCTCGGCTCGCGTTCTGTTGGGGTCACAGTTCTAACCTAACCTAACCCAGACGCTATATTGTGAGAAGAGTGTGAGCAACATGAAATAAAACTAAGTATTCGTCGTGCTCCTACTGAAAAGTAGGAGCACGAGGATAGGTTATCCTCGTGCCCCTACCAGTAAGAGAACTTAGTAGGAGCAAGCGGAAACTCCTAAAAATCACATAATATATTATCAAACATATACATTCTCGTAGATGGCCAGTGACATCGTAACCTGTTGTTCCAATTTTGAATCAGAAGATAATAACACTCTCAACATACATACACAAATGTATAGAGAGCAGTGTAATATTACCTCCAATATATCTGTGTACGTCATATTCGTTATATAAACGGTATCCCATTACAGAGGTGTCAAATCACCCGCATTGTCCGTTGATCCGGGGGTGAGCTGGGTGAATGCAAACTTGGAGTAACAAGCGTCTTAGCAGCGACTCGACGTGTAGACGCGAGAATACAGTGGAGACGGCTCTTTAATATTATCCTTATATTTAAATATTGATTTTTCGAATGATACATTTTTTTCATATACTATTTTCCAATTCTTTTTATATTAGATGGCTGGGAAAAAGAATGATTGGCAACCTGATACGACACGATTTGTGTATCAAAATTTAAGAAAGAGAGGAAACGTCCGGTCAGGAAGAATTACCATGGAACAGAACAATACAAGTAAGATCGTACCAGAAGTTCGAAGGATTAGCAGATGAAAGAGAAGAGTGGTAATTATTGCACCGAAAAGAGCACTGCTCTTGAATTTCTAGATAGGAATATACGCTTACTAGTTACTAATAGAACAATAACAACATAAACGAAAAACTAACTCATAGATAGATAGGTAGAATGCTCTTTATTGTACACCACATATTATTTTACAAAACATCTTAAGTCTTAATATATAGTAGGTACAATGAGTGGGGGGTGCGACTGGTTGGATCACCTCCAAGTTTGGTGCA
Organism: Cybosia mesomella; assembly: GCA_946251805.1. Classification (NCBI taxonomy): domain Eukaryota; kingdom Metazoa; phylum Arthropoda; class Insecta; order Lepidoptera; family Erebidae; genus Cybosia; species Cybosia mesomella. The sequence continues at coordinate 3,108,072 of OX276396.1, forward strand.
CCCTGGGCAACGTGGGCGATGACGCATCATTGATTGCTCCTCTGGAGTAGCTGGCGTCAATGTCAACGGCCAAGAGTCTGACTAACCGACCCTTTTCAGGGCCAGCTGACCCCATTGCACGAGGGGGTCGGGTATGGCGGGCCTGCAAGGCCCGCGGGGGGGGAGTGATCGCCCCAGGTACCCCTCTGCTCTTATCAGAGGGGACACTGCAAATGGCCCAGGGTCAGTCGGAGTGCGAGGGATATACTCTATGGGTAACGTTAAACCCCGGCGTCTGTAGACCCGAGACGACGTGCGGTTTTAGTCGGTTCAAGCCCGACATAACCACCCCCACTGGACGGCGGGGGGTATCCGAAGGGATTTCCGCACAAAAAATAAAAGGTACAATGAGTGGTCTTATTGCTAAGAGTGATCTCTACCAGACAACCTTTGGATGGATTCATACTTCTTTAACCGATTTCCAAAAAGGAGGAAGCTTCTTTATCATCTGAATCTTTGTTTTTTTTATTTTTATTCTCCGATGACTCGAAGATGCCTGAACTGATCATCCCATTTAAATATAATGGAGATTTGATGATAAGTTTCGGAGACAGACAAGGCAACTCTTAGAGTTCCTCAGAGACTCAGGACTCTTAGATCAGACACAGATCTTAGTTCAGATAGACTTAGCTCAGCTTAATGCCTAGATATACTGTCGCATATCTAGGTATTGTTACATCACACCTTAATTCCCTGAATGAGTTCGCAGTTCAATACACATGTTCTGCATATATGTCCGACGTTATTAAGCCGATTTTAAAAATTCTTTCAACATCGGGTAGGTTAGCTCTCGCGTGCGGGTGGTGCCATATGAATTAAGTTAGGTTCACGACATAAGTAAAATTTTAAATAAAGAAATAAAATTGCCTTCAAAAACCACTGAAAAAAGAAAAATAACTGAGTTACAGATTTAATTCAAAAGACAAAAATACGCGTAAGACTTTTCTATTGAAGTCGGTGCCAAGCCAAATAGGTACCTACCTATTAGAATGTATGTCTCCACTCGCAAGTGATGATGTTATAATATAAGCGTAGGTAGAGTCTCCAAATTTGTAACAACGGAACCCAAACGGGAAACAGACGTCTCGAATTACATTGTATTTTTATGTTGTGTTTCGGGCTTGACACCGCCGTCAACGCATAAATACACACCCTCACACATACACAGCCTCGCACATACACACACCCTCACACATACACAGCCTCGCACATACACACACCCTCACACATGCACACAGACACACACACACACACACAAACAGGCCTGTATATTTAGCATATATATTTAGCATGCTTTGTGTCTAGAGAGCGCTTTGCGAAATGTCGTAGGATATTTATTTATGTATTTATTACTTAATAAGATATTTTATTGTATTGTGTTAATATTAGAAATGATGTAATGGAAGAGCGGAGGCATCAGATGCTCAAAAGGAGCTTCCAAATACTACCTTTGTTAACCATGCTTTTGACAAAATAAATATTTATTTTGTCAAAAGTTTATTATATGCTATTATTGCTTGCTCTGTGCTTTACTTATTTATTTTTATTATATAGTATTTTTATAATAAAACGAGAGAGAAACAAGATTCTAACTCCTGTTGTTGTCAGAAAATAAACCAAACAAAGTTTTATACTAAGCAAAATCAATGCAAATATTTGTACGAGTAAATAAAGCCGTCTCCGCAATAGGCTACAGGGGGCGCTTGTTAGAGGTGCAGTAACAAGTGTCGGCGACAGCGCAGCGGTGACTGTCGATACGATGCTTGATTGAAATCTCTAGTTCGATTCCTCACGTAAATCTTCTATATGTACTTTTTAGGGTTCCGTACCCAGAGGGTAAAACGGGACCCTATTACTAAGACCCCGCTGTCCGTCCATCTATCACCAGGCTGTATCTCATGAACCGTAATAGTTAGACAGTTGAAATTTTCACAGATGATGTATTTCTGTTGCCACTATAATAACAAATACTAAAAACATAATAAAATGAATATTTAAGGGGCCCCCGTACAACAAAAGTGATTTTTGTTGCTCGTTTTTGCTTGATATTGATAACAGCAACAGGTAGACGCTTTATATATTCACAGAGTATTTAGTTAAATATACAATTTAAAAATATTTACAGATATATAATTTTATATGACAGACGTGCTTTTTTTACCAGTTTTAAAGAAAATGGTACGGAACCCTTCGTGCGCGAGTCCGACTAGCACTTGGCCGGGTTTTTTGTTTTCTTTCTGATTCTTAACTGTTTTTATATACCCCCTTCTTCTTCATTCCAGCACCAACCCGATTATCATGGAGGCCCGCTCACCAATCCTATTTTTAGGGATTTTCTTTAGAAAAGACCTATTGCTACGAGTTGTCGTTTACGTCGTCGACGTCGTCGTTGCCAATTTTCTGTCACGGTTTTGGGTATGAAAGAGATGAGCTATCGAGTTGCTGTTTTCGGTAATAGATTCGTGCTGGGGTGAACCATTGCAAAAAAAAAAAAAAGATAAAATAAAAGAAAATCCCTTGTATTCGGCTGAGCTCGTCTCAGGAATTCAACTTGTTTCATAATCTGGTTGATTTTAGCGTTTACAGGCACGACTGCCATGTGACCCATTCGCTAGAGAAACCAAGCGCTAAGGCTTCGAACATAAAAGTATTATGTTGAAAATTAGCTGTTCCCTTAAGTTTTCCTTGTTTCTTCTCAGAACTTGTTCTTGTTCCTTATTACCGACACTATCAAATGGTGTAGCTGGCTAAGAATATTGATTATCCAAAAATCCAATGAGTTTTCATAAAAATTTGGTCTGAGACTGCTTGGAGTATGTTTCGCTATGCATCATATATATACGCCCGGGACTACCGACCTCCATGATCGGGGCCTGAGGACGGCAGTTGGCCGACTCGCCGTCCTTACAGAAGCAAGCCGTGGCGGAGGCGTGTCGTGTGTGCCCTACACATGCCTGCCAACTCACCGAAGCGGGATAAAACACGACCCCACCAGGCGAGGCCGCGGTGGCGGCCAAAGTCCGCCGGCAACCCTGGGGTTATCCTTTCGAGGGCTTACCCGGGGTGCCCGGCAACGGACACTTGGGGAGGACACCGTGCGGTTTTAGTCGGGACACGACATAACCACCCCCGCTCGCCAGCGGGGGCGGTTGTGTCCGGCTTGAACCGACTAAAACCGCACGCCGTTCCGACACCCTGGGCCATTCGCAGTGTCCCTCTGATAACAGCAGAGGGGTACCTGGAGTGACCACCCCCCCCCCCGCGGGCCTTGCAGGCCCGCCATACCCCGACCCCCTCGTGCAATGGGGTCAGCTGGCCCTAAAAATGGCCGGTTGGTCAGACTCTTGGCCGTTGACGTTGACGCCAGCTACTCCAGAGAAGCAATCAATGATGCGTCACCGCCCACGTTGCCCAGGGTGCACCAAACTTGGAGGTGATCCAACCAGTCGCACCCCAACATCACTTTACCTAAAAAAATAAATGCCGCAATGAATATCGGTATGACGTCGCCGGTCATTGACCCGACGGAGCAGGAATTACGCTAATAAAAAAATCTAAAAAATTAATATTTCAAAGAAAAACCGATTGAAAAAAAAAACGCTCAATATTTTATTATTTTCAGTACTATAGTCTGTCTTCGTTTTCGTGAGCGTATCCTTAACACCCGGTAGGTATACTGTCACCTGTATACAAAGTACCCAGACGTTTGCATATATACATACCTAATTCATGCATACCAATATTTGCACTGAGCGGAAATCGAACCCGTGATTAGCGGTTGAACGGTCTATTGCTGCGCCACACAGGTCGTCTATATAAATAATACATGTTTAATTACATGTGATAACAATGCATTGAATGATGAGTGGATGACAGGAAGGTTAGGAATAAAATAAAATAATTTCTATTTATAGCTTTCGTAAGGTGAATTATAATATGTATAAATATAGTTCACCTTATACATTACTAGCTGGCCGTGCCCGGCTTCGCTCGTGGCGTATTGTGAACCCACGTTTTTGAAACGGGGCAGTAGGGGCAAGTACCTTAACCGTTGTACTTACAGCAAAACGTTCTTAGAAGACCTTCCCTAACATTTCGAGATATTTTGAAATTTTGTCGAGATTTTGTGAAAATCTTACAGTTAGCATAAAAAATTCAATTCCTGGTTTCAAAAATACATACCCTTCTTTTATTTTTTTCGTGCGGAAATCCCTTCTGATACTCCCCCCCCCCCGCCGGCCAGCGGGGACGGTTATGTCGGGCTTTAACCGACTAAAACCGCACGCCGTCTCGGGTCTACAGACGCCGGGGTGTAAGGTTGCCCATAGAGCATATCCCTCGCACCCCGACTGACCCTGGGCCATCTCCGGTTTCGAGATGGCCCCCTCGGGTTTGGGAACCACGGTGTCCCCGTATTGCCCCGGTTTGGGGGAGGGGCGCTAGTCGCCCCACCGTCCCGGCCTGCTTCTGCTGGGGTTACAGGCAGCCTCACCTGCCACCCCCAGGCCTGCGCTCATGGAGGACGGAGGTCGTTAAGCGACCTCCGGCGCCTGAGTCGCCTGCGACGCGCGGCGAGCATGTTGCGGGCTCGGCGGGCCGGGAGTTCTAAACCTCTCCCGGGCGCGCTCCGCCATCTCCTTCGCGAGCATTACATGCTCGCAGAAGAAGGTGGCGGTGGCCCACGCGCTCGCGCTCCACACCATTGCGGCAATCATGCTGCCGAGCGAGAGGACTCCCACCCCCATGGCTACCACGAGGTCACGCCTCGGCGCCTCCCACGCCGGGCATTCCGCCAGCGTGTGCAGCCCTGAGTCCTCGCTCGCGTCGCAGTGATGACACTCAGGCGATGGCTCCTTCCTGATCCGATGCAGGTGGTCCCCGAAGCACCCCTTCCCGGAGATCACCTGCGTCAGTCGGTACGAGAGGCTTCCGTGTCGCTTCTCTAGTCAATTCTCCATGATGGTGTATAGACATACCCGTAATTTAATAGTATTCATTATAATGTATGGGAATCTGCTGGATTCGTTGACATTTATAATACTGCTCCGCTCCCTTGTGTAGTAGCGAGATGATATCTATGCATATAATAAAATTGTAACGAGGTAAAAACTGTACATTGATCTGTTCTAGAATTTTTTCTATTTTTCTGTTTGTCTGCTTTTTATTATCTATGTCCGAGCATCACTTGAAAACCACTGAAAAGATTCAGCTGAAATTTTGCATGAATGTTTTTCTAGGGTATGGTCATAAACTGCGCTATATATAAGTGTCTTAGGAGTAGCAGGGTGAAATCGAACAAATCTATTATTGATTATTTCTTTATTATTACAAAGCAGATCATCAAGAAATTCTGCAGTTCGATAAAACTCGGACATGGTCAACGTTTGAACTATAAACCATCACGCTATATGTAAAAGGTGATGAGCAATGCGCAAACACGAAATTACAGAGTTACCATTTTTTTTTGTGCGGATATCCCTTCGGATACCCCCCCACCGACCAGCGGGGGTGGTTATGTCGGGCTTGAACCGACTAAAACCGCACGCTTTCTCGGGTCTACAGACGCCGGGGTGTAAGGTTACCCATATAGCATATCCCTCGAACTCCGACTGACCCTGGGCCATTCGCAGTGTCCCCTCTGATAACAGCAGAGGGGTACCTGGAGCGACCACTCCCCCCCGCGGGCCTTGCAGGCCCGCCATACCCCGACCCCCTCATGCAATGGGGTCAGCTGGCCCTCAAAAGGGCCGGTTGGTCAGACTCTTGGCCGTTGACGTTGACGCCAGCTACTCCAGAGGAGCAATCAATGATGCGTCATCGCCCACGTTGCCCAGGGTGCACCAAACTTGGAGGTGATCCAACCAGTCGCACCCCATTACAGACTTACCTACTGTTACCTACTTGCAAATGATAGTTGATTAGAGACTCAACATTTGATAATAAATATCATCCTGCTATTATATTAGGGAACCGAGTAGACTTATTTTATGGTTTTATGGTTTATACGTTTTCTTCATGGTAAATGATTGAAGATATAAAGATGAAATAGGTAACCCAAGTTCAGCTCGCAGAAGTAAACATACCTTGATCTATTCCGAATTTAACGCGGGCGAAGTCGCAGGCAAATGCTAGTATACATATATAGCCTATGAAACTCACAAATAATATGGCTTTCTATTGTTGAAAGGATTTTCAAAATCAGTTCAGTAGATCCAGTGATTACCCCTACAACCTCACTCACCAAACTTTACCTCTTTATAATATGACTATAGATTATAAAGTACCTACATCATACAAATAGTTCACTGTTACTTCAAAATTCATAACACAATCATAATTTCGGGTTTGCTGCCGTCATCATTCCAGTGTCATTCCAAAGCTTGCCTTTGCAGTCCGAGGGTCCATCTCGAAACCGGAGATGGCCCAGGGTCATTCGGGGTGCGAGGGATATGCTCTATGGGCAACCTAACACCCCGGCTTGTGAAGACCCGAGACAGCGTGCGGTTTTAGTCGGTTCAAGCCCGACATAACCACCCCCGCTGACTGGCGGGGGGGTACCCGAAGGGATTTCCGCACGAAAAAAATAAATAAAAGGTACGCTCTGTTCGCAAGCCTGGGGGTGGCAGGTGCGGCCGCCTGTCACCCCAGCAGAAGCAGGCCGGGACGGCACCAGCAACCGGGGCAAGACAGGGATACCGTGCTTTCCAAACCCGAGGGGGCCATCTCGAAACCAGAGATGGCCCAGCGTCAGTCGGGGTGTGAGCGGCTTACATCCTGGCTTCTGAAGACCCGAGACGGCGTGGCGTTTTTGTCGGTTCAAGCCCGACATAACCGCCCCCGCTGGCCAGCGGGGGGTATCAAAGGGAATTTTGCACAAAAAAAAAGATACGTTCTGTTATACTTTCTCCTCCTGATGTGGATTATGTTGGCTTTTATGGGTTTTATGGGAGCGACTGTCTTATGAGAGGAAAGCACCAGAACTTCGTCCGTTAATGAGCAATAGTACCGACTTGCAGGTACCGGCTTCGGCTCCGAAGATCTTGAATGAGCACCATAATCTCATTACCTATTTCAGGTTTATTATCGTCCTATCATACCGGTTACGTCTGAGGCATTCACCCGGAAGCCTATAGCGTCCGCTTTACGGCTTTTACTCCTTCACAACGTTCCATTTTTTTTTAACTTTTGGAAACCCCCACGGGCTTCACCCCATCAGTGCCAACGATGGGGCGGTGTCCTCCCCAAGTGTCCATTGCCGGGCATCCCGGGAAAGCTCTCAAAAGGCAAACCCATGGTTACCGGCGGACTTTGGCCCAACCGCGGCCTGGCCTAGTGGGGTCGGTTTTTATCCCGGGCAAAAAAATCATTGGCACGCATGTAATGTTCTAAGACGTCGATCCAGTCTACTATAACGCGTGAAACACGAAATTGACAGCTGCACATAGTTAAAAAGTTTTCCACAATCAATCAATCAAACGGTCCTTTCATCGTTTCACTCTTTACCGAAGACGACTAAAGAAACATTATCGGATGCCGTTTCAGTTAGCGCTACAATAAATTAGCCGAGAACAGGGCCGGCAGTAACTCAATCGAGGGACAATCGCCATTTGCGATATTTTTGTCGACGCGCCCGTAAACATGTCTGCGAGCGTCGCGACTACGCGTAGTTTTTGTGACGCTGCGCGAGAGTCGACAAATGTGACAGCAAATGAATTGTTTGCGATCCTTGTGGGTATTCAGTTCGGGTACTAAGACTGAAATTATATACTTACGGTAAATGAGACTAGGGAAGTGCGATGGGGGGAGAGGATGATACTAGGCACATACACATTTTAGACGACCTCTTTGGCGTAGCGGTACTGCATTCGAGTGCTAAGCCAAAGGTTGCGGATTCGATTCCCGCTCAGTGCAAATATGTATATTTGCAATGGTCTGGGTGTTTCTATGTATTTATTTACAAAAAGAAAAGTATTTAAGTATTTTTATCCGTATTCTAGAACCCATATGACAAGCTCTGCTTAGATTGAGTTTAGATAGCGGTGTGTACCTTGTTCTACAATATTTATTTATTTATTTATAGCAGATCAGCGGTCTGTGCCCAAAGGTACCTCGAATTAAGAGACACTATACAAATATTCGAAGCCGCGCGGAGACCGCGAGTCCACAAACGGCAGTAGAGACGTCCTGAAAAAGGTAGCTGGGATAGACTGGATGCGCAAGGCGGAGGATCGGGTGCTATGGCGTACATTGGGAGAAGCCTATGTCCAGCAGTGGACTGCAATAGGCTGATTGATTGATTGTTATGAATATAAGGGAGGTACTGTTATATTCTTTGTAACTTGGTATTCAAAAATGAAGTCTAACAGTTTGTTTTAATATGCGTTGTCATATACGTGGTAGGTAATAAGTTATACGCTATTGTTCTATATCTCAAAGTAAAAGACAAAAGAAAAATCATATTTGCAATCCATTCCATCCCTGGGGTATATCCATCAAAATTTTCGGAGCCCAAGCCAATCTCACCTATAAGACCGAAGCAAATTTATGTATTTGTACTGAGCGGGAATCGAATATACGACCCAACTAAGCAATCGTATCGCTGTGCCACAGAGGTACTAAGTTACATCTAAAAATATTTACGTAAAAGCATTTTAATACCAGCTTCAACTTCACAAACTACAGCCCATAAAAAATGAGAACAGCCAAAACAGGCATCATTTGTTGGTAAATTACGTTATTTTGTCTACTAAAAAAAGAATTGTGGGGGGAAGTTCGTCACAAATCGTCGCTGGTGCTTTTACGTTTAGTTTCTTAGTAATCGTCGTGTTACACGCTCTGTCGAATGACTGCCGTAAATATCATTGATGTACGTTTATGGCCATCGTGTGTAAGCTGCAGTCGCCAATTCACGAGCTGAAGCGGTTTATTTGTGTGATTGAGCTGAGTGAGACGAAGTCGAGCGAAAGCTCCTGATACCAGACTTTTCTTCTCATATCAGGCTTTTCTTTGTCACAGGTCTCCTCCTAAACTACTAATCCAATCAGAACCAAATTTGGCATGATTAATGAGGTCAATCAGAGGAAGGTTTATGGATTTTTTTTATAAAAATTAATGCTACCACAGAAGAATGATCACCGTTAAAAAAATTCCAGATGGAATGACCAAACTTTACACGCTCAGAAAGCATTTCCAGAGTTGTGACTTTGACAAAAAGAATTTTCGAAATCGGACTTGCCACGGAGGAATGATCACTGTTCAAAATTTTCAAAATCTGATTCACGATGTCTCACTCAGCTCAACATTGCAAGCAGCGATTCGCCTTGCAGACCTAGTATTTTATTTCCATTAGCGTTCTGGTCCATAAGCGTACGCTACATACCCTGAGGTGGAACGAAGTCCTCCGATCTCTCAGCAATTGTAGTGGGAGAGAGTCGGGTTTGCAACTTTTGGTGTTAGATTCACCTGGCACTGGGAATAAGCGAAGTAAGTTATTGATTTCAACTCTTGCTGAGCATAGCGAATTGACGTTCAACAATATCAAAGTTACGTTGTTCATTAATGAAGAAAAGAGCCATGGTTAACTACTAAATATTTTAGTGTTTATATCACATTAGTCAGATAGCTTGTGGCCGCTATACTTCTCTCTGTCTCTTAGTTAACTATTCTCACGTACAAAACATTTGAATTGATATAAAAACCATTTATTGATTGAATTAAAAACAATTTATAATATTTTTATTCTACATTCAACATTCAAACACTTGTAAAAAGCATGTATAGGAAGATTGCAACAATTTCAGCATACCCTTTGTAAAGAATCCATAATTGACCACTTCAAGGCTCATCAAGAAAGCTTTTTTCTAATAACTAGTAATTTCCTCATCAATTTCTAAAAGTTTATCTTTTGTCAACTAAATCTGACTTAATACTGACTGTGGTGCACCTTTGTAAACGATGGACCACCTCCTGTCGTACCCGCTGTGTCCTAACACCTGCGCAATATAGAATTTGAAATGTACCGACTGAGGGAGCTTGAAATGTCGCTGAATTTTGTGCTCAACACAACTTTAAAATATTACCATTGACATGAGGAAGAAGAAGACTATTTAAAAAATTATGATTTCTCGTGAATTAAACCGCATACCCGAACAGTCGAAGCAAACATTCGCGCTTACAAAATAAACACTAATATATTTTGTAGGTAATTGTATTAAACGCGACTTTATTGTTCGGCTCGTTCGTTCAGGCGTCGACTTCACTGTATTTTTGATTATCAACTCGTAAAATGTGTTGGTAAACGATTAATGTGCGGTCTACGTTCTACGAAATTTGTGAAGGTTTTACAACAATTCATTAGAAAGGAAAACTGTTTATATTATAAGATGGTGGGAAATACTTATAAAATAATATGCCATTATACTTTTTAACTAATCAAATATATTTAACTGTTGTATGTATATTTTTTTATCACAATTATAATTATTAATCGTTTACTTTTTTTCTTCTTTTTCCTTTTTTATTTAAAAAATAGATTCACTAAACGAAAACATTTACATACATGCGTTATAAAGTTCCACTGCGCCATCACGGAGTGGTAATTTTCTTAAAAGGCTGGCAGCATTGCCACATTGAATAGTAATACCAATTCTTTGTACAAGAGAATATATCTTTAAAATAAATTGCATTAGATATTGCAGGGATTTGTTTTGATGTAAGATGTAGCAGTGCTTTTCTGGTTCATTCAGTCCTTGGGACCCCAGAAAGGTCTCCAGGGCCTCCCCGAGGTCGAAGCTCAAATAGACGAAACTTACTGCGGAGGCTTTCGACACGGGTGTATTAGGTTAAATGGCAGTCGCCCCCGTAAAATTTAACATAACATAACTTCACGCCTGTATCCCCGAAGGGGTAGGCAGAGGTTACACGCCCGCGATTCGCCAGTTATTTTAAGGTCGCAATGTAATAGGGGGCGAGCCTATTGCCATAATAATAATAATTAACATTTAAAATCTGAAACAAGCCAAATTATACAAAGGAGAATCTGGACAGCAGACCTAGCTCCAAAGCTCAAGTTTTAAAGCTTATGTATTTACAACAAAATGAACAATAACTACTAAAAATATGTATATCCGTATTCATAATCCATAATACTGCCTACACCTAATTTTAGTCTATATGGCGCTATGCCCATGTCCTAGATAATTAAGCGTAGCGAGCCGAAGGCGAGCGAAGCGTCTTTGGTTTCAAAGTTGCATTTCAAACAAATGATACTCCTCCGAGACCGTTTGACCGATCTCGACCAAATTTGCCACGGTGATCAAGTAGACATTACTGAGTGTCGTAAGGGTTCGAATGTCCAGATCGGTCTTACCATCGAGGAATAAACACCGAAAAACCAAATCAATGGAAAAAGTCGACCGGTCACGTTGACCTATTGTTGGATAGGCAAATCTCGCTACGCTTAAGTTTGGGTTGATTGCCAAGCTGGCAACCGTCCTAGTTATTATTGCAATAATAGTGTAATAACCCTTCTCAGAGTGCACTATATTAGAAGATACCGACATCATTACTTAGCGCATAAATTGTTGTTCCCTTCACCTCTGCGCAGACGCAGCAACATTAATAATACTCAATGCAACCAATAAATCTGATACGTTCCAATTTATTGATGTTGCTACAGTTATACAATTGCGCAGTGTACTGATTGATGCGATCTATCGTACCGATCGTTATTTTGATAATGACTAGCTGCTGCCCGCGGTCCCGCTCGCTTGGAATACATCCTACTAATATTAAAAACGCGAATGGATGTTTGTTACTCTTTCACGCAAAAACGGCTGAACAGATTTTTTTTTATATATTTGACTTCACCTCGCCTGATGGTAAGCTGAAGGTAAAGTCTAAGGAAAGAGGGTCACCATTAACAATGGTGGCACTCAGCTTGACGGCCTCATCAGAAGAGGATTGTCGTCGCAGCACCTCGTGACACCCACCGGTCCCACTAGTACTGCGACCACAATCCCTCTGCCCGGCTATGTACTTGCTGACCCCTGAACGCAATCAAACCGAAATTGGATTACTATGGAGGGTTTTTCGCAATCGTGCACGGTGGTACCTACCCGGCCGAATTTCGTAATAAATTTGTGTCATCAAATTTCTACCACCAGATAAAAAGATCTAGCTGAAAGTTGGTACACGGATAGATTATGGTCTGAAATAAGACATAGGCTACTTATAATCCAAGGAATAGGTTTTTTTGGATTGCGGGAATGGGATCAGAATTCAACGCGGGCGGAGCCGCCGGCAACACCTAGTATATAATAATATATAATATGTCCAGTAGCTCTGTGCCGTGGTTCTGTAGATACACAGAACTAGTGAGACATTTATTCCTATTAGATATGTACACAGAACTATTTCTGTGAATATCTATCTCTGTGTCAAATTTTATCCAGGTCTCCGAGTAGCAACTTCGTGACGCCTGAACGCGTCACGAAGTTGCTACTCGGACGAGTGCTCTAAGGTGACACTTACCTCATTCTCGGTAACAAACATTCATCCAAACTTCCGTATTTTAATGTTTTTAAGATTTTATGTTTTCATGTTTTCTTGTCACTTCCGCGTTTATCATCTCAACATGACTCCCCAAACTGCGATTTATGCGGCGTAGTAGAGGATGTGCACCACCTATTAATGGACTGTGTATGTTATGAAACGGCCCGAAAGTTTCTGATTGAGACCTTTAACCTGAACAGACTACATATAGGTATGCTCCATGATATACTGGCAACACCTCGATGCGAAGCAGCTAGAAGTTTGTTTGGGTTATTTGGTCCCCATCAGGGATAATATTTTTTTTTTCTATTTGTTATACTGTTTTAAGCTACGATGGGATTGACATATCCGTTACGGATAAAAATCCCTAAAAAAAAAAGAAAAAAAAAAAACATCTCAACATAACACAGCGTTCTCTTGAAACTTTCGACACCTGTTGAAAATTATAACCAATCGTTTCATAGTTTCGTATGAAATAGATTACAATTTGTTGAGCGAATCTCTGAAAGAGTGACGCTCTCTTTTAGACGACTCATGTATTTCGTTAGATCATCGTCTCCTCCCAAACCGATGAACCGCGTCTAATGAAATTTTAAACAAGCAAAGATGTTACTGATGGGAAGGACATAGGCTAGGCAAATCAAAAATCAAAAGTAACACGGAGGAATAATTACCGGAATAAATTATTAAAATCTGATATCTCAATGAACAAAAAAGCTGTCAAGTGCGAGTCGGACTCGCCCATGAAGGGTTCCGTAGCAGTTAGTAACATAATAATGCTTTTTTTAAATTTTACATTTGACTGTTTATACTGGAGATTGATGGCACTTCGTGGAATTTGCTACACATATTGAGTGATTTATTCAATATGTTTTACATTTGAGTTGATTGAATGAAAGGTAAATTGCGTTTTACGATTTATGACGTATTAAAAAAAACTACTTGCTAGATCTCGTTCAAACCAATTATCGGTGGTAGTTTACATGGTAATGTACATCATATATTTTTTTTAGTTTTATCATTCTCTTATTTTAGAAGTTACAGCTAGGGGGGACACACACACATTTTAACACTTTGCAAGTATCTCTCGCGCAAACTACTCAGTTTAGAGAAAAATTATATTAGAAACCTCAATATCATTTTTGAAGACCTATCCATAGATACCTCACACGTATGGGTTTGATGAAAAAAAAATTTTTGACTTTTAGTTCTAAGTATCCCCCAAAGTTTTTTTCTATTTTTGTTAGAAAATCTTAATGCGGTTCACAGAATACATCTACTTACCAAGTTTCAACAGCATAGTTCTTATAGTTTCGTAAAAAAGTGACTGTGACATACGGACGGACAGACAGACAGACATGACGAATCTATAAGGGTTCCGTTTTTTGCCATTTGGCAACGGAACCCTAATAAGCCTCATTCACGCGATTGGTATTAAATTAAGTAAGTTGTTCATATACACAAGACAAAAAAAGAAAACGAAAATCGGACTAGCCATTGAGGAATTATCACCGTTAGAAAAAGTTCTGGTGAAATTTTTCAGTCTAGCGTCTCTACTTTTGACCGGCCGACCTCGTACGTTTTTCCTCCTTATGTGGTATATCATGGTTATTAAGACATATTAGATGATATTGTTAGATAACGTTGTTTAGAATATTAATTGATTTATATTGTCAAAAGTTCACGCAAATATTACGCATTCATATAAAAAGAAATTCACCGGACTATATCGCGATTTATTGTATGTTAACCTTGACGTTGCTATGGTTACTGAAAAGCAATGGAAACATGTTAATTAAGCATTGAAACAAAGCCTTATCAATAACTAAACAACTACACGCCTTAAAACAACATTATACTTACATAATTTTATTTAATAAATTGCTCAAATACTTAAAACTGGCGTGTCAATAAAACACAAAATGTATATAAGGTCAATTATGACTAAAAAGTTAAATGAAACTTAAGATATCACAGTAGTTAAAAATTTTAAATGAAACTTAAGATATCACAGTAGTTAAAAAATGTAAATAATGAAGTTGTAGAACGGACCCCTTTTTAGGGTTCTTTGTAACGTGTCGATAACCCCTCGGACTTACTAAACTCAAGGAGAGTTTATAAATCTTAAGGCTTTCACGGCCGGCGTTGCATGTAGAATATACTGCTTCCGGGCTGTTTGGCCGTGGTCCATCGGAAACTTGTATTCCAGACGTTTCGTCGATCACTGCGGTCGACATCTTCAGTGGGACAGGTCGGGTCGAGTGCGAAGAACCTTCCTCGGCGGTGACTTCGCTGCGACTGAAAGTGATCGACGAAACGTCTGGAATACGAGTTTCGGATTTACCACGGCCAAACAGCCCGGAAGCAGTATATTCTACATCATGGTGAGTTTAGTAACTTTACCGAATCTTACGGTAACGCGGGTCGTTACGCTCGAACCGATCAAAGCCGGAGGGGTTGGTATGACAAGATTCTTTTGAACTAGTTTCATCATTGCTATTGGAGTCTAAGGTCTGAGTTGTTTTTGATTAGTTTTTCGGTATTCTGGGAGCGACTGCCTTCAGTAGGCCTACCATAAAAGGTACATCCGCAATTGCGGGCCCGCACGAAAAACGAATGAAAGAAGTGTCATTTAGATACCATGAAGTTACTCCGGATTTCGTTCTTTCGGTCGGGCGTACGTATGTTCGGGACTGTATCAAACATAACAAGGAGGTTTTCGTTTACAATTTATATTTATATTAAAAATAATAACTATTATAAACCAACATGTTAAAAATACATTCCTTTGTATTGGACTAAGATAACCTTTCGACCTTTTGAAATTAGTCGTATAGTATCGTACTTTCATATATTTTTTGGCGGGCTGTCAAAATACCGAATTTTTCGGTTTCTGGTCGTTTCATGGTAGGATTTAGGCTGAATGAACTATCATGTGCCGCCTTCAGGCCCGATTGCGAGATAAGTGCGTTTCATGGTATCGATTGCCCGAAATTTCAGTCCACAATTGTGGATGTATGTTTCCTGGTGTGTCTGCTGACCCCCCAACCCCGAGAGTTGCGCCTGCGCCAGAGCCTCGTCCGTTGTTTAGCAGGTGCACCGACTTTCAGGTGATGTTGGTTCTCGAGGATGTTGGTAGCGCCCCTTAAAGTAGAGACCAAGCTTATTATTACGCTTTAAAAACTAACACATAACATAACTTCACACCAGTATCCCCGAAGGGATAGGCAGAAGTGTATTACACACCCACGATTCGCCGGTTATGTTAAGGTCCCAATGTAATAGGGGGCGAGCCTATTGTCATCAGCAGGGCACATTATTAAGCGAGCGACAATTAACATTTATTAATGCACACATAACTACGAAAAGTCTGAGGTGTGTGCCTGGGGCGACTGGGGATCGGACTCAAGACCTCATCTTAGCAGTCCGTTATGTACGCCAGTGGGCTATCGCCGGTTTTTTTCCATAACCAATCATCAAATATTAGGTCGTTACATATGAAATTGCCGTTTTTCTTGAAGAAATTGGAGGAAACCCGATTTTCAGTACTAACATTTTTGCATTTTTTTTAGGAATGACAAATCCAAATGTTATGATTTTTTTTTGTGTATGAATGAGACAACATTAAGCTAACAAACAGCAACTTTTATTACATTTTTGAAAAGTGACAGCTGTTAAGTAATACGAATTTTATCATCAAAATGGATAGCATGTAGTAAGTACTGTTTTTGAAGATCGAATGAATTTATCAAGCAGCCAATAAAAACAAAATTTAATACAGAATTGTAAAATCTTGAAATCAACTTTCAAACAAAATATAAATAATGGAAATAGCTATTAAATTACTCGAATAACGAACTCATGAAATTGTAAGAAAATTTCGGCAATTTCATAGTTAAAGACCTATTATCATTTGATGACGTCACTTTTCAGCACCGTTTGGTGCAAACGAACAATTCAAAAACAATCTATTATCTTCAATGCAATCGGTTAAAACTTGAAACGTCCAAAAATCCACCCTTCTAGTTGCTCTGTGAATATTAAATTTTAAACTGTCACCAAGAGCTGACACTGTCAAACTTTTTCTATTAAATTTTTCATTACGATTTGACAGGACATTCATAATGTTCCGACGTTGATGAATGGCCCGGCTTGTCACGCACCGTGAGTGGCCCGCTTAATGACGTTTGCCGTACTTTTGATGTGTAAATCTATTTAGAATTGCTGTTTTCAGACGTCAAATGCTATAAGAAATAGATAGATTGCGAACATAATTATATGTATTATCTGCACACATAATAAATAAATAAATATAAATATTCTACGACATTCTACACAGCGCTCTCTAGACCCAAAGTAAGCATAGTTTAACTAGCTTGTGTTATGGGTTCCAGAATGCGGATAAACATACTTATATACTTTTTTTTTGTACATACATACATATTATACATAGAAACACCCAGACAATGCAAATAGACATATTCATGCATACAAATATTTGCACTGAGCGGGAATCGAACCCGCGCCCCCTGTCGTAGCAGTCGAATACACTACCGCTACGCCACAGAGGCCGTCAAACCACACACATGGACCATGACTTATCATTCAATATAATTACACTTTATTCCTTTCCCTTATTCCACTTTATTATTATATAATATAGCCCAGTGGCGTACGTAACGGACTGCTGAGACGAGGTCTCGACTTCGATTCCCAGTCGCCCCGGGCACACCTCTGACTTTTCGTAGTTATGTGTGCATTAATAAATGTTAATTATCGCTCGCTGAATAATGTGCCTGGTAGATGGCAATAGGCTCGCCTCCTATTACTTTGGGACCTTAACATAACTTGCTAATCGTGGGTGTGTAATACACCTCTGCCTACCCCTTCGGGGATACAGGCGTGAAAATATGTTATGTTATTCATTTAGCAACGTAAGGTAAACTGTTTCTTAGACCCCTTCACTATTCGATTCCAACAACAAATACTTCGCAAGTCAATCTCTGCATTTATTATTGGTAAACAAATACTCTTTCATTACAAACTTATTTCTGTCCCCTAAGAATTATGCCAATTCCTCACCAAATTCCTCACCAAAATAAATACATCTCTATGTAAATTATATTTTAATTGTTTTTTGTATTCATACATATACATAGATACTACATGTTTATTAAATTTTCGTGTCAACTTAATGGGTAAGTACGCCAACGTTATAATATCATTAATCACAATTTGAGACGGCCAAACCTGAGTGTCGTCTATTATGCAACTAAACAACCTTTATAAATATTAAATTAACAAAACTCTGCACATCAATCCAATTAAAACACAGTAAATTTGATCCGATATGGATTACTTTCTTGATCCGGAGAAGACTACGGCAAGAAACTCAGCGGACCTTTTTGTAGTATATTTACCAACATGTGTACTTAATCTAATCACAATGTTTTGTTTGAGTAGCCTATTAGAGCGACCAGTTAATTACCAAGTTTATTAAACAATAACAATAAATATTCTACCACATTCTATACAGCGCTATTTAGACACAAAGTCAGCATCTCTTAACTAGCTTTTGTTATGGGATCTTGAATGCGGAGAAACATACTTACGTAGATATATCTTTTAATTTTTTGTAACATATACATTGAAACTGAACTTTGAAGTTCTAGCAGGTAAATGCTGACGGGATTCATTTTGTCGCCCACTCTCTTTCATATGTATATTAATGACATACTGTGTGTCGGCAGCATTAATTGCTATGCAGATGATAGCACCTTGCACGGGCGATATCACGGTCACCCTGCGGCCAAGTAGGCATACATCCAGGAAATAAAGACAGCTTCTTGTCACTGAGCTTGACCGGGTCCTGAATCACATTTTTCAATGGGGCTCTGAGAACCTGGTTGAGTTCAATACCAAGAAGGCGCAGGCATGTGCATTTACAGCAAAGGTATCTTCTTTCCTTGTCCTCCCTACTCTTGGAGACACAGTACTGTCACTGCAGGACAAACTGAATATACTCGGTATGGATGTTCGCTGACAACTGAACAACATTTTTTTTTTCACGTCGGAACAGTGGTCTTCTGTACAAGACACAAATTCGCTTTGGCGTTGAATACTGCTTTCATCTGCTTCCTTTGGGTTGCTCTGCCGATTACTTACTAAATGCTACAGGTTGCAGCGATGCGACTTGCGGTCCGCATTATTGGAAGTCCTGAGATCACCAACAACCTCGAGCCTTTGCAGTTGCGTAAGAAGACAGCCCCGGATCCTTTAAGCGGCGCGTGATAAAGCATCTGATGAGGCCGTCAAGCTGAGGGCTTATTTGTATGGTGACCCTCATGTTGTTGAAACATAAAATTCCTAGTAGACGTCAAGTCATTAATTCGTCCAAATACTATTATTGTAAATTATCAATTTTTATACGGTAGATGAGTTCATGAATGACACAAAATAGGACATTATTTAGATTAACACATATTTATTACAAATGTGTTATTGAAGGACATACTTATTAACAATTGACATATTTTACTAAGTTTTTATTTTTTTTGTGTATTATCTATGACATTCAATTTTAATGATTTAAGAATTACAAATGATAATATAATGAATAAATTTGAAAAATAAATTGACAATGAATAAATAAAAATTTGCATGCCTAATATAGGCGAAATATGAGGACTTTATAGATTTAAGAACCAATTGTAACCATATTTCATGCGAATAAATGATCTTTCTTTCTTTCTTTCTTTCTAAATCAACAATGTCGTATTGCTGACCTAATGACACAGACAGGTAATCTTCTTGAAGTAGTGTTTCTAACACGGCGTATTGTTCATAGAAAATCGATTGTCTCAATGGCTGTCTACTGCGACATCGCTCAATAGTTATTCCTATGTTACGCAATTACTCGTAGCAACACGCAGCTACTAAAATCAGCAGTGGATATGATACAATTAATTGATATTATTCGGAAAAGGTATCTCGATGATAATGTAGAAAAATAAGACAAATACTTCGTGACATAATTGTAATAAGGTAATGTAACTGCCCACTGTCACTTCAGCTTGCTGACTCGCTCTGCTATGTTGGTAGCTCTTGTTCGTCTACGGATCTCCTCATTTCTGATTCGATCTCGTAGAGAAACCCCAAGCATAGCACGTTCCATAGCTCGCTGTGTGACCCCGAGCTTCCTTATGAGGCCCATAGTGAGAAGTCAATATGGGAGGCCTATGTTCAGCAGTGGACTTCTTACAGCTGATATGATGATGATGATGATGAATGTAACTGTTTCTTCTGTTAATGTAATTGCGGACTAGCAAAGTTACCTTTACATATATAATATTAGTAAGGATAGGAAGTTTTTAGGGATGTGTAGAGGGCTCTACAAACATCTACAATCATCATTTACTGGTGCTAGAAATTTGATGACACAAATTTGTCACAAAATTCGGCCGGGTTGGTACCACCGTGCACGATTGCGAAAAACTCTCCAAAGGAATCCAATTTCGGTTTGATTGCATTCAGGGGTCAGCAAGTGGGGGTGCTTGGTTGGGGAACTCCACGCGGTGCACCCTGGGCAACGGAGACGGCAGCGCCTCTCTCCTAGGGCGGGAGAGACGCTGCCGCCTACGGCCAACTCCGACCGAGGCGAGGACGGCCCTGTTGAGGGCTGTTCGGAAGCTTTCCACGTGTCCCTCTGATTAGCAGATGGCACAGTGGAGAGTAAGTATGGGGGCCATCTCGAAACCGGAGATGGCCCAGGGTCAGTCGGGGTGCGAGGGATATGCTCTATGGGTAACCTTACACCCCGGCGTCTTAAGACCCGAGACGGCGTGCGGGTTCAAGCCCGACATAACCGCCCCCGCTGGAGACCTTCCGCTCTCCAGCGGGGGCGGTATCCGAAGGGATTTCCGTTCGAAAAAAAAAAAAATAGGGGTCAGCAAGTGCATAGCCGGGCAGGGGGATTGTGGTCGCATCACTAGTGGGACCGGTAGGTGGACAATCCTTTTCTTATGAGGCCGTCAAGCTGAGTGCCACCATTGTTAACATGGTACGTGTATGTAATGGTGACCCTCTTTCCTGAGACTTTACCTTCAGCTTACCATCAGGCGAGGTAAAGTCAAATTGACGTTTCCTAAATATAAAAAAAGAAGAAAAAAACCTTTGAGGCTCAAGCCAACCTCAAGCTTCAAGCTGACATGCCAATCAAACACAATAAGCGGACCTCGGACTTCATAGTGCAAAGTTTAGACGTCACTAGGAAATCGGTATGAGTATGATGATGGAGAACGTTTTTGTTATCAAACAGCTTTTTTTAAGAATAATATCTGTCAGTGATGGTCTGAAGTTAAGAAGCTTTCCCAAAGAGAAAAATAAAGAAATTAGATATTAAATTACAAATACAATTTTTCATTTACTACAATGAAATTTGTAATATAACCAACACAAATGAAATCAAACTGTATTGGTACATGTATGGTGGTGTACATGAGCATTTATTACTGTCATTATTCGGGCCACTAATCAATCATGTCAAAAATAATTATCACTCCCTTCTTGCCTCCATGTATCTATTGACAGTTCACAATAAAATGTCATAAATCAAGATGGCGTCCAATATGGCGGCGGTGACAGTTATCGCGTGTATTCGAACATTAAACTCATTGATATTTATTGCTCAATCCTTGCATTCTAGCATATGATTTATTGCTAATAGATGTAACGGTTATTGTTTATTTCATATGTTTTCTGTTAAGTATTTTACGTTGTCAGTCGATTTGTTAATGAGTTGTGTTGTAATATTAATAATAATTTAGTATCATCACATTGTATGTAATGATATAAGCTATTAAGTGGTTATTACGGTATGAACTTGTTATCACTGTAAACTTCTCCACCGGGAGACAACGCCGGAGACACGGCGCTCCGCACATTGGTGCAGTGCCCTGCGTGGGCGAGTCAACGCCGGATCTCGTTGTGGTCCTGGGCGTTTACGTGGTCTCCGACAAAAGCAAGTGGCACACCGCTGCCTCTTTCTGCGAGCAGGCAATGCGCGCGAAAGAGGCGGCGGAGAGGGAGCGGTAGAGAACCTCTACCAAAGTCCGCCGATAATCCTGGGGTTATCCGTTCGAGGACTTACCCGGGGTGCCCGGCAATGGACACTTGGGGAGGACACCTAGTGGTTTTAATCGATCCGATTCCGACACACTCATCTCATCGTTGTCCACACGATAAAAAAATAAAAAAACTATCTCACTTCATTTGACTTACTTTTAGATAATTTCATACATAAAATGATTCTCGTTTCGACCGTGATACCCACAGCTGGGTGACATCTGTGGTGACAACTGATATTGGCGGTCATGCCACTACACCCACTAGTGCCTGTGCGTTGGATTTGTTTATAAAACTCTCTGGTACCGATATAAAACTTTACAAGTTAAGGTGTGTAGTTTTGGTTACGACGAGTATGTTATAACTCCGTAACGCAAGTAACGGCTCTGCGTCAGGCCCCGTCGGACTGTGGTGTGTGTAACACTATTATTTATTCTGTGGTGTAACTCAAAACTGTGAAACTTAATTAATTAAAAAAAATAAAAGGAAAACTGCTCTGCCATCATCACTGGAATCCCTCGAAACTAGTGACTAAAAAAAATTATAGCATTCATAGACGCAATTGGTTAAGTACCAACCCGTAAATTGTTTTTTTTCGTGCGGTTACTCTGATACCCCCCAGTGGCCAGCGGGGCCGGTTATGTCGGGCTTGAACCGACTAAAACCGCACGTCGTCTCGGGTCTTCAGAAGCCGGGGTGTAAGGTTGCCGATAAGGCATTTCCCTCGCACCCCGTCTGACCTTGGGCCATTTCAATCCTGGGCCATCTCTACAATTCCGTACCTTATTTTTTTTTTCGTGTGGGAATCTCTTCGATAACCGCCCAGCCGGCCAGCGGGGGCAGTTATGTCGGGCTTGAACCGACTAAAACCGCACGTCGTCTCGGATCTACAGACGCCGGGGTGTAAGGTTGCCCATAGAGCATATACCTCGCACCCCGACTGACCCTGGGCCATCTCCAGTTGCGAGATGGCCCCCTCGGATTTGGGAACCACGGTGTCCCCGTCTTGCCCCGGTTTGGGGGAGGGGCGCTAGTCGCCCCACCGTCCCGGCCTGCTTCTGCTGGGGTGACAGCTGGCCTCACCTCTCACCCCCAGGCCTGCGCTCATGGAGGACGGAGGTCGTTAAGTGACCTCCGACGCCTTAGTCGCTTGCAACGCGCGAGCGAACGGCGAGCATGTTGCGGGCTCTCCCGGGCGCGCTCCGCCATCTCCTTCGCGAGCATTACATGCTCGCAGCAGGAGGTGACGGCGGCCCACGCGCTCGCGCTCCGCACCATTGCCGCAATCATGCTGCCGAGCGAGCGGACTCCCACTCCGATGGCTGCCACTAGGTCACGCCTCGGCGCCTCCCACGCTGGGTAGACTGCCAGCGTGTGCAGCCCCGAGTCCTCGCTCGCGTCTCAGTGATGGCACTCAGGCGTTGGCTCCTTCCTGATCCGATGCAGGTGGTCCCCGAAGTTCCCCTTCCCGGAGATCACCTGCGTCAGTCGGTACGAGAGGCTTCCGTGTCGCCTCTCTAGCCAGGTCTAATTCCGTACCTATAGTTAGCTTTTAAGCAATAAGATGTTTGTTTTACCAGACTAGTTCGTGCAGTTGCCATCAATCAGTGCTTGTTTGTTTAATAGGATGATTAGCAGGTTTACACAGCTCAGTGCTTAGATGGATAGATAAGGACAGTTATTTAGATGCTGCAGCTGCTTTGTAATTCTCTTATTGCATTAATCTGTTTTGCACAATCAATCCAAAATGGTGAGACACTACGAGCATTGTTTGTAGGTGTTATAACTTATCCGAGAATTGATGATAATGTTTTGAATTCGACAAATTAAGACCGGTACGGCGGTAGTAAGTGTAACTGAATGGCATGGAGTCCCTAATTCGATAACCGGGTCCGATAAAGGATAACTGGGTTTGTATTGCGCGGTCCCTTTGTTAGGTAGTTAATACATCTCTGTCTACCTGCCTAGGATGTATAGGGCTTCATCAAAACCTTCGGGGCCAAGCCAACCTAACTTGCAATCTGGAGCACCTGCAGATTGACAGACGAGACAGGCGCAAACTTACTACTCGGGCCTGAGAGGTAAACCCGTTTAAGAGAAATCAAAAGACCCCATGCTGATCTGAACGAAAACGAATGAAGAATAAAGATGGGAATTGAGTTGTTTCCATCTTTTCGTTGAAGTCGGTGAAAAAAACACAAAACAATAGAGACATAATTCACCCGTATTAAAACTTCAACATTAAATAGTGAGACATCGCCCTCTCAAGTCCCAAATCAATATAAGAGTACATTAGTTGAAATGCGTCTCCACTCCAGTACGCGCGCCATAACATAATGCAACTCAAACATAACAGTCGTCACGAATGGCATGAGGGCGTTTGTTTAACTTACTGTTATTGCGTCTGTAAACACGCGCGGGGTTCGGCCTCGGTGACAGCGGTGACGCTCGACGGAATTTGACAAAATCCATACATATATAATTACTTAAAAGCGGCGATAGCCCAGTGGCGCACGTAACGGACTGCCGAGACGAAGTCTCGAGTTCGATCCCCAGTCGCCCCGGGTAACCTCTGACTTTTTGTAGTTATGTGTGTATTAAAAATGGTAATTATCGCTAGCTTAGTAATGTGCCCGGTAGGTGGCAATAGGCTCGTTCCCTATTACATTGGGACCTAAACATAACTGGCGAATCGTGAGCGTGTAATACATCTCTGCCTATCCCTTCGGGGATACAGGCGTGAAGATGATATAATTGCTTGTCCCGACTATTTCTTCAACGCAGAACCTATAAACTTGAAATTTCGGCAGTAGATGATTTTTATGTTGTAGTCATACACTAAGAAAGGATTTTTGGAAATTTCACTTCTAAGGTGGCAAAATAAGGTATGAACGTTTGCTTGGAAGTTCGTCATTTTCAAAGGCACGGCATACACCTGCTTCTAGTTAGAAATAAATGAAAGCGTTTAAAATGCATTTTCCAATTTTTTTCTTTTTAGAGGGTCAAATTGGTTCTTCAAAGGAGTTCTTCACTTTTGACGTATGCATGCAATTTCATACACGTTCGTCTTTTCAGTAATAAATAAATGAACACGTATATAAGCGTTATTCAAAATTTTACTACTAAGGGGGTTAAATAGGCGATGAATGCTTGAGTGGGAAATCTGTCTTTTTTTTACGAATTTATCCACGGTCGCAGCCGGGTCCCGGGCCGCTAGTTATTCATATAATTTTATTTACAGTGGGTGTACAGGGCCGTACCAAACGTCGGGCCCAAGCCACCTGACCTGCAAGTCAGTTTACCTGCTTAATGAGGCTCTGGCATCGGCTCTCCTCTCAAGGTAGGGAGGTCAGGAGGCAGTCGCTCCAAGTACAAACACTTAGGACGCAACTGGGAAATCACTATGATGAATCGAACCCCCGACTTTTTTTGTGAAACTTTTATTACATCGTCTCAAACTTTTTCATCTGTGTGTTGCATGTCGCGTGACGGTCGGCCGCGGAGTAGGGATAAAGTGAAAGGCGCTCGCCATAGCAGCCAAGGCCAATATGGCGGCGCCTATAGTTCGCAGCAGCTGACCGAGTAGTGTATAGACTATTACTCATTTGTGCCAGTGCTCCACGCTATTTTGTTTGTTTTTGTCAGTGTTTACTGTAAATGTTGTTTGTCAGTGTTTAATGTAAATGTTGTTATTTTTTAGTTTAATGTCTATAATGTGAAAAAAAGTTTCACTTTTACCGTGGTTTCATAAAACCACACAATCCTTTTTTTTATATTCGCTCCGTCAATTGACTGCACCCCGCTGGATGGTGAGAAGCTAGGGTGAAGTCCAGAAGATATGGGCCACCATCCCAGATGCTGACGATCCTAAAATGGTAGCCCCTACCTTGACGGCCTCAAAAGATGCTTTTCACGCCCCGCTTGAAGAACCCGGGACTGTAAGTAGAAATGGCTCTACCACCACAACACGCAGCATCATCGTTATCTTAGCTTTGATCCTAATTGCATCTGGGGCCTTCATCTCATAGCCCAGGGTCCGCATGATTTTACATTGTAAAGCGATTGTTATCTGAGCTCCCAACCCTGAAAAACATATCACCGTAAGGGCCTTGTCCGTCGGCCAGCAGATGAGGCAGACATAGGCCTCAACGATCTTGGTTAAGCTTATGGAACTCTTAATATTATTGAGCGAAGCTCGTCAGAGATTTGCTCTCTTTTAGACGACTCATGTATTTCGTTAGACCATCTTCTCCTCCCAAACGGCTGAACCGATTCTAATGAAATTTCACACAAGCAAAGATGTCACTGATGGGAAAAAATTCATACCACGGAGGAATAATCACCGAACAAAATTTTCAAAATCTGATTTCTTTAACGCTTAAAAGACTGACGCGTTGCCCGGGCACCGCGACTCGTGACATTTGTCAAACGAATCGTACCATTTGTCAAATTGCTTGCTTGACAAGGGACCTTGATAGGAATGAACAAAAAAGCCTCATTCACGCTATTGTTATTAAATTAAGTAATTCATATACACAAGACAAAACAAGTTGATTTCCTGAGACGAGCTCAGCCGAATACAAGGGATTTTCGATTTTGCGATTATTATTTTTTTGCGATTTTTTCTTTATCGTGCAATGCTTCACCCCAGCACGAATCTATTACCGAAAACAGCAACTCGATAGCTCATCTCCTTCATACCCAAAACCGTGACAGAAAATTGGCAACGACGACGTCGACGACGACAACTCGATAGCAATAGGGCTTTTCTAAAGAAAATCCCTAAAAAGAAAAACGAAAATCAGACTAGCCATTGAGGAATTATCACTGTTAGAAAAAGTCCTGGTGAAATTGCGTCGCTCAATTTTTGCAACATCAGTATTTATTGCAGACCTAGTTATTAAGAGTTCTATGGTGGGGCTTTTTTAACACCCCGCCACACCACACAACGTCACGTTATGAAATACACAAACGACCGATGAAAATTACCCGTGACCTAAACTTTTCTTACCAACATTTTATTGGTACGTACTTATTTCCGTTCACGTGGCAATGTTGCTAGTAATCAGGAAACGTGACTGGACTCGTGTAAATATAATATTGAAAGTTTGTGTAAGTTTTTAATTTCTCAATGTTCTTAAACTCTGGAACTGCGTTGTTTTGGTATTGATTTTGTTTTGTGACATAAATTTCAAATGTCTGTATCTGTACTCAATTCTCATTTATTTATAGCTTTTTTTTTATTACGTGGAAAGGAAATCCCTTCGGATACCCCCCCGCCAGCCAGCGGGGGTGGTTATGTCGTGAATCGACTAAAACCGCACGGTATCCTCCCCAAGTGTCCGTTGCCGGGCACCCCGGGTAAGCCCTCGAAAGGATAACCCCAGGGTTTTATTTATAGCTTGGGGTAGGTACAGGTGTATTAATGTATTTGACGGTCTCTATGAAGTAGCGGTAGTGCATTCGACTGCTACGATAGAGGGCGCGGGTTCGATTCCCGCTCACTGGAAATATTTGTATGCATGAATCTATCTATTTGTATTGGTATGGGTGTTTCTATGTACAGTATGTATGCATTTACAAGAAAAATGTATATAAGTATGTTATCCGCATTCTAGAGCCCATAACACAATCTAGTTAAACTAGGCTTACTTTGGGTCTAGAAGTCCGTCAACCAGCAGGTGTCGGTACTAGTGGCTGCTTGCAAGTGAGATTGACTTTTGCGGCGAAGATCTTAGTCCCCATACTTCCAATGTGGTTTAATTAAAATATTAGAATGACACTGGCTCCACAGCCATGACAAGTAGATACGTGTTGTTCTGGATAGGAATTGAAAAGGCGAGATAATTGAAAAAGCTCATCGCAATACCCTTCAGTTGTCGCCTGCAGCAGTAAATTACTGCAAAGTAACAAAGTCTCTGCGCAATGATTATCCCGGCAATCATTCACAAACCATTTAACTTTAACAGCACCAAAACAACAAAGTCAACAAACATTTAAGTGTTAACACCGACATACAAAACATCATCAAAATACAAAAAGAACCAAATGATACCAATAAGAGGCACCGCACAAACGCGAATTGCTCCCTTAAAATATATCGCGTAATGGTTCGGCTGTAAAAGTCAATACATAAGAGTTGAGTGGTCATAAGATTTTATGCGGCCCATTAGCTGGGAGTAAGCGCCCCGTAAATTCTTATAACACGGGTAAGTATTCAAAATATGAAAGATGGCGGTAGATAGGAGACTTGTGTGGAAGGGTTCCGTATTGTGAGGCGAAAGTTGGAATTTTGAATAGGTTTGACCCGTGTGACTCGATGTCATGTAAGTATACAGATAAGATTGTAGACTTATAAGATGTTTTTATGTATTTCTTAAATGAATAACTAACTCAAGTGCTAAGTATGCAAAGAAATCTCTGTGACGACCCCTGTGGCGTAGTGGGAGAGCGTTCAACTGCTAAGTCAGAGGTCGTGGGTTCGATTCTCGCTCATTGCAAATGTGTATATTTGTATTGATCTGTGTGTTTCTATGTTTAATATGTATTTATTTATAAAAAAGTATCTAAGTTTGTTTATCCGCAGTCTAGAACCCATATGACAAGCTCTGCTTATTTTGGGTCCAGATGTCGCCGTGCAATATGTCCTAAAATATTTTAGTTTTTTAGAAATCTTGGAATCAATGACATTTTGGAGAAACTTACATGGCTATGTTTTCCTAGAAATTAAAATTTAAAATAGTCATCATACAGGCCGGGACTTGAACCTGTGACTAGTTTCTTTCTAGGGAGAATACTCTGACCAACTGAGCTACCTAGACTTGTTCTGGATCGCTGAAATTCTCGTCTTTATACTGAAGTTTGGAGGTCAGTAGTAAAAGTTTCTGTGTACCCATGTTTTAGATGATGGTATAAATAGCCCATAGAGTCAAATATACTGTCGCGGTTGTCTTGTGTTTTAACAAGATATAAATTTATTTACAGAACTAACGGTACCATTACTAATTTATTTATCTATACATCTAATCTTTAACCCTTTTAACGCCGGAACAATTTATAAACACGAACAGCAGCCATGACTACCCACTCAAAACATTATCACTCAACATCAAATACGGACAAAAACACCTAATGGAATTAACACTGAACTGACAGAGCACACACAGGGCCGCGACAAGTAAAAAAGAGTAAAATAATAACCCTGCGATGCCGCCGCTCGGTCGCAAATTGCCCGGCGAACGGCGAGCTGTCACTTGTCAGCTGTCAGCGGTGTCAGGCTGTCAGCCGCGCTGACACCCAGTGGGCGCTCACCGCGGATTTACATAAAAGTGGTAAGTGACAATTAAAAAAGCTTGTCGTGTTGTAAATTTGAATTTGGAACTGTCGAATCATTTCCTGTTGCGTTACGTGGATTGTTTTTTAAGTGACAGGACCGTGATATAAGCATAAATTATTTTTTAGTTTGTACTTTCATTTTGTTTATTTTATTCGTATTACAAGTTACTCAAATGTCATTGAATATAAATATGTTTAAAACGATCTCCAGACTCAGATCCACGCGAAATAAATGTTCATGGTTTTTTCTTTCTGTATAAAATTACTGCTATCTATAACCACTTTCCAACCGTACATACTCCTCAAGATGTTCTGAAGACCATATCACAAGGCAAGTTCTTTAGAAGGAATTCTCTGTAAGCCCTATAAAGAAGTAAAATCTCTCTCAGGAGAAAATAAACTGTTATTTTTTTATATATACCTCCTTAAATAATGGCCGTCTATAAAATACAGTACCAATAAAAGTCTTTTCAACCTCAACGTTATTATGCGGGCGATCATACATTACCATCTACTACAGATGATATGAGATTTAAAAGTTTACGCGAAATGCCGCAGGCAAACAACACATATCACTTACATCGCCATAACAGAAGAATAACGACAGCATAACAAAAATTAACCCTCCACACGTCCATAACGGCCGATAAAAACGAATATTTAACATACATAAAATTTATCACTACGCTTCTAACCCATAAAAAGCGGTAGGCGAAGCTATCTCGATGATACTCTATTAATACCTCAGATACTGGATGTTAATGCGGCCATGTATTAACCCTCCCGCACTGGGTATTAATATGCCCACTTACCGCTTTATGCTGCGGCGCAGCAGTAATTGTTTAGGGTTGCTTTATGTTACGACTGTAATAAGTTCGCTCGATTTAATAATATCGAGAATGGAACGAATACGGTGATAAAGACTTTAGTACAACTAGGATTATAAAGGGCTTAGTCGTTTTTGGTCACAGGTTGTAAAAAAGATAGGACGTTCGAGGTTAATCCTTGGGTTGAAACACTACGTACCGCTTTATATACAGACTTATCAGTGCTATACAGACTTTTCAGTGCCTCACAAGGGACACACTGAGGGGAAGGAATAGAAATTGGGACAAAGAAAAAGTCTCACAATCTGTATGTAATGGATCATATTATTTTTAAAAGAGTACTAGTAACCGCAATGAAAAGTATTCCCGTTTACCCCTTCAACTCAAAAACTACTGCATCAATTTTCATGTTGTTTTCACCAATGGATAGAGTGGTTATCGAGGAACGTTTTAGTATATTATTTGTCAAGTATTTGTATACACTGGCTGAAATATAATGATATTTGTTGGAGGTGTCGAAAAAAAATTGAAGTCGTCTGGGAGCTTTTCACGATAAAGCTGCCTAAACCCTTTGAGATATAACAAAATTATGTATGGTGGGATTGTGTATCTTATATTGGTGGTGGTGGTGGAATAGGCTCCCATGGGTAGCGGGAACAGGATCAGAATTCCACGCGGGTGAAGCTGCGGGCAACAGCAAGTGTCAACATAAACCAGATAATGGAAAGATGAAGTACGAGAGCAGATCCTGGGCTCCGCAGTGAAGAGGACTTTATTGTATAATATTTAGTGATAATGATATCAATGACTGAAACTTAAAACTGAACAAAAAACTTTATGCCCAACATGAAAATTGCTCTTTATAACATAACAGAACTTCATGCCTGTATCCCTGAAGGGGTAGGCAGAGGTGTATTACACACCCACAATTCGCCAGTTATGTTTAGGTCCCAATGTAATAGGGGGCGAGCCTATTGTCATCTACCGGGCACATTACTAAGCGAGCGATAATCAATATTTTTAATACACACATAACTACGAAAAGTCAGAGGTGTGTGCCCGGGCCGACTGGGGATCGAACTCGAGACCTCTTCTCGGCGGTTCGTGACGTACGCCACTGGGCTATCGCCGCTTTACGAGACTAGTAATAATATTCCGTAATATTATAATTCGATGTCGTGTCCCACTCAGATGAGAGAGTTCGCTTCGGCTATGTACAACATAGCCGATCGCGATATCGGCATGCTGTTAGTAAATTACGAATGGCTGAGCCAGCCAGATTGGACGAAAGATGTGAGTTCTTTCGTCCGAGTGAGATTCGAAGTCGAATCTTTACAGATTCGACTTCGAATCTAAACTGATCTTCGAATGAATAACACTGCAGCAGTTAACTCAAAAATACAGTTTGAAGTTCATGAGAAATTTACGAGAAGTGTGCCCGTAGCGGCTCGTTCCCGCCAAATTCACTCTGAGGCATAACCGTTTCCCTTTTTTGTGAAAATAAAAATTTACTGGCGCACTGTGGGCCGTGACTCGTGAGTCTGAGTTATTGGGCAACGGTCTTTCGGGACTCGGCGAGTTTTATTCCTGTACGATCATTTGTTATAAGAGTTTATAGTAGATGTTTTCATTTGTAAGACTTTTAAAATATCACTCACTGTGCATTTTTTCAAGTACCAATTAGGTAGTCAAATATGGTTTGGCATAACATACTTTTCCCTGGCATGTCTGGCAACATACATGGCAAAAAAATACAGACCCGAGACGGCGTGCGGTTTTAGTCGGTTCAAGCCCGACATAATCGCCGCACGCGGGGGGGTATCCGAAGGGATTTCCGCACGATAAAAAAAAAAAAAAAAGGTAGTCAAATATGGTTTGGCATAACATACTTTTCCCTGGCATGTCTGGCAACATACATGGCAAAAAAATACACTGCTGCATGGATGTTTATTTCATCTTGGACAAATAATTTAAAGGTGAGAACTTCTATAAGAATTATATTGCCATTATACAAATCAATTCCGGTGTTGGGGTCACAGTTCTAACCTAACCTAACCCACTTTTCTGACAGTTCCGACCTACGTAACTTATATGAAATTAATGTATTTTACTTTATTTATAATTAATTATTAATGAGACATACTTTTTGAACGAACTTACTTTTGGAATATAATTTTTTTACAAAATAAAGCATTATATTTGACTTAATAATTGAGCAAGTAAAAAGTTGCCAAATGAACATTTGACGAAGTGATTAAAATGTGAAATATAAATTTGCTAAAGATTCTTTTGGGAAATGAAACTATGCGATAAGTTTTTTGGGAAGTGAAATTTGATGAAACATATTTTGCCCAGCGGCAGAATCCCGTATAAAATATAGTAGTTTGTAAAATAACTACTCATGATACAGCTAAACCTGGAAAATTGCGTCTATCCTATGGGAATAACCATAACGTTTTTCCTCTCCAAAGATGGCGTTACTGCGCTTTTAAATATTTAATTTCTAATTTCACGAGCAAAGTCGAGGATAACGGCTAGTTTTGCATAAGTAATGGATACAAATCTTCGTCAAAAGTAGGAGAACGAATTGTATTTTCTAAAAATAAGTATATTCATTTTCACCTCCTTAGTGTCGTGACATAAGTTTGAGCTTATACAAGCTTCAAATAAATAATTTAACACTGACATTAGCATACATAACCCTATTAGCCAAAGATAGAAAAAAAAAGAAAGTATAGTCTACGTTCTTCCACGAGAGTAATTTAATATGAAATTTATTGAAATTAATTTCAATAAATTCTAACGCTCTACAAAACCGAAATAAGTCGATCGTAGTCGGACTCTCTCGCTTCTTCCCGACGTGCCAACCTAAGCGCCTGGACTTGTACATAGTGGTCCAAATGTTAAAATGCCCCAACAGAATACATAACAGGTTTTCCTCGACGTTGAGGTTCAGACGTCAGCGGCTCCCATAAAAGTGAACTAAACCAAATTATGAATGAGTAGGTAAACAGCTCCCGGACTTCAAACTGCAAGCTTTGTGCAACAACTCAGACATCTATCAGTTATCGATAACTGACACTAATTAGCAGGTAATAATCAGATTACCAAACAGTGCGCGGTATTCTGACCAAAAAAAACTCCGATATCGCAGCTGTTAGTTTCGTAAATCGCACACGCACCTGTCAGCCTTTGGCAATGTGACAGCGCTCCGAGTGACAGCTCCGACCACTGCACAGTGATTAATGTACGTATACATATTGCATACAAAAACGGAAAAAATACCATTTACATTAAAAAAAACCGGCCAAGTGCGTGTCGGACTCGCCCATGAAGGGTTCCGTAGCAGCAAGTAAAAATTTTATATTAGAGTTGATTGAATGAAGGGAAAATGCGGTTTACGATTTATGAAGTATTAAAAAAAACTACTTACTTGATCTCGTTGGGGTGTGTGTTGGGTAACCTCCTCGAGTGTCGCTCCGATTCCGATCCCGCTGCAGTCCGGGGGGAACGGAATCGGAGCGGCCGGTACACCCTGGGCGGCGGTCAATGGCTTCCCCTTCACCCCTTCATAGGGTTGGCATTGATCATCGGCCAATACCCAACGTGGCGGGAACACATCGCTCTCCGTACTCCTCTGCTTTCAGAGGAGACAGGATGAGCGATGCTGTTAGTGGTGAGATGGCCCAGGGTCAGCCGGGGTGCGAGGGATATGCTCTATGGGTAACCTTACACCCCGGCGTCTGAAGACCCGAGACGGCGTGCGCTTTTAGTCGGTGCAAGCCCGACATAACCGCCCCCGCTGGCCGGCGGGGGGTATCCGAAGGGATTTCCGCACGATAAAAAAAAAAAAAAAAAGGTACTTGATCTCGTTCAAACCAATTTTCGGTGGAAGTATACATGGTAATGTTTATCATATATTTTTGTTAGTCTTATCATTCTCTTATTTTAGAAGATACAGAGGGACGACGACGACGACACACATTTTACCACTTTGGAAGTGTCTCTCGTGCAAACTATTCAGTTTAGAAAAAAATGATATTAGAAACCTCAATATAATTTTGAAGACCTATCCATAAGATAGACATCCATACACACGACTATGGGTTTGATGAAAAAAAATTATCTATTTTTGTGTGAAAATCTTGATGCGGTTCAGAGAATACATCTACTTCCCACGTTTCAACAGTATAGTTCTTATAGTTTCGGTAAAAAAATGGCTGTGACATACGGACGGACAGACAGACAGAGATGACCAATCTATAAGGCTTCCGGTTTTTGCCATTTGCCAACGGGACCCTAAAAAGGATATTATGAATACAGTTTGAGCGCTCGTTTTTTTACGGGTTTAGTAAATATTTCATTTTGTGAGTCAAATGTGACGTTTTGTAGAGACAGTGTCGAGTAAATGAAACATGGTACCATTTTAATTGTTAGACAAGCCTGTCTTTGTGTTGTCTGTCTATGAATATGGAGCTAATTTTGAATATGTTTCAGAGGAGTTACCGCAATTATTCTCTTCTCTTAAAATAACTTTTCATGAACTGCATTATTTTCCACCCACTGCCGGTGCTGTTTTCGTTAAAGGAGGGAGAAGTTCTGACACAATTATTACTAGTAATAATTACTGTGAGATCCCACCCTATCCTATCCTATCCTACCCTATCCACAATAACACATGCAGGGCAGGTAAGACACCATACGGCGCAAACGACCTGAAGGATTCAGTACCTTTTTATTTTTCGTGCGGAAATCCCCTGGATGCACCCCCGCCGGCCAGCGGGCGAGGTTATGACGAGCTTGAACCGACTAAAACCGCACACCGTCTCGGGTCTTCAGACGCCGGGGTGTAAAGTTGCCCATACGGCATTTTCCTTGCACACCGACTGACCCTGGGCCATCTCCGGCCCTCTCGAGATGGCCCCCTCGGAAAGGCTTCAGTACCTTTTTTTTTCATGCGGAAATCCCCTCGGATACCCCCCGCCGGCCAGTGGGGACGGTTATGTCGTACTTCAGTACCTCTTTTTGTTTGCCACACAGAAAACACTTCAACTTCTTGACTATTTGTGTTTCCATATTCCTACTCCACCATCACATGATAAATGATTTTGCACGCCACGCTTAATTGAACTGAGCGAAGCGAAGCTTTTATACGTGGCTAAGCCGTTTGGTCAAAACTGTACTCCTCCGGAACCACAATACCGATATTGACCAAATTTGCCATGGTGTGTAGTATAGACACCGCTGAGTATTTAGAGGGGTCAACTGTTCAAATGCAATGTACCATTGAGGAATAATCATTGAAAAACAGTTTCACGAGCGCGTGGCCTTAGCTATGCGCGCGACCGTAGTAAGATGCCTTATTTTTCAAGTAAGAGTCCTGCTCGCTCAGCTCAATATATTTCAGTCGCACCCTGCACTGAATTCCTAGTTTTATTATTTTAGCATTGATCATATTGACATCTATACGGTGGCATTTCCTTAGACGTCACTTACTGCCGTCCTCAAACTTAAAAGCGGCTAATATAAAGCAAATTTCGAGCTAGAGTTGAAAAATGCGGGCATATTTTAAAACCTATGCCAATATTTTCTATAAATCTGCAATTACGTTGTCATTTAACAGTGGATGAATATATTTTTGAGCATTTATGAGAATAAAGTTGCTATAAAAATATACAAATAGTTGTTAAAGTCAAGATGTGAAAATTGACCAAAATTACTGGGCCGCCTTTCAGCTTGAGGATGGTAGTATACACATATCAACATTGTCTTTTTTTTTTTACGTGCGGAAATCCTAGATACCACCCCGCTGGCCAGCGGGGGTGGCTAAATTTATTTTACATTTATAGATGTACATAATTAAAACAAATATGAATTCTAGAAAAATGTTTTTAATGCGAACCAAATTGTTGATGGTACATTTTTATTTTTGATGTGAAATTTAAATTTTAAAAAAAAGATTGTAAAACGTAGCAATTCTAGAAGTGATATTTTTAGGGTTCCGTTGCCAAATGGCAAAAAACGGAACCCTCATAGATTCGTCATGTCTGTCTGTCATCATAACGTCATGTCTGTCATCATTATGTTGAAACTTGGCAAGTAGATGTATTCTGTGAACCGCATTAAGATTTTTACACAAAAATAGAAAAAAAAAATTGGGGTTCCCCATACTTACTTTTCATCAAACCCATACATGTGCGATATCTATGGATAGGTCTTCAAAAATGATATTGAGGTTTCTGATATCATTTTATTCTACACTGAATAGTTTGCACGAGAGACACAAAGTGGTAAAATGTGTGCCCAACCCCCTAGTGTATAACTTCTAAAATAAGAGAATGATAAAACTAAAAAATATACATAATGTAGGTACATTACCATGTAAACTTCCACCGAAAATTGGTTTGAACGAGATCTAGTAAGTATTTATTTTTAATACGTCATAAATCGTAACCGCAATTTACCTTTCATTCAATCAACTCAAACCACATTTGTACATTTACTTATTGTAATTAAAAATAAACCATATCTCAGTAAA
The DNA here is from genome assembly GCA_946251805.1 of Cybosia mesomella. NCBI lineage: Eukaryota > Metazoa > Arthropoda > Insecta > Lepidoptera > Erebidae > Cybosia > Cybosia mesomella. The sequence continues at coordinate 3,144,486 of OX276396.1, forward strand.
AAATAAAGTTTATCAACTCAAAGATAAAATTTAAAAAAAAAACATTATTATGTCACTTGCTGCTTCGGAACCCTTCATGAGTGAGTCTGACTTGCACTTGGTCGCTTTTTGTAATTACATCCATTAATGTCAAATATCCCTAGACAGTGTTGAGCTCACCACCAGGCAGGGTATAGTCATATTGATGTGCCAAAAATGCAATACTTTTCCCAGCATGAACTCTTTCCCTCTTCCCTTTTATAGTTCAAGCAGTTAGTAGTTTCAAAAACCCGTTCAGTTGTTCTCTAGCCTTTATCCTTCTGGTGTCCCTTTCTGTATCCAGCTCAACTCTCAAACTATTCATAGACAAGAAACGTACACCGTTTTACATCAGATAATAGAACGACTAGGGCATTCTCGTCTAAGCACAAAGGGAAGTGCATTATACAAACATGACTAGGCTCCTTTACACAAAAGTCGCACTTCGAACGATCACAAGCCGAGTACATTGACAGTGTTTAATCCCGCGACACAGCTTGGTTGACATCATTTTTCATTCTTTGTGTGCCCGTCGCCGAGGTCCGCCCTTCGTGCAGCCCCATCAATTATTTATTATGTGCCTGATCTGTAGGTTTAGTTATTGATATGTCCGTCAAGTCAAAATTGAACGTTGTATTTTAGATAGAAGTTTTTGAAGTGAGACTTTTTTGGCGCGGTAGAAGAAACCGGTCAGAATCTATCTGATCTCTGAAACTGATCTGATCTGTCTATTTTTCTGTCTCTTTGACTTGGCTGATCTCTGAAATGGCTAGGCCTATATTGCCGGGACTTTCACTGGCAGATTGCTAATGTTATAAGGCATAACTTAGGCTACTTTTATTTCAGAAAAATAATTAGGGTTCCGCCCACAACATAAATCTAAGTCCACGTGAACGAAATCGTGGGGACGCCGGCTAGTAAAATAAAAATATTTAATAAAACGTTTTCATATCCAATTTAGTTGAACGCCTTTCCACTAATAAAATCCAGCCTCTGAACTGCATAATATTGCACTGGGCGTGGTCGTAGGCTGACTGAGTCAGTCTGAGTCTACATCATCGTCGACTCAGTGAGTCAATCTTCAGGCACCCGCATATTTTCAAATCGAAGTGTTCCTGTTCTAATTTTAAACGCATAAAATTCAGTATCATGGAACGCGAAAGCTTAAAACTCAGCAAGTACGAACCCATTTAGAACTTCGGGACCGGAACCAACCTCACCTCATCTGCTTGCTAGTACAGCTGCCGATTGACGGACGAGGTTTTGGTTTTGGCCCCGGTGTTGGAGTTCAGTCGGCAGTCTTCGTTAAAGCTAACCAGCTATAGAAAGGAGGGCGAGAAACTGGGTATAGTTACAGGATTCCTAACAACACCTTCGGGGCCCACATCCACCTCACCTGCTAAACAACGGACGAGGCTCTGGTGCAGTTAGGGCAGACAGCGGTCGCTCTCATACAAGTCAGCAAACCAATCAAAAATAATAACTAATTGGACCCCGGGATTCAAAGTGGACGCAACCAGTAAATCGCTAGAAGGATGATGAGGAAGACGACAGAAGAGGGATGGAGCTATATACTCTATATAGCAGCATCCCTCTTTCTCGCCCAGAAAACAAAAGCTCGTCATGTTAGACCCACAGGTATAGTAGATATGTGTCGCTATGTGTGTGCATTTTCGCTCGTATGAAGCCGTAGGAAGTCGACGTTCTGCATCTATTTATTTTGTGGTACAAGGCATTGCGTTACAATCGCAATCTTTTTATAAAACGTCACGATTTTGATTGTGCAGGGTTGTGGAATCGTCCCTTACACCCCGGCGTCTGTAGACCCGAGACGGCGTGCGGTTTTAGTCGGTTCAAGCCCGACATAACCGCCCCCGCTGGCACGCGGGGGGGTATCCGAAGGGATTTCCGCACGAAAAAAAAAAAAAAAAAAAAAAAAAAAAAAAAAAAAAGGTATAGTAGATATGTGTCGCTATGTGTGTGCATTTTCGCTCGTATGAAGCCGTAGGAAGTCGACGTTCTGCATCTATTTATTTTGTGGTACAAGGCATTGCGTTACAATCGCAATCTTTTTATAAAACGTCACGATTTTGATTGTGCAGGGTTGTGGAATCGTCCCTTACACCCCGGCGTCTGTAGACCCGAGACGGCGTGCGGTTTTAGTCGGTTCAAGCCCGACATAACCGCCCCCGCTGGCACGCGGGGGGGTATCCGAAGGGATTTCCGCACGATAAAAAAAAAGGGTTGTGGAATCGTAAAAGAGTAAGTATGGTTTTTTGTTTAATATTAATTACTGAAATTACTAATATTCCCCCAGCTTAGCTGGAGGGGCCAGCTAAGCTAAATTGCTTGTGTTAGGAGTGGGTTCACGTCGGTAGTTTAATGGCGAGGATTCGAACCCGGGACCTCTCGATCGTTGGTCGACTCCTTAACCACTAAGCTACCGACGCTTGGTGTATAATAAGTGGCAAACGGTATGTTCATCTGTTGCTAAAACCTCTAATTTAACTTAAACACAACAGACCATTCTAGCATACTGTTACAAATATTACAATTCTAAATAGCTGTCAATTACCTTAAGAACCCAAAAATACATTTTTATTGCTTTCGTTGTAAAATATATTTTTTCTTAACCTCCTAAAATGTAACATTTACAAAAAACTACAGCCACACATGTTATTTTATATCGAAACTAATAAACTTTTATAACCAACAATGTCCTATAAAAATCACATGCAAATGTCAGCTTGTAAAACTTCAAAAATGAACTTTTTGTGAAATAAAATGTTATGCACTATGGTCGTGGCGCCGGCGTTACCTCGACAGATCAAATTACTGAGAAATTGTCAAACAACTATTCATTTTTTTTGTGGCGATTCCAATGTTTCCGCCAATAACTCAGCACGAGTTATAAAGTTTCGGCCTGAGGCTATGTAACTAATAATCCAGTTCCATTATCAAAACCTACAACTGATTTGCGGCCATGTTGTCTCATGCGCAGTGGGGTGTCCGAACTTGGTGAGATGGACAAAAACAACATGAAGTGTGTAAATTTATAACATTTTTTTTAATATTCGTGACAGCTGCTTGTTTCGCTAATTGAAAATATTTAAGAAGTGGTCAAGTGGTACACTATTTATGACTTTAAACTTCCGGAATAGATTATCCAGAAAAAAATCGGTTGTCTGTAAAGTCGGTTTACTGACGATAGTTGAACGTGACAACGTCATAAGAACGCGAGGTAACGCCGCATACGTTATGTGGTAACGACGCATACGTCGGTAACGCCGCATACGTCATGTGGTAACGCCGCATACGACATGTTTTTTCGTGCGTGCAGACGGCTCCATCGATTTATAAGACGTTGTCACGTCAAAAAAGGCCTTATGTAAAAAAAAAAACATTTATTAAACTGTCTCGATTTAGACAGTTAATAACAGTATCGGTTCAGCTACGTCATCTTGACTATTATAAAATTGTAAATTAGTTGTGTTTGAACATTGAAGAAATTAAAAAAGAAATACTTGGGTTATTTTAAATGAACAATTGTGAATACGAACTTTTTTTTATGGATTTCTTGTCTGATTGTCTGTTTGTTCGCGATGTACCTACACCAAAATTACAGAACGAATTTCGACGCAGTTTTTTTTCAATTAGAAAGGTCTTGGTCAGACTTACGATCTACCGTATGTTTGATTGCAATTGGTTAAGTAGAACCGCAGATATGACCAGAAAATCATAACCGACCTCCGAGCGGGCGGAGCCGCGGGCATTAGCTAGTAAATTATAAAAGCCTTCTGTATGTAATGTAGATAAGTATATACTCCTAATCGACTAAACCGACTTTAATAAAATATCGTGTGTGATCCTTGAATGGTATAGATTCACAATTGAACCCAGTTGGCGCTGTAATCAGGTTACAGAGTTTTTTTAATTGGAAGCTTGGCACAAAAAAAAATTTAAACCAACCATAACTACATGCTTTTATAGGAAAAGTAAGCATACTTTTTTATTTTTTTATTGTGCGGAATTCCCTTCGGACACCGCCGGCCACCGGGGGCGGTTATGTCGGGCTTGAACCAACTAAAACCGCACACCGTCTCGGGTCTACAGACGCCGGGGTGTAAGGTTACTCATAGAGCATATCCCTCACACTCCGACTGACCCTGTGCCATTCGCAGTGTCCCCTCTGATAACAGCAGAGGGGTACCTAGAGCGACCACCCGCCTCCGCGGGCCTTGCAGGCCCGCCATACACCGACCCCCTCGTGCAATGGGGTCAGCTGGCCCTGAAAAGGCCGGTTGGACAGACTCTTGGCCGTTGACGTTGACGCCAGCTACTCCAGAGGAGCAATCAATGATGCGTCATCGCCCACGTTGCCCAGGGTGCACCAAACTTGGTGGTGATCCAACCATTCGCACCCCAAAGTAAGCATACCTACAAATTAAAACAAACAAATTAAATGTTTAACAATTACTGTAAAGTCATTCATTGTTTCCACAGTTCGCAAGAATTACGGTAGATGGCTCCAGCGTCGCCTTAAGACGTATATAATATATCGGAGAATTTCGAATATCTGGGACGTGTCGAGGTAGCTCAGTTGGTCAGAGCATTGCCCCTGTAAGGGACTGATGATGATGATAGATGTTCTCTTTTTGATAACTACATGTTTCAAAAAAAAAGTGTCTAATCAAAATGGTCCCGAAGATCTTGGTAGAGTCCCATACATACTCCTGTGCGATGAGTGTGCATTTTCCCTCGTATATCGTGTTAATAAATAACCAAATAAACTAACAAATTGATATATTAATGTATCCTCCTGATATTTCTTCTCCCCTTCATCCTGAAGACATAGCTCAACCCACAATTGCCATTTTAAAACCACCTTGAAACCATTAAAAGATTATCGACGTCCACGAGCTGAAACGAAGTTAAACTCTAAACAAACAACGTCGCTTCATGTGCGATGAATATCAGCTTCCTTGGGATTAAAAACTGTTAGAGAACATCGCCAGTATTATAGACTCTTAAGAATAAAGTTGAAAATTGTCTGAACTTTAATGCTTTTAAATATTATAAAGTACTAGCTGATGGCCAGGTCGGTTATCGTATTTTGGGTCATATCGATGGTTCTACTTAACCAATTACAATTAACCATACGGCAGATTTTAAGTCTGACAGACCTTTCCAACAGAAAAAACCATATCAAAATTCGTTTAACAGTTTTTTTTTTATTATTTAGGACACGTCAATTTGAATTCACCTCGCCTGTTGGTAAGCTGAAGGTAAAGTCTCAGGAAAGAGGGTCACCATTACATACACGTACTATGTTAACAATGGTGGCACTCAGCTTGACGGCCTCATCAAAAGAGGATTGTCGTCGCAGCACCGCGTGACACCCACCGGGCCCACTAGTGCTGCGACCACAATCCCCCTGCCCGGCTATGCACTTGCTGACCCCTGAACGCAATCAAACCGAAATTGGATTACTATGGAGGGTTTTACGCAATCGTGCACGGTGGTACCCACCCGGCCGAATTTTGGGACAAATTTGTGTCATTAAATTTCTACCACCAGTACCACCAGTTTTGCGTCCATCGCGAGCAAGGAGACAAACAGACAAGAATCCCAATTATACTATTATAAAATTGTAATTTTTGATTGAACTTCACTTTGTCCAAAGCGCGTTACCGGCAAAATCCTTTTAACAGCCCCCAAGTTATATTAAATATCGCATATTTTATTCTTCATCAATAAGGTTGAATTTCCTCTGGCATAATTGTGTGTGCATACACAGTCAGGATTGTTAGTTTTGCGTACAAAAGCACAATTTGTGCGCTAGTTAGCCCGCGATATTTCAGATGGCTGTTTGTTCAGGCCGTCCGGCTCGTTAGAGGGATCAGAACAACGATTTTGGTGTTAACTTGTGTTTTGACAAGTTTACCGACGTAACCCGTGTTCGACATGGGCTTTTGTACGGTTAAGTAAACGGAGCGTTCAGGATATGGTAAACAAATAGTAGGGATTACAATAGTAATCTCCTATCTCCCAACCTAACCGACTTCAAGAAAAGGAGGAACTCAGCAAAATCTATATATTAATACGTGAAGGGAAAACATTTATCTCCCTTTTTTCGAAAATTTCGCGGATGGAGTTATACATTTTATGGGGGAGAAGGGCAGAAACATTTTTTTTTTTAAATTATGCATCAAAAATACATTAAATCAATAACCAGTCTTCTTCTGCTAGGGTAATAATAATCATAATAAATAAATAAATACATTTGTTTTTTTATATGGAATGTATTTAAAAATATAATTTATATGTATTTTAAATTTAATAAAGGAGATAATAATAATAATGTATTTATTTTCTCACCAACAACCAAAATTAAAAACAATGTTTGCTTATCATAGGGGACACAAAAGTTTTGGTTGTGGATCGCTGGTGCCTGTGGTAGGTAATAAAATTACCTGTGTTACTGGTCACCAGGATTCCACTTCGACACAGTGACTAAATAGTGCTCAATAAGTATATATAGGAAAGTGGTTTGGTCCCAAATTAAATAGGAACTTATCATTAAAATGTACATAAAGAATATAGTTAATAGAGAGTACATGTGTATGAGGGTGTGTGTGTGTGAGGGGGTATGTGTGTTGTTATGAGTGAGTGGGTGTATGTGTGTGTGTGAGAGTGCATATGAGGGAGTGCGTAAGCGCGTGCTAGAGGGTGGGTATTCTTGACTCATAGGCGAGCTATCAATCCAAGACCTCCAGAAGTCCCTCGGTGTCACAATAGTTTTGACAAAGGAGCCATTCGTGTACGATAGTTTTACATTTGTACATATTCAGACTATACAGACACAAGACCTTGTGAAGTTTGTTATAAAGCTACGGTCCCAGAAAAAGAAATGGGGGTGACAGAGGGCTCCACCTGCCACCCCCAGGCCTGCGCTCATGGAGCGCGGGAGCAAGGACGCTGAACGCAGCGTCCTTGCTCCCGCGCCTCCTTTCGCCACCGATATTGTTAAGAGAGGGCTCTTGCGTCCAGGTCTCATGGTGGAGTTCCGGCAAGGAACCCACTGATGACCCTGTTGGCCATCACCCGGTGCGGAGCGCGTAGCATTTGTACATTTCCGGCCTTCAGGGTCTCCGCCCAGATTGAGCACCCATATAGTACCATAGATCGCACAATCCCCCCATAGAGTCTCCTGCAAAAGACATCGGGCCCCCTCATGTTGGGCAGCCGTTACGCCATCACCTTAGTTTATAAGCTCGGTCAACCTTTTTTCTAGCATTGCCACGAATAGTAATCTCTTTTATTGTAATTTCGGTTTCATTAATAAAAGAAAGTTAAATCCTTTGGTTTTTTTTTGGACCCTCCAGCAGCGACAACTATATTTAGTATGTGACCATTTTGGTTGCATAAGATAAAAAAAAATATTCTACGACATTCTACACAGCGCTTTCTAGACCCAAAGTAAGCATAGTTTAACTAGCTTGTGATATGGGTTACTGAATGCGGATAAACATTCTTATATAATATATATATTTGTAAATACATACATATTATACATAGAAACACCCAGACCAATGCAAATAGACATATTCATGCAGACAAATATTTGCACTGAGCGGGAACCGAACGAATCGCTACGCCACAGAGGCCGTATAAGAGTGAAACTCTTGTCGGTTGCACGCTGAACGGTACTAGAAAGTATCTGTAAGCAAAATTTCAAATAATTCTTGAATTCATAAGCTTTTTTGCTCTCCACAATTGTCACATGTTGTCGGTATCAGCCACAAAATACTTCACTATAATCTTATCTGAAAGTTTCAGTGTTGTTATTTCACCGGCCATTATTTTTTGTAAGTAAACCCGACATGACTTCAAACCACGAGTGGCTATAGGTACAAGTGGCTACTTCCTGACGCATAGGAAACAATAAATTACGTGTGGATGCACACATTGTACACCACAGTGTCACTTTATGGGGCATTTTATGGCGGAAACGTGCAAAAAAAGTCATAGATGGAATCGTTATGGACTGGTATTATAGCATATTATGCGTGTCTATGCAATATAAGGTAGATTACAGCGTTATCTACTGTTTTATGGAGTACAAGGGAAGTGCTTTATATTCATAAAAGCTTGTCATAAAATCTTTTTTTTTGTGCGGAAGTCCCCTCTGATACCCTCCCACCGTCCACTGGGGAGGTTATGTCGGAATTGAACCGACTAAAACCACACGCCGTCTCGGGTCTTTAGACACCACGGTGTAAGCTTGCCATAAAGCATATCCCTCGCACCCCGACTGAACCTGGGCCATTTCCGGTTTCGAGATGACCCCCTCGGGTTTGGGAACCACGGTGTCCCCATCTTGCCCCGGAAAGGGGGGGGGTGCTAGTCGCCCCGCCGTCCCGGCCTTTTCTGCTGGGGTGACAGGTGGCCTCACCTGCCCCAGGCCTGCGCTCATGGAGGACGGAGGTTGTTAAGCCACCTCCGGTGCCTGAGTCGCCTGCGACGCGTGGCGAGCATGTTGCGGGCTCGGCGGGCCGGGAGAGTTCTAAATCTCCCCCGGGCGCGCTCCGCCATCTCCTTGTCGAGCATTACATGTTCGCAGAAGGTGGCGGCGGCGACTAACGCGCTCGCACCGCAATCATACTGAAGTTTAACACAGAATAATAATATACAGGTATATTGCCTAAAGTTAACGAAATTTATACTTTTATGTAAGTATATTAACACACCTATTTCGTTAACTAAGTTTTATTCGATTCCACATAATCTAAATAAACTATGTAAGTATATTAACACACCTATTTCGTTAACTAAGTTTTTTTCGATTCCACATAATCGAAATAAACTTAGAAAAATTAGTACTTAAAACGATATCAAGCCTACTTTAAAATTTACTTATTAGAGACTTGTAGCATGCTATAAAGCTGAATTTTAGCTTTATAGCAAGCAAGTAAGTTATAGTAGCGTTTATTCAAATTCAAATTCATTTATTTGCAGAAATGTGGTCAGACATGATGCTACACATAAAGATAATACGGAACTGTATTATCTTCTACCATTCAGTGGCATGCAAGTATTAGCTTAGGCTCTATATAATCTTTTCCATTCAAAACAAAATTGAAATACAATTATTATAAGAGTTAGATTACAATACAAAATATATTATTATATTATTCTATATTATTTAATTGCTTTTGTTAGGATCTGACATAAGTATCTTACTAAAGCAATCTTATTTATAACTAGCTGATGCCCGCGGTTCCGCCCGCGCAGTGGTCAGTAATCGTTTTTTGGTCATAATTCCGGTTCTACTTAACCAATTGCAATCAAACATACGAGGGATTTTTGTATGACCAAGACCTATCTAATAGAATAAACTGCATCAAAACTGCAAAAAAATTTATTTAATTTATTAATTGTATTACCGGAATTACTAACACAGTTTATTAGTCAACCTACTAACAAATTATGGATTTTTATCTGATAATAAATGACAAATAAAAAAAAGTAAAAAAAGCCGTTCAGTACTTTTTGCGTGCATCGCGAACAAACAGACAAGAATTCCAAAAAATATATATTTTTATTCAGAATCGTTCACTTAACACAATCCAAGTTTTTAGGTAGATTTCGATGAAATCGATCTACCTATTGGTGTCTTGACTACTGTCGAATTTAAAAAAAAATTCTTCATAGGAGGTCTAGTTATGACCCCCTGAGTCTGAAATGACCACTGGTCAAAAAATTTATATATATATATATGTATGTATACATGTATGTATATATGTATGTATGGTTCCACTTCCCAAAATTTACGGCACTCTCACGGTCGCATTTTTGCCCCGATCGCTTTCAAACTGCGGTCAAAAATTGCTCTGGTGTAAACTTAGTTTAAGTTCGTGAACGGATGGAATCCGGCCTAAGGGGACGGTAGGGCCTCACTTTTTGTGAAATCAGTTTTTCCTCAAAATTTCACGTTCCATGGAAGATATTCGAACCGTTCTAATTTTATCCCATAGTATACATGAATACCAACAACTTTTAATTATAAACCTATAAGACTAAAACTTTAACTAAAAGTGGAGGGGGGAAAAACCAAAATTTTTCGGGAAAAAAATCATAACTTCTAACCGGTGAACATTCTTGATGTCGGAAACATTTTTAATCGATAAGCCATTTTTAAGTCTAAAATAAATGTCTGAAAAGTTTTTCGTTAAAAGTTACCGCTTTCGAGAAAAAAAAATTAAACATGTTAAAAATAGTTCTCTAGGAAAAATAATATTAATTACTTCACGAAATATTTTTTAAAGTCCGTAGTTCTCTACATAAAATAATATTAATTGCTTCACGAAATCGACCTGTGCGTTCCCCCTTCGGGAACGGATTTTTATTTTTTTATATTTCTAATGTGCAGGCACAACTAATTTACAATTTTATAATAGTATACATGCACTTCGAGCAATACTTAGTTTGGGTTTGGATGTATTGCCATGCTTCACAACAGGTCAAAAAGCATACAGGAAGCAAAGTTCTTTTTTTTTTGTACCGACCAGTAACTTTTATATTTATTGTAGTCACAGTAATACTTGAAATCGGCGACATCATTAATTTGTAAGAGCATAATATATGAATCGTTGGTTAATTCATCCCCATCGGCGCCGTATCCGCCGCAAGGAACGGAAATGAGGCGAATAAATCAAGTTTAACTCTACCCCGGGGAGGCGGTAAGAGCCGCAGAAAAAACATTACTAATGTACACATATTTTATGAAAACGGCTTCTAGTTCTCGATTTTTTATTTTATTTCTGTTAATGTCAAGTTAAAGTCAAAAATTATTGATTCAGCATAGATTAAAGCGGCTAATACAATACGTCAAAAAAAGTAATGTTTGGCAAATGCAGTATCCGCTTGCAACGCGACTTCGTCCTGAGCAGGCTCTGGCAAGATATTCAGCGGGCTATTTTTTATGTATTTATGAACATCTTTACTTAATCTCATTACAATTTTTTTTGTTTGAATACCATAGTAAACTATTTGATTTCCCTAAAATCTCATCGGGGTCACCAACGTTGGCTGCCAGAACCGGTCGGGGCTTCAGAGGCACGTTTAGGGACGTGACGCAACATCGTGCGATTTTATTCGGTTCAAGTCCGACATACCTTTTTTTTTCTTTTTTTTTTCTTGCGGAAATCCCTTCGGATACCTCCCCGCCGGCCAGCGGGGCGGTAATGTCGGGCTTGAACCGACTAAAACCATACCTTCCTCTCCATTAGTGCCGTTGAGGAGAAGCTAATAAAAAGCCCCTGTTACAACGCAAGTTTTCGTAGGTTCACCAACATATGGGCCATGGTCGATCCTTGTAGCATAAAAAAAATACTTCAGTCATTCTTCCATCAGAATACTTGACAGAAAAAAAACCACATGGCTTATCTCAACCGAAAGTATCACAATTCAAAACGATCTCCATAAACGAACCCTTTCTTCCACATTCAAAATTCAAAAGAACATCTGTTCGCTCTGTCACTACTACACAAATTACACGCAACAGCTATATCAGTGAACAATCCACCACACAAGTTTATCCTTAATTGCTTTTACATGTTCTATAAAGGCCACAACTTACGCTGCCGACCGTACCCGTATTCATTAGGGCCAATAATTATTTTTTGTTGATCCGAGGATGACGGGCGCTGTTCATGTTCACGGTTTCATTTAAATTGACAAGGCCGACTGTTGCATGACGACATGCCGGGGCTGCTGAGTGTCATGTTGATAGTCGAATGTCGTTGATATTGACCATTAATGAAGTTGATATTTACTAATATCACACTTTGATTGATAATTTTGTATGTCATTCGGTAATTATGCAAATAGGTAATTTATGTGTTGTCATTGGGTAATATCACAGAATAAGTGTGTCAATTTCGGTCAACATTTTTTAAGTAATACTAATGAAAATGAAGTAAATTTTGAACTAATGCTAACTTTTCTTATTTAGATTGAAAAAAATAATATTCTAAATATTCTATGACATTCTACAGAGCGCTTTCTAGACTCAATGTAAGCATAGTTTAACTAGCTTGTGTAATGGGCTCCAGAATGCGGATAAACATACTTTTATACTTTTTTTTTTGTAAATACATACATATTATACATAGAAACACCTAGATCAATGCAAATAGACACACTGAGCGGGAATCGAACTCGCGCCCCCGGTCGTAGCAGTCGAATGCACTATCGCTACGCCACATAGGCCGTCATTAAGGCCAGGACTTGAACCCCCCACAAACATTTCTAGACGGAATACTCTGACCAACTGAGCTACGGTTACTGGTTGCAGGTGCAAGTCCCGATCTGGATGAAAATGAATGTTTAACATTGGATGTCTTTTATATAATCTCACTTAAACACTCGTCCTCGAAACACTTACATATCGCCAACAGTTTAAGTACCACGACATAACAGGCAAGCCTCCTGACATCAACCGGACACTTTTTTTAAACTCCACGGTGTAAGAAGATTCAACAGCAGCAGTAGCATAGCAGTCTGGATAAATTACTCATTGACAGTAATAGCCAATAGGTTCACCAGCTAGTACCTACCTATAAATTAAAATAGGAAAAAGACAACATTCAGAGACAGCTATGACAGAGCGCCCTCGGTTCGATTCCCGCTCAATGCAAATATTTTTACGCATGATGTATTTTTACGTACCATGTTAACAATAGTGGCACTCAGCTTGACGGCCTCAGAAGAGGATTGTAGTCGCAGCACCGCGTGACCCCCACGGGTCCCACTAGTGCTGTAACCACAATCCCCCTGCCCGGCTATGCACTTGCTGACCCCTGAACGCAATCAAACCGAAATTGGATTACTATGGAGGGTTTTTCGCAATCGTGCACGGTGGTACCTACCCGGCCAAATTTTGTGACAAATTTGTGTCATCAAATTTCTACCACCACTATTTGCATTGTTCTGGGTGTTTCTGTGCATAATATGTATGTATTTACAAAAAAAAAGTATATACGTATGTTTATTCGCATTCTGGAACCCATAATGCAAACTAGTCAAGCTATGCTTACTTTGGGTCTGGAAAAAAGAGCTGTGTAGAATGTCGTAGAATATTTATTTCTTTATTTTTATTATATATATATACGAATTGCTCGTTTAAAGGTATTAGATTTTTGTTAGGTACCTTCTTTTCCTTTCTTAGGTACTCGTCCTGTCCGGGGTGCTTGGTTGGGGACCTCCACGCGGTGCACCCTGGGCAACGGAGACAGCAGCGCCTCTCTCCTAGGGCGGGAGAGACGTTGCCGCCTACGGCCAACTGCGACTGAGGCGAGGACGGCTCTGTTGAGGGCTGTTCGGAAGCTTTCCACGTGTTCCTCTGATTAGCAGATGGCACAGTGGAGAGCAAGTAAGGGGGCCATCTCGAAAGCGGAGATGGCCCAGGGTCAGTCGGGGTGCGAGGCATATGGGCTGTATGGGTAACCTTACACCCCGGCGTATTAAGACCCGAGACGGCGTGCGGTTTTGGTCGGTTCAAGCCCGACATAACCACCCCCGCTGCCCGGCGGGGGGGTATCCGAAGGGATTTCCGCACGAAAAAAGAAACTGTACTCGTCCTGTCCACTAATTTTCATTTGTTAATCTGTTATGTGTATAGTTATTTATGTTTATTAATTGTTAAGTGCGTGTTTAATAAATGTACTCCCTTTTTTCTTCTTACAAAGGGACTGGTTGCAGGTTCAATTCCTAACCAGGATATGGACTTCTGCCGATTTAACTTCATACGTCAAGTTAGCATACAAATTCATAATTTCATTAATCTCTACCTACCCCGAAAAACGTACATTAAAAAAAATACTTAACATTTATCATCGACGCGTCATCGATCTAGCGCGACGACTATCACTCTCGCCGTAGGACGAAGCGTCCCCCGGGACACCCCGGGATGTTGCTCCCCGGGATAATTGTTACCTCATTGCTGACAAGCCGTTTGTCTTGTCTCACACATAGTTAATGGATCGGTGATTTGTTGTGCTCTAATTATGGAAGTGGCTCTTTTATTTTCGTCTTGGTATTGTATATTTCTGTCGTTTATTTAAAATCAATTTCGTTGAGTATTCTTCAAGGAATGCTTTAATATATGAAGTACGCATGTTTCGTCAATAATGTATGTGCACGAAATGTTTTACTTAAAGGGAAATTAATTATTCTAAATTGAAATCAAACGTCTTTATTAATTTAGGTCCACTCAGATCTTGATCCAAGCCAATTTTGTAGGAACCTTAGTGGTTAAGGAGTCGGCGTGATGATCAAGAAGTCTCGGGTTCGAATCCTGGCCATTATATTACTAACGTGAACCCACTCCTAACACAAGCAATTTAGCTTAGTTGGGGGGTTAGGGAATACTAGTCATTTCGGTTACAGGCTTACCTCTTGGGGTTAAGGGCTTGGACGGTACTCACTCCCGTAAAAGCCAAGATAAGCCAAATCAGAAGAAGAAAGAGTGAAATGGCCATTTATGTAACTGCGAACAACGCTAAGATGATCATAATGATGACACGTAACGTGAAGTAACACTTATGAACGTCAAGATTTATTTTATCTCTAGGCTTACCCACTAGGTTAGTTTTAGTTGAAGCATAAATTATGTTTCAATACTAAAATTCTTTAAGAAAATTAATTTGTCAGTGTGAATAAACAGATATAGTTCAACAAACCAGCTCATTTATTGGTATTATATATCATACTTATTTCTATTATCATTTATGTTAGTTTAGGCTACAATAAATTAAATATATAAAATAAAAAAATATACATCCACCAGCTAACAGTTTACAAATGTAAAAATCTTATTAATAAAAAGACTTCTATATTCATCATGTATAAAATTATGGCTTACTAGCTTTTGCCCGCGGCTCCGCCCGCGTAGATGTCGGTTATCGCGACAAAACATAGCCTATATCCTTTCCCAAGGTCTAATCTACCCCTGTACAAAATTTCAGCAAAATCGGTTCAGTGGTTTAGGCGTGAACGAGTAACAGACAGATAGACATACAGACAGAGTTACTTTCACATTTATAATATTAGTAAGGATGTATGTATATCACACACACAAACACACTCGTATACATACTCAAACTCACACACACACACACACACACAAGCAGACACATACTTTCAAACACATAAGGACGTTAAATAAACTCAAAATGTGAAACTAACATTAGAATTTAAGTTATAAGCCATTAGCTAACCCTCCTAAGATATTTACCTAAGCTTGAGGAAATCTTTTCGGATACCGTAATTGTTATAATATGGAGGAGCGTGATCTTCTGACAAAGCTGTATTTCACTTACTAGACGGTCACAATGACAAAAATATTGTCAAAAGTACCACTGTGAAAAAGAAATAAATATATTTTTTCATTTTCATTTTACAAATTAATACAAAACAGATAAATCTGTCCTATCTCAAAGATATCTGTCTAATTAAAGTCCTAAACTAATTACAATAAATTCTCAACAGAATAGATACGAACTGACAGACACACTGATCACACTTCAAACATAAAAAAAACGACTTCAAAATCCAAGGCCAGCTGTTGACGCCAACACATAATAAAAACATAAAATATTGTCTGTAAAGTTCGAAATAAACAATCTACAACTGTAAAATATGTAACAAATTGTTTATAAAATTATTAATCCGCTATTTCTGAAATTACTCGACAATAACAAATTGTCCCACATGCGGCCACTGATAGAAGAAGAGTAGGCTTATTTATATCTGTTCCGAACCACAGAGCGAGTATACTGTAGAGATGAAAATGTTTTTTTAAAGAATATTAGCAACCGAAATTACTAATATTCCCCCTAACCCCTCCAGCTAAGCTAAATTGCTTGTGTTAGGAGTGGGTCCCCACCAAAATCCAAACCTCATCAAAGCTAGTTATGTACCATCCCTGACCATAGCCTGCGGTAGGGCGCAGCACTTTCTTATCGCTGGAAGGTGGCGTGATGCACTGGCGACGGTCTGTCGCGACCGCGATAAGCTTAAGAACTAACCATGTACTTAATTTTCAGTTTTGGTCTTAGATCGACCCTTGTAATGTTAAGTTTGAAGGACAATTATAATCTAATTTGTCTCCAAAAATGATTTCATTTAAACATCGTTCCCGAATTAAAAGTAGCTCATCTAACCTCATCTGCAAGTTGATACTACCCCCTTTTATTTTGTTTTCTTTTTAAGGTCCCGTCAATATGTCTTCATCTCGCCTGACGGTAAGCTAAACGCAAAGTCTCTGGAATGAATGATGGTCACCCAATAAAGCCACAATGGTGGCCCTCAGCTTGACGGCCTCGTCAGCTTTTTCACGCCCCGCTTAAAGGATTCGGGTAAAGAATTCCAAGTCTTTATAATGCGGCAAACCAAAGAGGTGCCAAACCGTGCGGTTCTTGATGGAATTATTTGTACCATATTAGAGTGACAATTCAACCCTGGGAACCATATGTGGGACTAATAGGAAGAGCTCATCGGAACGAGACACAATTTGGATGCAACCAAGATTGGTGCTCTAATCAATCAATCAATTAGCCTATTGCAGTCCACTGCTGGGCATAGGCCTCTCCCATTGTACGCCATAGCAACCGATCCCCCGCCTGACGTATCCAGTCAGAATAAGCAAGCTGAAGGAGCAAACGAGTCCTAGAGTGGAGACCACGAACCGGTAAGCAGAAGGTAGGACGTCCCCCAGCAAAATGGACGGACGACCTGAAAAAGGTAGCTGGGATAGACTGGATGTGCTCTAATGATGATGAAATGTATCCACTGCCTTCTTTGGCGAGGCAGTGATGCGCGTCAAAGAGGCGGCGGAAAAGGAATGAGAAGTCTAGATATCAGCTCTCGATGAGTGAGTGCCTGTGGGGACGGTAGGGGCTAGTCCGCTGGGTGATCCCTTGCAGAAGCAGAAATTGAAATCGAGTATGTGACCCTAGCACTCGAACATATTAACGCAAATGGCATATCTCTAGAATTAGCTGTCTATGCTCCGAATATAAAACAACTGATTTACAACGCAGAGATCTCTCAAGTCGACAGCTATTATCATTATTTCCTTGAAAAAAATTACACTTTCCAAGCGATCCGAATTACTGACACTTTCATTTAAACGTAAGTAATTGCTAGCACTAAACATTGGACAATGGCCACTCAGTTAATTTAAGTGTGTTTTTCTTTAAACAATTCGCTATTTTATGTATAATTTGCTGTTGCCCGCGGCTTCACCCACCTGGAATTCTGATCCCGTTCCCGTTTTTTTCCCGCTTTTATTGGGACCCAGTTCCACCACCAACACCTACATAAGATACACAATTCCACCATACATCATTGTTTTATATCTCAAAGGGTTTAGGCAACGTTTAAGTTGAAAACTCCCAGACGGCTGATTTGTTTTCGACATATCCAACAAATATTATTACATTTTCGCCTTGACAATTATATACCAAAACCTTCCTCGAGAACCACTCTATCCATTGATGAAACACCATGAAAATCAGTGTCGTAGATTTTGAGTTTATCGCGAACAGACAGACAGACGCGGCGAAGGACTTTGTTTTACACTTACGCCTGTGTATCATCGAGGTAGGCAGCTGTATTGTAATATGCCTATACATTTTAAAAGCTAGGCATGTTTTGTAGTCCCTTGCTATCACACATAATAAGATCGCCTATAAGCCCACATATCCACAGTACAAGCTACTACTAGAAGTAGTAGTAGTAGTATCTCTTTATTGTACACCAAGAATAAGATGAAAGAAATACAAATTTTACACTATGATAAATACAATTGGCGGCCTTATCGCACTGTGGCAATCTCTTACATTGAATGAAGTAAAAGAATCGGAATTTGTATTTGGGTAGTGTGGTGTACTTGATCAATTTAGGTTCCTAAATATAAAATAAGTTGTAGAATGGCATTTTTAATCTTAAATTCTTTGCCGATCTCAAGAACTAACTTACAATGTGTATCGCTCAAAAAATTAAAACGTTTTTTAAGGTAAGAAGGAGTAGTAGAGTTGGAAAGTATGCTTGACAATAGGGAGAGTATGTGAGCATTCTGGCGAAGGCGGATTGGTACTAGGTGGATACTACTGAGACCAAATAACAGTTGCCTGATCCGGTAAACGAACTCAAGACCTTATGGGCCAGAAATATGTAATATTAATTCCAAGAAAAAAAGTAATTGTTGTAACAAGTTCGCAATAACAACGGGATTAATTTAAAATTGTTTTATTTGGGTTACTCAGGGCGATATTATGTTTATATTAGATCAAATTGTTTATGTCACTTCTCAATTTCAATACATAGTTTTGCATATATATTCTCGGAAAGAAATATTATTATTATATAACACATCTTGAATAAAATTAGTAAAGACTGGAAATGTTGAAACATGAAAGCTTTTCGTGAAAAAACAACAAGAATTCACAAATTGAATCAGGCGTGAATTTGCCAAAATATATTATCATAAAATATTAATTAAGGAGGGAAACTCATCTCTCACCCTCCCAGCTTGTCACCCTTGAAACGTTGACACATGTTTCGCTTCCTCTTTCTTCTAAACAAGTAACGCAACAACAGAATTATGAAAACTTGCAAAAAAATCTGTATTATGAATAACTAAGTATCATTATTTTGTGACAAAACATCGCTGTTTGCAAAAATATATTTGCACCTGTCAAAAATATGGATACGTGCTCTTCGTGTATTAGGCTAGGAGCTATTCTCACAGATGCTATTCGGACGGATGCTCTAGGTGGATCACCTCGAAATTTCTTTTAAAAGTCCTCTCTAAAAAACTCACTGTGTCTTTATTATATGTATGTATATTGTATTGTGGAGTCTGGGGTTTGAATTCACAGCTTCTTGTCGATAACTAGTGATAATTAAATTATAACACAAGGATTTTTATATTATTGAGATATTTATTCATAAATATAACTCTATTTAACGTATTTTAGGGGCTTTACGCGAGATTGTTTATATTTACTGAACGAACTAGGGAGGGTCGCGAGCTCTGCTCAGAGTTAGAGCCTAATCCACTTTTTACTTCTTGATATTCTCTTCGTACGGCGGGTCGAGGCCGGAGCCGCTGGTTACCCGCTGACTCGAACTGTCCGCCAAGCATTTGTTTTTTTCCTAAGCTCTGATTTCAAATTTAATTATACAGTTTTATTTTAATATCGCTGACGCATGATGGCCAGGCAACTAACTATAGCGTTCGGAGGAGTCCGAACACTACAGTATATATGATGTACCTAGAAATAGGTACTGTTTTAGTGATAAGTTTATATATTTGTCATTTCATATTTAAATGTCAGACTTTAAATGATAATAACATATATGTAGGTACACCAGAAACAGCCCTATATTTTAACTGTTTTTCCTTCATCCAATAGTTGCCTGTAAGAGATTGCCAAGTGCGATAAGGCCGCCAATTGTATATGCCTCAAAATTGTACCAGCTTATATTCTGTATGCGTATTCTTGTGTACATACAATAAAGAGTTTTATTATTATTATTATGCCAATATGGCCCAAAAGGTGTATTATAACACCCGAAATCTGCCAGCTATATTTACAACTACAAATAATAGACGATGTGCCAATTGCCATCAAGCACACAACGACAAACTGACAGATCGCGGCTGTTCAATCTTGACTGAACCTTTCACCCTTCACTGATTCAAATTTCATTCCAGCTATAGAGTTATTAAGGAAATCTAAATACTCAGGATCACTCATAGTTTAAAGTTCATAATTTATACAATACTTACTTATGCTCGTGGCTCCAGTCGAATGAAATACTGGTCCCGTATCTGTAATCCATAGAAACCTATTCCCAGTATGATTGTATCGGATCCTATGTCCTATTACCTGTTGTACATTCAGCCAAATCCATCCAGCCGTTCTTGCATGATTGAGTAACAAATATAACTTAGTTTTATTTTTATTTTTATATAAGTTACAAATTTCAGTACAAAAAAAAAAATATGATGACTCAATGTGTCGTACACATACACGTATGCTGTCGAATATATGATAAACTCATTCGAGTTTTTCTGAGCAAAACATTTTCATCGACTATCAGTTAAGTAGTTCAAAACATTATATAAAATAATTAAATTTGCAGTGGGTAGGTTTCAATAAAGAACGGCACTGCGTCGCACGTCCACCTCCCACCAGCCAGCAAACTATTTATTGCACTCTGACCATATCACAGAACACGTTAACTTCATCTACCGTATGATTTTGTTTATATGGTTTAATGGTGTCTGTTTCTTATAAAGTATGAGTACTGTTAAATGTTCTGAAAATATGTATTGTGTTTATATATGGTTAAGGAGTCCGCCTTACAAAAAAACATTGTTTGTTTGAATCCCGACCACTACTGAGGTGAATCCACTCTGAACACAAGTAATTTAGCTTAGCTTGATATGTTAGGGGGAATACTAGTTATTTTGTTTAGTAATATTCTTTATAAATACTAATTTTTGCATTCTTAATATTTTTAAGTACTGGCATTATCATAAGGAATTCATTACAACACTTTTTCTCTTCTTGTTTGAGCCCATCGCCCTCAAAATAGAATTCACTTAGGTATTCTGAAGCTCAAGAATTTTATATCCAAATTATTTTATCTCTAACATCAATATGCGTTGTCTAACCTCAACCTAACTGACGTTAAAATATATGGAGCAATTAAGAAATAAAAAAAACTCACACATTGACGGCACGAACAAATGTCTACAGCCATCGTCGCATGAGGCTCAAAGATCAAAAATAATACTTTCTTTGAGCCCCGAATATCACACAGAGCTGTTAACACACCCTATTAACATTTTTATAGTGAACCCATGTCATTAATGGAAAACTTCGACGTAATTCTTCTAAATTAATTAGGGAACTATTTTGATGGTATTTTTTTTCTGGTTGCAATAAAATTCCTGGTCGAGTGTTTAGAACATATATGTGAATCGTAACAAATATTGATGGTGTGTCTAGAGATAAATGTTCGAAATTATTTACGCTGTTTTAAAACTTATGTTCTGTTGGGAGCAAAATTTCATCTACATCAATTGAGCTGTTTTTGCGTGATTCAGTAACAAAAAACTAAACAAACTTAATTTCTCTTTTATAATATTAGTTAAGATGATATTAACGTGTAAATATATGAAGATACTTATAGACCAGTACTAGTATATACGTTGAACATCAAAATCATGTCCTCAAACCATTAAAGCATTTTCAAAGCGCTAATTTTACCAGACAAATGTGTAATAAGCCATTTATATGGTAAGCATATACACAAAGCTTAATATCTATGAACTAAATACTACTGTGATACTTAATCATCATTCTGATAAACTATTTAACGTATCTAGTTTTATATCACTCATAATTTACATAAATTTATTAATACCAAGAACATACACATTATATATAATTCGCCTACTTTACGCATGAAATATGAAGTCACATAGAGAATTCCACGACAATATTTTAAATTCGCCTACAACACGACAGGTGCGGCGGCAAAACAAAACGGAAAAATCATAAAAATGTATGTCACATCATTCTGCCTGCATTATAAACATCTCTGTATAAATGCGTAGTGTTGTCTGGTGACATATCGACAAACAGATGGCCGATGCGTCGAGACGTCACAACATCGACTAATTTATGCGCTCCTTAACGCCCGTCCCACCTATTAGTTGCACGCAGTATATTTCATGCGGTCGTGTAGGGAGACAATTATTACTGTCTACACAATGCGTTTTAACAGTTTTAGATATACATACTTCTGTTGACGACAGCCTGTTACTGGAGAAATATTTTGTTACTTTCGAAAGGTTCGTGACTTCTTTAGTGTTATAGACGTTATAAATATTATAGTTACATAATTGCGGTAGCGTTATTTTTCTTTATATGTATCTTACAATGATCACCAACTGTCCTAAAATTTGAAATATTAAAAGACAATTTAATATCTATTGTACATTATAATACGAACGAAATAAAGACATAAAATGTATAGAACTGTACTATAAAAAGTTAGATAAAAGACACCGCGTTTAAGATGTCGCATGTTTACAGTCTCTATTGTCTATTTATAAAAAGAAAATATTTCCATAGTTCGTAAAAATTCCGGTAGATGGCACCTATGTCACCCAACGTTACGAATTTCATCTATTCAGGATAGGTCCAGGTACCTTTGTTGACAGAGTAGTCTCCTTATAAAGAGACTGTCGCGGGTTCAAGTTTCATCCTGGATGTTGACCTTTTTCTATTTAAGTTTATAGAAAAATTACATACAAATTGCTTTTAAAATTTCAATTATCACTGGGAGGTTCACTAATGGGGTAGTAAGTAATAGGTTTCCAAGGGTTGGGGGAACGGAAACAGAATTCTATGCGAGTGAAGCCTCGAGCAACAGCTAGTAAAAATATAAAATTGAATATAGACTCATTTAAAACGATTTCCAGTTTTAAAATAATTTAAAAACCGAACCACTTACTGCGTGTGTGGTGACACTACAGCTGTAAGTATTCCCGACCAAATTAAAGCCGCTTTTTATTTCTGGAACCCATCACGACTAACAGCTCAACGGCTTTCATCTTGTAAACTTTATTAATCGACATGGCTCCCGGACACATGCGACCCATCACTATGAAACACATCTAACTAAATATGAATGAGCACATCGTTGAACACGTTATCCATTGCTGCTTTATTTTAAATTTTGGTTTTCTCTATAGGATAGAAGCAGTAATGGATGTTATCAATAAGGGTTGTTGCGCCATTCATTTGAGCTAGCTGACAAATTATCGTGCAGAATGTTTATGTTAGCGGCTTTTGTTCGTAGCAGCGAGCAATCAGTCATGTTCATTCAAAAATGAGGTTGAAAAGCCATTGTTGCGGCTTCGCCAACGTCTGTACATAATGATCCGTATAATACGTTTTGTGAGGATGAAAGTGTGTTATTATTCATGGAAATAAGTCAACGTCACGTGTAATAAGACGGTTGCAGCGGATATTTTAATGTGTGCCGAGGGAGTTAGATGTTGCGGTGTGTCGTAAATTTTGGTCGTGCGTTAATATTTTTGTAAAAGTAAGTGTTTGGGAAATTATGATGTGACGTCTAAATGCTTTTGTTAATTGAATTCAGATTTCTAAACAGAAAGCTGAATTTATTATTAATATATTGCAATATACGAGCACTTTGGGAAGATTGTGCTTCAGTGAGCGAGCCTGATCTTTCAAATATTGAACTCAGAAGTCACTGTATTAGCAAAAGGAGTGGGCTCATTGAAATACCATCATCTCAGCTTTGTATCCTGTTGCATCCAAGGCCTACAACTCTCGCTTTTCTGCTTTTTCTTCTCTACTTCGCACGATCTTGGGCGTCCATAGTAGTGAGACCATTAGTGGGTTGAAATATATAAGGCTACAAATGAAATCGATTGGTAGAGTAACGTGCAAAAGTCGAAAAGACATAAACTTACTATATCTGTAAGTAGCAGCCTTGTTTCCAATGTATCTATGTAAATATAGTTTATTATGAAGTTTATAATGAAAAAAAAACAAATAATAAATAGTAAGAAACTACTCAAATTTAACGTGATTCTATTGATAAATAGTTACGATAGTATGACTATCGTTACAGCAAATCTTTAAACAAGAATATACATTTTAATAGGTATAGTTACTAATAATATCATACTTCGTGCTGCAAACGAACAGCAAACCATTCCTAACAGCAAAAAATCCTATCACCTAACCTAACCTAACCTCACAATCACACGCAATCACAAATGGCAAGCCTATAGCAAGAGATAATCAAATGAGTGAGCATATAAACCTAACAGAAATACTATGAGAAAAGCAAAATCTAAACTATTTGAAAATTAAGATGTCTGCCTAGTATCTGTGTATAACAAACAAACAAAAAAGCGCACTGAACCTATCGGAACCCGTTTACACATCGAACAACAAAAGCAAACAGACAAACAGCCCGCCATCAGCTCCTCGCTAACACAATCACGTTAGCATCTGCTATAGACACTCTTCCCTAATTGACAGTAATCAATTTTGCGCGGTCCGCTTTCAATATTCCTTCATCTAAGATTTTTCTCGTTTCTCGTTCGTTTTTATATCGGCCTCTCGTCTCGTGAATTTATCGCTCAATTAGTCTTGTTTAATAGCCGCCTGCTCCGCTGATGTCTGCTTCTAGCGCCTCACAGGGCTGTCACTAAATGAAAAACATTTTTTTTTTTTTATTGGGATTATAACAAGTTAGAGTAAGTAAATAATAGAAATTACCCATCACGAATCTGGAACCTACTGATTTCTTACTTCTCTAGCATAAGTTCGAGCTTATGTTTTCTGGCGATTGTGAGGCCCTGAGCTTGGCACTATAATTAAGTTTTACTGGTAAGAATTTTTTAATATCAACACGCAGTTTGGAAACAGACTTAGGACTTGACAATAGACTATTTGATACGTGGGGAAAAATGACACCTGAAAAAATATTTTTGAATAGCTTTGGATTGTTTGATATTTATCAATAACTCATTTCATAACTATCAAAACACTGGCATCAATAAACCGCAAGGAGTAGTAAACTAGACCAATTATGTATTACTAATTAAAATAAACTCATCAATTTCTAACATCCTTGACAGAAATACAAATAATAACATTACCCATACCTTTTCACAGAACATACTTTTCAGAAGAAAAGTAATAGAAACAGTCCACCAATGTCTGACCTCATAACTGACAGACTGACAGGTTACTGACAAAGAAGACGACTGTGCAGTTGCACAAGCAATGCAGTTCTATTGTCATTTGCGTTTTGAATAGCAATAGAAATGAAATATTGTTTTTAGACGTTCTTTATTTATATATTACGTTCATTTCCTTCAAGTGGTTATTTAAAGATTAAATACAACATTGCAACTTCAGTATTTGACAAGTGACACACAGACACACTTCATTTGTCATTTTAACACAGACCTCTACAATTATAGAATGATCTAAAGATATTTACAATACCAAGCAAACGTTAACTAATATTATAAATGACTTGACTCAAACTTAACAAATCGCTCATTTAATTCAATACAGCCACAAATCAATTTTTTTTGAAAATCGTTTTATTACAAAATTGGACTTTTTAACTGTAATATTTTACGTTTTGCTGAAGACACCCGTCATTTTCGCTCATTTTGATGCAAAACTGATCAACTGCCGTTTTAGCATTGGACTGACTTACGCGTGAAGTTCAAACCAAAACCGCCATTTTGGCAGTTGCGACCCAGAACTTGAAGTGAACGCACGCCAGTTTCATACAAAACGGTCACATTTTGAAAAAATACCCAATGCTAAATCTAGTGTTCTGTGCAAAGAGGCCTTATTTTGGAATACGGACGTATTGCATTCAAATTTCAAGTAAGTACAGTCAGAATTATTAATGCAACAGGGCCTTATTTTGAAATACGTATATTTTCCTTTCCAATATGAAGTAAAACATAGCCATATTTCGGAATCCGTACATTTTGCATTCTAATATGAAATAAAACTTAGCCATATTTCGATATCTGTACATTTTGCTTTCCAATATAAAATTAAACAATGTCATTATTTACCAAATAAATGTGTACTTTTTTAACCAAATAATAAATATATATTTCGCCATGTACACACAGCGCTATTAAGTCCCAAAGCAAGCAATTAAAGCTTGTGTTATAGGTTCTAGACAACTGATAAACATACATATTATCTGTTTTTTAATTAAAATACTTGAAAGTTATTTTTTATTACAGATTACTTACACAATGAATGTTTACTATGGCAACCTCCATTCAAGCATCAGAACAAAGTCAACCATTACCTGGTCACAACAACAATATACAAAATAACACCTACTCTAATACTCCAGCACTCAGTCAACCAGACACGACACCTATTGATTTATCAGATACAAATTCCATACCAGACAGTCAACATGAACGTAGCCTATCATTAAAATACGACCTGCATTTGAAAGAAAAAGATTTAGCCAGAGCTGATAAGGAAAATAACAAGAAAAATATAAGTAATCATTTTGTGATATGTGTGTATGACTTACAGGCTGCAATGCCATGTCTGCAAGGTGAGGTTCTCCAGTTTTTACTATATTTCGAAATTAAATATGCTGAATTTCACTATTACTGAGCTGGGTACAAATAATACGAACTGCTACGTTTGGCATGAAGGTGCAGGAGCTCGTGGTGTGAATGAAATAGGATCGTGTGTGCTCGCGTATTTGAAGAATTTGAATGAGAAAGCTTCTGATTATTTTGACGTAGTATTTTACAGCGACAACTGTTGCGGCCAACAGAAAAACATATTTATTGTTAGCGATGTACCAATACAACATAATTGTGTTGTCGAAGTTAAGGAGTGTTACTCATAAATTTCTAATAAAAGAGCACACGCAAAATGAAGGAGATGCTGCTCACTCTCTAATTCAACGCAACATTTCAAATGCTTTAAAATATTCTCCTAATATATGTGCCGAAGCAATATATGACTCTTATTAAAACCGCAACGAAGAAAGGGAGACCCTACGTTGTTCACGAACTTACACATGACAGTTCTCTGGATTTAAAATGTCTGGCTATCGGCAATTACACTACTACAGAAGATGGTCAAAAAGTTAAATGGACTGATATAAAAATTATTAAAGTTCGTCGAGATTACGACAATAATTTTTTCTTTAAGACTTCTTATGAAACAGAAGAGTTCACCTCGATAGTCACGCAGACAAAGAAAAGGCCTGCTAATTCTACAGTGCCAAAAAATTGTACAAAAAATCTTAAAATATCTTTAAAGTTAAACTTATTGCGAAAAATATCATACTTAAATATTACCAAAGCTTTTACGAAAATTTGTAGCTTTAATTATAAAATTGTGATAATGTATTTAGAACATTTAGCTTTGAAAGTCCCTTTTATAAAAAAAAATCTAATAAATTTTACAAAAACATTTAAGTAAGTACATAATAATAATAAGTAACTACGATTCTAAATAATTATTCTAAAATATAATTCTATATAGTTAACGTAAAAAGTGGCTATTATTATACTATTTAAAATTGTGATTTTGTAAGACTGCATGTTATTGTGTAATATTACTATAAGTTATAATATTTTGCTACTGGATTCTGTGCCATTAGAACTGATCTCATATTTTGTAGGTTATTAATATTAAAGTGTCAGAGACAGAAGTGATGTGTGTAGGTTGTTGATTTCTTTAGAGGATTTATTAATTAATATGATTTTTTATGTTTATATTGATATGATTATTATAGTTTCATTTCTTGTTTTGTTAGAATTCTACAAATTTATAATAAAAAAATCTTAGATAGATGTTTAATTTGACTGAATAATAGTCACGTACCCAGGTGAACTCAATTTAACAATAAGCAAAGATTTTGTTGATTTTTAATACAGTGATTTAATTACTTGTGTTTATTTACTTATGTTTTAACCTAGTAATAAGATTAAAGTTTTTAATACATTTTTAACAAAATGTTCTAATAAACCATTTATTTTTATAAAATTGTGTTTATTTTTTGACATAATTTTCATGATATTGATTCACATGTTGAATGCAAAAAGGACTTTTGTGCATTCTTATCACAATGAGTAGCAGTTATTACAAAGTTCATAATGTACAAAGATAGGGCTTATAAAAACGCATCTAATGATATATTAATATCTTATATTTAAAAAACAAAAATATAAAATATTTAAAAAAAACACTTTCAAAAATTTGTTTTATCTGTCCTGTAAAATTTGTAAATTTCGATTTGTGTCCCTTTTGTATTCAATGAGCGAAATGTTATAATTCTGATGATAAAATATAAAAATAATGTATTTAGTACTGATTAATCTAATAATATATATGAAAGTCAATGTTCGTTATTTCATATTTTATACATTGTTGATGCGCTATAGTTCATTCGATTTATCAACTTAGTTAGCTGGTATAATACAATTTGAATTCAGTACGTCGCACTATAATATGCTTATAGGCTTTTTCACGACATTTTCCCTGTGGAAGCCAGTGTGCATATTACCAGGTATATGGTATCGTAAATCCTTATAATAAACTTGTCAGTCTGCTTATATTTAGATTAGCCTAGTTTCATTATTTTGGTGGGTATGTATTAATATTTATAAGCTCCGCACTCGTTGGCGCCCGATGAAGACCACTGAAGATGTCAACTGCAGTGATCGACGAAACGTTTGGGACACAAGTTGACCACGGCCAAACAGCCCGGAAGCAGTATATTCTACATGCAACGCCGGCCGTGAAAGCCTTAAGATTTATAATTGTTACATTGTTTTATATAACCGATACACCGATCATTCATCTAATATAAGTGACTAGGGTCACAGGGATTCATTTTTATATAAATATAGCTAACTTTTTTCATTAAAAGTTACAACAGGATATGTAAATTTTAAGAGAATTGTAAAAGCATATGCAATGTTTGTATCACGCCTAGTAAAAATACTAGACGTGTAAACGGTAAAAATCCAGGGACACACAACAATCTATTATTCTAGGTCAGCATGTGATACTAATGTGACAAGACCATTCAGGTTGTCTACTTCTTATGTCTCGTGTAGATTACAATGCCCAGACACTTACGTAAGATGCTCATTCTTATTTTCGTCTACCATTTCTGTGTAAATGTGTTAAATTTCAGTTCCATACGGTTTCAATCACCGCTGTGTTGAAAGCTTTTAAATGTGTTGACAATGTTGACGCTAAACACCAATTTGAAAGTTTAGAAGCGACTTTTAGTGGCTGTATAATATGTCAAATATCTGTGCCACTTGTCGCTTTGTCCTATTAACAACATAGTTTAGATATAAAGGGTAAATATGACAAAGACACTTGACATTGGCGTCTCGCCATTAATACTCGTATATATATTCTAATTTTATAGAAATATTTCACTTGAAATTGGCAAAATTGGACCTATTTTGCAGATACTATTAATAAAACCGAAGAGGATATAATGTATTTTGTAAACTCCTTTTTTTATCTGTTAAATAAAAATCAAAGTGTATTTGCTTGTTTGTTCGTATTTTATGCGCTGCCATACCGTTCATTTTATTGCGAGGAAACATTGTCTGAAAAGTTACATTTGCGTAGAGTGGTATATCGTGATGAAATAGGTAAGAGTAAGATATCACTTAATCAACCAATGGGGTAAATCGGTCATAACCCATTAATTTTCTGGGGCCTCCTACCCTAAAATAATTACAAAAATTAAAAAACAACAATAACAATGCTTATTGTAATCCAGTATTTTAACGTACGAATCCGGAACTCACAGCTAGTATCTTATACGTGGCTAAGCCGTTTGGTGTAGACTGTACTCATCCGGAACCACAATACCGATCTTGACCAAATTTGCCATGGTGATAGTGTAGACACCGTTGAGTGTTTAGAGGGGTGTATGTTTCAACTGTTCAAATACAATGTACCATTGAGGAATAATCATGGAAAAACTGTTTCACGAGCGCGCGGCCTTAGCTATGCGTGCGACCGTAGTAAGATGCCTTATTTTTCAAGTAAGAGTCCTGCTCGCTCAGCTCAATTTATTTCAGTCGCACCCTGCACTGAATTCCTCGTATTTTATTTATAACAGTCATATTTTCATAATAACAGCATGCAAACATAGTAAAAGTAATCGTGTTATCAACCAATTCTAAAATCCTATTTCGCTTTATGCCAGCCATTTTTATACTACCAAATAACTGTTAAAAAAAACGCCAACTTTTTGAAACTAGGCAGCCCTGACGGCATGAAAGACGTAGAGAAATGGGATTAAATTAATTGTCGCATCAGTCACGAGGGCGTCGGGGTGTTTTTTATTAGTCGAGTGCGCCCCCTCCCCGCACCTCTTTGCCTCGCGCCTGCTCGCTCTGAGTAAATCACGCAAACCAAGGAGGTGAGAAAATGGGGAATACTGGTTGTTCCTTGAGACTTATATCTTTGAATCATATGTAATAAAAACTTTTTATGTTTGTGAATATTTTATATTTTGAATGAATGAATTGATATTTTAATCATATCTTGCTTGCTTCTCCTAGTCTTCCTTTATATAATTTGGTTTGGTTGGCTATATAAGAAGCGTCTGACATACGGACCCCTAAACCCGAAAGCCTGCGCTAGAACCTCGTAGAACCTTAGCAGGTAAGGTTGGCATGGGCCCATAAGATTTTGTTGGACCCTATACACCATTACCTAACTAATTATTATCGAAAATATTGGTCACGGGTACTGTGAATACAAGATTACTATTAAATACGCTAAGAAATACTCTCTCGTTAGCTCTATACTAGTTAAGGATTATCAGTGGTACCGTTCTTTTTTTGTGCGGAAATCCCCTCGGATACCCCCCTGCCGGCCAGCGGGGGCGGTTATGTCAGGCTTCAACCAACTGAAATCGTACGCTGTCTCGGGTCTTCAGACGCCGGGGTGTAAGGTTACCCATAAAGCATATCCCTCGCACCCCGACTGATCCTGGGACATCTCCGGTTTCGAGATAGCCCCCTCGGGTTTGGGAACCACGGTGTCCCTGTCTTGCCCCGTTTTGAGAGAGGGGCGCTAATCACCCCGCCGTCCTGGCCTGCTTCTGCTGGGGTGACAGGTAACCTCACCTGCCATCCCCAGGCCTGCGCTCATGGAGGACGGAGGTCGTTAAGCCACATCCGGCGCAATAATTATAAGCTCCATATCTTAACAAACATACTACTGCGACTTTTAAAGTTTTATACCACTATTTTTCTAATTTTCCGAAACGGTGAGAATTGCCGCATCCACCAAAACGCTTCGCACCTCCCCACCGCCGCGCCCAAGCGATTTGTTCGTGCTTTGATCTTCGGTACGATTTATCGACATTATTTTTAACGCCGCTGCCCATCACTAGGCTTGAGTGATAGACTCTGTGCACCGAACGCTTATTGCTGACGTATTATTTACAAGTAAATTGGGTTTCTGCGCAATACAAAACCCAATTTTCTTCTATATAAATTTACACAATTAATTAACATTGTGTGTTTTGAGTTTAATCTTTACGCAGTATAAAACAAAGTTTATTTTTAATTAATAGTAATAACCGAAATAACTAGTGTGAGCCCCTCCAGCTAAACTAAATTGTTTGTGTTAGGAGTGGCCTAAATTGTCAGGGTGCGAGAGAAATGCCTTATGGACAACCTTACACCCTGGCGTCTGAAGACCCTAGACGGCGTGCGGTTTTAGTTGATTCAAGACCGAAATAATCACCCCCGCGGCCGTAGGTATACGAGGGGATTTCCGCACGAAAAAAAAAAGGAGTGGCCTAAATCAACCTCAGCTGCAAGCCCGTACACCTGCTGGTTGATTGAGATGAACTGTAGATGAGTTTCCTCTCAGGGTAGTGGGGCGGCTGACAGTCACTCCTGTAAAAGCCAAGATAAAGAGAGGTTTGTTCCGGCAACTCCGTTCGCGACGCTGAGGTACTCTAAAAGATAATGAGTGCAATAATAGGGGAGCGTCGATAACATTGTTTATTATTTTAAAGATGATTGATACATCAATGCAGTTTCGACGACAACCTAATGAATGCATATTATACCTCTTCAATGACGTTACATAATTCAAATATTCGTTACCAGTACGGTAATCAAGAGCTCTTATAAATTTTTCTATTTTATTTATGTGAATTTAAAAAAATGGATTCCAAATGGTGCTAGCAAACTCAAGACGACTGCGAACATAACTATTATATAGCACCTTGTAAGTTGAAGCTTTTTAAAGGGTTTTCCTACACGAAGTATGAAACCTAATAGTTTAAAAGCTTTATTTATAATGTTATCCACATGAGGTACAAAAGTAACCTTGGAATCTATAATTACACCAAGATCACGAATTTGATTTACACGGCCTAATTCTTTTTGGCAAAGTTTGTACTGAAATAATATAGGTTCTCTCTTTCTGCTAAAACTTATGACAGAACACTTGTCTACGAGGAAAGTGTATATCTACGGGGAATCAACCAAATTCTACACTGCATTATTCCCTTGTCACACTGAAGGATGTCTCGGAGCTATATTGTGAGACACATTTTACTCTGGTTTGATCCTTATCAGGACTAAAGGAGACATCAAAAATAAAGATATTCTCTCCGGAACATGCCGCTTAAAATAAGTTTAGATTCTTAAAGAGAAAAACTAATTCACCAAACTGTGAGGTTTGTGGCGTTGTGGAAGATGTCCTAAACTTATTAGCGGAACGTGCTAGATGTCAGTCTACCAGTGATAGGGTTGCCAGGCGTCCGGATAAAACCGGACATAGGTAGGCTTTTTGATTGCGTGTCCGGCCAAAATAAACGGTGTCCGGCTTGTCCGGCTTTCGTTAGGCTTTTTACATTTCGCAAACGAGCGAGCGCCGAGCGTGGCCGAGTTTTATTTCATTAGTATTTAAGAAGAATTTAAAAATGTTGATAAATATTTAAGTATCTAGATTTCTAGAATTTAATTTTGACTGATGACTATTTGACTGATTAATAATAAAGTACCTACTTAAGACTGATTTGGCATTCGATTTTATTTATTATTTCATTAGAATTTAACAAGATTTATGACAATAATAAAAAAAGCTTGATTTTACATACAATTTTTTTGTCGGACCTATTAATACTGAGGCACAAAGTCCTCAATAATGTAGGGTGTCCGGCATTTCTATATATATCTATATTAGCTATATGATATAGGTATCTTGCAAAAAATATTATGTACATCTAACTCTGAAGCGGTTTAGTTTATTTTTGTTATGTTACGGTTTGTAAGATAGATAAGTATGTATAAAAGGTACAATAGAACTGGCACATACATTTGTATTAAAGTCCCGAATAACTAAATATAAATAAATATTGTAGGACAAAGTACACAACGCCATCTAGACCCAAACTAAGCAGAACTCGTCATATGGGTTCTAGAATGCGGATAAACATACTTAAATACTTTTTTTTGTAAATAAATACATATTATACATAGAAACTCCCAAACCAATGCAAATAGACACACTGAGCGGGAATCGAACTCGTGCTACTTGCGTAGCAGTCGAATGCATTACCGCTACGCCACAGAGGCCGTCATTAAGGACAGGACTTGAACCCGCCACAAACTCTTTCTAGAGGAATTACTCTGACCAACTGAGCTACGGTGGTCGCTTTTTGCACTGAGCGGGAATCGAACCCGCGACCTTTGGCTTAGCAGTCGAATGCACTACCGCTATGTCACAGAGGTAATCATAAATAAAGAGAAAAAAAAAGATAATGTATTTGACACCACCTGCAATCAGTCATCGACAATGCATCCATTAATTCTGAAGTCAAGTTCTCGCTATACTGGTAAATTCTTCGGAACAGGAATTGTCTTAAGAACATGCAAACATCGTCATATTAACATTGTTCTCTGTTGCATTCACTTAATCCTTCTCCTGCTTTTGGTTTAATATATATGGCTTTTATAGAAGCGCCTGACTTCTGACCACCCAGCCCGGAAGAAAAAATAAAGAGAATTAATTAAATACTTTTTTTAAGCAATTAGTATGCTTACTTTTCCTATAGATTTAGATCGGAAAAAGGGAACATCTAGGACGGGACTTGAACCCGCGACCAGTGCCTTACAGGGGGAATGCTCTGACCGACTGAGCCACCTAGACACGTCCCAGATATTCGAATTTCTCCGATATATTTTATACGTCTCAAGACGACGCTGGAGCCGTAATTCTACCGTACCGTAATTCTTGCGAACTGTAGAAACAATGTAAGGGAACCGTGTTAGGGACTGGTCACGGGTTCAAGTCCCGTTCTAGATATTCTCTTTTTCCGATCTAAATCTATAGAAGAATTAAACTAACTCATGTTTACTAAGGTTATATGGGCCCTACCAAGATCTTTGCACAAGTTACCCCCATATGCAAGCCGGTTCACCTGCTAATTGACAGACAAGGCTCTGACACAGGTTTTCCTCTCAAAGTTGAGGGATCAGACAGCAGTCGCTCTCGTAAAATAAACCAAACGGTTCACTATGCGGCTTCCTCATAAGGAGACCTAGGGGTTCAGCCCTAACATAATTGTATACCATAAAACACCAAAGTTAAGGATTCAGCCTTCACTTTTGTGCCTTAACTTGACAGCGGGGGGGGGGGGGGCATCCGAAGGGATGTCAGAACGACAAAAAGCACCACTACTCCTCATCTCTTCGTGCAGTATCGTAGAAAGTGGCTGAGATCCTAGTTTCGTATCCTGGTCATTACACTACCGTGAACCCACTCCTAACACAAGCAATTTAGCTTAACTGGAGTGGTTAGGTAGAATACCAGTATTTTCGGGTACTAATATACTTAAAAAAAAGATTATTGGTCACGATTACTACTAATTAATTGTATACCATGAAAAGGAAAGTTTAAGAGTTACCAAACCTAAGCGAATATATATTTTTTCATCTCTCCTGTTCGAAAAGTTTAATTTTCATGGGTAGATAGCCGGGTGGAAAGTAGCTTATTTCATCCCTAGGGCGGAAAGTATTTTCTTTTAATTTTACGTTTTGCACCGGAGTTCGTGATAATTAAGTTACGTCAAAAGCCTTGATATCATGACGCTTTTTTTTTACAATGTAACCAATAGATTCGATTTTCAAAACTTTTCTAATGTTGGCATTATGTACTTGAATTTTAACTTTTTCAAATTGTTCTAATTTTACTTTAAAT
Organism: Cybosia mesomella; assembly: GCA_946251805.1. Taxonomy (NCBI): domain Eukaryota; kingdom Metazoa; phylum Arthropoda; class Insecta; order Lepidoptera; family Erebidae; genus Cybosia; species Cybosia mesomella. Next base: position 3,179,414 of record OX276396.1, read on the forward strand.
TTTTACTGATCATCAATATTATATCTGTTTCATTAAATGTGTATGTAGAATTTTAATTTCCTCAGCATAGTCGAAATGAAAAGTAGAGTGTTTAGCTCGGGTGAATGTCACCTATTTCACCCTCGAACTATTGAAATATCTCAGGTGCAATGGGTGACTTTCAACCCTTGTCTAGCAATCTACTATTGTTCCATGTAGATGAACTAGTAAGTTTTTTTTTTACATTTAGGACACGTCAATTTGACTTCACCTCGCCTGATGGTAAGCTGAAGTCTCAGGAAAGAGGGTCGCTATTACATACACGTACCATGTTGACAATGGTGGCACTCAGCTTGACGGCCTCATCAGAAGAGGATTGTCGTCGCAGCACCGCGTGACACCCACTGGTCCCACTAGTGCTGCGACCACAATCCCCCTACCCGGCTATGCACTTGCTGACCCCTGAACACAATTAAACCGAAATTGTATTACTATGGAGGGTTTTTTTTTGACAAATTTGTGTAATCTAATTTCTACCACCTGTAAAGTACACACAAAACTTTGAAACAATGGAAAAAGTCGAACAACATTAGCAGTTTAAGTAATCCTTACAAATGGACTTATTAATCTCCATGATGCGTCAATAACACTAAACCAGCAGTTAGTCTGTTACAACAGGCACTTACAGACTACCAACGCTGGTCGTAACTCTCCACGTTCGGCTGTGCGCGGAATACCAAGTGATATAATGTCGTCGATAAATATTAAAAAGAGTTATTGTAATAGCTGCTGGTGGCCATCAGACCGCTGTTCCGTCAGGATCCTAACGATTTACTGCTTCTTTGTAATCATCTTTATTTTTAAGTCATCAATTTTTGCTTGTGGGGTGATCGGTGATCTCGCTTAACGACCTCCGTCCTCCATGAGCGCAGGCCTGGGGGTAGCCGGTGAGGACACCTGTCACCCCAGCAAAAGCAGGCCGGGACGGTGAGGCGACTAGCGCCCCTCCCCCAAACCGGGGCAAGACGGGGACACCGTGATTGCCAAACCCAAGGGGCCATCTCGAAACCGGAGATGGCTCAGGGTCAGTCGGGGTGCGAGGGATATGCTCTATGGGCAACCTTACACCCCGGCGTCTTCAGACCCGAGATGGCGTGTGGTTTTAGACGGTTCAAGCCCCACATGTGGGGGGGGGGGAGTATCCGAAGGGATTTCCGCACGAAAAAAAAACATGAGTACCACTGCTCCTCATCTCTTCATGTAGTATCGTAGAAAGTGGCTTAGAGTTACCTCCTATTACCTCTCAAGCGTCGGTAGCTTAGTGGTTAAGGAGTCGACCGACCCTACGATCGAGAGGTCCCGGGTTCGAATCCTGGCCATTACACTAGCGAGTTGAACCCACTTCTAACACAAGCAATTTAGCTTAGTTGGAGGGATTAGGGGGAATACTAGTAATTTCGGTTACTAATATTCTTTATTAAAAAAAATCCCAGAGGAAAGCCCACGTCCAAAGTTCAGCTGTGCGTGGAATACCAAGTGATTTAATGACATCAATAAATATTTAGAAGAGTTGTTGTAATAGCCGCTGGCAGCCATTCCACTGCTGTTCCGTCAGGGTCCTAACGATTTACTGCTTCTTTGTGATCCGATCATCCTTTATTTAAGTCATCAATATTTTTTCTCGTGGGTTTCCGGGTGAAGTACAACACGAGGGCTAAGCTGGCGCCGATATCATATCTAAGGTTGCTAAAGGTCACCACAATCACAGCCCATAAAAAACCGGCCAAGTGCGAGTCGGACTCGCCCTTGAAGGGTTCCGTAGCACTAAGTAAAATGTTTAATTACGGGTTACGATTTATGACATATTAAAAAAAACTACTTACTAGATCTCGTTCAAACCAATTTTCGGTGGAAGTTTACATGGTATTGTAAATCATATATTTTTTTACTTTTATCATTCTCCAATTTTAGAAGTTACAGGGGGATACACACTTTTTACCACTTTGGAAGTGTCTCTCGCGCAAACTATTCAGTTTAGAAAAAAATGATATTAGAAACTTCAATAGCATTTTTGAAAACCTATTCATAGATACCTCACACGTATGGGTTTAAAAAAAAATTGATTTCAGTTCTAAATATTTATTGTTTTTTTTCTATTTTTGTGTAAAAACCATAATGCGGTTCACGGAATACTTACCAAGTTTCAACAGCATAGTTCTTATAGTTTCGGAAAAAAGTGGCTGTGACATACGGACGGACAGACAGACAGACATGACGAATCTATAAGGGTTCCGTTTTTTGCCATTTGGCAACGGAACCCTAAAAACTACTTAGTAGACAGTTGTAAGTTTATATGACTATTATGCCGTGTACACACCAAGCACACGAAGACGAACGATGACAAAAAAACGCACGTAAATGAAGCAGTAGAGCCTAATTAAAAAGATTAATTTTCATATCAACATGATCACCATTACACTGTCGGTATGTACCCGACTTTGAACAAACACATTCGTTACGTGTTTGTGGTCAGTTGGTCACACATAAATTGCCTCACATTTATATGCTCTAACGTGATCGACAAAAGGACGATGTTGTGGAGCCTTGTGAAACTTACAATCATTTTTCCTTTCGAGACACAAGTATATAAACACCTCACGCAGTGATTTGCAGCTTAACTAGCGATACATACAGACTAAATGTTAGGCAAACATTTTGTGGGGTGTGTGTTGGGTAACCTCCTCGAGTGTCGCTCCGATTCCGATCCCGCTGCAGTCCGGGGGGAACGGAATCGGAGCGGCCGGTACACCCTGGGCGGCGGTCAATGGCTTCCCCTTCACTCCTTCATAGGGTTGGCATTGATCGTCGGCCAATACCCAACGTGGCGGGAACACATCGCTCTCCGTACTCCTCTGCTTTCAGAGGAGACAGGATGAGCGATGCTGTTAGTGGTGAGATGGCCCAGGGTCAGCCGGGGTGCGAGGGATATGCTCTATGGGTAACCTTACATCCCGGCGTCTGAAGACCCGAGACGGCGTGCGGTTTTAGTCGGTGCAAGCCCGACATAACCGCCCCCGCTGGCCGGCGGGGGGGTATCCGAAGGGATTTCCGCACGATAAAAAAAAAAAAAAAAAAGGCAAACATTTTGTTCAGTTTCTATTGCAAAATCTTTTTTGCAGTGAAACTGTATATGTCATAAATAATAAATAAATAAATATTCTACGACATTCTACACAGCGCTTTCTAGACCTAAAGTAAGTATAGATTAGCTAGCTTGTGTTAACACAACACAATCATAACATAACATAACTTCACGCCTGTATCCCCGAAGGGTTAGGAAGAGGTGTATTACACACCCATGATTCGCCAGTTATGTTTAGGTCCCAATGTAATAGGGGGCGAGCCTATTGCCATCTACCGGGCACATTATTAAGCGAGCGATAATTAACATTTATTAATGCACACATAACTACGAAAAGTCAGAGGTGTGTAACCGGGGCGACTGGGGATCGAACTCGAGACCTCGTCTCAGCAGTCCGTTACGTACGCCACTGGGCTATCCAACAACACAATCAACATACTTATAAACTTATTTTTTTGTAAATATAGACATATTATACGTAGAAACACCCAGACCAATGCAAATAGACATATTCATGCATACAAACATTTGCACGGAACGGGAATCGAACCCATGCCCCATGTCGTAGCAGTCGAATGCACTACCGCTACGTCAAACAGGCTGTCATATGTATGATATTATATATAATTTTATGGTATATTATACAGTGCCCGATTCAACATCAGCATCGGTCGGATACCAATCCCAGTTACATACAAAGCTTGCATTTCAGAGCTTGGGATCTGCTCTCCTTTTCTTTTTTTCCGCCATCTGACCCGTAAACACAAGAGGAAACCCTCACCAGATCCTCGTCCGTCAATCAGCAGGTACCGGCTTACAGGTGAGGTTGACTTAAACCACGAAGGAATTTCTTTCAATATGCCTTTTAACAATGCATAGCTTTCTTTTGATGAATCCGCAATGCGGTTATATATCCAGTTTATATTCGGTGGCCTTTTTTACCAGTGGAAACCCTTTGGATACCCCCCCCCCCCCAGGCTAAAGGCAGAGGTTATGTCAGACTTGAATCGACTAAAACTGCACGCTGTCTCAGATATTCAAACAGCTGTAAGGAAGTCCCATAAGGCATTGTACTCGCACCCCGGCTGACATGTTCGGTGGCCTATCCATCCGTGTGTCAGCACCTATTTCATCAACAGTGAGTCAAATAAACCAAACCAACGGGCTTCGCATATAAAGGGCTGGATATGTCGCAGCTATGCCTAATGAACTATTTGAATGTAGGCCTTATTGGCCGCGGATAAATAAAGAAATAAATGTGAGGTACGCGCGGTGTGTTCGCGCAACTTAATCTCCTGCTTAAGGCCGTATTCATAGTATGAAGTCGACGCTTCATACAAATCAGAATAGTATTAAATATACTAGCTAGGACGTTTTGCACAGCACCATGGATCAAAGGGGACCAAGATTTCGGCGTCCAAGCCAACGTCACCTCCAAGCCAGTACAACCGTTTATTGATAAATGAGTCACACGGCACAGCAGTAACGCCCGTGAAAGTTCTCCAAAAGTGGTTACAAAGTGCAAGCATTAAATGCAACTCAGACTGGCGCTCGGATGATGATGATGATGAAGATATTACATAGCGCCATCTACACCCAAACTAAGAAAAGTTTGTCAAGTGGGTTTCAAGTTAATATTAGAATATTGCAGTACAGAACTGTAGCTGTTCCTATTATTGTTGTAATACAGATTACTGCACGAGTAGGAATATAATATATTCAAATCCGTCGTTACATCCCAGAAGTTACACCTAAATTTAGGTAAATCTTTCCACCTACTGGGCACGTTTTAAGAGTCTTAGGTTGCCCTAAGAGTCTTAAAACTTCGGCTTTCATAATAGCAAAATTCAACACTTTCGAACCAGGAATCGAACACAGGACGTCATAACAGCAGTGGTTTTGCTACCTTTTTTTTTCGTGCGGAATCCCTTCGGATACCCCCCCGCTGGCCAGCGGGGGCGGTTATGTCGGGCTTGAACCGACTACAGACGCCGGGGTGTAAGGTTGCCCATAGAGCATACCTCGCACCCCGAGCTGTTTTGCTACCTGTGCACTACGGAGGCGAAATGCATATTATATCAATGTAGTAAGATATACTCATGCCTATTAATAAAAGCAGTAAGTATCTACCGCAAACAAAAAAAAAAAAGTAAAATATAAAACAAAAGTCAGCAAAAAAGTAATAAAATAAAATATAATACGTGTGCGAGTTCCGTGAGGTCTAGTATATCAAACAAAAACACCGAGCACGACCTGACATAAATTCATTGTGTTATTTTATCTGGACGTTAAAATGTAAAAAAAAATGTATTCAACGTTCATCAACACAAACTGACATGATATTTACAAAAAGGCACCGCTCGCTCAACAGGTTTACCCAAAGTTGGCGTCCGTTGACAGATGCGGGTCACCAAGTAAAAAAGTTTCAAAATTAAAACACGACCTTTCTACTTCGTCACACTTTTTTAACTTTTATTCTGACAGTGGTAGTGCTTTAAACCTTTTTCTATAAAAATGTAAAGTTTTTACTAACCCTAAAATATAAGATAATATACATAATATGTTGCTATTTAAGAAGCGTTGCTCGTAGCTTAAGATTCGATCTTGCGATTGAGAGGTCCCGGATTCGAATCCTGGCTATTATACTACCGACGTGAAGTGACGCCTAACAAAAACAATTTAGCTTAGCTGGCGAGGTTAGGAGGAAACTAGTAATTTCGTATACCGATTTCCTTCGGTTCTTTTAAAAAAATCTTTAATATTCACTGGTGTTGTAAACTTTAAATTGTCAAGATTCCCAGATAAATATTGGTATTTTCCTTTTTGTAGCTATTATTGTGTGTTTAATATAAACCTAAAATACCTTACATATGTTTTAAAATTCCACCTATAGCGAGAACTTTAAACCTTTCAACATTACTCTATTTATCATATAGTTTGAGAAACAAGTCTACAAGTGACAGAAATTGCGACAGACAGTCTACACTATGAATAGGTCACGTAGCGAGAAGTGGGCTTCACGTTTGATTGAATGTGAAAATTATACACGACGAGTCGCGGCGACGACGGCGATAGTGTGTACTACTCTTTACGTCACCAGCTTTTCCCACAGGAATAGAACGAGCGAACACTTAGTTTGAATGTTGAATTAACATTTGTTCAGGATATAAGTAATGTTTGTTAGACACGAATTATTGCTTCCTTCTGATGTTAGGAGTCGAGGAATAGTGTCGTGAATGCCTTGGGTATGATGGCTGTCAGGGTTGATAACCGGTAGTTGTTCTTATTTGAATATCATATGGCCGTTAATATTGTTGTTTGAAGTGTCAATCGTCTAAATATTTCGGCACGTTTCACAAAACTCACGTCACGTACGTACTAATAAAAAGTATTCTTATTTTTTGTTTTTTTATTGAAAAAGAGTGTTAGTAAGCTTGTGAGTAAGCTTGATTGCTTGTGTTAGGAGTGGGTTCACGTCGGTAGTGTAATGGCCAGGATTCAAACCCGGGACCTCTGGATCGTAGGGTCGACTCCTGAACTACTAAGCTACCCTCGCTTCGAATTGGCTACCACAGGTACAGAATATAAAATCAAAGGGGGCAATTCCTTATGATTTAATTCAATCTTTACATACTATAACCAATTAATGACGTCACACAAAACAATGACGTGATTGGTTTATGATCTTCCCGGAAATGCCTTGTGGGCCGGGCCACCTTACACTCCGGCGTTTGAAGACCCGAGACGGCGTGCGGTTTTAGTCGGTTCGAATCCAACATAGCCACCCCCGCTGGCCGGCAGAGGGTATCCGGAGGGATTTCCGCCCAATGAAAGAAAAAGTAGACAAACACGTTCCGAATTATGTTGAATTTCTTCATTTCATTTATGGTGTATATTGCGCCTACCAAGGTCTCCGGGGCCCAATCAACCTCAACTTTAAGCCAGCACATCTGCTGACTGAAAGACGAGGCTCTGGCGTAGGCTTTATGCTCTGTTGCAACTGCTCCCATAAAAGTCAAAACCAACCAATAAAAAGAGGAGCAGGAGAGCAGATTCCGGGCTCCAAAGTACGAGCTTTGGAAACCTTGAAAACACGTACATACATATTACAAATCCTTACCGCGTATTTTTCTAATCCTTCCCCGTATATTTCTAATCGTAACCGCGTATATTTCTAATCGTAACCGCGTATATTTCTAATCGTAACCGCGTATATTTCTAATCGTAACCGCGTATATTTCTAATCGTGACCGCGTATATTTCTAATCGTAACCGCGTATATTTCTAATCGTAACCGCGTATATTTCTAATCGTAACCGCGTATATTTCCAATCGTAACCGCGTATATTTCTAATCGTAACCGCGTATATTTCTAATCGTAACCGCGTATATTTCTAATCCTTACCGCGTATATTTCTAATCCTTCCGCGTATATTTCTAATCCTTACCGCGTATATATCTAATGCTTCCGCGTATATTTCTAATCCTTACCGCGTATATTTCTTATCCTTACCGCGTATATTTCTTCTTCACCAATTTCGATAACGGAGATCCTTAGAAGTCAATTGACCAAAATAGAAATATTAATATAAAAAATTACGAATTTTTAATAATGACAGTGAAAGAAACTTGCCTTGCGACCCTTCACGAACAGCGTCAAATAAACTAAACGAATTATGCGCAACAGTATATTTTTATATTCCAAAACCATTCCAAATCTAAATAAATATTCCATATAAAGGAATTTTAAATGTGAATCACCATTAACGGACACTTCTTTTAAATAATTTATATTAATTAATTCGGAATTGCCAGAAATTCTATAAAATCTTGAATGAAACACAGGATAAGCTCCTATCGCTTTACACCATCTTTGATTCACGGCTTCCACATTCCACAGTGGCGATTACAAAATGCACGTAAATGGAAACTAACTAATAAATAAAATGTGCATCTGTGGAAATAAAATGGTCCTCGTGTCGTTCGTTTATGTCTGATGTTAAACCTGTGGTGTTGATTTTAACTACTGTTTTATTGACTACTCGTGTTGATTCGGCGTTGGGTTACGGGGCGTCGGGCACACGGGGCGATTCAATTTGCTGCATTCAGTTAAACTATTGTTGTGCTCACATATATCATTTATTCTCTAACATCTGTGCGCAGGAAGATTAATTTTAGCTTCAAGAGGTCTTCCAGCAATAAAATAGATCAATCTAGAAGTTTGACTCTTTTACCGATTTCTGTATTTCCAATACCTTAAAATGGTCCCATAGAGATAGAGAGAGTGCCGGAGCCCAAACACCTTTCCTATCCCCTCCCAAACTCCTTTCCCATCCCCTTTCCATTACAGAGTCGGCAGCGCGAGTATGACGCCTCTGGTGTTGCACACGTCCATAGGCCACAGTGACCGCTTCCCATCAGGTGGGCCGTGTGCTTGTCTGCCACCTTAGTGGTATAAAAAAAAAATAACAAAAAAATTGAGTATTTTGATCCCCACATGTAACGAAATCGGTTAGTATATTTTTTTAGGAACATTGATTTTCCCAAATCCAAATGATGCAGTTTCAGTTTTCATCAAACTCGGGCTCGTTGATTTTGAAATAAAAAAACACATTCTGTATAATTACACCATTCGATAGTACCGCTGATGAGAAGCGAATTCTGTGAACCAATAATATATGGCAAGCTTGAGGAAAGATCCTATTTCCAACAAAATACTTTTTGGAAGCTTCCAGGGTTCTGATAAAAGTTACGCCCGCCTGAACGTTGCTAGCAAGGCTTATAATTATTTTTGAATAATATTATCTATCACACGCATAGAAAACAGCACTGCACAAATGAAAGTGAACTTCGTGATATTATTATCTACCTTTAGCACCTGATTACTTACAAATGGCCGCTGGGAAAAAAACTAGCAAATATACATACGCTCAAGGTACATACCTTCACTTCGACCTCCGCCCTCCATGAGCGCAGGCCTGTGGGTGGCAGGTGAGGCCACCTGTCACCCCAGCAGAAGCAGGCAGGGACGACGGGGTGACTAACTCCCCGCCCCCCAAATCGGAGCAAGACGGAGACACCGTGGTCCCCAAACCCGAGGGGGCCATCTCGAAACCGGAGATGGCCCAGGGTCAGTCGAGGTGCGAGAGAAATGGGCAACCTAATACCCCGGCGTCTGAAGACCCGAGACGGCGTGCGGTTTTAGTCGGTTCAAGTCCGACATAACCTCCCCCGCTAGCCGGCGGAGGGGGGGGGGGTAATTACCGCACGAAAAAAAGAATTCATACCTACTCTAGTTTATCCCATACATTTTGTCCTTGTAAAAATAAGTGAGTTCTGGTGAAAGTGGAATGTTACTCTTTTTTTTTAAATAATGTTAAACCCTTTTCTTTACTTTTACTTGAAAAGTCAAAAGAACTCCTAGGCTCATAAAAACTGATGGCTCAATTGTTTTAATTATGATGAAGGTAATTTACAATGTAAGTATACAATCTATCAACCAATATAACTAGCAGAATAAGCAGACTGAAGTGGCAATGGCTGACAAACATCTCATTAGAACCAATGATCGTTGGAGCAAACGCGTCTTAGCGCGGAGACGGCAAACGGAAGGTAGGTCGACCTCTGCCAGATGGACTGTTGACCTAAAATAAAGTATGCAAAAGACGAATCGAGTGCTATGGCGCATATTGGGAGAGGTTTCCGTCCAGCAGTAGACAGCAATAGACTAACTGATTGATTGATACAATCTAAGCATGTTTTTATTATTGATACGCTCACGTGTGACTTCTATGTCACCTGGTAGTAAGTGTCGATGTGGTCTACGATGAATCACGTTTGCCTAGAAGGAACCTATTCACTCGACACTTGAAAATTCCCAGGTTATAGCGTTCCTGAAACACAGACTTAGTCAGTGAATTCCACTCCTTAGCTGTACGCATAATGAATGCGTCGCCGAAGCGTTTCGTGCGTATGAGTGGAATATCGACCATATAGCTTATCACTGATAAAGAAATCGTAACGAAGAAAGACTACCGTGTGTTTGAACAAAATTCGCCGACCAACAATAAAATCCACGGGAGCGACGCACGCGCATCAACCGTTTTATCTCTCGCATAAACACGTCAATACCAACGCTGCACGATAATTTATTTTATTGTCATTTAAAACTTTAATTTACGAATGTTTACTCATGTATAACCGCGATTTATGTCAAATAACTGTATGAGTAATTGGTTTACAGCTTTAGTATCAGATAGTAAGGCCGTTATTACCTGCATCGTTGAGTCATGAATCTTTTTGCCGATCTCTGTGTTTTAATTCTATGTCAGAGGTCGCGGGTTCCATTCCAGTGCAGTATTTGTATGCATGATGTGTCTATTTGTATTGGATTTTTCTATATTTAAGTTAGTATCGAATAGAAAATGTGTGTAGTATGTTTATTCGCATTCAAGAACTCAAATTACAAACTATTTAAGCTATGCTTACTTTGGGTCTAGATAGCACTGTGCAGTATGTCGTAGTATAGGTATTATTAATTTTTGTTTCTCTCGCTCGCACTCATACTTCTTAAGGAGCGTCATAATGATTAACATTCTGATCTAAGACCAGATGATTCAGATGCTAACGGCCGTATTATAGCATACGTACATAAATATGGCACAGACAAACACCGAAAGTGTAGACTTTAAAAAAAATTCCTGAATTTAGTACAAATCACTTTAGTGTTATAACAATACTTTTAGAATTCTTATATGAATATTCTTAAAAGACTTACCCTCGGTATCCTTAGAGTCACCTTCAAAAGTTGCTGAACCTTAACAAATTTACAATCTTTACATTGAAATAAATCATGTTTTGTTTATTATTTTATAAAACGTAACTTGAAATGTATTAAGCTGCATTAAGGGCAACTATTTGTCTGGCAATCTCGTTTCAACTTAATACACCGAATACTGAAAGTTCATTGGTAGCCTGTTGATCACCTATATTATTTTGGATTGTTAACTTGACATTAGTTTAAAAAACATATCATAAACTAGGGGTACAAAACTTATGAACATAGCCATTTCTCACGTACCTTCTCATATCTGAAGCTATAAAACCGAGAACTGAAAGTGCACATTTAAAAGCAATAAAATTTAACGAATTGTTGAAGTAATAAAGAGTACAAGCAGAAGATCATAGAAATAACATACATGTCTTTATAGGTGACGGCTCTTGTTAATTGTTGCACATAAAATATCAGGAAATTGACTACTCGATGCGATGTTATTACGAACCAGTTTGAAACTCATGTAATATGTGTATTTGACTGTATTTCATTGTGTAGTCAAAGATGTTGTCTAGTAATCCAATGGATATGCAGTGACAACGTCTTTCCACTTGCTACGATCCTAAAGTACACTTTTCGCTTCTTATTTTTTCATAATTGTTTTCATACATTCTCACCATTGGCCTTATTAAAGGCCAGCTCAAGAGTAGGTACCTCTTTTGAGTTGGCCTTTGCCCAATCTACCTGAAATTTCTGACCTTAAAATAGATCAAAAATGTATCTGTGAATTGTGGATATTTAAATTTCTGCACTATCGATGTTTTCATTTTACACCCCATTTTTAACAACTTTTAGCACTGTTCAATAGCAAATGAAGAACTAATAATAGAAGTAAGTATGGCAGTTACAATAAAATTATCGACGAATCGACGACAATCAATTCGATCGAATCGAATCGATCGACGATCAAAGATCGACAAGTGTTATATGGACCACAGCCAAACAATCCGGAAGCAGTATATTCTACACTACCTACACTTCTATTTTTTTTTCTATAGAACGGTTATGCTATAACTTTAATGACGGTGACTTCCTAGCTCACTGCTCTAAACCGGTAAACCTTCAATAATGATTAGTTTTTTGCTGAAGGTACCCATATCAGGATAAACCATTTCAGATTTTCCTCATATCCATCAAATAATTTCTGTTGACTCCTACGCAACACTTTAATGTATTGCCATCCTTATTTCTCAACCTACACTAGCTATTGCCCAATAACTTTACCAATAAACAGAGTCGCAAACCTAAAAGTTTTATGGGCGCTAGAGTATTTTATAGCCCACTCCATCACCAGTAATTAAGCTACAATAAACATATAGTTTATAGTTGTAAGGAACGCGGACATTTGTTTGTTATTTATTAATATACGTCACGCTTGCTTAGGCCGTTGCGTTCGATTTAAATGTTGTTGAAATCGATTCATTGGAGTTGTAGTTTAATATGGTTGATAGATCGAGATACTTTAGTACTCATAATTTTATCCTAAACATTGGATGCGATTACTGTACTTGAAACCTTTCGAAAGGAACTGAAGTGGCTGAGCCTCTCTTTATTTCTTTAGGGTGTTGTTGCTGCAGGCCTGGGGGTGGCAGGTGAGGCCGCCTGTCACCCCATCAGAAGCAGGACGGGACGGTGGGGCGACTAGCGCCCCTCCCCCAAACCGGGGCAAGACGGGGACACCGTGGTTCCCAAACCCAAGGGGGCATCTCGAACCGGAGATGGCCCAGGGTCAGTCGGGGTGCGAGGGATATGCTCTATGGGCAACCTTACACCCCGGTGTCTGTAGACCCGAGACGGCGTGCGGTTTTAGTCGGTTCAAGCCCGACATAACCGCCCCCGCTGGCCGGCGGGGGAGTATCCGAAGGGATTTCCGCACGTAAAAAAAATAAAAAAGGGTGTTGTTGCTTTCGGCTAGCATTCTGCCGAGGTGGGAAGGGTTACTGTATTTCGGATTATCTGTTATCTCTTAAATTAAACACCCTCATGGCCTTGTCTAGGAAGATACGCGGTCAGTGCTCCCGCAGTCTTCTTGCTCTAGTTTATATGGACAAGCAATGGTAGCCAAGATACAAAGACACCTAATTATTGGGTTGTTACATAATATAATGTATTTATAGATTACATATCAAGGTCTACAGAAATCAATCCAATAGTACAACATACAACCCGCACATTTGTAAATTCAAATTTCTTAGTTTGTCTCATTCTCATGATGAATGGTTTTCAACTGATGGGTGGTCTATTTCCGATTTCTGACCTGCTCGACAAATTTCTTACAGGAAAAACAATCATTTTCATTGCCTCACTCTAAATGTTACTTTTTATGTTAGTGCTTAAACTTTAAATAAATAAATAAACTTAAAACAGTATACATTTTAACGACACATTTACGCCCACGAAGTTATTCGAATTCGAAACTTTTCGCCTGACTCTTAATTACCAAGGTAATGTTATACGATGAGTTTTATTCACGAATGGCATTTTAGGTTAACATTTGTCTCTTTATAGCTTAGATATGAGCGCCACTTGATTTTCGTCCTTATAGCGCAGATTACCTAATAATTGCTTATAAGTTACACTTGAGTTCCATTGGATTTTGATACTGCTTCAGACTCCAGCTACAGTTGATATTTTTCTATATTACTGAAGTCTATTGAGATTTACTTGCTTTTTTTATTATTGCTAAGCCTTAATATGAGCCATGTTGGCTGTATCTCCTCACACGTGTGCAATAATAGTAGTTTATGCAACTGTCATATAAGAAGGGGTATTAAAACGCGAGAGTCTGTTTATCGCATGAGGCGAAGCCGAATGCGATAATAGGTTGACTCGAGTGTTTTAATACCTAAGTTATATGCAGTTTCATACACTACTTTATCTTCACTCCTAGGAAAAATTGAAATTAAACAAAGTAGGTAGGTTACAAGGAAGTAACGCATGTGTGCGCCATTTTTTTCACAGTTCGAACTGCGCATGCGTGCGCTTTTTTTTCGTATTCAGCCTAAAACCATAGCATAGTTTAATGAATAAAAAAAGATAGCGATACTATAATGAGTTTTATGATACAGTTGGCGGTACTATAATAAGTTTTATTTTTAATTTTATGTATATGCGTTTATAAAGTGCGTATGTATAGAATCGTCTTTGAGTTCGTAATTCGAATTTTTCGATTTGAGTGTAGATAAAGTTTTGTTCTTATCTCCGTCTAGCCATACTTCCTCTTCACTTACTGTTTCTCCTTTATGAATGTAGTACGTGCACTAAACTTATTCAAACCACCTAAAGTATTACTATTCGACTCTTTTGTTATTCGGACATAAATACGATAGACTACAATAACAAATGATTATTGCCAACTATTAGACAGTCTAACGGTTTTTCACGACATTTCTTTGATAATAAGCCAGTTCCCATTCGGGCCAGGTCTGTGGAGCCTAATATTTGAGTTGGTAATGTTTGATTACGTTTTGTGAATTTTTACTGCGGGTCCTCGTGGCTACCCCGGTTTTGAGGTGGCACGGATACTTGGCTAAATGTGTACTACGTTATTGTGAATATTTATGAGAATGAAACGTAGGATCCTTCAGACGTGTAACCATGCATGACGGCCTGTTCAATAGGTGATGTTAAAACAATGATATATTATACGACATGGGAAGCCAATCGAACGAAACGCAAATATCATAACATAACATAACATAAACTCACGCCTATATCCCCGAAGGGGTAGGCAGAGGTGCTAGCACCCACATTTCGACCGGTTTATGTTTAGGTCCCAATGTAATAGGTGGCGAGCCTATTGCCATTAACCGGGCACTTATAAGCCTGCGATAAATACACACAGAACTTCGTAAAGCACCGAAAAGTCATTGGTGTGTGCCATAGTAAGACCTGGGATCGAACCCGAGACCTCGTCTCAGCAGTCCATTACCCATACCACTAGGCTACCGCTGCTATATTAGGCTACCGCAAATATCAAGTTGACACATTTGACAGCATCAGGTATGATGTTCATGTGAGTTGAAGAGAGGAAAGAGGACATTTTCGAAGACACATTTCTTTTTAAATTTTCACGCGGACAGTTTCTGAACCAGAACTGTTGCACGTATCATTGAAGTGTATAATTGATTTGAAATACTAATATCTCTCGTACATTGACTATTAATATTTCGACCTTATTTTTTATTTTATTTTTTATACCACTCAGGTGGCAGACAAGCTCACGGCCCACCTGATGGGAAGCGGTTTACATACAATAATTACGAGTGATGGTGAAGTATACAAAACGGCAATTTGCCTGCCCTGAAAACATAATGTTTACAGACGTCGGTCGTGTAATCATCAATTACGCGATACAATACCAACTCCTCGATTTAATTCAGCTATGTTATGTTATGTTATGTTATATATATAAACTAGTGGGGCGGAAATCACACAGTGATTGTCAAACTTCGGGCCAAACTTATTTTTAGGGACAATTTGTATGGTAGGTACCCGAAACCTTGAACGTACAAACCCCAAAATCTAATCAGTTCTTCCCATTAACCAAACAAGATGATTGGCGAAAGATTTTTTTAAATCGGATAAGTGGTTCTTGAGTTATTGCGTAAACAGACATCCAGACATCCAGACCAACAGACAGACCGACACCAACATTTTTTTTTGCTTAATTAGACTTAGAATCATGTGAAACGTCGAGAAAAGTGATAAAAAGTGGGTGTAAGATTTTGATTTTTTTTGCGTGATTTTAAGACTTCGGTGTCCACCTGGTTGGTGGCCCGAAGTAATAATTATAAATTAAATAAAGTAAATTTCAATATATATCACCAAATGGTTCAGGACTTCGAGGTCTATCTACATATTAAAACCAGACATACCTTCTCTATACCCTGCATTATAAAAATCAGTAACTCATTCTGTAAAATGCTTAACACAATAGGTATATTATACGGCGCCGTGTTTTGTATTAATAGGAATGCTACTTAACATAACCAATAATCCATTGCAAACCAATTAATATGTAGGTAGGGTTAGATTAGGGCACGCCGCAATAGCGGCGGTAAGGCCCATCATGGAGGATTGGCTGGAGAGGCGACACGGAAGCCTCTCCTACCGACTGACGCAGGTGATCTCAGGGAAGGGGTGCTTCGGGGACCACCTGCATCGGATCAGGAAGGAGCCAACGCCTGAGTGTCATCACTGCGACGCGAGCGAGGACTCAGGGCTGCACACGCTGGCGGACTGCCCGGCGTGGGAGGCGCCGAGGCGTGACCTCGTGGCAGCCATCGGGGTGGGAGTCCTCTCGCTCGGCAGCATGATTGCGGCAATGGTGCGGAGCGCGAGCGCGTGGGCCGCCGCCGCCTCCTTCTGCGAGCATGTAATGCTCGCGAAGGAGGTGGCGGAGCGCGCCCGGGAGAGACTTAGAACTCTCCCGGTCCGCCGAGCCCGCAACTTGCTCGCCGCGCGTCGCAGGCAACTCAGGCGCCGGAGGTCGCTTAACGACCTCCGTCCTCCATGAGCGCAGGCCTGGGGGTGGCGGGTGAGGCCACCTGTCACCCCAGCAGAAGCAGGCCGGGACGGTGGGGCGACTAGCGCCCCTCCCCCAAACCGGGGCAAGACGGGGACACCGTGGTTCCCAAACCCGAGGGGGCCATCTCGAAACCGGAGATGGCCCAGGGTCAGTCGGGGTGCGAGGGATATGCTCTATGGGCAACCTTACACCCCGGCGTCTGTAGACCCGAGACGGCGTGCGGTTTTAGTCGGTTCAAGCCCGACATAACCGCCCCCGCTGGCACGCGGGGGGGTATCCGAAGGGATTTCCGCACGAAAAAAAAAAAAAAAAAAAAGGTAGGGTTAGATTTTCTGTCAAAATGTGACGAATGGGACGATAGTTTGTAGATTTCTTTTATTTCGAAAAATCAAAACGCCACAGTGGTGTTGCCATGTCCTGTAGCCCAATATGCGCCACCTTACTATTGAATACTATTTCTAAAAAAAAATATAAATTTTATCTACCACAGGGAAATTCTTATGTATAAAATGTATGTATCTTTACGTCAAAATTATTAAAAGTTGACTCAAAGCCAGCATAACTGGCATACATCCTGCCTTAACCCATAGCTCCAAAGGCGGACTAATTAACACTCGTTGATATAAACTTGCCGTATCGTTATAATTGCGGCTGTACGTATATCACCGTGGTTTGAATACAAAACACGACCACCAGGCTCGAGTCACCACGGTAGAATGCTAAGCACACGGTTTTTTGCGTCACCTACAGCGATGTTGTTTCGTGATTGCCATTTATTTTAACTTGCAATAGGGTTAGTTACGGTGCATTCAGAGGATTCATGCTGAATTTTTATCGATAAATTAATGTTTTAAGGGTGTGCGCAGAAGTAAAGAAAGACAGACTTATAGCCGTGCTGATCTTGTTGGTATTTGACAGCTTTTTTTTTAATGATAGGCTGTACGTTTAACCTCTATCTCACCTGGTCGTAAGTGACGATGTGGTCTACGATGGATCACGTTTGCCTAGAAGGAACCTATTCACTCGTGACAGTCGTGACTTGAAGATTCCGAGGTTATAGCTTTCCGGAAACACAGAGTCAGACAGGCAATTGCACTACTTAGCCTGCTGTACGCATAATAAATGTGTCGCCGAAACGTTTCGTGCGTATGAGTGAAATATACATCATGTAGCGGTGGCGTGTCGCCGTGCGTCTGGTCGTTCGTTGGTGGAAAGGGCTTTGTTCGAAGTGTCCGCACTTTCATATGTTTTTGTTGAGCAATAGTCTGTCTTAAGACTCTTTCGTCTATAATGAACGCTCTGCCTAAGCTTTGCTTTTGCAATATATAACTAGGTATTTAATAGATAGGGGTGTGTGTTGGGTAAGGGGTGTGTGTTGGGTAACCTCCTCGAGTGTCGCTCCGATTCCGATCCCGCTGCAGTCCGGGGGGAACGGAATCGGAGCAGCCGGTACACCCTGGGCGGCGGTCAATGGCGTCCCCTTCACCCCTTCATAGGGTTGGCATTGATCGTCGGCCAATACCCAACGTGGCGGGAACACATCGCTCTCAGTACTCCTCTGCTTTCAGAGGAGACAGGATGAGCGATGCTGTTAGTGGTGAGATTGGCGTCTGAAGACCCGAGACGGCGTGCGGTTTTAGTCGGTGCAAGCCCGACATAACCGCCCCCGCTGACCGGCGGGGGGCCATCCGAAGGGATTTCCGCACGATAAAAAAAAAAAAAAAAGGTATTTAATAGATAGGGAAGGATACGGCTAATATGTGTTTATTACTCTGGGCATAAACTTTTAGGTGACATACGAGAGCTTGTAAACATTGAAAAGAAATCAAAAGAGAGAGATAGAATACTAAACACCTTTACTTCAGCGAGGTTATAATTGTATTTTTTATTTTTATAGATTTTTTCGTGGATAGCTATAAATAAAGGACAGATCATATCTTATTATTCCCATCTCCGCGGGATTTGCTTTGAGTCGAACCCGACCCCACCAGGCGAGGCCGCGGTGGCGGCCAAAGTCCGCCGGTAACCCTGGGGTTATCCTTTCGAGGGCTTATCCGGGGTACCCGGCAATGGACACTTGGGAAGGACACCGTGTGGGTTTAGTCGGTCCGATTCCGACACGCCCACTCCATCGTCGGCACCGATGGGGTGAAGCCCGTAGGGGTTACCACACGCCAAAAAAAAAAGGTGTCGCAGTTCAATCTTCCTAATTTTGTGTTTTGAGGCACAGTCTCCCACTGATTTTAACTATAAGGTAAGTTCAGTATTTACCTTAGACTGTTTAACTTTACATGAATGTTAGGTTTTTCCTATTACTTTTGTTCTTGGCATAGCCGTTTGTTGGTGGCTGAAGTCCTCCGTAACCATTCGCGTGATGTTGACCAAATTTACCACGGTGATAGTGTGGACACTGAGGAGTGTTTTGAAGCGGTGAGATGGTTCATGTCCGATGTACCATTGAGCAATAATCACCGAAAAACAGTTTCACGAGCGCGCGGCCTTAGCTAAGCGCACGACTGTAGTAAGATGTCTTGTTTTCAAGTAAGGGTCCTGCTTGCTCAGCTTAATTTATTTCAGTCGCACCCTGCACTGAATTCCTAGGTTATTTAAACCTTTATCTTTAAGATATTGTATCTGTTCAAATGCACGTAGCTATATTTTACAACACTTTACAATATTTATGATTTCAGTGGCATCTTATTGCAGAAGCGCAACCATAATATGTATTTATAGCAATGCATTTTGAGTGAAGACCACACACCATTGAACGGAAGAGATAAAGATCGTAGGCCCACGACCATAGGGACCTTATTGTATTGCGACGTGTCGGTACTACTCAATTGTTCTTGGATTATGTGGACAAATATCTAAAACTGGTTTATTTATGAGATTATATTGTAATAAATAAAAATCTGACGGCCTCTGAGGCGTAGCGGTAGTGCATTCAGACAGGGGGTGCGGGTTCGATTCCCGCTCAGTGCAAATATTTGTATGCATGAATATGTTTATTTGCATTGGCCTGGGTGTTTTTATGTATAATATGTATGTATTTACAAAAATATATATATTTATAATTATGTTTATCCACATTCTGGAACCCATAACACAAGCTAGTTAAACTATGCTTACTTTAGGTCTTGAAAGCGCTGTGTAGATAGTCGTAGAATATTCATTTATTTATTTATTTATCTGTGACGTTTCAAACCTTATAATTTACATTTTTACTTTTTTTTTTCATACATATTTTGACTTCGATACGGTAATGGTATTACGTTACAATTACGTCTGTGTTTCACCTAGTCGGTTCAAGCCCGACATAACCGCCCCCGCTGGCCGGCGGGGGGGTATCCGAAGGAATTTCCGCACGAAAAAAAAATAGGTGCCTGAATGGTTTACGTTCACTATTAAACCCGGCTAAGAATAATGATAAATATTCTACGACATTCTACACAGCGCTATCTAGACCCAAAGTAAGCATAACTTAACTTGCTTGTGTTATGAGTTCTAGAAGGCAGATAAATATACTTACTTATATACTTTTTTTGTAAATACATACAGATTATACATAGGAACACCCAGACCAATGCAAAAAGACATATTCATGTATACAATATTTGCACTGAGCGGGAATCGAACCCACGCCCCCCGTTCGTAGCAGTCGAATGCACTACCGCTACGCCACATGCAGCTGTTGGGTTCTAGAATTTTATTAAACAATGTATCTTGAAGATAAATAAGTAAATAAGCGGTGATAGCCCAGTGGCGTACGTAACGGACTGCTGAGACGAGGTCTCGAGTTCGATCCCCACTCCCCCGGGCTCACGCCTCTGACTTTTCGTAGTTATGTGTGCATTAATAAATGGTAATTATCGCTCGCATATTATGCGCCCGGTAGATGGCTATAAGCTCACACCCTATTACATTGGGACCTTAACATAACTGGCGAATCGTGGGTGTGTAATGCACCTCTGCCTACCCCTTCAGGAATACAGGCGTGAAGTTATGTTATGTTATGAGATTAGAAATCGAAAATTTACGAGACTTGTGTGACCCATAATTTACAAAATTGCATTATTTAAGAGGTCAAAAATTGGGGAAAAAATTGTCTTTTAATATTAATCTAACTGGCGAATCGTGGGTGTGTAATACACCTCTGCCTACCCCTTCGGGGATACAGGCGTGAAGTTATGTTATGTTTATGTTAAAAAAGTAAATATCTGAGAAATGTTATTCCACAGAATTCTGAGAGTGGAATTGCACCGATGATGGTTATAAACGGAGAATCACCTCCGTGAAGATTATTCCACGATATCGATTGTATCCACTCTAGAATTCTGGCACCACCCAATTCAATCGTTATCCAAGAATTTTACACCGTACTTATGTAAGTAGTAGAGTTATGACAGTACGAAAATAAATTCTGAATACAAAGTGCGGGCAGTTACCAAAAATCAGGAGTTCTTTACTGAGATCAAATAATTTTGTGCATTTGAATATTGTAATGTCCTAATTTGAGCCGGTATTACTTGAGTTAAAATTGCTAAACTATATGTACTTTTTTTCGTGTGAAAATCCCCTCGGTTACCCCAGGGCGGCCAGCGGGGGTGGTTATGTCGGGCTTGAACAAAGTAAAACCGCACGCCGTCTCCGGTGTTCAGACGCCGCGGTGTAATGTGGCCTATAAGGCATTTCCCTCGCACCCCGACTGACCCTGGGCCATCTCCGGTTTCGAGATAGCCCCCTCGGGTTTGGGAACCAAGGTGTTCCCATCTTGCCCCAAAAAAAGGGGGGGGGGGCTAGTCACGCCGCCGCCCGGGCCTGACGGAGGTCGTTGAGCGACCTCCGTCAGGCTCTCGCCACCACGCACGGCGAGCATGTTGCGTGCTCGATTACTTTATGAAAAGAAAAAACCGGCCAAGTGCGAGTCGGACTCGCCCATGAAGGGTTCCGTAGCAGCAAATAACATAATAATGTTTTTTTCATTTTTATATTTCAGTTGATTGAATGAAAGGTAAATTGCGGTTTACGATTTATGGCGTATTAAAAAAACTACTTATGTATATGTATATATATATATAAACTTATATCTGGTTCAAACCAATTTTCGGTGGAAGTTTACATGGTAATGTACATCATATATTATTTTTAGTTTTATCATTCTCTTATTTTAGAAGTAACAGGAGGGGGGGGGGGCACATTTTACCACTTTGGAAGTGTCCCTCGCGCAAACTATTCACTTTAAAAAAAAATTATATTAGAAACCTCAACATCATTTTTGAAGACCTATCCATAGACACGTATGGATATGATGAAAATACATTTTTGAGTTTCAATTCTAAGGATGAGGAACCCCCAAAATCTATTGTTTCTTTATTGTATTTTTGTGTAAAAATCTTAATGCGGTTCACAGAATACATCTACTTACCAAGTTTCAACAGCATAGTTCTTATAGTTTCGGAAAAAGTGGCTGTGACATACGAGCGGACAGACAGACAGACAGACATGACGAATCTATAAGGGTTCCGTTATTTGCCATTTGGCTACGGAACCCTAAAAGGCAGCCAACAGACAAGTATTATAAAATTGACAAGTTACTTTCCTTGCCAACTTTCTCTCGGGCGATAACTTCTCATTGCAAGACCTAAATTAAAGAGTACTAAAAAGTATATCGACCTTGATTTATTTGCACCATCCAACTGCTGGCAACACCTTACATTCCCCTTGCATATTTACTAACTTTCTAGTTCAACAACATTAATATATCAGACCACACATCAAGCAAAGCATAGTAAGTGCAAATCAAAAATTACATACATGACACGATACCATTGCGTCGGAACATAAATCACAGTGAAACAATGGGACTGATACAATCCTATCGGACTTAGATCGCAGATAATACGATGATGACTATAACCGGTAGTCCGATCACATCAATCATTGTAATAATTGTGTTGGCTTATGAAACTGTACGTTAGAATGGTGTACATCGACGTGTTATAAGAGATTGGTGTCGATATTATTGGCAGTGGAAGGCGCTACGATAATATAATTCTAAGACAGTTATTTCTTCAGCCTCCCTTTTTAGGGTTCCGTTGCCAAATGGCAAAAAACGGAACCCTTATAGATTCGTCATGTCTGTCTGTCTGTCCGTCCGTATGTCACTGCCACTTTTTTCCGAAACTATAAGAACTATGCTGTTGAAACTCGGTAAGTAGATGTATTCTGTGAACCGCTTTAAGATTTTCACACAAAAATAGGAAAAAAAACAAAAAATTTTGGGGGTTCCCCATACTTAGAACTGAAACTCAAAAATTTTTTTTTCATCAAACCCATACGCGTTAGATAGGTCTTTAAAAATGATATTGAGGTTTCTACACGATAAAACTATAAAAATATATGATGTACCTACATTACGATGTAAACTTCCAACGAAAATTGGTTTGGACGAGATCTAGTTAGTAGTTTTTTTTTAATATGTCATAAATCGTAAACCGCAATTTACATTTCATTCAATCAACTCAAATATAAAAATTAAAAAAGAAAGAATTATTATGTTACTTGCAGGCTACTACGGATCCCTTAATGGGCGAGTGCGACTCGCACTTGGCCGCTTTTTTTAGATAAATTTATTTGTACTTCATGTTTATAACATCGCATCGTGAGTAATTGCTATAATTTATTGTTAGTATTCACATAACATAACTTCACGCCTGTATCCCCGAAAGGGTAGGCAGAGGTGTATTACACACCCACGATTCGCCAGTTATGTTAAGGACCCAATGTAATAGGGGGCGAGCCTATTGCCATCTACCGGGCACAATATTAAGCGAGCGATAATTAATTACCATTTATTAATAACTACGAAAAGTCAGAGGTGTGTGCCCGGGGCGACTGGGGATCGAACTCGAGATCTCGTCTCAGCAGTCCGTTACGTACGCCACTGGGCTATCGCCGCTTTCTGTATTCTGATAATGGATATATTCGTTTTATAAGTGACTCCAAGTTTACCTATAAAGACAAATTTAAAAAATCCAAATGTGGTATTGCTTTGTTAAAAAGTGTAACTGTAAATAAAAACTATAGTTATTTTTTTATATGCATTATTTATACAATGTGTTGATTTTCATCTGCGCATCATTCACAGGGGTGATTGAGCTACTTTTAGTGGTCAAAAATTCATGTTTAAAAAATAATTTAAAAAGCATTAATGTTTTTGCGTGTTTTTGTAATGTTATTGACTGTACCGATTGTAATCACTAGCACATGAAAAATGAAGACATAAAACGCAATGCTATTTAAAAAATAATTTTATTATATTCAATGTATGTACTAGTGATTAAATTCTATAGAAAACAACATGGAAATGCAGTTCGAAAATGTGTGATTCATTTTTTTATCCTTTTTTTTAACATGAATTTTATGACGACTATAGGTACTCTGAATAATGCTGAGATACAAATGAACATATTGTATTTATATAGCAATTACTATGACTAGGTCTGCAAGGCGAATCGCTGCTTGCAATGTTGAGCTAAGTGAGACATCGTGATTTGAATTTGGCGTCAAAACTTATCCAATAGATTTGACCGCTATTGCGGAATCAGATTTGGAAAATTTTGAACAGTGATCATTCCTCCGTGGCAAGTCCGATTTTGAAAATTCTTTTTGAAAGTCACAACTCTGGACATGCTTTCTGAGCGTGTAAAGTTTGGTCACAGTGTCTCGAGCGGTTATTATGTAATTCCATCTGGATTTTTTTTAACGGTGATCATTCCTCTGTGGTAGCATTAATTTTTTCAAAATATATCCATAAACCTTCCTCTGATTGACCTCTTTAATCATGCCAAATTTGGTTCTGATTGGATTAATAGTTTAGGAGGAGACCGGTGACAAAGAAAATCCTGAAGTCTAGTATGAGGAGCTTTCGTTCGACTTCGTCTCACTCAGCTCAATAAATACAACAGTTTAGATTGATGGATTTTCCTCATTAATTAACTCCATCAGAACGGTAACACGGATCCGAATGAAATTTACCACAAAGATTATAGTCAGTCTTAGTCTTGTAGAATATACTACTTCCTGGTTGTTTGACCGTGGTCCATATGAAACGTGTGTTCTAAACGTTTTGTCGATCACTGCGGTTGACATCTTCAGTAGTACAAGTCCTGGCGGCAACGAGGGCGTAGAGCTCTCCTCGGCGGCGACTACTCTGCGACTGATATAGAGTCCTGAGTCACTGGCGTACTAGTCTTAGTCTTGTAGGTTTTTATCACAGGAACAGATTCCTGTGGATCAGTATTCCACGAGAGTGTAGAGCTAGTAGCATAAAAAATTAAATTCATAATAATAATTAAATGTTTAAGCATTTTTTATGCTTACTTTTTCTTATAGATTCAGATCGGAAAAAGAGAACAACTAGGACGGGACTTGAACCCACGACCAGTCCCTTACAGGGAGAGTGCTCTGACCAGCTGAACCACCTAGACACGTCCCAGATATTCGAAATTCTCCGATATGTTATATACGTCTTAAGGCGACGCTGGAGCCATCTACCGTAATTCTTGCGAACTACGGAAACAATGAATAACTTTACAGTCATTTCTAAACATTGTTTTTTGATGAATCCGCCTAATTAATTCAATTAATGCAATGCTTAAAACCTTAGAACCAATAAATGCTTAAAAATTTAATTGAATTAATTAGGCGGAGTCATAAAAAAATAATGTTTAAAAATATAAGTATTAGAGTTAACGGGATATTTACCATGTGTTTCTAAGAGTGTCCGATATTTCGGCACTGTTGCAAGCGCCATGATCACGGAGGAACTTCCTCCACCATGATAGTTTAAATACCTATAATGTTTAAAAATGTCCGTAAAGTTATTCATTGTTTCCGTAGTTCGCAAGAATTACGGTAGATGGCTCCAGCGTCGCCTATCTATTCATAATAATAAGATCACATTTAACAGAATAGAGTTTATACGATTAGTTATTTAAACTGTCATGGTCACTATTATTAGTATTAGAGTCAACGGGATGTTTACCATGTATTATTTTGAGTGTCCAATATTTCGGCACTGTTATACGCATAATTCAGAACCGTCGTTGTACATACGACATCTACTTGTATTGAATCGATACTGTATACATTCAATTGCATAAATATAGTATTATTAAAGCTGCATTGTAAGCATTATCGTTTGCAAATCACTGATCTGGATACAACCGCACGGTACTCTGTGAAATATTGTATTTTATTAGGTTTATTTTCTGGCGCAGCGTGCTCTTAGAGAGCACTCATATTTGTCGTGACCTACAGTATCTACTTACAATGACAAAGTAATAGAAATATCTTTTTACATTCATTGCTCTTCATTTTTTTGAAGTAACTTTATAACTAGGTCTGCAAGGCGAATCGCTGCTTACAATGTTGAGCTGAGTGAGACCATAGATTTGACCGCTATTGTGAAATCAGATTTTGAAAATTTTGAACAGTGATCATTCCACCGTGGCAAGTCCGATTTTAAAAACTCTTTTTGAAAATCACAACTCTGGACATGCTTTCTGAGCGTGTAAAGTTTGGTCACAGTGTCTCGAGCAGTTATTATGTAATTCCATCTGGAATTTTTTTAACGGTGATCATTCCTCTGTGGTAGCATTAATTTTTTCAAAATATATCCATAAACCTTCCTCTGATTGACCTCTTTAATCATGCCAAATTTGGTTCTGATTGGATTAGTAGTTTAGGAGGAGACCTGTGACAAAGAAAATCCTGAAGTCTGGTATGAGGAGCTTTCGACAAAAATAATAAAAACTTTATTGACATAAAAAGTATACCTACATAGTTAACATTAAGTAGATCACGATAATATATCTAGCACAGTATGTATAGAGGATCAGTATTTGTTAACGGTTTCTGATAAACTCTGTCTCTTAAACTAGGATAAATCCTGTATCTTAAGAGACGGTGTTCGGCTAGTATTCATCCACATCACTTTCACCAGTCAAGAGTCTAAAGCCTGTATTACTTTGTAATGGTTTAACCATTAACTCTCCGGTTTTATTGTGCCCGTTTATTTTCTACGTTATACAACTTGCTTCTTATATAGAATAATCATTATCTCACAGAAGACAGTCGAAATTGCCGCTCTAATTAGAGAAACCTGGTGGTAGAAATTTGATGACAAAAATTTGTCACAAAATTCGGCCGGGTAGGTACCACCGTGCGCGATTGCGAAAAACTCTCCATAGTAATCAAATTTCGGTTTGATTGCGTTCAGGGGTCAGCAAGTGCATAGCCGGGCAGGGGGATTGTGGTCGCAGCACTGTTGGGACCGGTGGGTGTCACGCGGTGCTGCGACGACAATCCTCTTCTGATGAGGCCGTCAAGCTGAGTGCCACCATTGTTAACATGATACGTGTATGTAATGGTGACCCTCTTTCCTAAGACTTTACCTTCAGCTTACCATCAGGCGAGGTGAAGTCAAATTGACGTGTCCTAAATATAAAAAAAAAAAAAAAAAAAAAACATAATTGGAAACAGCCTGATTTCTATAAATAATTGTAAATACTATAAGAATGTCTTGTTTCCTTACGCAAAGTTCTTCAGAGTTCAGAGCTTCAGAGTCCATATTAACCTATTAATAATGCCGAGTAACCTCAGTGCAGAGTAAACGAAAGTCATCTGTACGAGAGACTCATGCGTTGTAATGCGAACAAATTGAAAATTACTCTGCAACAAATCAAAATCCATAAAGAGATGACAAATAAAAAGTAAACAAAGAACCAATTTATCGCTTTGTGTCACAAGTCCACCGCCACCCTCCTGACACTTAGTTACAATGAAGAATCTTCTCATCAAAGCGCCGACTATTGCATCAATGAAATGATTGCTGGCCTTTAACTCACCGACGTCGAGTGTGGCACTGATTTTAACTGAATGAAGACCAGTATAATAATCGTTGTTTTAGTCGTTGAAAGCAGTTAAGATAAGTGTTTTGCAGATGAAACGTGATAATAGAGTAGGGTTGGTGGTGTTTAACCAATGTAATGAAGCAAAATCTTGAAGCACAATATCACAAATGCACACCTTCGGGGCCCAAATGAACCTCACCTCCTAGTCGATGAGGTTGACTTTTGATGTTAAAACGAGGCTCTGGTGCCTACCGGGACCAGAGCCTCAGGGGCAGACGGGAGTCGCTTTCGATAATCCAACAAACCCTTAGAAATTATAAGCGGATCCCGGAGTCTAAAGTGTTAACCGGGAAATAGATATTAAAAGTACAAAATTTGCTACACTACATTTTTTGAACAATACCTACTTCCGTATATCATGGTATCAAGACTATATATTTAAGTATATTTCTTTTTGCTCGTAGAGGAAAAGAGAAATTTCATGAAAATGGTAGTGTGCCTCTAGTGAATGTTATATTATATTAAATTGGTGACCTTACCGATAAGTCCTCGGGGTGCGAGGGATATGCTCTATGGGCAACCTTACACCCCGGCGTCTTGAGACCCGATATAACCACCCCCGCTGGCGGGGGGAGGGGGGTATCCGAAGGGATTTCCGCACGAAAAAAAAAATTAGTACCACTGCTCCTCATCTCTTCATGTGGTATCGTAGAAAGTGGCTTAGAGTTACCTCCTATTATCATTATCAAATGTTGTTACCGGTTGCATTCGAGGCCTTCACTTCAGAGCCAGGGTGCCGTTAACTCCTTATCGTCTTTTTTATTTTATATTCGTTCCGTCAATTGACTGCACCCCGCTGGATGGTGAGAAGCTAGGGTGAAGTCCAGAAGATATGGGCCACCATCCCAGATGCTGACGATCCTATAATGGTAGGCCCTACCTTTACGGCCTCAAAGATGCTTTTTCACGCCCCGCTTGAAGAACCCGGGATTGTAAGAAGAAGGAAACATGTGCGCGGGCAGAGCATTCCAGCTCTTTATCGCGCGACAAAGAAAGGAAGGGGGGCGGGGGAGTATCCGAAGGGACTTCCGCACGAAAAAAAAGGGTACTTAAAGACCATTTCTCTAGCCATTTCAATGTCAAATTTATGACTGTTCACTCAACTTTGATGTTCTTGTCTAACTTACGTTACATTTGAGTAAGTATACAAGCGGTATAATAAGGGGAATAATCCCTGAAAACGATTCAATTATTACTATTTAGCAAGTCAGATAGCAATGTTAATGTCTGGCTCTATATGACAACAGTCAGAGAGATACTGAAACTAACTTAGTTTTCAAACTCACAGCAGCAGTTCAGTTGTTACTTGTGCCATATTCGCAACTCGACGTCTATAATTGGGTTATGACGCCTTATGGGTGAGATAGTGGTATTTGTATATAAGAGTTATTTGGGGATACTAAAAATAAAAATTTAAGAATCCATATTCAAGCTATGACGGCCTCTGTGGCGTAGCGGTATTGCATTAGTTAGTGCATGCTACGAGTCGAAACGCGGGTTCGATTCCCGCTCAGTGCAAATGTTTGTATGCCTGAATATGTCTATTTGCATTGGTCTGGGTGTTTCTATGTATAATATGTATGTATTCACGAAAAAAAACAGTATATAAGTATGTTTATCCGCATTCTGGAACCCACAACAAAGCTAGTTAAACTATGCTTACTTTGGGTCTAGAAAGCGCTGTGTAGAATATCATAGAATATTTATTTTATTTTTATTTTTATGGGTTCAAATAGCGTGTATAATGGGTATGTCCTGTAATCATTTTCTTTTTAAAGAAGATTAGTAACCGAAATTACTAATACGAGTATTCCCCTCAACCCCTCCAGCTAAGCTTAATTGCTTGTATTAGGAGTGGGTTCGCCTCGGTAGTGTAATGGCCAGGGTTCGAACCCGGGACCTCTCGATCGTAGGGTCGACTCCTTAACCACTAAGCTACCGACGCTTAACTTATTTATGTATCCTCTGTTATAATTTGAATACAAGTTTGTGTTTTTGAACGAAATGAAATGCAATATCAGTGCTATATGTGTAACGGTTAAATGTTTTTGTGGAAGTTTGTAAATGAATATACGAAAGTTTAAGGTGTGTTATGCACTGTGAAATTTAATAAAGTAATGTATTTAATTGAGACTACTACCGGCTAGGGCGAGCAGAGATAAATAAAAGTTTGATTACAATATATTAGGATTATAATCGGTAATAGAATGTTACATAAATTTATATAAGGTAATTGAGTAAATGAACCTCAGGGAATAGATTCTTAATAAATATTCTGCCGTGGCGTTGTTCGGTCCGTTGTGCAAGATGGTAGTATGCACTTAGCTAGTGGACACGTGGCTGGTGGTGATGCCGGCGTGCCAGGGTCTCCGCTGGTGTGCCTCGCTACCGCCATTATGGTGCGAAGCCCGGTGCGAAGACCCTGGAAATAGAATAAGTGCGGGTCAGTTTGTCACTAGGTAATTACGTCCAAGTGACCCGCTAAAATAGCAGGTGAAGAGCATCTCCCAGCGGCAATGCAGCGTAGCTAGAAGCTATAATAAAAAGAATATGAATAGGCAGCACAAGCTGGTGCCGCGACCTCTGACGGTAGGGGTCATCGGCCTCGTGGCACTATTTAGGTAGGCTGAAATAGCACACAGAAAAATAAAATATAGTAAGCCATGCATTTTAGCAGGCAATAAGCTGCACCGCTGGAAAGTCTTCACCTGTAGAAAGAAGTAGGAAATGTTGATCTCAAAACTTACCCGGAGCCGACAGCAGTTGGCCACGGGGTCAAAGCGACCTTCCTTGGCGAAGGTGCCAAGGAAAGGGACGATATAAGAGCCGTCAGTTGATGACTGGGCTAGTGCTGTCCAATCTCGCTTGCACAACCATAGATATTTAGTAATAACTATCGAAACATACTAAAATATCGATTAATTTACGGATATTGTTTTAATTAGATTTATAAAGAATCCACAACGTTACAATACCCCCTCAATTAGTTCAGGGTTTTTGTTATCCAAAAACCCGATACTGGTCTGCTCAATACAATGCTTGACTTACGCTTACACATACATACTTTCTTACATACCTCCTCTATCATTTTCATCCATACTTTGCGGTTACCACTTAAATAATGTAGCACACGCTTCCTTCCGAAGAGAGTTTCCAGGATAATAGGCGCTGGAGACTCAGACGTAAATCTAACAAGATGGTAAACATTTGAAATGTCACACAACAATTTCAATGGGAAGAAAAAGAGCAATAAATACCACTATATATTTTCGACTATAAAGAGAAAGTGTTATGTTTTTAGTATAGGGCTTCTTTCAGATGTATACATTACCGCATCTGCAATGAGGCTTATTTAACGAGTTTGCAAACCGCTCGGAAGAAGACTTAACAAGATATGCAATGAGGCTTATTTTTGGAACTGAGTTTGCACGACCGCTCAGCATAATAATGGTATAAAACCATAAGGAACAATACCCAGATACTGGTTGAATATCCCAGCTCCAAGAAAAGGTATCCGTTGGTTTAAAACGCCAACGGACCCACAAATGGTACAAAACCATAAAAACTCCTGGTGACTGGTTGAATATCCCAGCACCAAGGTAAGGTATCCGTTGGTTTAAAACGCCAACGGACCCAAAAACAACATCAGTTGGTTTAAAACGCCAACCGACCCACAACAACCTTTACTAGGCAAAGCCTAATAATAAAAGAAAACGAACATGAAGTTCAAAGTTCCATCTCAAAGAGAGGAGAAAAGAAGAAGAAAATATATAGTAGTGGTAGGGTAATATGATTTCAAACAATAAAGACAATTAATTTGTCAAAAAAATATAATTAACAACTTTTAAAGTTATGACCAAGTCAATTTATTATTAAAGTGTTATTATTTAAAGTAAAATAGTTTATTATTTGACCCACATCAGTGAGTATGTATGCAAACCATCAGTTGCAATTTGAACAACTAGTGTTCAAAAAAAATTTTAAAAATTTCAAAAATATTAAGAACCCACGGTTCAACAAGGTAGGTGTAGTTTCTCTAAAGTTTTGTAGTCGTTTATGTTTATATTTATATTATGTGGCAAAAAGTAAAAAAAATTTTTTTTTTCAAGTTCAATATGACCATGAAGGCATTTTAGGGTTGATCCAACGGATCATACAAAAAATTG
Source organism: Cybosia mesomella (assembly GCA_946251805.1). Taxonomy (NCBI): domain Eukaryota; kingdom Metazoa; phylum Arthropoda; class Insecta; order Lepidoptera; family Erebidae; genus Cybosia; species Cybosia mesomella. Next base: position 3,211,041 of record OX276396.1, read on the forward strand.
CAACAGGCAAAATAATTACGAAGTTGAAAACTAATAAGTTGAAATATATATATAATAAATTATTTTGGGGCAAGTCCAAAATAAATATTATTCTTTATTCACCAGTGAATAAATTTTAATGTTTTGTTCAAAAAAAAACAGAAACATAAAAGGGAACAGTCATCCTATGAAAAGTATTACAACATGATAGAAATTTAACCAATAGGTTATAAGATATTAATATTTAAGATTCAGTTAAAAAAGTCCATAAGTTGGTATTCATCAAAGAATAGTTTTATTTTGTTTTTAAAAAAACAAGACAAATTTTCAAAAATTTTGTAGTAATTTTACATTATACTATACTGGCAACCTTTTTGATTGTCAAAACATATGACGTTTGACAACTAAATAAAATTCAATATTTCAAACAATCTCAACAACTTTTGATAGTAATAAAATGTTCAAATATACGAACCAAGGATGTAATAACAATTGAAAGTATTACAATATTTAGTAAGAAGACATAATTTACCTGTAGACCGTGTCTACCAACAGGATACATGAGTTATTCAAGTTATAAAGTTTTCGTAATATGTGACAAATTGGGTAGCTACATGAAATTAAAATTTTTACTGGTGACCCTTTTTTAGGTACAAATATCATTATGACCATTGTAGTATTGAGATATAGGTAGTGTATTACCAACAGTGGATTAACAATAAGGAATGTTATTATAAATACAAGTTTTAGTTACAAGTATGTGTAGGTATATATTTGTTTGCCACAATAGTGTATAAGAGTGTTTAAGTGCAAAGGAAAGTTTATTGAATATTTACATATACTTACAACAATAGTGATTATTAGAACAAAACAAGTGTTGTTCATAGTTAAGAAGTTAGGTTGCTATTTAATTAATAAATTTATTAGGTTAGGTTAGATCCTTGTATTGTTTTATGTTTGATTAAAAATGTTTTATATGAATTATATTGATTATTTTACCTATATTTAGTTTATAGTTATGACACAAGTCATTTTAAAAGGACTCGGGGGAAATGGCTAATGCATTGTTGACTTTGAACGGTCAATTTATATAAGCGGTTATGATTTTCATGACTTTAAACTATACCAGACAAAACAATCCCATCCCATATGCAGAACAAGACGAGGTCTACAATTTAAGTATTTATTATCTTTGTTGTTCTTTTCAAAGATTTTATTAGTTTTATAGAGATCTTTTATTCTTTGTATTTCTTTTCAAAGAATTATGTTTTCATCATTTTTTTTTTCAATTACATAAGCTAATTTGGATACAGAAATCCGACAATTAGCAACACTGACTACAAAACAGTTGAGTAAGTATTAAATTTAAAAGGTAAATTAACCCAAAAAAATAAAATCTATGGTGCGATGAGCGAGATTGACATAAAAATTTAGTAAGTAATTTACTTCAATATAAGGTACTAGTAAAATCAAGAAGTATATAATGTAACCTGTCAGTCAGTAATAAACTATTTGTGTATAATACATCAAAATAGTATTAATATATCAAAATAAAGAAAAATTTCAACCAGCAATAGATTGATAATAACTTAATATATGTTATTATAATGCACATAAAAGGTAAGCAAGTATAAAAAGTATAAATTCACTGACTGGGTGTGCGACAGACACCTATACAAAAATGGAATAAAAATAAGTAGATACCGGTTGAGATCAACAAGTCCAAGAAAACAAAAGTAAATAGATCCTTACTTTACCAGTGGTATAACAGTATACTATACAGTTAAAATGACCATAAGAGGTATTAAACCAGCCTAGATGCTAATGCAAAATATTTGTAAAAGTAATGTTAATTAGCCCTGTTGTTAATTTAACACAGGTGATTAGTTAAATAGGTGAGTAATTTCACTAATATAATGGAAATGAGTATGCATTATTTAGTTGAATATAAAAAAAATGAAACTAATATTTATTTTCAAATACCGTCATTTACGTAAAAATGAAAAATAACAATAAAATTGGTGAAAAAAATCACCACTGGCAAAGTAAAGAGGAAAATAAGAAGAAATAAAGTACTTACGGACCAAACACACAATACCTACGGCAGAATAATACCTTGTAAGGCGCCAATGTAACGGTTAAATGTTTTTGTAGAAGTTTGTAAGTGAAATTTTATCTCTGCCCGGCTAGCTCAGTCGGTAGAGCATGAGACTCTTAATCTCAGGGTCGTGGGTTCGTGCCCCACGTTGGGCGCCAATGTAACGGTTAAATGTTTTTGTGGAAGTTTGTAAATGAATATACGAAAGTTTAAGGTGTGTTATGCACTGTGAAATTTAATAAAGTAATGTATTTAATTGAGACTACTACCGGCTAGGGCGAGCAGAGATAAATAAAAGTTTGATTACAATATATTAGGATTATAATCGGTAATAGAATGTTACATAAATTTATATAAGGTAATTGAGTAAATGAACCTCAGGGAATAGATTCTTAATAAATATTCTGCCGTGGCATTGTTCGGTCCGTTGTGCAAGATGGTAGTATGCACTTAGCTAGTGGACACGTGGCTGGTGGTGATGCCGGCGTGCCAGGCTCTCCGCTGGTGTGCCTCGCTACCGCCATTATGGTGCGAAGCCCGGTGCGAAGACCCTGGAAATAGAATAAGTGCGGGTCAGTTTGTCACTAGGTAATTACGTCCAAGTGACCCGCTAAAATAGCAGGTGAAGAGCATCTCCCAGCGGCAATGCAGCGTAGCTAGAAGCTATAATAAAAAGAATATGAATAGGCAGCACAAGCTGGTGCCGCGACCTCTGACGGTAGGGGTCATCGGCCTCGTGGCACTATTTAGGTAGGCTGAAATAGCACACAGAAAAATAAAATATAGTAAGCCATGCATTTTAGCAGGCAATAAGCTGCACCGCTGGAGTCTTCACCTGTAGAAAGAAGTAGGAAATGTTGATCTCAAAACTTACCCGGAGCCGACAGCAGTTGGCCACGGGGTCAAAGCGACCTTCCTTGGCGAAGGTTCCAAGGAAAGGGACGATATAAGAGCCGTCAGTTGATGACTGGGCTAGTGCTGTCCAATCTCGCTTGCACAACCATAGATATTTAGTAATAACTATCGAAACATACTAAAATATCGATTAATTTACGGATATTGTTTTAATTAGATTTATAAAGAATCCACAACGTTACATATGGTTTGCTACAAATTAAAAAAGTTAAAAAAAAAATTTACTTTTTTATATCTGCCGCATTTTGTATCTCGTAAACTATCACTCTCAATGACTTTTACGAGTTACGAAGGACAATAATGTCGTTAATATTTATTTTACCGACTGATAAGGAACGCGTTTTGGTTGTATCTATTTTCCACAAATATAAATTACTTAATCTACTTAAGAGTTATGACTTTGACATTTGACTCGCTTGATTTGATAAAACTTCACTTACCATTATGTAGCTGGATTTCTTGACAAGTTTATGGTGAAGTTAATGTGATTTTTTTGCGTATATTTTATCCTCTCAAGAAGATACTTAATCAAATTTAATAGTTTTAACTCTTGTGTCATTATTAATGTTAACTACAACAATAGATTTTCTGTTTGTGAGTCAATAATTATAATTAGTTTGAAAACAGTATAACGATTAGGTACAGATAATTATGTACATGTTTCAAGTAATTATGCAGTGGTGGCTCCATAATGGCTAAGGCGTATATCTTATTACGAGGCTGTAAGTCCATACGTAAAAATAAAAAACTTTAGATACATACTTCGTTTAGTACGCCGTCTAAGTGCCAATCATAAGCCTAATACAAGCAATTTTAATTCATTGGAAGAGTTAACAAATATTACAAGCACTTTACATATTGACACCTTATCATCCTACAAAAAAAAATGATTTTGAAATATCGTATCCACCATTAATGTTAGAAAATAATATGATCATAAAAAGCTTTGTATCTAAAAGAATAATAAAAACCTTATGAAAGGATCCATTTGTAGTGAAATATTAGTATAATATTTAATATTTAAACACAAAACCCATAAATTACACCATCATTCGATTATAAAAGTATTGTTTTTCACATTTAAGGCCAAATATGGCAGTACGATTACCTTTAAACTCTATATTTTCAATGTAATACAAAACTTGAAGGCTGTTATTTAAAAATCTTAATCTTCATGTTTAAGTTAACGATGACTCAAGATTAAAATTACGGGGATCTTTGAAAGTTGATGCTCAATATAATATCCGAGGCGTACTACAAGGTGTAATTTGGACCAATTTAGCCTCGGCCAATTATGTAATTATGTACACGAACGTCGTATTTTTGACGTACTTAACATTTTCGGTATAGATAACACATTATTATTAATTTTCTTCCCCGATGATTAATCTTTGTGTACGCAGCTCCTCACTTTTCACTTATGCTGTAATTCGGGTAGAAAATTAACTGTAAATTAACAACATGTATTTGTATAATTTATAAGTTGGGCCCAAGAGTCTCCCTTCGAGAAAAGTTCAAAGAAATAAACATTCTAACTGTAGTGTCTCAATATATTTTTGAAAATCTTTTGTCGGTATGTTAGAAGAAACATTTCCAATTTTTTAAGGCTTTGTGATGTACATAACGTAAATACTAGACATAAAAACAATCTTGTGGTTTGTAATAGTCGACTCGACAAGATTAGTAATTCCTTTCAGGGTAACTGTATACGCTTCTACAACAAGCTTCCTAGTGAAATGAAGAATCTACCTCTTCATAAATTTAAAAGACAAATTAAAAGTAAACTCTGCCAAAAAGGCTATTATAAAATTCAAGACTATTTAGATGACAAACAAGCTTGGATATGAACTGTTTGCTCTCTCTCTCTATGCTACTCTAATGAAATATTGTAATTAGGTTAAGTAAACATGTTTGTAAATATACCAAAAAAAAACAGCCCGCTGAGTTTCTTGCCGGAGTCTTCTCAGGACAGGGCCGCGTTTCGAACCGGTGGTCCATTTGCCAAACATTAGTTTAATTTTTTTTTGATGTTTTGTAAGTGCCGTATTAATGGTCTATACAGAATAAATGATTTTTGACTTTGACTTTGACTTTGACTTTGATATATACGACTGGTTCTCTGTGCCAGTATTTTTTACCGACTTCAAGAAAGCAATTCCTATGAATACATATTTTTTACGAGTTTTTGACTTAACTTGGACTAATCGTACCGTCAAAGTTTGCAAACCATTTTTCTACCATTTCTTGGTATCGGATTGAGCTAAAATTTTGCATACAAGTTTAGTTTGAATGCATTATCATGGTACCATGGAGCTGGTCTAATAAACATTTTTATTTAAATAGCAGCTTATTTAAAAAATGTTTTTTTTAATTGTTATTAATGTTCAGTTGTAAATCTTAACGAAGCTGTCCAACTTTAAATGATAAGGGTTACGTCAGGGGCAGATACATAAAAATTTGGTTAAAACCTGATAATAGGATCCAATGGAAAGGCATTAACTATTGGATTTCCATAGATTCATATGAATAATAATTGATAAACTATGTAGTGACTTAACATGCTGTAGTTTACTTTACTTTTTTAAGACTAATTTATGCAACTTAATCATCAGATACTTAACTTAAGATAAAGAAAAATATGTGTACCTACTGTTTACATATTCAATTCAATTCAAATTTTTTGGTGTAGCGAATTGTGCCGATATCGTCGAGAAATTGTGCCAATAACAGACGTGCGATGGAGTTGTGTCTATTAAAGAAGAGCGTGTAGATATTTGAATTTTGACAATTAGCAATTTTAATAGTAGACTGATTGTGAAGTAGTCCACTTAGAGCACCCGTCCGAATAGCGCCGGCGCGAACAGCACCAAGCCTAATCCGCGAAGGGCACCCATCAATATTTTTATCAGGTGCTATTCGTGGATACAAATTTATTTTTATATTTGTGTCCACTAATAGCACCTACGGCTCAGCAGCCTTGTGCTAGGATGTATTTGTTTAACAGGAAGTTTTTAAATGAAAAATATCGATAAAAATCACTAGAACGTTTATTAATAAACTACACATACGTACATACGAAATCTGTCTAGGCGAGATTTAAATAGTTACAATAGTTGTTGTAATTTTACACTGAAACAAACACAAATAATATATACATAAACATAAATATTATGCAGTTGAGGTTGTGTAAAAGTAACAAGGTAAAGTTAGAACAGGAATTGCATCAGAGTCTGATGTCGTTGCGCCTCATAAAGTTAGTTAACAGCAACCTAAGAAGTTCGGGAGAGGGATCGGTTATAAGAGAAGCGAAGTTAATGGGAGTAGGAAGTTTACATATACTCGACTTAAGATAAAGAAAAATATGGGTACTAATTACAATTAAAACTAACCAAAATTTAATAGAAATTAATAGAAAACAAACTGCCACAGTAACTACAGATAATATTGCAAATATAACTAAAGCTCTATCAAGCTTTAAAATTATTCTTCTAATGAATCACGTAGTTTTTGTTCCTCAGCTTCCGACAATTGCAGGCTTATTACAGCAGCAATTATAGATAGTATTGCAAATATTACTGCAGTTATCCACTGAGGCCTTAAGGTAGCGTTAAAAACGAGCTAAAGTAACTCCAAACTTTGATCCAACAGTACTTGTTGAAAACTGGTGGTAGAAATTTGATGACAAAAATTTGTCACAAAATTCGGCCGGGTGGGTACCACCGTGCACGATTGCGAAAAACCCTCCATAGTAATCCAATTTCGGTTTGATTGCGTTCAGGGGTCAGCAAGTGCATAGCCAGGCAGGGGGATTGTGGTCGCAGCACTAGTGGGACCGGTGGGTTCACGCGGTGCTGCGACGACAATCCTCTTCTGGGGAGGCCGTCAAGCTGAGTGCCACCATTGTTAACATGATACGTGTATGTAATGGTGACCCTCTGTCCTGAGACTTTACCTTCAGCTTACCATCAGGAGAGGTGAATTCAAATTGACGTATCCTAAATATTAAAAAAAAACCATATTTCTCATAGGCGTTGGATATAACTCGCAATCAATCTAGCTAGGTTTCATCCTTATAATTAGAGGTATTAGATATATAATACAAAGTAGAATCTGCGATAGCCCAGTGGTGTATGTGACGGACTGCCGAGACCAGGTCTCGAGGTCGATCCCCAGTCGCCCCGGGCACACACCTCTCACTTTTCTTAGTTATGTGTGTATTAAAAATGTTGATTGTCGGTCGCTTAGTAATGTGCCCGGTAGATGGCAATAGGCTCGCACCCTATTACATTGGGACCTAAATATAACTGGCGAATTGTGGGTGTGTAATACACCTCTGCCTACTACTTCGGGGATACAGGCGTGAAGAAGTAATAGTTTTGTTTCTATTATATAAATAACGACCCGGCAAACTTCTTTCTGCCTTAGAGTGAAGTTATGTAGGTTACCTTATCTCCTTGCACCCCTTCGGGAATACAGTCGAGAAGTTATGTTAATGTTTTATTTTATGTAATACACAGAAGGTGATGTACGCTGATGAAACTCCTATGACGCTAAGAACAGTTCACATCCATGTGCTAGGAGGTATGAAGATTAGACAGATTATACTCGTGCCAGTAATAAATATAAGTACTCATTGCTGAAGCTGGTCTTCCGAATACCTTAGTGATTAGGTATCTGCCATATCACTTATAAATAAGTTAATTGGTCTCAGCTTTCACACCTATTGGTCTTTTCTGTTAGAAATTCAGTCCAACCTCCGGCTCAATTCAGTAAAATTACCTATGATTTCATAACTAACGAACATTAAAATCTCAAAATCTAGTGGACAACGAAATCAACTATGAGTGAATCTAAATGTTTAATAACTTCACTAAAGTTAAGGTAGGTTTTGTTTTGACAGATCATACTGAATACTAAAATATTTTTTAAAGTTTTTCTTACTGATCCAATCGAAATCACGCGTTTTGAAAACGCGGCGGTACTGAATCAGGCCCCTGACAATATCGTAAAATATTCTCAGAAGGGACTGTAGTAGTGAGTAAAGTTCTCGTTTGACGGTAATAGGCTGCTTAGTAACTACGTGAGGCCGAAAATATAGTTAGGAAATTTTAAGTACTAAAACACTTCTAAACACCCCTTCATTTATAAGCAAATGTGACGTAAATTATGAGAAATATTTAGTAAAAATTTAAACAAGCTTTTTACTCCTTATAGATTTGTTTTCGAGCAAAAGTTACCCGAATCTTTACCTTCCCTGAATCAATCCTACCCTCAGACTAATTATTACTAAAGTTACTAGTACTGGTTAGTAGTACTTTAGTAATAATTACTCTGAGATCCAACTTATTGCCGCAAAAATAAACAGCTTCAACTGACTGCTCTAACAACTGACCTGAATACAGCCTCTTATGATATCTACGATGATAATGTTTGATCCAAGTACTGTAAAGTACTATATTTATACTGTGACTGCAGTGTATTGATTTAAACCAAAATAGCACACACCTGGCACAAACCATATCGTGAAAGAAGACGATGTTATTAAAGTTGACTTCTTCGTTTTAAACAAATCCGTATAATTCAGGCTTTATGTTTTTTTTATCTGTGGAAACCCCCACGGGTGTCACTCCACCGGTGCCAGCGATGAGGTGGGTATGTCGGAATCGAACCGACTAAAACCACACGGTGTCCTTCCCAAGCGTCCATTGCCGGGCACCCCGGATACGCACTCGAAAGGATAACCCCAGGGATCCCAGCGGACTTCGGCCGCCATCGTGGCCTCGCCTTTGGGGTCGAGTTTGATCCCGATGGCCGGCGGGAGGTTTTCAGGGTCATTTCCACACGAAAAAAAAGGGGGTCAAATGGCAGTTGCTCGCGTAAATGCCAAAATAAACCCATAATGAAGACTGCTACAACGGGCTCCTCAAGGCGAGTTTATGATGATGATCCAGGCTTATCTGGTTTCCTTATACCATTTCCAGATACTCACTTCCATACAGTTAATATTATAACATACTCAAGATTAACACCCATGCTGCCTCAAAATAAGTCTTCAGAATCGTACACACCGCTTTAAATGCACCTCGTTAAGGAAAATATGGCCGTGGTACGTGTAATAACACATCGGTGGTCTGAAGCCTGTAATTTGAGGCACTTTTGAAGCACTTTCGAGTCACTCAATCAAGTAAACGCCGGGTGTAACAGTTAGTTACATGGCAGTTGAAACTTACATAATTCCATGCTATTCTGTTGAAAAACTCTTATAAGCAAAAGTGTTTGTGACGCAATTTCTTGCTCTATAATTTGAATGTGTCTGTAAAGCTGGGTACTCACATACTTGGCCCAGGGTCAGTCGATGGCCCAGGGTCAGTCGGGGTGCGAGGGATATGCTCTATGGGCAACCTTACATTCCGGCGAATGAAGACCCGAGACGGCGTGCGGTTTTAGTCGGTTCAAGCCCGACGTAACCGCCCCCGCTGGCCGGCGGGGGGTATCCGAGGGGATTTCCGTACAAAAAAAGTGTTTAAAAAGAAAATCACTGTTTTACTCGAAAGCGAGTAAAAATTAACGTGTGTGCCGCAAAACTCACAATTCTATATACCTATGTATTTAAATAAATGCAATTTCCTGAAAATGCTGATAAATGCTAAATGTGTGGACGAAAGATCATGCAGTGATTGTTACTCGACGTTTTTCCTCGATCGAGTAAAATATGTGTATGTGAGTACCCAGCTTAAGGTAACGTTTTGCTGCAAGAATGAGCCGGTACGACTGGGGAATTTCCACTCCATAATTTTAACATTGATCTCGGTTGCATTTAAGGTTTTCAACTCAAAGCTCGGGGTCTGATTACTCCTTTTTCTCACTCTATAAAAGTCGTTAACCTTTTTTTTTCGTGCGGAAATCCCTTCGGATACCAAATCTCCGGTTTCGAGATGGCCCCCTCGAGTTTGGGAACTCTGTTTCTTGTCCCCGTCTTGCCCCCGAAAAAGGGAGGGCTCGCAAAACGCCTCCACCCCAGCCTGCTTCTGCTAGGGTGACAGGCGGCTTGTCACCCCCAGGTTTTCATTCATTTAGGACGGAGGTCGCTAAGCGACCTCCGAAGTCTGAGTCGCTGACCTCCCAAGCCTAAGAGGAATGCATGCGCCACAGCCTAGTCCCTTAATCCTTGCAGGTAAAGTTGGCTTGGTCTTGAAGGTCTTGGGGGGGGGGGGGGTGGACTAGTAAAGGTTCCCCGCTCTCCCACTAAATATCAATTTTACCTAGAAGTATCCTATATTTCTTACGGTGAGTTGGAGTGCCAGAGACTTGTCACTTTTCTCCATTGCAGGTGGCCTCGTACAACTAAAGCCTCCAAAGCAAGCTAGCAAGATTTGTTTACATACGTAGTTAATAACTTATTCAGAGGAAAAATAATAAAAGTGTTTAAAACGAACGTGCTCGAAACTTAATCATATTAACACTTTCACGATACTTTTTGTTAAAAAAATTGCTGTCATGCCTTGCCATGCCTGTTTTGAGCTCTTGCCTGCGGCTTCATCAGCATAATGATTATGTAAACATTTTATAGTCTGCCTCCATCGTAGTGAGGTATCTTACCATTTTTTTAATCAGATTGTGAAGCTTTCGAAATGTAAATAATGTAAAGTCCAATGTCGTACCTTTAGTTTTTTATGTGATATATAAACAAATTGTCATTTATAGTATTATAACGTGTTACATCGAGGTATAGGTATCGAGAGATCAATGTTCAAGATAACTTTTATTTATTTATTTATTTATTCATTCCGCATACCATTATCATTACAGGTTATTACCTAATGCAATAGTGGTAGACAGCAATTAAAATTCAAATACAAGCTATTACAATAATCAAAATACCATAACTCACACAAATATATAAGCAATAACACAACAATTTGACCACATCAATATAAAAAATAAAATAAAAAACACAGCAAAAACTATCAAAAGCAAAATTATAAACTTTCATATCTTATGACGTCAAAGTCATAATAATCTGATGTCAAATTAATGAAATTACAATTACAATTTAATGTCAAAGTCACAATAATCTAATCTCAAATTAATTAAATTCCAATTACAATTTAATACGAAAGTCAAAATAATCTAATGTCAAATTAATTAAATTCCAATTACAATTTAATGTCAAATTCACAACAATCAATGTCAAAATTGATGAAATTCCAATCCCAACTTATATAACAATATGTGTCATAATAATAGTATAGTATAATGTCAAAAATATCCATATAAAATAACATTAAGTAATACACCATAGAAATATGATAGTCATGTACTTAGTTCGCTTAAAATACAGTAACTGGCCCTTGTGAATTCATTTAGTGAGCATGAAAACACACACAAATCTAGTTGGTCCGCCATCATATTAAGCGCACGCACCGCCCGCGTCAGGATGCAATTCTCTTATGCTGGGTACACACCAACTGGACTGAGGCGGACAAACGTAAACACGCTGTCCAGCATACTGGTGTGACGAACTAACCCCAACAAAATTAATTGGTAGCTAAATTCAATAAATTCAGTTTTAAAACAAAGAATTTAAGTCATAAAAAAACTTTCTTTTCTTTGAAAAGTCTGAACATTTCATTTTGGATAATGCCATATTATTTTCAAACCATCCTTCCATGCATATTTTATCAATCATCAATCCATACGTTGCGAGACGGCTTAATATTTAACATTTTTAATGAAACTTTTAGTTTGTAATATCAAGCTCATAATTCAAGCTAAATTAGTACCACTTGCTCTTGTTCGAAGGAGTTGAATGTTCCCTTGTTGATTGAGGTTTGATAACATTCTGGTAAATTGACCCTTGTTATTTTACCATAAAAATGTCTATAAACAAAATTTTGTACGTGAAAGTTAGTTTTTGAACAATTTTTCCCAGCAATAATTTACATATATATGCGATACGATAACAAAAAATGACTAACTTAAATTCACCAAACATTGTCTGGTCCAAAATATTATCGAGGATTAGTCGTCGGGGTGGGGGTGTAAACAGTGCACTTTGAAGTTAAAGCAAATCAGTCTCAACCCTATCAATGTGCCATGGGCCGATATTACTGCGGACGTGATGGCATGGAAATCACAGTAATAACCAGCGAATGTAGCTCCGGGCCGACATAAATCTGTAAATCTAAGTGGGAGTAGAGGTGTCTGTAGAATCGAAAGTGATTTTATCGATAACTAAGTAATAATATCGATAGTGTATTGAAATCATGTGATCATTGTTAGTTTTTTACGCTATCTGAAGATTTACAAAACCTGAAATGCTTTCAAAACGAAACGATTAACATACTATCCTACCTCCTACTAATATTTTAACGCAAAAGTTTGTAAGGATGTATGGACGTATGGATGTTTATTACTATTTCACTCAAAAACGGCTGAATGAATCTGGCTAAAATTTGGTACAGGAATAGAATATAGTCTGGAATAACATATTCTTCATCCCTAGAATAGGTTCCCATGGGAGGCTAGAACGAGAACAGAATTCGATACGAGCAAAAGCTAGTAATATTATAAATGTGAAAGTTTGTGAAGTTGTTTAGATGTTCCACCGGTAACCCTGGGGTTATCCTTTCGAGGGCTTACACGGGATGCCCGGCAATGGACACTTGGGGAGGACACAACCATTCCATAATTGGCCCCGATGGGATGAAGCCGAAGGGGGAGATCCGTACGTAAAAAAAACAATTATTACTCACGCTCTAACAGTAAACGGATCTGGCTGACAATTGGTACAGGGATAGATTAGATTCTGGAATAACACATAGGCTACTTCTTATTCCTGGACTAGGTTCCCATGGGAAATCGGAACAGGAACACAATTCAACGCGGGCGAAGCCACGTGCTGCAGCTAGTACTATTATAATATTGTAAATTTTAAGTGCTGTGCATTAAGTTCCAGCTTCGATTCTCGATCTTGAATTCCTATTAGACATTTCTCAGTAACTATGGAATGATCTCCTGCTGTAGTTTTCCCAAGCGTCTACAATATGGGGTTCTTCAAGAAGAGCGTTAGAAGGTTTCTAAACTGTCGGTAGCATAAGTGTGACGCCCCTGGCGTTGCATACGTTCATAGGCCACGGTAACCGCTTCCCATCAGGTGAACCGTGTGCTTGTCTGCCACCTAAGTAGTATATAAAAAAGTAACAACTCAGATTAAGGACAAAGGGCGTGGTAGACGGCATTAAGCTCGTTGTCTCATACGTAGGATCAAAAATATTTGACTGAATAGGCGTTATTAATATACATCTGATATAGACACAGGATTCCCGTTACACGACGTTTTTTTCCCACTCCGTACTGTTACTTAGAATTTTCTAACAGAAAAGCCAATAAGAAAATAAATAATAAATATTCTACGACATTCTACACACCGTTCTCTAGACCCAAAGTAAGCTACTTAAGCTTGTGTTATGGGTTCCAGAACACGGATAACCTTACGTATATACTTTTTTGTTGTACATACATACATATTATACATAGAAACATCCAGACCACCAGACTCCCCATTGTAGCAGTCGAATGCACTACCGCAACGCTACAGAGGTCATTAAAAACAGTTTACTTAATCCGGCTATCAAACATAACACATCAGTCACACTCGTTATCACGGCTCCAGGCAGTCTGAGTCAGTCCAATTACTTTACAGCTATCAAAGCCTCAATCGATTCGACTTTTTATCGACATAAAGTCGCACCTCTATTTCTCGTGATTAGAGATCACCTCCCTTTGCTGCTAGGGCAGTGGTTAGCGGATCAAAATTATATGCGATAACCGTTAGTTAGGTGAAACGTTTGGCAGATTGCGTTCCCATCGTGTAGGAGGATCTGTGTGGTCAGCCGATCGGTAAGGTACCTACATAATGGCCAATGGCAGGTATTGGCAATCTTATTATTATGGTCTGAACTCAGTAGTTGAACAACAGTTTGAAGCGTCGGTAGCTTAGTGGTTAAGGAGTCAACCTTACGATCGAGAGGTCCCGGGTTCGAATCCTGGCCATTACACTACCGACGTGAACCCACTCCTAACACAAGCAATTTAGCTTAGCTGGAGGGGTTAGGGGGGATATTAGTAATTTCGGTTACTAATATTCTTTTAAAAAATAAAAATAAAAAAAGATAATAATATTATAGGGCATATTATCCAGCATTGTTTAAACCCATGTGTATAGGGTCACGACATGACCCTATACACCTCGTACTCTAACTATAAATAATAAAAGAGTGTCGGTAACTTAGTGGTTAAGGAGTCAGCCTTATTATCGAGAGGTCCCGGATTCGAATCCTGGCCATAACACTACCAACGTGAACCCAGTCCTAACACAAGCAATTTAGCTTTGCTGGAGGGGTTAGAGGTAGTAGGCTAGTAATTTTGGTTGCATTTTTTTTATATATAGGACACGTCAATTTGACTTCACCTCGCCTGATGGTAAGCTGAATTGTTTAAAAAAATAAAAAACTTCTGTATTTCATGCACTTGCCTTGGTTTTTCGACTTAGGTGACGATTCACCCTATTAAAATCTCAGCTAAAGGTGAGTTGTCACTTTTTGAAATCCTTGGTGGTTTATACACCCACTGTATGGGTGAGTTCACTACGTCCAAATTTGGAGGTGGTCAACTCAGGCAACTAATATTTCTAACGCGTTTGCAACTGTTTACAAAAAATTTGTGCTTATATTTTACCAGTGTATGTAGCTAATAAAAATATGTTCAAAAGAATAAAATAGATAGATATAAAAAGAACCGTTAGTTATGCAGTTAGGTAAATAAACAAAACCAATACCAAAAACAGATTTAATAAAAAAAGCGGCCAAGTGCGAGTCGGACTCGCCCATTAAGGGTTCCGTAGCAGCAAGTAACATGATATATTTTTTTTTAATTTTTATATTTGAGTTGATTGAATGAAAGGTAAATTGCGGTTTATGATTTATGACGTATTAAAAAAAAACTACTTACTAGATCTCGCTCAACCCAATTTTCGTTGGCAGTTTACATCATATATTTTTATTAGCTTTATACACAATAATTTCACCGTCTATCAACTCTTGAATAGAATTTTCTATATATTTTTGTGTAAGTATGTAATTATTTTTTCGCCAAGAGCTTAAATAATAACTGGCATCTTTTATGAATGTTTTTATTAATAACGCAATATTCGGCTTGGATATTTTTTTTTAGTAAGCCTTGAGTTCCACGACTCCGTGACGTTATTAGTTTTATATCGAATGTTATAAAAACACCACTTATTTGACAAATATGCTTTTCTGTTAAGCCAAGTCCTCTCAAAGTAATTTTTAAATATGGAAATATTGTCTTTTTTCATATTTTCCCCCGATATATAAAGCCAACCTTCGGATGTAAAATCTTTCGGAAGATATGCAAGAGCTTTTTTTAAGAGATGGTAAATAAGTTTATTGTTAAATCAACTTTTTTCATCCTTGTTCCACTTAATTACTTTAAATTCTGATTAGTGAGCTTTTATTAAATCAGCACTTTTTGTTAAATAACGTTATTTTTACATTTTGTTAAATGAGTTAAATCCATTTTTATTAAATCGTTTTTTTGGTATTGGTTTTGTTTATTTACCTAACTGCATAACTAACGGTTCTTTTTATATCTATCTATTTCATTCTTATGAACTTATTTTTATTAGCTACATACACTGGTAAAATATAAGCACAAAAATGTTGTAAACAGTTGCAAACGCGTTAGAAATATTAGTTGGCTGAGTTGACCACCTCTAAATTTGGACGTAGTGAACTCACCCATACAGTGGCTGTATAAACCACCAAGGATTTCAAAAAGTGACAACTCACCTTTAGCTGAGATTTTTAGAGGGTTAATCGTCACCTAAGCCGGTTTTGCATTTCGGACCTCGACCAATCTGAATAATTATCCCCAAAAATTTATCAAAATCGATCAAGCCGTTACACAACGCGGGTTACACTAAATGGATGAATATTATTACATAATTGATTGCCTACAGAGAAATATAAAATGTGTAAAGAACCTTCAACTCATAACAATCTGGAGATCTGCCAGAACAGTTGATAGTACACAAATTGTTATTATTTATTATATCGGGAAATTTCTAGTCAAATAAAGAATATGAATTACATTTATTCATAAGTGTTTACACGGTGGCGTAGAAGAAGCGAGTGCCGTTGCTATATAGGAGGTTCGATGCAAAAATTGGACAGTGTTGTTGAATTTTCTTTTAGAAAACGAGAACGAGAAGTACCTGCTTGACGGTCGTAGGTTGGCCACTTTGAGAATATATTGGCAACACCACAAAAGACAAGAGATTAGCGCTGGGATGGAGAAGAGAGAACCGAGGACAAGAGATAACAAAGAGTTTTTTAGAAAACTAATTGAAAAACATTGTAATAAAACTTTCAGCTTCCATGGTGGCTTCACCAGTAGACAACAGACTACGGACAGTCTCCCCGTGACCATGGCTCCTAAAAAACAAACGAAACGTCGGGTTCAATGTAAATAATAAAATAACATCAATTTGTGTTATTTTATTGTGTGACAATCACGTAAACTTCCAACAAGATTAAATTATTATTTATTAATTTAAAGACATTTCTTTTCCCATTTTTTGACTTCTTAAATAATGCAATTTTGTAAATTCCGGCTCACACAAGTCTCGTAAATTTTCGATTTCTAATCTATTCTAATTCATAATAATATATAAAATCTCGTTATAATGTATAAAATCGTGTTTGATATCGAATTCCTGCGAAACGGCTTGGTTTGTGTTTATTTAGTTGGTCTGATAATATTATGTCGTAAGCTATTTTTACACCCCTAGGTGAACGGGATCAAACTTCACGCGGGCGGAACCGCGAGTAACAGCTAATTATTCATTATTATGTTCCAATTTATTTAAAAAAATAATGTTTAGCAAGCTGCGATCAACAAGACCAAGGGGCACATAATAAAACATTTCTAATTTAAATCGAATCAACAATCAAACAGCACCATTCAAAGTTCTCTCTTGAATATTTTTTTAATTTACTCGCTGAAGTGGTAAGCAACGGCGAGAATTTTTTCGTCTCGTCCGTCGTAAATATTTCAGAGAAGAGTTTTTAATCAGTCGTCAAGCGATTTACAAATTAAACAGGGGCCGTGTTATGAAGAAATATCGCGAGCTGTGACGGTTTGTCTCCATTCGCTTCAGGGATGACGGCAGGTGACAATGGTTCAATTATTACATCATTATTATTATAAGGTGACTTTTTCTGTATTTTACTGACAGTTTGTTTACCTAATATTTTGTATGCTCTATATTCTTTGGAATATAATAAAAGGGAATGTGATAAAGGGTTAAAAATTCTTATATCATGTCGGTACAGCGTTGTAACGTTAGTTCTCATCCACATATGAAGCGTAAACTAATTACAATACCTACTTCTGTACCATTTTTTTATTACCTAGACTTACGACTTATATAGAAGTATTTGCTCTGCAGTGGAGAACAAATACTATTGCGCATTCCAAGTTTTTAGATGCCAACTAGAACTTGTCTTCCAGGTGACTGCGGAATTGGTCGTCGCGTCGCGTCGTCGTCGTGGAGATATCAATACCGATATTGAGGATTCCATGTGCCATTTTAAAAAACAAAACCATTTCTCATGAACTTATTTAGTCATCTAAATAAGTTTATGAAAAATTATAAGAAACTAAAAAAGTGTGTGTATGTGTACTTATGTATGCACGTAAGAAGTTATACTTCTTTAAAAGGAACATTTATGGAATTTTGGATAAAAGTAAAGTAGTCATCTTAGTCGGAACGGAACGCAGCCTTTATGTCAAAATATTTGGAAACGTTCCATTACAAGTAAATATAAATATATGACATGATACTCCTTTGTGAATACGTTTGACTCTTTTCATAGACTTAGACTTTTCACTTTCTATAAAAAAATAATGACAGAATTTCATCGATCTTAGTTTCTATCATTGTTCGTTAATGTCGCGTCATAGTCTACCTTGATGCCAAATACCAAGTTTCTAGGTCATCTAGAAGTGGGTTAGGTTCAGGGTGTCGGTTTTTCGATCCTTTCCCGTGACAGTGTGCGCGCGCATCGTAAAAACTTACTCTCATCTTTTTTCCCTGACGCACCAAAAGAGGTATAACTTCAAAAAAGCAAACTAGGACGGTTGCCAGCTTGGCAATCAACCCAAACTTAAGCGTAGCGAGATTTGCCTATCCAACAATAGGTCAACGTGACCGGTCGACTTTTTCCATTGATTTGGTTTTTCGGTGATTATTCCTCGATGGTAAGACCGATCTGGACATTCGACCCCTTACGACACTCAGTAATGTCTACTTGATCACCGTGGCAAATTTGGTCGAGATCGGTCAAACGGTCTCGGAGGAGTATCATTTGTTTGAAATGCAACTTTGAAACCAAAGACGCTTCGCTCGCCTTCGGCTCGCTACGCTTAATAAGAAGAGAAAAAGCAAACTAGGACGGTTGCCAGCTTGGCAATCAACCCAAACTTAAGCGTAGCGAGATTTGCCTATCCAACAATAGGTCAACGTGACCGGTCGACTTTTTCCATTGATTTGGTTTTTCGGTGATTATTCCTCGATGGTAAGACCGATCTGGACATTCGACCCCTTACGACACTCAGTAATGTCTACTTGATCACCGTGGCAAATTTGGTCGTGATCGGTCAAACGGTCTCGGAGGAGTATCATTTGTTTGAAATGCAACTTTGGAACCAAAGACGCTTCGCTCGCCTTCGGCTCGCTACGCTTAATAAGAAGAGAAAACCATAAATCTCGTACCGTCTTAGACAATGAACACAACCGTGGAATAAGAAATATCACCGTCGGAGGATCTCCGCAAAAAGCTCGCAAATTTCGTCATCAATTATCATTATTAGGGAGCGCTCGCGTTCGCCGGAGACGGCGGTAATTGAGTTTTATAAATGGCGTCGGCTGCCGACGACGTGACTGTCATAAATACTGTGACGTGACGTGTCGCCGAGCAGTGAATACGCCGCCAGATTTTTGTTTGTTTGTTGACATTGCAGAATATTATCGATAAATAATTATGGTACCCACATTTTATGACTGACTAGCTGTTGCCTGCGGCTTCGCCAGTGTGATATTCTGATGCCATTCTCGCAATCTATGGGTACCTTATTGAAGGGATAAAAGTATAAAGCGTATGTGTTATTCAAGACTGTAATATACTCTTTACCAAAATTCAGCCAGATCCGTTCAATTAATTGAACGTGATTGCGTAACATACATCCAAACATCCAAACATTTTCACAAACTTTCACATTATAATATACTAGTTTTAGCCCGCGGTTTCGCCTGTGTAGAATGCTGTTCCACACAAGAACCTATTCCAGGGATAAAAAGTAGCTTATGTGTTATATCAGATTATAATCTATACCTGTACCAAATTTCAACCAGATCCGTCTAGCCGTTTTTGCGTGAAAGAGTAACAAACATACCTACATATAATATTCAAACTTTCACATTACACTAGGTCTGCAAGGCGAATCGCTGCTTGCAATGTTGAGCTGAGTGAGAAACCAGATTTTGACAATTTTGAACAGTGATCATTCCTCTGTGGCAAGTCCGATTTTGAAAATTCTTTTTGAAAGTCACAACTCTGGACATGCTTTCTGAGCGTGTAAAGTTTGGTCACAGTGTCTCGAACAGTTATTATGTAATTCCATCTGGAATTTTTTTAACGGTGATCATTCCTCTGTGGTAGCATTATTTTTTTCAAAATATATCCATAAACCTTCCTCTGATTGACCTCTTTAATCATGCCAAATTTAGTTCTGATTGGATTAGTAGTTTAGGAGGAGACCTGTGACAAAGAAAATCCTGAAGTCTGGTATGAGGAGCTTTCGCTCGACTTCGTCTCACTCAGCTCAATTAGTAGGATTAGTAGAAAGTAGGATAGAAAACTTTAGGCACCTTCTACTCTGTGAACCGGACATTAAATATTAGCAGGTGCTGAACTACCTCTACCAGGGTATATGGGACCCCACGAAGATCTTCAGGGCCCCAAGCCATCCACACTCTGGCGCCAGCTATCCTCTTCTCGGGGTTGGGTGGTCAGACAGAAGTCACTCCAATAAAAGTCTAAACAAAATCGTTTCGGTTATGGAGTAGGAGAGCATACCCCGGGCTCTAAAGTACAAGATTTGGATACATCCGGGATTGGCAATCGAATGACGATGAAGAGGAACTGGTCTACCTCTACCCCACCACTACTTCCGCAGTCTTCAAATCCTACCCGGTTTACATTTTTTTTCTTTTTTTTCGTGCGGAAATCCCTTTTTTTTAATATTTATTCCGTCCAATTGACTGCACCCCGCCTGATGGTAAGCTGAGGTAAAGTCCAAAAAGTAGTGGCCACCATTTCTAGAGATACCCTCCCGCCGGCCAGCGGGGGTGGTTATGTGTCAGGCTTGAACCGACTAAAACCGATGTGCCAATTTGTGTCCAAGCACCTGAGATAGTCAGACGAAAAGAAACTCTCATTCATTATGATTAGACACAAAATTTACTGCGTATACAATCTGTAGGTAACATTAACGATACCGGTAACAATTATGACAGCCATTTTTAATATATTCTTATTTTTATTTAGTTTCATACAATACAGTGATAAGGTACAAGGTTTGTGGAGACGTATGTGCCCAAACACTAATAACAGATGCTGTCAGCCCGTCACTCGACCTCTGGTTCACGGAGGATCATAAAACAAATTGAATGATTTACTAACGACGGCGGTATCACTCACTCAAAGCGTATCTTGAAGAGCTACTGTCCGTATTGTTACACGATATGTAAGCTTGAATTGATAATATTAGGTCGTTACATATGAAATTGCCGTATTTCTCGAAGAAATTGGAGGAAACCCAATTTTCAGTACTAACATTTTTGCATTTTTTTTAGTAATGACAAATCCAAATTTTATGTTTTTTTTGTGTATGAATGAGACAACATTAAGCTAACAAACAGCAACTTTTATTACATTTTTCAAAAGTGACAGCTGTTAAGTAATACAAAATTTATCATCAAAATGGATAGCATTTATTAAGTACTGTTTTTGAAGATCGAATTAATTTATCAAGCGGCCAATAAAAACAAAATTTAATACAGAGTTGGAAAATCTTGAAATCAACTTTCAAACAAAATATAAATAATGGAAGTAGCTATTAATAAATTACATGAATATCGAACTTATGAATTTGCAAGAAAATTTCGGCTATTTCATAGGTAAAGACCTATTATTAAATATAGGGATATACATTACCGTAGCGGCAAGTCGTCACCTTAGCAGAAGCAGGCCCAAGGTGACGGCGCGTTGTGATTTAGATCCCTAAAATCACCTTGGGGTCGCCACTTTTAGCGGCCGGGGCCGGTCGGAGTCTCTGGGATATCCTTTCTAGGGCACACCAGGTTCCCCGGCCACATGGGCAGATGTCACCAAACACCGTGCGATTATAGACGGGCGACTCCGGTACGTCCACCTCACCGTTAGCTCCGGTGACGTGAAGGGGTTTCCGCATGAAAAAAAGTCATGTTCAGCACCTTTGAGGCCCAAGTCAACCTCACCTGCTTATCGGGGCACCTGCTAAACAAAAGACGAGGCCCTGGCGCAGGATTTCCTGTCGGGATTGGGAGATCAGATGGCCGTCACTATGTAAAACTCAACACAACATAACTTCACGCCTGTATCCCCGAAGGGCTAGACAGAAGTGTATTACACACCCACGATTCGCCAGTTATGTTTTGGTCCCAATGTAATAGGGGGCGAGCCTATTGCTATCTACCGGGCATATTACTAAGCGAGCGATAATTAGCGTTTGTAATACACACATAACTACGAAAAGTCAGAGATGTGTGCCCGGGGCGACTGGGGATCGAACTTGGGACCTCGTCTCAGCAGTCCGTTACGTACGCCACTGGGCTATCGCCGCTTTTCAAAAATAAGTAAACCAAAAAACCAACAAAATAATCAAAAATAATAAACAGACTGCTCCGAAGTGTAAACTATAAACGCAACCAAGCAATCGCTAGGAGAAGGAGGTCTATATGCGGTAGGACTTTGGATATCATTTCCGAAATCTGGCCTCTAAGCATAAGGGGGTATCAGGTGCGCTCTTGCGTCTGCTGCCAAATCTGAAGGGGCCCGACGCCTCCTGCGGGAGGCTCTACACTGGGATCGTGCAGTCCATGGCTCAGTATGGGCGGGGAACCCGGCGTCCAGCGATCCTCCTTGCGGGTGCAGGCCATCAGGATCATAAGGGGAAACCGCACGGTCTCCTTTACACACCAAGTTCCCCGTACCACATGGCTGACGCAAGAGACACCGTACGGTTATAGTCGCTTCAAGTCCGAGCTCATCTCACCGTTAGCTTCGTTGGGTGAAGCCCGTGGAGGTTTCAGCAGGTGAAAATATAATAAGTAAGAGAAGGCCCCGTGACAGCTCCGTCCGTCAATCAGCTGATGTACCACTTGCAGGTAATGTTACCTTAGCCCCAAAGATTTAGGTTGGGCTCCTTAACCACCATAAAGTCTACAAGTCACAAGCATCACAGAATTAGTAAAAGTTTGATAAAAATATATTGTTTAAGTTGTCACCAGGTCTCCGATGGAGGATAAATAATAATAAATAAATATTCTATTACATATTACACAACGCTATCTAGACCCAAACTAAGCAGAGCTTGTCATCTGGGTTCTAGAATGCGGATAAACATACTTAAATACTTTTTTTTGTAAATAAATACATATTATACATAGAAACACCCAGACCAATGCAAATATACATATTTGCACTGAGCGGGAATCGAACCCGCGACCTTTGGCTTAGCAGTCGAATGCACTACCGCTACGCCACAGAGGATGGGACCTTGATGAGAAGTAGGATTAGCAACGCATGCAGGTGGTTTGCTTGTTAGCTGGTATTAATAAACGCAGCCGTGAAAAGAATGTACGGAAGAAAGCAAAACTCGGACAAGGCCCACTACAATAGCTTACTACAATTTTTTTTCCTTCCTTTCTCTCTAAGGTCTGATTTCACCATTGAAAATGCGATTAACTGAACTGGTTGCTCACGTCTTTTGTCGTATTTCATTACTTAAAATCTGTTTGAAATTTGGATCGTAGCGTACTCACTAAGTAACATGCGCCTAATTAAATTAACAGAGCAATTTCTCACATATCGTTGTAAACACAGGCGTCGTAAGTCGCCACTTACTATGCTACACTTCTTCGCCACCGGTTAACACAGAGTATTATTAAGCTATTTTTTACAGTAAAATTATGCTTGAATTCGGAACGTTAATAATTAAATAACTTTCTTTTATTAATTCTAGCCAGCTAGGTAGGCTTGTGACGTCTTAATTAAGCTCTTTTTGAAGTGCTCCGTTGACCTCGTTGGTGGCGGAATTACAGGGAGATGATATTCATCACCTCCTTGTTTGCTTGGTGCGCTTGCATATATTATATTTCAGGAGTAAAATTGACTGAGGCAGATGTATATATAAATATATATGTACATATATGCAACTTCACTAGCAGATTCAAATGAAAATTCATATACTATACATAATATAGCAATATTAGATTTGCGGTTGGTTTTCTTTTTCAAAAAGTGCATTATGATAATTTGCAATTTGGAGCAACACAATATCTCAATCAATCAATTAGCCTATCGAAATCCACTGCAGGACATAGGCCTCTTCCAAAAGATCCTCCGCCTTGCTCATCCAGTCTGTCCCAGCTACCTTTTTCAGGTCATCCGTTCATCTGGTTGGGGAGGCCTCCCACCTTCCATTTGCCGAATCGCGGTCTCCACTAGGACTCAATAATATCTATGCGATTGAAATTATAATGGTCCGCTCGTGACTAGGACAACTTCTATGAAAAGTAATTGATCACAAATTATGTTTTAAATAAGGCAAAAAAAGAAATAAATCGTCGAACGTGATTTGTGTTTATATGTCTTTATCTCAGAACCCACGCTTTCGTAAACATCACTTCCTAAAAAGCTTTTTTGTTAAAGGTTGCCGCACGCTATGGTATAATAGAGATAATTCATAGAATATGAAAATAAATGTTCACATGGTATACATAACGGGGAAAAAATGGACTAGTTTACGTGGCCTCACACAAATTATTGTGAATAGATGTTACAGTCAATCAATTATTACAGTCTACAGCTGGACATAGGCTAAAGTGCGCCACTTCTGTATTCAGTCTGAGGTAAATATTCAATTGCTATCTATTAACTATTGCATTTACATCAAATAAATTCCTTAATTATCTAAATATAGTTCAATAGAGACATTACCGAACTACTTAGGTACACACCAGATTGAATTGTACGTGAAAGAGTAACAAGCATAAAATCACACATAAATCATTCCATCCTAATAAACATTCACACATTTATAATATTAGTAGGTTTTGCACGATTAATAAATGACTAGCATTGCCACGCGGTTTCACCCGCATAAGTCATGATCCCGTGGGAATACCGAGACAAAAAGTAGCCTATGTTACTCAGGAATAATGTAGCATTCTAATGGTGAAAGAATTTTAGAAATTACTCCAGTAATTTTTGAGACAATTCGTTACAAACATAGTTAAATACAAATATTTCCACTTTATAATATTAGGTCGTTACATATGAAATTGCCGTTTTTCTTGAAGAAATTGGAGGAAACCCAAATGACAAATCCAAATTTTATGATTTTTTTGTGTATGTATGAGACAACATTAAGCTAACAAACAGCAACTTTTATTACATTTTTGAAAAGTGACATCTGTTAAGTAATACGAAATTTATCATCAAAATGGAAAGCATTTAGGAAGTACTGTTTATGAAGATCAAATTTATTTTTCAAGCGGCCTATAAAAACAAAATTTAATACAGAGTTGTAAAATCTTGCTAGCTAGCTAGCTAGATAGCTATTAAATTACAGGAATAACGAACTCATGAATTTGTAAGAAAATTTCGGCAATTTCATAGCTAAAGACCTATTATTAGTATAGATATAGAAAAAAATTGAATGTCAAAAACTTCTGTAGATGCTGTCTAATGGCATCATACCTTAACATCCATGGCCCATTAGCTGCAGTAAACAAAGCATTTCATTTCTCTATCAGTGTGTGATTGGCGCCATAACTCGTTCATATCTTGAGACTCCTTTGAAATCTTCCTGCCACGACAATGTTCATAAATCTTTGTTAAGCGTGAAACGCTCGCTCCGTGGATGCAGCTCTTTGTGAGCGCTAACAACTTTATTTATGTTATATTGTTTTTCTTTTTATTATTAATACCTGTATTTGATCACTATCTCATAAGTGATGATGTGGTCGCGGATGAAACACGCTTGCCTAGAAGTAAGGTGTTCATGCTAGACTTGAAGACTGAATGTCGCCGCAAGACATATTTATAGGGCTTTATTCCGCCCTGTGCTACTGGATTTGCCACTGGGGTCACAAAACGGAAAAAATCTTCCAGTTTGTGCCACTGTTTGTAGAAACATACTCCTGTTATACACTTTGAATTTGCAACTTTTGTAACCATTCAATACAGGTAATAGCGCAGTGCCGACTTATGAAGATTCCTATGCATTTAACTACCAACCCTTTATTGTTAAAAACATGTAATAGGTATGGATAATGAATGATTCTAACGATACTTACGTTGAAAAACAATATTTATAAAATGTTTTTTTTTATTATTTATTTATTTTTATATTTACAAAAGAACCTCCTTCAACATAAGTGGCCAATGCATCATACGTAATTAGATTATGCTCTATTTTTAAAACAGTGGCACAAACCGGAAGATTTTTTCCGTTTTGTGACCCCAGTGGCAAATCCAGTGGCACAGGGCGGAATAAAGGATTTATAGGAGTTTTTCGAATATACAGGTCTTTTTCCGATCCAAATTTATTTATAATCTATCTTACTATTATATCAAATTGTAAATTAGTTATGTCTGTACATTGGAGATATTTAAAAAAAATACTTTTATTAAGTTAAATGAACGATTCTGAACGTTTTTTTTAATTCTGGTCTGTTTGTTTGTTTATCTGTTAGTTCGCAATTTTGATTTGAACGGATTTTTCAATAAAACAGATCTTGATCAGACTTATAATCTGCCGATTGCAATTGGTAAAGTGGAACCGGAGATATTTCTAAACCACGATAACCGACCTCCAGCGGAGCCGCGGGCATCAGCTAGTATTCTATGTATTTACATAGTACAATGGATATCCCCTTTCTCCCTCCGGGGTAGGCGGAGACAATAATATATCTGCACCCTTCTTCCTATCATTCGCCTTACTTCACACATACTGCGCAATGATCTCATCTTAACTGCATTCACTTCTCTTTCATCATTATTGAGCGAAGCTCGTCAGAGCTGCGCTCTTTTTTTGATGACTCGTGTATTTCGTTAGACCATGTTCTCCTCCCAAACGGCTGAACCGATTCTAATGAAATTTCACACAAGCAAAGATGTTACTGATGGGAAGGACATAGGCTATATAATTAAAAATCATGTGTACCACGAAGGAATAGTCACCGGAAAAAATAATTAAAATCTGATTTCTCAATGAACAAAAAAGCCTCATTCACGCGATTGGTATTAAATTAAGTCATATGTTCATCTACACAAGACAAAAAAAGGAAAAACAAAAATCGGACTAGCCATTAAGGAATTATCACTGTTAGGAAAAGTCCTAGTGAAATTACTCCGCTCAATTTTTGCAACAGCAGAATGAATTACAGACCCAGTGTATCTACATACAAACAATACAAACTCCATCGATTACATCTCCTTTTTACCTCATCCACATAAACCCAACTCGTGGTCCCTTATCTGTAGCCCAGCGTCTATCAACTACAATAACCGTTAATGCTAACAGCCTCAATAACGTTAATATTTACAACGTTATAACTGTTGTAAGGTGTCTCGTTGCTATCAAAGCACGGACATGTTGTCTTGTAACAGATTTGTAGCACGTCTATATGGAAGGAATTGTTGTTAATTTATTGGTATGGAATGTTACTGATACATGTACCTATCAATAGATAAGTACTTAAAGCTATTAATTTATGTCATAGATAAATCAACCCGCGTTATCATAGTCATTGAACAGAAATATAAAATTGACATAGAATCTTTTAGGGTAAATAGAGTCTGGCCGGGACTGCGGGGCGACTAGCACCCCTCCCCCAAACCGGGGCAAGACGGGGACACCGTGGTTCCCAAACCCGAGGGGGCCATCTCGAAACTGGAGATGGCCCAGGGTCAGTCGGGGTGCGAGGGATATGCTCTATGGGCAACCTTACACCCCGGCGTCTGAAGACCCGAAACGGCGTGGGTTTTTAGTCGGTTCAAGCCCAATATAACCGCGCGCTGGCCGGCGGCGGGATTATCCGAGGGGATTTCAGCACGAAAAAAATAAGGGTAAATGGAGTCTCTTCTAAGATCTGTGGGGCCCAAGTTCCCTCCCCTGGTAGCTGGTACACTTGCTGATTAACGAGATCTCGTGGACTCGGGACTCCCGTAAAATTCAAAACAAACCAATACAAGAGAAGCAGTTGAGCGCAACACCGCCTCCAAATTGCTAGCTTGGAACGTGACTGGGATTGACACTTGAATGAATAAGAATATTAGCAATCATTGTATAAAGAACATAACATCATAACATAACATAACATAACTTCACGCCTGTATCCCCGAAGGGTTAGGCAGAGGTGTATTACACACCCACGATTCGCCAGTTGTGTTAAAGTCCCAATGTAATAGGGGGCGAGCCTAACATAACATTTATTAATGCACACATAAATACGAAAAGTCTGAGGTGCCCGGAGTGTGCCCGGGGCGAC
This sequence comes from Cybosia mesomella, assembly GCA_946251805.1. Lineage (NCBI taxonomy): Eukaryota > Metazoa > Arthropoda > Insecta > Lepidoptera > Erebidae > Cybosia > Cybosia mesomella. The sequence continues at coordinate 3,238,997 of OX276396.1, forward strand.
TGAGGATCGAACTCGAGACCTCGTCTCAGCGGTCCGTTACGTACACCACTGGGCTATCGCCGCTTTTTGTATAAACAATATATTGAATATTATTTTTATTAAAAGGTAGCAAGAACGGAATGCTTATTTTTAAGGCTTCTTATTAAAAAAATCCGTTCCCGCAGGGGGAACGCACAGGTAGATTTCGTGAAGCAATATTATTTTATATAGAGAACTACGGACTTTAATCAGTTAAATTTTTTTTCTCGAAAACGGTAACTTTTAGCGAAAAACTTTTCAGACATTTATTTTAGACTTAAAAATGGCCTATCGATTAAAAATGTTTCCGACTGCAAGAATGTTCACCGGTTAGAAGTTATGATTTTTTTCCCGAAAAATTTTGGTTTTTCCCCCCTCCACTTTTAGTTAAAGTTTTAATCTTATAGGTTTTTAATTAAAAGTTGTTGGTATTCATGTATACTATAGGATAAAATTAGAACGGTTCGAATATCTTTCATGGAACGCGAAATTTTGAGGAAATACTGATTTCACAAAAAGTGAGGCCCTACCGTCCCCTTAGGCCGGATTCCACCCGTTCACGAACCAAAACTAAGTTTACACCCAAGCAATTTTTGACCGCAGTTTGAAAGCGATCGGGGCAAAAATGCGACCGTGAGAGTGCCGCAAATTTTGGGAAGTGGAACCATACATACATATATATCGCACACCTAGATAAAGACTAACACAATTCAAAATAATTCAAAATCGAGTTATTATTATTATAGGAATCTGCGTAGTAAACTGCACAAACTCCAAAGACACCTATATTAAAATGTCAAATAATAATAAGTTGACGGCCCTATAAGTGAGTGTTAAAGATTTGATACCCTCGCAACCCCGCCAACAAAAGTCGTGCATCACTAGATGCGGCGGGGATAGACGCTATCCGAGCCCACAAAGACTCAAGTATTTCGAGTTAGTTTATTATTCGTGATTCACTGCAATGAATTATTGGAATTATTTTGAATTAGTCTAGAATTAGTGACTGAATTTTTTATTTTTTTGAGACGATAATCTGACTATTTCGGCTTACTGCAATATTGATGAACCAATGTAAGTATTTTTATTTACCTAACTGAAAATAATTTGTTTTTGTTGAAATAAATTTAGATTGTTTTAGTTGATCGAGTATTTGTGGTTTAAATAAAATTCGCTCTTATTCCAATGTAATAAAATGCTATTCATCTTTCGATTTCAGGATTATTTAGCGTTGATGTTGTATTTTTGACAGTGAGTGAAAAAATACAATTAAAGCGGATATTACTTCGATTATAAAGTTTTTTTTAGTTAGTATAGTCTTTGTGATTTAATTCAAATGAGTCAATTTTATTTGCAGAAGATGAAGGGTTGTGGTCTTCTTATGTTAGAAAAAGTGTTGCCTATTAACCTAATCGAACCTGCGAGCACCGATGTTCAGTTAGACCTGCAAGAAACGGTAGCAACGCCTTCTCTGAGTAACAAACCGTCTGAGGAAACTTTAAATAATGACAATGTAGAGTTAGAAAATAACAACAACCTATTACTAGCACCGTCTATCAGTACCGAGGTGAAACCATCGTTCTATATTCACCGGTTAATAGCGAATGTAGCGATTTTTATGACTCTGATGCTGATCCGCATTTCGTTTTATCTACCAACGCGGGAACCTACCTTAATTGTAGAAAAACAACCCGTCCCTCTAGGTCTCCATCGTCAAGTTCTACCTCGTCTAGCTCTAGTTCACCATCAGGAATAAGTAGCTCTTCAAGCAGCAGTAACACTGAAATGGGTAATCAGTCTATGCCATTGGCTATACCAGATACTGTCACACTTTCATAAAACGATCCTCAACCTTCCCCTCTCAACCATGAAATGAGCATGCTTCAACTATAACTGAGAGCCTTCAGAGGTCCAGGAAAAGATCAAGAAACCCTGCATGCTGGGTCTCAAATGTTAAGAAAGCTCTGCGTAATATAAATTATATAACTTACACCATCAAAAGGGCCCCGAACAGAGCAGTGAAACCTCCATGTACCGACAAATGCAAATTAAAATGCAAAGATAAAATTGCTGAACCACTACGACAAACTTTAAGATACTATTATAATTATAATGTTCAAAGTCTGATAATAATAAATTAAGTAACTTTGGTGATCTCAAATGTTGATGATGACTGATTCCTAAGATTTTTTACATACATAAATAATGGAGCTCAAAACAAAGTCTGATTGTAATGACTATTTAGTCTTTTTACACAATAATTGTAGTTATTTTGAGTTAACAGTTCATATTTTTGCGATCGTACCTACTTATTTAAGAAAATAACAAATGACACTGAAATAGTCATAAGTAGTATTAAAGAGCTGTGATTCTTTTAGTTAAGTATGTCTTTAAAATGGTTAATTATTTTGCTAATGTTTTACCAATCTATTCAAGAACTGATAGAGATTTTTATTAACAGAAGAGTAAATTATGTTTTATTTTCTATGTGCCATTTATTAGAAGTGTTAATTTTGTTAAAATGTTTAGTCAACCTATTCAAGGATTGATAGGGTTTTTTGCTATAGAATTACTGTATTTGTTTTTTATGTGATTTTTATTACAAAACATTAATTTTGATAATTGCTTCTAAACCTTTTCAAAGATTTACAAGGTTTTTCTAGAAATTTTATATAAAAATTGTAATTCTTTGTTATCCTTATTTGTTTATAATTTAAATAATTAATAAAAATAAAATTTTTCTAGTAACAGTATTGTTTTATTTATATTTTTCAACAATGCAATAACATTATAAATGATATACACTACTAATATTGATAGAGATCAGATAGAAAATAAACAGAAAAAGACTGCATTAACTCAAAAATTTTCAGTAACATCAACACAATTAGAGTTAGTAAAATAATTGAATAAATATTTAGGAATGAATACTAGTCTAACTCAAAAAATTAGATTATTAAGGTCATTGTGCTATTTCATGACAAACCGTTAATTAGTAATATAATTAATTGTATATTTACAAACATTATACATTTAAAGTTTCTAAAAAAATAACTACAAATAGAATTAAACGTTTTTTTCGTTTCCTGAAAAAAGTGAGATTTTGAGTTGTGTTAGTCTTTATCTAGGCGTGCGATATATATATATATATATATATATATATATATATATATATATATATATATATAAACTTGTGACCAGTGGTCATTTCGGACTCAGAGGGTCACAACTAGACCTCCTACGAAATTTTTTTTTTTAAATTCGACAGTAGTCAAGAAATCAATAGGTAGATCGATTTCGGGGTGCTTGGTTGGGGACCTCCACGCGGTGCACCCTGGGCAACGGAGAAGGCAGCGCCTCTCTCCTAGGGTGGGAGAGACGCTGCCGCCTACGGCCAACTCCGACCGAGGCGAGGACGGCCCTGTTGAGGGCTGTTCGGAAGCTTTCCACGTGTCCCTCTAATTAGCAGAGGGCACAGTGGAGAGCAAGTAAGGGGGCCATCTCGAAACCGGAGATGGCCCAGGGTCAGTCGGGGTGCGAGGGATATGCTCTATGGGTAACCTTACACCCCGGCGTCTTAAGACCCGAGACGGCGTGCGGTTTTAGTCGGTGCAAGCCCGACATAACCGCCCCCGCTGGAGACCCCCCGCTCTCCAACGGGGGCGGTATCCGAAGGGATTTCCGCACGAAAAAAAAAAAAACGATTTCATCGAAATCTACCTAAAAAACTATTGTAATCTTATGGAGATAGATGTTTCAAATTCTATTAATATAAATAAATAATATCGCTATAAAACAAGATAACTAACAAAACAAAGAGTTTATTAAAGAAATGGAAATTACTTTACACTCACCACTGATCATCAACTCAAATGCATCAAGATTAATGTAACCCCTGAAATTTGAAAGTTCTATAAAAATAACAGATGACTATCTAACATCAAACACTAATATAAATAACGATATATCAAATAAACGTTATATTATGACAGTGAAAAACAACGACGTTTTTTTTTTCAAATTCCTCAAAAAAGTATCTTCACTTATCTTTGGCTTTATCAACAAATTTGTTTTTAAGTTAACAAAACGGTAACTTTTTTTTGTGCGGTAATTCCCCCGTATAACTTACTCTAAAAATTCATGTATACCACGGAGGAATAATTACGGGAAAAAAAAACAATTCGATTTCTCTATGAACAAAAAAGCCTCATTCACACGATTGGTATGAAATTAAGTAATTTGTTCATATACATAAGACAAAAAAGAAAAACGAAACTCGGACTAGCCATTGAGGAATTATCACCGTTAGAAAAAGTCATGGTGAAATTACTTCGCTCAATTTGTGCAACAGCAGAATGTATTGGTATTGCAGACCTAGTTTAATCTAGCGAATTCATTAACCGATATATTGTTCAATGGAATATTTGCAACCAGTAACAAATAATATTCGTTTGAGGTTAATAACCATTAATTGTTATGATAAAATTACGCTTTATGAACGTGTTGTGATATTAGGTACCGATTAAGTACATCATTCGATTTATCTGTGATGATAATCGAACCTTGGGTGGACAGTTTTATACACAGATGCCTCTTTGGTTGGGTGGACAGTTTTATATACAGATGCCTCCTTGGCGTCCATCGCCTCTCAAATTCTTATAATTCACAGTATGTGTATAAAAACGAACCAATCACAAGTCCAATAGCACAATTACAAATAATTGCATACTGTTTCATCTCAACTGTCAAATAGATTCTCATATACTTACACAACTATAGTGGCCTATATGGCACAGTCGCTCTCAGAAATTGCTGAACACCATCAAATTTACGAACGATATTTACTTTGAAAGCATTTAATAATTTAAATAATAATTCATGTATTATTATTAAATATTCATATATATTTTGGTTTTATTAGAGGAGAAATTTAAAAATTTTGATTTTTTTATTGTTTTATGTAAAGTTTTAGAGATAAGGTAGTTGGTAGGTAGGGGTGTGTGTTGGGTAACCTCCTCGAGTGTCGCTCCGATTCCGATCCCGCTGCAGTCCGGGGGGAACGGAATCGGAGCGGACGGTACACCCTGGGCGGCGGTCAATGGCTTCCCCTTCACCCCTTCATAGGGTTGGCATTGATCGTCGGCCAATACCCAACGTGGCGGGAACACATCGCTCTCCGTACTCCTCTGCTTTCAGAGGAGACAGGATGAGCGATGCTGTTAGTGGTGAGATGGCCCAGGGTCAGCCGGGGTGCGAGGGATATGCTCTATGGGTAACCTTACACCCCGGCGTCTTAAGACCCGAGACGGCGTGCGGTTTTGATCGGTGCAAGCCCGACATAACCGCCCCCGCTGGCCGGCGGGGGGGTATCCGAAGGGATTTCCGCACGATAAAAAAAAAAAAAAAAAAAGGTAGTTGGTAGGTAACTTGGCACGTATTGAGCTAATAAGGATGGCGATACAGCTATATTTTTCGTAGCATGATTGAGCCGACCTCGTAGTATTGGACAATCCTGGAAAGTACCACACCTCTCATTTTCCTCTTTTCTCATTCTCTCTTCTCCTTTGTAGATGTGCGTGACACCTTGAAATCCAATGGAACTAAATGGAATTAAATAGACCAAAAAAAACAGCCCGCTGAGTTTCTTGCCGGAGTCTTCTCAGGACAGGGCCGCGTTTCGAACCGGTGGTCCATTTGCCAAACATTACATTTCTTTTTTGACGTTTTGTAAGTTCCGTATTAATGGTTTATACAGAATAAATGGTTTTTGACTTTGACTTTGAACGTAGGATTATTAGCAATATAAAAAAGTAATATTGCTAGAAATTTTACTACAACGTATTTAATAAAAGTGTCAATGTTTAAGTATAGCTGTCAAACTACAACACTACCCAGAATCAAATCCGAAACACTCGACAACTCAACCGCTGCTCTATAACATTTATATTCCAAAATTAATTTTTAAAGCACGCTATTCGTTACACGGCTAAGATTAAGGACGTCTAAAGAAAAAATGGCGTCGAGGCATTCGCTTTAATAGCTTAACTTTTCATCTAGTAACAAATTAACAGGCCGCGTGTCTTAATGCAAATAAACCATGACTGATGTACCGCATTTCTTTAATGATATTTCTCAAGAGATGACAAACAGCTGTTATTTCTTCTACTTTTTAAATTTTTGTTTTCGGACCGAGTTAATGGATGAGAGCGCAAATTAAGAAAAAGATATATATTATAAAGAGTTCTTTGTGTTTTGAATGCAATAGGGTTATAGACGATTTGTAGCAAATATAAATTATAATAATATTCTAGAATAATGACAGCGTCATCCTACTAATATTAGAAACGCGAAAGTTTGTGAGTATGTATGTTTATCTTTGTTGATCTTTCACTCAAAAACGGCTGAACGGATCTGGCTGAAATTTGGCACAGGAATAGATTATAGTCCGGATTAAAACATAGGCTACTTTATCCCGGGAATAGGTTCCCATGGGTTGCGCGAACGGGATCAGAACTCTACGCTGGAATCCTTAACATGTGTTTTTATTGTCTTTCTCATTCTAATAGGTACTATGCTCTATGGGCAACCTTACACCCTCGCGTCTGTAGACCCGAGACGGCGTGCGGTTTGAGTCGGTTCAAGCCCGACATAACCGACCCCGCTGGCACGCGGGGGGGTATCCGAAGGGATTTCCGCACGATAAAAAAAAAAGGTACTAACAATTTCTTACAAAGATTTCATTGTATGTCTTTTTGTCTAACTTCTAGTAAAATATAAAATGAATAGCAAATATAGAACTGAGCAATAATATTGGCTTTATATATTCTCCTTTTCTCTCTTTCTTCCTACCTGATGGTAGCAAGAGTTAGAGTGACACCGTCATCGTCACTGCTTGCCATCATGTATAAAGCGAAGGTACAAAGATCGGGGTGCGAGGGAAATGCCTTATGGACAACCTTACACCCTGAAGGATGGCGTGCGGTTTTAGTCGGTTCAAGCCCAACATAACCACCCCTGCTGGCCTGCAGGAGGGGGTAACCGAGGGGATATCCGCACGAAAACAAAAAAAAAGGTACAAATAATGTTAACTATATGCGTCAGGATATAAAATATCAATGAAACTCACATAAAGTCACATTCCTATAAGAAACGAATTTGATAAACTGTTCCAATTCCGAACTCGTTTTCTATTTTACAAACGATATTGTTAACCTCCCACATACGTACATGTATACGTAATAATATTTTTATCGATATTCTCTATAGCATAAATCAAATATTTATCACCGTAAGTTATGACATAGTGTGAACATACTATCAATGCCGTCTGATTTATGGACGTATGCATAAACAGTAGGTATCATTTTTGAGGCTGTTATCTATTATTACTAAATTATGAATATTACCAGTTATAAATATTGTATTCATAAATTTCGTTTCGAAATCTGTTCCTAAGAGAATTGGTATCATGATTAGGTATGTATTACATTATGCTTTATAAACTCCCTGGTATAGTTAACAATTTCAAGTATAATTAATAAGAATTTCTGCAAATGTTTCCTATGTATCCATACTCAAACACAAATTTCAACTGTCCAGGTTCAGTCCAGGTAATTCCCCTAAAAGAAACTACCACGGGTCCAAATTCCATGTAAGGTTTTTTTTTAACCAACACACAACTTTTAAAAATTGAAACCTGAGGGCCAATTCTCGTAATAAAAAGAAGTTCAAAATTTAGTCTCAATTTTCGCATTCGACACTCCGCTGTCGTGACCGCAACACGTACGCTCTGAGCTCCGACCTATTCACGAATAAGTCACTCAGATATTACGTGCGCTTTTTTCAAAGCGACGTTCTCGATTAACAGATAAAAAGTCAAGTATCACTATAATTATAATATACGGCGATTCTCTGTTGCAGTTACTACGGGCGGCGAGCCAAGGTCGTGTGACGTCACTGCACACCTGCGAGCGGCGCTTCGACGATAGCGAGCCCAGCGACTTTTCGCGCGCTTTTTAACCGTTCTTTGAGCGGCTGATTTGCGCGCGTAAATTTGTTTGGCGAGCTCGGGTTTTTGACCCCTTCAGGGTAGCACTGGTTGATACCTAACGGTGAAAACGAAGCCAGGGCGAGCGGCGACCCGACCCGCAGCTTCACCCCCTCAGGGCAAAGCCAGTCGGACGGGGCTGGGGCAACCGGTGGCGAGGAAGACCTCCTGCCGATCCCAGCCGTCACCAAATTCCCCCCTTACCCATCCCCCCATTCCATTCTCGGGTGTTCGTTTGGTGTGCGGTCCCCTAACCGACCGTACTATCTCGGCATCCGGGCTGCGAGGGACTCACTCATTGCACTTCGAGTGTATGACCAGCTGTTGAGGTACACACCCACACCACAGATACTCATCCTCCCAACTTCGGTTGGGCGGAATTTATTTCGCGTCGACACGAATAGTGTTAGGGCCACGCTACACTCTAGTATAAAGGTCGAACCACACGTATTTAATTATCTTTTAATTAAATTTTTCGTTTTTTGTTGTTATCAGTTAGGCTTATCCTAACTGCATTTTTACCAGGAAAGGGGTAAGCAGGGAAGTCGGCATCATGGCCGAAACTTCCCTGCTTGATCTCCTCCTAATGGACCGGGAGGTCCACGCCTTTTTAAAGGCGAGGTTCGGGGATAGAATCCCGGACTCCCCCATCGTGGGGCCAGACACTCCACATATTACACCCCCAACGACCACCACACCCCCACTACCTAACATCACCACAAAAACAGTCAGGGCCTCTGCCGCGTCGTCAAGCTGCTCGGGCAGCCGTTCTTCTAGGGGCGGATCGCCGACGCGAGAGCGCAGCCCTCTTCCCCCGATCGCCACCGGGGATGAAGATAGCAGTAGGGACAGCATGGACACTGCTGACATCTCTGCCTCCGCCTCGGAGACAGAATCGACGTCCTCCTCCTCCGACGAAGGGTTCACGCCCGTAGCCAGCGGGAAGAGGAGACGCAGCCCAAAAGCCGCACAGGCGGCGCCGCCAGCGAAAGCGCTGAAGAAACCGCCGGTCCTCACCGAAGCCCCAGCTCAGGTAAAGCCCACTCAGGGGCCCACCACCGACGTCCCGGCTCGCAAGGAGCCCACCCCACCCCCCGTTTATGTTCACGACAAAGACCGGTGGACCGCCATCTCCAGCTGGTGCAACGACCAGCACATTCACTTCACCTCCGCCCGTTCCACCCCTCAGGGTATTAAAGTTTCCGTTCCCTCTCCAAGGGACCACCGCGCATTAACCACCCTCCTAAAGGAAAGGAACATTCAGTTCCATTCCTTCACCCTTCAGGAGGACAAGCTTCTCCGCGCCGTCGTGCGTGGAATCCCGAAGGAGGTCTCCTTAGAGGAGATCACTAAATCTCTCAAGGAGGATCAAGGCCTCCCTATTCATAGCGTCCACAGGATGGTCCGCGCTAGGACACACGAGCCCTACGATATGGTCCTTGCCACCCTGGACCGATCCGAGGCCGGCAAGGCCATATTTAAGACTCAGACGGTGTGCCAGTTGGCTGGCATAACCGTCGAACCGCCACACAAGAAGGGGATCATATCCCAATGTCACAGGTGCCAGCAGTACGGGCACTCAGCCCGCAACTGCTATGCCCGCCCAAGGTGCGTCAAGTGCCTTGAGGACCACGCCACAGCAGAGTGTAGCCGTCCGAAGGATAGGGCACTCTGCTCGACACCACCTGCGTGCGTCCTATGCGGGCAAACGGGCCACCCCGCGAACTATCGCGGGTGCCCGAAGGCACCCAAGCAACAACAACAGTCACGCCCATCCGGGCGTACACCTCAGACCGTAGGTCAGTCGCAGCCCCAAGCATCAGCTTCGGCTCCACCGAAGCCCTGCCCATGGGGACCCAACGCAGCCTCCTCAAGGCCTGCGTTCCCCCCCTTGCCGTCCCAGACTAGGAACGCCCAGACTTCGGGGATTCCGGCGCTCATGAGCGTATATGTCCCCCCGCCTCAAGTCACGCAGCCTCTGTTGCCAACACCAGCTCCGCAACAGCCGCGCCCCCAACAACCTCCGCGGTCGCAGGCTGATAGGACACACACACAGCCCCCACCACCACTACAATCACAACCACACACAAACACGGCGAGCCAGCCAGCGACCGGGGAGTCGGACCTCGAAGTCGTGGCACGCTTTGCCAGCATACTCAATTACGCGGAACTGCGCGACATGGCCGCGCAGATCCGCGCAAATGAGGGAAACCCGATGGCACTCCTAGGAGTCACAATTAGGTACTCGACCGTCTTCGAGGCCCTCGCCAACTTCAGAGTAAATCCCTAATGGATTCGCGAAACACTGGCAGAGTCAAACCACGAACACTCAAGTTAGGGTATTTCAACGCGGACGGCTTAGCCGGTCAAAGAGATCAGGTAGGTGAATTCCTTAGGGTCCATCAACCAGACATACTTCTCGTGCAAGAGACCTTTTTAAAGCCCGCCCAGAGAAACCCTAATATTGCGAACTACAACATAGTTCGCAATGATAGGGTCGGCTCCCCTAAGGGCGGGACTCTGATCTATTACAAGAGGTCCTTGCACTGCTCACCTATGGATCCGCCAACGCTGACGAACGTTGAGGTCTCGGTCTGTCGGTTAGGGATGACCGGCCACCAGTCAATAGTCATAGTGTCAGCTTATCTGTCACCAACCAAACAGCTGCTCGGTAGCGATCTCAGGGCCCTATTCGAACTAGGACCCTCAGTCATAGTCGCTGGCGATCTCAACGCCAAACACACCATGTGGAACTGCCCCATCACCTGCACCCGAGGTAGGGTCCTGGAATCGCACTCGAGCACGCTCAACTACGATATAATAGCTCCATTAGAATGTACTCACTTCCCGTATGAAGTGGAACATAGGCCGGCGGTGTTAGACCTGGTGCTTCTTAAGAACGTGAACTTACGTTTGTGCTCTATAGAAGTACTGCACGAGCTTACCTCAGACCATAGGCCAGTTATGGTAGAACTGAAACAGAGACTAGGTCCCATTGATACCGGTCAAGCCCCCCCGAATAGGTGGATTACGGATTGGGCGCGGCTTGAGAAAAGACTCGAGTCGACCGAATCCGTACATCTGAACAAAATACCAGATCACATCGTTAGCGTAGAGGACACCACGGAGGCGATCGACTCCTTCACAGAGCACGTACAATCGTTACTTAATGATTGTTCTCGGAGGGCTCCCGAGACGGAAGACCGTCGCTGGAAGCTCCCCGATGACGTGCGTGATCTGCTGAGGAGGAAGAACGCCGCCGTGCGCGCCTACGATAGGTTCCCTTGCGAAGGCAACAGGGTTAGTCTCCGCAGATTAGAACGGGCCGTTAAGGCTCGCATACAGGAAATGCGTCAAACTCGATGGGACACTACATTAAGCGATCTTGAGCCGTCTCACGTCGCTTTCTGGCAGTTGTCTCGATCTTTGAGGAAAGACGTGGTCGCCCCTATGCCTCCCTTAAAGAGGCCCAATCAGTCAGAAGCTTTCGAAGATGTAGAAAAGGCGGAATGTCTGGCCGAAAGTCTCGAGTCTCAATGTTCGCCCAGCACCCTACACACCGACTTAGAACACGTACGCGAAATAAACTCTGATGTGGAACGGCAAGCTTCACTTCCGTTACCACCGGACAGCGACGGTCATATCGACCCAGTCACCCCGGAAGAGGTTCAGGAGATCATCAAGGGCTTGCACACGCGTAAAGCACCCGGCTCGGACGGCATCACAAATAAAGTCATTAAATTATTCCCAGAGAGGTTACTCGTCCTTCTGACATACATTTTTAACGCAGCGCTCAAAAATAACATCTTTCCGCAGCAATGGAAAGAGGCCGTGGTCATTGGGATACCCAAGCCCGGTAAGCCAAAGTCCGAGCCGACCAGTTATAGACCGATCAGTCTGCTTAAAGGTTTAGGGAAAATCTATGAGCGACTAGTATGCAATAGGCTGAAAGCATTTGCCGATGCAAAGGGTCTCATTCCGAACGAGCAGTTTGGCTTCCGCGATCAACACTCATGCGTACAACAAGTGCACCGCATCGTTGAGCACGCCAGCGAGCGGTTGCAGTTCAATCAATTCACAGGGGTTCTCTTCTTCGACGTAGCGAAGGCGTTCGACAAAGTGTGGCACAACGGCCTCATTTGGAAGCTGTTCCACATGGGAGTGCCACACAGGCTCGTACTCATCATACGGGACTACTTGTCGAACAGAAGCTATCGCTACCGAGTGGAAGGGACCCTCTCGGATCCTCACCCCATTCGCGCCGGTGTACCGCAGGGGTCGGTACTCTCACCCATCTTGTTCACGTTATTCACGTCAGATATACCTTTGCACGGGCAAGTGAAGACGGCACTTTTCGCAGACGACACAGCCATCTTCCACTCGGGACTTAATCCCAACATAGTAGCTAGAAAACTCCAATCCGCGGCCGACACCCTAGGGGCATGGTTTCGGAAATGGAGGATAGAGGTTAATCCAGATAAGAGTCAGGCCGTGCTGATCCACAGAAGGAGGCGCGACCTGTATCCCTTAGAGGGACTTACACAGATTAGGATGTTTGGCAAGCCGATCCCTTGGGCTAGGCAAGCCAAATATTTAGGTATCATCCTTGATGATCGCCTCAGCTTCAAAGCTCACCTCAAAGCGGTCCGCGATCGGGCCGCCTTCGTATTAGGTAGACTACATAGCTTAGTGAACTCTCGTTCTAGGTTATCACTTAGGAGTAAAGTCAGACTTTACACTAGTTGTGTTAGGCCAATCATGACATACGGATGTCCGGTTTTCGCTCATGTTAGTGAACAAAGGATCCATAGGCTACAAACACTACAAAATCGTTTCATGCGCCGAGCTACGGGAGCACCGTGGTTTATGCGTAATGTCGAGCTTCACACCGACCTAGAACTGCCGACGATCAGGCAGTACATAAAACAGTGCTCCCTTAGCTACTTTGACTCTGCCCCGACTCACCCCAACCCTCTAGTGGTTGAGGCTGTAAACTACACACCGAGTTTAATTTCACGCACGCGGAGACCTAGACACGCTCTCGGAGAGCCCGATGATGCAATAACACTCGCTCAACGAAGAGCCTACACAGCTCGCGGAGCTACACAAAATAAACCGCGGTTCCGTCTTCGCCGACGAGGGCGGAACACGCGCCGCGCTTTGTTCGTAAATGTGGGCCTAGGTCGCCCCAGTATTAATCCAGCAGCAGCCCAAGCCGAGGCCGCCCCAACTGGGGACCCTTGAGGCGTGTTGCTTAAAATCAACTTTCGGCTGAGAGCCCTATGCGCTCGCCACACTGTTCGCGTAAGGTTGTAGAGGCCTGTCGGCCAACAACCCACACCGCACACAAAAAAAAAAAAAAAAAAAAAATAGTCTCAATTTTAGGGGTGGTAGGTGGTAGGTGGGGTGGTAATTTATTTTATGGGAATTACCGATCCTGGATAGTTGAAATTTGTGGTAGTAAACATTTACCGAAATTCTTATGAATTATACAACAACTAGCGGACGCCAGCGGCTTCGCCCGCGTGATATTATGCATATACAAATACAAACCTTAATCTTGATTCGCTCTATCTATTAAAAAAACCGCAGCAAAATCCGTTACGTTGTCATGAAGATCTCAGCATACATAGGGACAGACAGACGGGGAAAGCGACTTTGTTTTATACCATGTAGTGATAAGTAATATAGCAATTATTTAAAAAATAAAAAAACCGCTTCATATAGCTACGAACTAGATGTTGAACATGGTCAATTGTACATACATACATACATACATAAACTCACGCCTATATCCCCGAAGGGGTAGGCAGAGGTGCTAGCACCCACATTTCGCCAGTTTTATGTTTAGGTCCCAATGTCATAGGTGGCGAGCCTATTGCCATTAACCGGGCACTTATAAACCTGCGATAAATACACACATAACTTCGAAAAGCATCGAAAAGTAATTGGTGTGTGCCATTGTAAAACCTGGGATCGAACCCGACACCTCGTCTCAGCAATCCCTTACCCATACCACTAGGCTATCGCGGTTCTCGGTTTATTGTATTGGACGAAAAATAAGACCTACATCTCTAAACTTAAAACTCCGACAAAAAATGACTTAAAAATAGTTCATCTCCTTTGGGGCCTGCTGAATATCGGTGTCATCATTTTATCTGTGAATATTAAGTCATTTTTTGTGACAACAATACTTCCATCCTCAAGTTAAAGAGCGGTTAAGTGACTTCTGGTCAAGTTTCACATCTTAACTTTGAACAAATATTTATATATTTCAATGGCAACTGTATTCTCGCAAATGATCAAAAATATATCCGACCACTGTTAAATGAAAACGTAATTGCAGATTTAGAGAAAATACTAGCATAGGTTTTAAAGTATGCCCACATTTTTTTCCTCTAGCTCGAAATTTGCTTTTTCAAGTAGCCGCTTTTTAGTTTAATACACCTCTGCCTACCCCTTCGGGGATACATGCATGAAGTTATGTTATGTTGCCATAAACGAGCTGCAATAAACGAGATTAATCACATCAAAATATGTTCCGCATATGTGCAATGAAGTTCCACATTAGAAGCTTTTGAAATAACCATTAATGAATTACCAAGCATAATTTCATACGCCTCTGAAGCCATCACTAACAAAATATGACAGACTAATATGAAATAATTCAAACAAATGTACCCAAAGACCATATCCTGCTCACCCCTCAAGAATAAAACCATGAAGATAACAATAACGGCAAAAAGGGAAAAATAAATTCAGCAGCGTTCATCGAGTTTATTTGCGGCCCATAACTCAGTAATATCGCGCTCAAAGACTGCCCCATTTAACTTGAGAAACGGCTCTTCGCGACAGATTTCATAAAAATATCACCCCAACTGTGATTTCAGATGTTTTATATCAAATGGTATCTCTTGGAGTTGGATTGGGAACTTTAGGATAGGCTTTTAGGCTGATAGTTGTGGAAAATTTAGGGGGATAGGACCTAAATCAGATTATTTAGGACGGTTTGTTATTAGGTCTTTAAGAGAAAACTTTATAAAATTATATGTGTAATATTTTTTAACCATTAGATTCTTATAATCTTTATCGATCTTTCTGTTAGAGCTTCCAAGGAGATAAAAATACGGGGACCTTCGAATAATAAGTTTTTACATGGTTGGCAACATGTCTGTTATCGCGTCCATAGGTTACGGTAACTATTTACCATCAGGTAGGCTCATGGGCCACCTTAGTGGTTTTAACAATGCTTTCATTTTCATTGGTAAAATTAACCTTCGTTAGACTAGCAAGAGTTCCGATGGTATAAAATATATTGAATTAATGTGCAATTGACAGTATCTTGTCGGATTTTATTAAATAGAGTAACAGAGCTTTTTTTAACTTAAGCCTTCGTTAACACCTATGGTCATCTGGAATAAATTATCTTTTAAATGGTGAAATAAATTTTGCAATAAGTGCAGTGGTTCCGATGATTTACCCCAGATAGATAAACAAACTCACAAAATTCGGGCTCTCTCTTTATAATATTAATATAGAAAACCTACGTCCGCAACCTTAATTTACCGTATGGCGACACCACATTTACCCACCGCCATCTAGTGACAATAAGTTGAACTACTTCTAAACTACTACGTCACTAGATACCGATCCTGAATCGCGAAATTGAAGTTCGCGTGGTGGAATAACATATATTATACTACATCCCAACGTTCCGCCAGGCGTGATCACCTTGCCTGGTCGGAGGATCCTCCCTTTGGGTTGGAAGAACATCACACCCCGTTCCTCCACAACCTTATTTCATTTACTTAGACTTTAACTACCTACTACTACTACTCACAATAACATCCTTGAAACATTCACATAACTGAATCTATTGTTAGTTTACGAGAAGAAAAAATTTACTCCATTCTCAGTTTAAAATTTAAAAACTTGAAATATAGCAGACAACACGGCTCCTTAAACCGCTTACAGTGGCATTTCTGAGCTTCAAAAAAAACGTAACAAAAGACAAAACTCCAAAACACACTTAACGAGAAACCGCAGAAGCTCAGCAATGTATCAAAGAAACCTTTAACTTTTATGAAAAGCCGGCGGGAGACTGTATATCATGTTAAATGGGCCAACCTCTCGCGCTGTTGTAACTTACTGCTCCTAAAATGTTCCGGCAAAACCAAACTGTGTTTGATTCTTGATGCTTGTTGCTTGGCCGGCGTCCAGTAGACAAAACTATGGTGATAGGTAGTGTTAACAAATGACTAGGACAAGACAGGACTTTATTCGCTTTAGCCTTAGGCTTGTAAAAAGTGTATTATGATCTTCCAACTCTAGAGCACAAGGGTGAAAATGGTATCAAACCAACTGCACCTATAAACCGGTACACCTGCTGATTGACAAACGATGCTCTGGGGAAGGTTTTCCTCTTCTTTCCTCATTTGGAGATCAGACGTAAGTCGCTACCAGGGACTTAAAAACACATTCATAAAGGTTACATAATTATATGGGTTATATAATTAAAGGGTTAATTTAAAGGGTTTCCTTCTGAAACAGTTTGAAAAAACAGGGTTACAGTTTGGGTCCCTAGGCGCTACGAAAAAAACCGCCTAAGCCAAACCAAATGACGGAGAAGGTGATAGCGGACCCTGGACTCCGAAGTGAAAGACTCGAATGAAACCGGGAACGATGCTAAGATCATGATGTATAATAGAAAAGAAAGAAAGAAAGATTTATATATCTTCTCTATATATAAAAATGAATTGCTGTTCGTTGGTCTCGCTAAAACTCGAGAACGGCTGGACCGATTTGGCTAATTTTGGTCTTGAATTATTTGTGGAGGTCCAGGGAAGGTTTAAAAGGTGAATAAATATGGAAGTTGTTATCGATTGAGGCAGTACGAAGTCTGCCGGGTCAGCTAGTAATAGATATTATTCATCGGCAAATCCCGTTAGTGTGAAACAAAAATACTGATAATGTGCCCGGTAGATGACAATAGGCTCGCCCCCTATTACATTGGGACCTTAACATAATTGGCGAATCGTGGGTGTGTAATACACCCTGCCTGCCCGAAGGGGTCTTCGGGAATACAGGCGTGAGGTTACGTTATGTTATGTTATGTAAAAATACTTGTTGGCGATAAGAAATACAAATACCCAAGACTATAACCTAGGTGCCCACAGTATTAGCACTCGTTCTGTGTCTTCAGGCAAATTTGAAGTACCGAGAGTAAATACCAATTTTGGAGACAGAACTTTAAAAAATCCTATACCGTACCTTTTTTTTTTGTCGTCCGGAAATCCCTTCGGATACCCCCCCGCCGGCCAGCATTTTATTTATTAATATAGGAAAAGTAAATAAAAAAATAACAATGAAATTCAAAAATCATGACAAGAATTAAATAGTTACTGTAAAAGATTTTATCGCATGAATACAAAATGTTCATAACAATTGTGTATAAAATTCTCAATTTATTACCTCGTTTATAAAATTTCATTGTATTAGTATAAATTTAGTTGATAATTATTTTAATGTCATGTAATAGTTAAATAATGTATTACGACAGCCGAAACTCTCATGTATCATCTTAATGGCGCACACAAATATTACAACATGAGACCAGTAGGTACGGAAAACTGTGATGCTCGCGAAGGAGATGGCGGAGCGCGCCCGGGAGAGGTTCAGAACTCTCCCGGCCCGCCGAGCCCGCAACATGCTCGCCGTGCATCGCAGGCGACTCAGGCGCCGGAGGTCGCTCAACGACCTCCGTCCTCCATGAGTGCAGGCCTGGGGGTGGCAGGTGAGGTCGCCTGTCACCCCAGCAGAAGCAGGCCGGGACGGTGGGGCGACTAGCGCCCCTCCCCCAAACCGGGGCAAGACGGGGACACCGTGGTTCCCAAACCCGAGGGGGCCATTTCGAAACCGGAGATGACCCAGGGTCAGTCGGGGTGCGAGGGATATGCTCTATGGGCAACCTTACACCCCGGCGTCTGTAGACCCGAGACGGCGTGCGGTTTTAGTCGGTTCAAACCCGACATAACCGCCCTCGCTGGCTGGCGGGGGGGTACCCGAAGGGATTTCCGCACGAAAAAAAAAAAAGGTACGGAAGACTTTCCCATTAGTATTGTAACATTTTATTGAGCTGAGTGAGACATTAGTCCGATTTTGAATATTGTTTTTGATAGTTATTCGGGAGTTTTGGACGACTGTTTTGGCGCCAAAACTTGTCCAATAGATTTGACCGCTATTGCGGAACCAGATTTTGAAAATTTTGAACAGTGATCATTCCTTCGTGGCAAGTCCGATTTTGAAAATCCTTTTTGAAAGTCACAACTCTGGACATGCTTTCTGAGCGTGTAAAGTTTGGTCACAGTGTCTCGAGCGGTTGTTATATAATTCCATCTGGATTTTTTTTATCGGTGATCATTCCTCTGTGGTATCATTAATTTTTTCAAAATATATCCATAAACCGATGATTGGATTAGTAGTTTAGGAGGAGACCTGTGACAAAGAAAATCCTGAAGTCTGGTATGAGGAGCTTTCGCTCGACTTCGTCTCACTTAGCTCAAATATAGTAGCCACTGTATTTTATTCAGTGAAAAAGTAATTATACTCGTAACTTTGTCACATACATACTGGTATAATTTTCGAGGCACTTTTACACAAATTATGCGAACTTTTTGTGTCCTCCTCTGACAGGCTCCAAAACTGTTACTTTCTTCGTAACCTTCTCTTAAGTATTTTGATTCTGTGCCAAGATATACAATTTGTGGTTTAGTAATTATTCGTAAGATGACTTTTTTGTGAAATACGAGGTGTCAGAGCTATTGGAAAGTTGAACGATGTCGTGATTTCAGAACAGCGTTCACCGAAAACGCACAGCTTCAACCAGTGGGTCTAGCATAATGGAATGTTGCACAGTAGTCTTTATAGACTGTGAAATATATCCTGGATGGTTTCAGTACGGAGTCACGTCTTATACGAATTTGGGATCTACTTTTTTTTTTTTTTTATCGTGCGGAAATCCCTTCGGATACCCCCCCGCCGGCCAGCGGGGGCGGTTATGTCGGGCTTGCACCGACTAAAACCGCACGCCGTCTCGGGTCTTCAGACGCCGGGGTGTAAGGTTACCCATAGAGCATATCCCTCGCACCCCGGCTGACCCTGGGCCATCTCACCACTAACAGCATCGCTCATCCTGTCTCCTCTGAAAGCAGAGGAGTACGGAGAGCGATGTGTTCCCGCCACGTTGGGTATTGGCCGACGATCAATGCCAACCCTATGAAGGGGTGAAGGGGAAGTCATTGACCGCCGCCCAGGGTGTACCGGTCGCTCCGATTCCGTTCCCCCCGGACTGCAGCGGGATCGGAATCGGAGCGACACTCGAGGAGGTTACCCAACACACACCCCAATTTGGGATCTACCTGATGTCCTTGGTTTTATTTATGATTCAATTTTCTGTTAAGAGTCACATGAACCCTTTGCGAGGAACGATCAGATCTCAAGGTTTATATAGGAGGCTGGCGTGCCTCATAAGTCCATTTTATAGCTCACGCACTATCTGATGCACATTAAAGATATGTAATTTTATTCATTGGCAGCAACCGTTTTTTCGTGCGGAAATCCCTTCGGATACCCCGCCGGCCAGAGGGGGTGGTTATGTCGGACTTGAACCGATTAAAACCGAACGTAGTCTCGGGTCTTCAGATGCCGGTGTGTGAGGTGGCCTAATAAGGCAATTCCCTCGCACCCCGACTATCTATCCGCAACCCTATCTACCCATGAAAATTAAACTTTCCGAACAGGAGAGATGAAAAGTAACTTTATTGAAGGATCGCTTCTAGTGCAGATAGCCCAGTGGCGTACGTAACGGACTGCTGAGACGAGGTCTCGAGTTCGATCCCCAGTCGCCCCGGGCACACACCTTTGAATTTTCGTAGTTATGTGTGCATTAATAAATGTTAATTATCGCTCGCTTAATAATGTGCCCGGTAGATGGCAATAGGCTCGACCCCTATTACATTGGGACCTTAACATAACTGGCGAATCGTGTGTGTACGCAGATGATATCACTCTGCATAGTTATTGAGGAACATAGTATTGTATTAAGGGACATAGAAACTTAACATTACTGTCGGAAGCTGAAGTTATCAATATAGCTCGCAGTATAAGCAAACTAAAATGACAATGGGTTGGCCAGCCACATCTATCGAAGGACCGAATAATACATACTAACAACTTCCTAACTTCAACTACTGGAACCATTTATACTTTACTAAACCTTCAAGTGGGCCATTAGCTTATTAGCTAACTTAGGTCGTACAAATTTCACTGAACTGGTTTCTCGCGTTCTCGGGTAATGCAGATTAGTTCCTAAGTACTAGCTGCAATCAACAAACACGTCCTTAATTCGAGGCCACTTAAGCAGACAATAAGATTTACTGAATAAGCAGCCACTACATTAATTAGCCATTCCACTGAACACGACAGCGAACCGCAGATTCGGCAGAGAAAACAATTTGTAACAAAAACATAGCTGTTATACGAACACTTAATTAAAACGCAAATTGGCGACTGCGGCTACCCGGATCCCTGGTAGCAGGGATGGGACATTACGTATTACTGCTATCGATAAAATAAAAAAACAAACTGAGAATAAATCGAATTTCCATACTATGGTAGATGCGAAAGTTTGAATGAATTGATGTTTGTTTGTTACTCGATCACGCTACGGTTGTTCAGCCATGTAGCACTTGCGACTATACGCACCTTATTTTGGCAGTTCCACACTGCATATTGGAGTTTTCACATTCCATTTATACATTGTTTGCATTCCTTGCACTCGATTTACTTACATAAAAAAGGATAATTACACAATTACTATAATTGTAGATTTAATCTAGATCCTATTCAAAACTATTTACATTTTCATTGTTGGTAGGTCACTCTGACGTTTCTGACAGTCATTTGCCACAGATTATTAATCGATGGCTTGGTACAAACATTTTGATGCATATTTACTTTTAGATATAAATAAATTGCTAATAGTAAATAAATAGCTAGTAATAAATATATAGTTTTTAATTATATAGTTATTTATTATTGTAATAACCGCGTTCGGATTAGATAATTCACTTGGTCCTAATTAAGCGATGGTCTGTTATAGATGATTCGAGTAGCGTTTGGCGATGGTTAAATGTCACGTTCCACACAGTAGGTGAATTTCGATTTGCAATATTTGAATAAGAGATTAATTCCGGCGGAGCGTAATATTTGGCCAATAAACTTATTCTCAATTCTGGTGGCGTGAAAGAAATGAAAATGTGAAATAGTCACCTTTAAATACGCGTTTGTATTTGTTTGACAAGAGGAAAGTTCATAGAACCTTCTAGAATGTTTGCGTGTAGTGAAATGAAAAATCAGTAGCGACAATTCCATATTGAGGCGGAAATACGTGCTTGTGCCATACTGTTGGACCGCGATTTGACATTAAGTCTGAGAGGGGAACGATGATGAAGGAAAATCATTTCTGGTCGTTTTCTAAATTGGAGGTGCCGCCAGGTGCTTACAAATATTATAACAAGACCCGCGATAAAAGGTATTTATGATTTTATCAATAATTATCGTGGATCGCGAGTATTAATACGTTGTGCAAATATCGTGTTCTAATGTCATCGTGTTTGTCTTGTCTACACAGCGGGTTTTTTCCTACCGGTTCAGTGCCTGGGTCTCTTCCACCCTGACGCCTGACACGATCAGCAGAGAGGTGCCGATAGCACCCCCCTGCGCCCAATAAGACCCTGGTTCCGAATAATGGATTGCTGGTAACCGATGTCAAACATCGGCCTCATTAATTATCTTGGTTTTTAACGTCGCCACCTACGAATGGCACACGCAAATTGCCGACCTCCTTCTGAGTCAAGCAACTTTTACATTCAAATTTAAACGTCGCAGTCTTGATGCACATAGCGGCATCAGGTGAAATTTCGCTGGGCTGGTGGTAGTTTACTGACCCCAAGACTGCTATATAATCGTAGGGCCGGCCTAGCGCGTTTCGTCTCCGTGCAACCAGTACTTCTAAGGGCAACGTTTTTTTGATATTGGTGTAGTGGCGTTGCACAAACATAATATTGTAATTTTTGTATCAAACAGTCGGTTGATATTCGGATTTACTCCCACAGTCGGGGGCGACTGTGTGTAGCACATCCAGAGTCATCCGCTCATACCTTTTACTATTTATAACACATAACTATAAATAGCTCATAATTTCAAGAACAATGTGTTTATTGTGTTCTGCATGCTTTATTGTCTTATGTAACCATTAAATATTGATGCAAGTATAAAACAGTGCTTTCTTTTCTGAATCCAATGCAACAATAACCAAATAACCAGACAAATACGGCCCTTACTCTAAAAGGTCCAATGTATCTGCTGGCTCCGCTTTCCAGGTAATCCCAATTATTTCTCATCACAATTGTATTGTTAGCGTAACGCACATGATCTTCATCGTCGTTACGCTACAGCCAGAACGGATATGGATGAAATTTGGATGATTGTAATATGGAATAACAATATAATAACAAAAAACTTTTTATCCTTTGAAAAGGTTCGTGTAGATTGCGAAGCTGGATCAGTTTTACTAAGGCCACAAACATGCTTGTTTGATTACCTGAAGGTAAAGCGGTACTGTGGCTAATGAACATTTATGATACTAGTGGTTTCATCGCGGATTACAACCTTTGGAGGGGAAAATAATGAAAATAGGAAAAGAGTCAAGCCTATAGGACTCTCACAAACTGTATAATATACAAATTTGAAAAATTTTATAACACTGAATATGTCTTTCTTCTGCAAAGAGCTACTAATACACAGTAAGTATCTTTCAGGGTCGGAGAGAATCCACTGGCAAAGTAACTCTTTCCTACACCATTCTCTGCTGTAGCCACAGTATATTTTTTATCTTATTGGAATATGGTTTAAAAGATAGGCATAAATGTTGTTTCGTCAACTACTCGTTCACTAGGTGGTCTTAACTGAACACTATTTCATAGGCTGTCTACTGTCACATGGGGAACCATACTAACCCTAGTGCGATGCCCAAAGGAAGAAATGGGATGGACCTTGTATACCATAACAACAGAACCATATCCTACTAATAAACAACGATATGTGTTGAAATGAAAACTTCTAACCTTTTTCTTGCTCACATTTCAAAAATTATTCCTTAATTTATATGAAACGTTATCGACATAAAAGTGTCCCTTCCCTATCCAGCATCACAGGTTTGCATAATAAACGTGAGATATTTGCATAAAATCACTCGACATGGTCCGTTCCTAACCTATTTGACTTTCAAAAAATAACTCTCAGCACTGCATTGATTGGTTTTCATTGCAAATTAGTGTGAATCTTGGCAAGTGTTGTCACAATCTAGAGGATGATGTTTGTGGGTCGGAGGTTTTATGTTATGGTATCACCACATAACGCATCGTAATTTTTTCAAATTCTATAAGTTAATCTTCGCCTTAGTTGTGGTATCTTACTTATCAATTTGTAAACACAATCATGAGATTATGTGGTATTAAAACCGGCCAAGTGCGAGTCGGCCTCGCGCACGAAAGGTTCCGTTCCATTATCTATAAACCGGCAAAAAATCACGTTTGTTGAATGAGAGCCTCCGTACATATTTATTTTATTCTGTTTTTTTTTTGTTTTTTGTTGTTATAGATATTATATAGAATTTTCCAAATTCATTCCTCATAACCTTTCCCCTATGGTCTTGCAAAGCTGATGTGTTGGTTATAAGTGGTACTTTGTGACCTACACATTATCACGAAACCTCACCTCCACGCTGGTGCAACTGCAAATTAAAGGTGCCAATCCGAGAAAGACGGCAGACCGTAACCACAGGTGAAATAAATAGAAACCAGTTGTGTCGCTGCGGTCGACTGCAGGTAATTCTATACGGTTGCGGTCTGCAGTCGGTTTTGCAATCACACCTTAAAATGGACGAGGTTCTGGTGCAGGCCTACCTCACGGGTTTACAACCAAAAGAAACAAACAAACCAAGAGATGACAGCGGATCTTGAAGCTTTGGTTGAAACTGGGATTAGCATTCGGATGAAAATTACTTGAAGAAAAAAAATTTTTGCAAAAATTTTGCAAACAAAAGTTACAAATAATGTTGGAAAACGTAATATGATAACCATTTTGTAAGTATATAAGTCAGACTAATATAATATTTACAAAAAATAGTATGTGTGTAGTTATGTACGCACGTAAGAAGTTATACTTCTTTGCCGTAACACAAGATAATAAAAATCTTTATAAAAAAATTATCCTACGCGTTATTCTACGTTTGTAGAAATAATAATGTAAAAAATTATTTCTGTTTAAGATACATACCTCTACCCTCTAACCTCAAATTTTACAAACGTACTCAAAATAAAATGTTGACTAGCTAACTTCTAACTTCTTTTCGTGACGTTGTGCGCGCGCATCGTAATAATTTACTCTCATAATTTCAGTTTAACATAGAAAAACAAGATTTATTTGCTACATAAACTGTTTACCCATTCAAGCAGTGGATTAAATATCGGTTAACTCGACCTTCAAAGAGACCGTAAACCCAACATTATACCCATGTCCGAAATTTTCGGACACTTGATTGATGACCTGAGAGTCATTACGGGGTATTAGAATAATTCATAGACCTGAATATAAACAAAAAAAAACCATAACAATAATAATAAATATTAGGTTCACTATATAGGGTTGTAAATTTTAATATCGATATTGTCATCTGTTAGATATCGATAATGGATAATACCGATAAATTTTATGGAAGTTATTAATATTATGTAAAAGCAATTAAGAACGTTGTTCGTACTTTTAAATAATAGAAATAATGTTGTGTAGTGAATAAAATTATTAAAATATCATGATGGTCTATAATCTTACGTACGTTATTTATTTATTTAAATTTATGAACACACAATCATACAAAAGAATGGGTACATTAGTGGAGAAAGACGTGCAATGGCACTTTTTTTTTTTATTTAGGACACGTCAATTTGACTTCACCTCGCCTGATGGTAAGCTGAAGGTAAAGTCTCAGGAAAGAGGGTCACCATTACATACATGTACCATGTTAATAATGGTGGCACTCAGCTTGACGGCCTCATCAGAAGAGGATTGTCGTCGCAGCACCGCGTGACACCCACCGGTCCCACTAGTGCTGCGACCACAACCCCCCTGCCCGGCTATGCACTTGCTGACCCCTGAACGCAATCAAAGCGAAATCTTCTAGGTTAAATCGATGTTATAGTACCGATAACTACTTTGATACAATCGATGTTATCGTTTATCCGATATATAGTTGCAACCCTAACTATAATAAATAGACCGATTACTGATTGGCCCCAATCACTCAAACATTGGACAAAAACTATGAAATCGATCAGCATTCGTACGTAACGAGCCGTTCACTACAAAATTATTAGTTTATCCGACGTTTAGCGATAACTGGTATGTTATTTGGTCCGAATATAATTGCGGATAATGTACCTGGGTCAAATAATAACAGTGCGGTAGTAAATGTTTGGAAAAAACTAGGAGATTATAGGGGTGAAGAAGGTTGAAGTAGGTTAGTAGGAGGTTGGGTGTAGGCGCCTTCAGACGAGACGTTTTTTTTTTAAATATTCAAGGACATTTTACACAACGCTCTCTAGACCCAAATTAAGCATAATTTTCAGTATTTTATTAAGTTTGTTTGTGAAAGTCAAATCTTGTAAGCCGAATTAGAAATACTTCCTTTTATACTATAGAATTGAATTTTTATACGTTGGTTCAGTTCCGATTATCTTTTTACTATTCAATTATTAAACTGCTAAGATGACAAACGGGCAGAGACAACAGTCCATCTGTTTGTTTCTATATGTAAGTATGAACATACATGTACATAGAAAATGTATATACATCCGCGTTTTAGAACCCATGCCACAAGTTAGTTAGTAGTACTCTAGATGGCACTGTGTAGTGTGTTATAGAATATTATCTATTTCTTTTTTACATTAGGTTATTACTATCTGCTTCTGACGTAAGGTCACACTTCACGATCTTCCTCTACTGTTATTAAGCCTTTGCAAGTCTGCCGGTTACGAGAGCTTTGCCACCTTAGTAATATTTAAAAAAAAAACATGTATTTTTTGTAACATCTGTAAGCCTCGAAACCTTACTTACCTTACTTCTGACCTTACACACTTCACGATCTTCCTCTACTGTTATTAAGCCTTTGCAAGTCTGCCGGTTACGAGAGCTTTGCCACCTTAGTAATATTTAAAAAAAACATGTATTTATTGTAACATCTGCAAGCCTCGAAATTAAATCTGACACCTACGATATAATGGCGCATTCACTTACATTCACAAACCTTAAATAAATCAAGTGACGCCCTCAAACATGAGTGTTGTATTTCAAATAAGCACTTATTATGTTTGCAATAACTGGCGTGAGAGAGATCGAGAGAGAGAGAGATGCCAGTTTCAGTGTACAATGGCATCAGGCTGTCAACAATACAATTACAAAGGAATAACTCCAGAGCAAGAGATAAATTATAGCAATGTGGTAAAATGCGATTGCAGGATCCCATCCCAGCCCATGACGAATTTACTCTCTTACCCCCGTGCCCCTCCACCTGTACTATCGAGGACCTATGTAGGGCAACGGTCAAGGCTGTGGCTATGGCCAAGTATGAAGCTGACCATATCTAGTAAGAAGATTAAGATTATTAGCCATTGACTCAATGAAGAATAGCACGACCTCTGTGACGACCTCTGTGGCGTAACGGTAAAGCATTCGACTGCCAAGTCAGAGGTTGCGGGTTCGATTCCCGCTCATTGCAAATATATATATATAGATTTGCATTGGTCTGGGTGTTTCTATGTATAATATGTATATATTTGCAAAAAAAAAGGTAGCTAAGTATGTTCAACAAGCTGTGCTTAGTTTGGGTCTAGATGGCGCTGTGTAATTATGTCCAAAACAATGTTTTAAAATACCAACTTGGTACGAAGTTATTTAATTACTTATGACGGCTTTATCCACAAAAGACTAGACAAAGATGTAATAACAGCCGCTTTTACGGCAACCCAATAATACTGTCTAACCAGAGAATTGAAGATACGAGACCTCCAAAGCTTTCAGCTCGGAGTCTACTCTACTCTACTCATCATCATTTTAGCGTCCGTTTGAGCTCTACTAATACCTTGGAACCTCTGCAGTAGCGAAGAAACATTACCTCTCTGCCAGTATTTAATCACCTCTACTACAGCGAGTGTTCTGATGAGCTTTTTCAACTAATCTCACCGTCTCCCTTCCGATCCAGAATAACACTTGCTGGACTGTGATACCACCCGCACATGGTAAAAACAATACTGTCCCGAAATTAGCGGTTCGGTCCTTTCTTTGTCACACGATAAAGAGCTGGAATGCTCTACCCGTATTTTCTTCTTCTTACAATATCGGGTTCTTCAAGCGGGGCGTGAAAATTCATCTGTTGAGGCCGTCAAGGTAGTAACAACTATTTAAGGATCGTCAGCATCTGGGATGGTAGCCCGTATCTTCTAAACTTCAACCTAGTTTCTCACCATCCAGTAGGGTGCAGTAAATTAAGGAACTGAATATAAAAAGAAGCAAATCTCTACGGGGCAGCCTGCGCCAAAGCCGTTAAGCAGCAGGTGTACCGGCTTGCAGCCGAGGCTGGCTTAAGCCCGGAAGACCTTTGTGGGTACACCCTGAGGTCACTCTCCTATTGCTTATTTTCATGTCTTGGTTAATACGTCATTCGCGCAAGTAAAGGACATGTAAAACTTTTTGGAAAATTCGTGTTTGTTATTAAAAATACATAATAGTTTAGTATATATTTGTGAAAAATAATATATTATAATGTTGAAGTTAACTTTTTTTTCTACGTTTTACAATATTCACTGCACAAACCATCATGCCATTACCGACTACGTATATTCGTATCACTTAAAGCCTGTGTAAAAGTGGATACCAGCTGTCATCTCTCTGCTCTGTGGGTGCGTGTTTGTAATAACCACTAAGAATTCGTATAAAAAAATAACGACCCGAAAAGATATGTTTATTAAAATTATAGCTGTTATGAAGTTCGTAATATAGGTCAGTTTTACCAAGAACTGCTGTTGAAGAGGCTTATTTTATTCATGGAAAAATGTTGGGCATAGGGAACTAGTACCGTTATGATTTGATGATGATTATTCTCTCGACTGTCTGTCTAGCAAACTTAGTGTTTAGTTTCTTTATAAAAGTCAACGTAAAATCAAATAACTAACGTGTATAAATAAAAAATGTTGATTATGAATGAGAATGCCTTGGAAATTCAGATATTATTTTAGCAAGTTTAATTTGGAACTCTACGATGAGACCTTTCAATTAATCCCCGCCTTGTAAATGTCCTTATTCGTTTAGATTACATAGGAACTTTTATGAACATCAATATTTACAGGCCTTACAGACTGATTTACATACATACATTCCCGTTTCTTTCTCATTGAGGTAGGCACAGACAGGGGTGTGTGTTGTGTAACCTCCTCGAGTGTCGCTCCGATTCCGATCCCGCTGCAGTCCGGGGGGAACGGAATCGGAGCGGCCGGTGCACCCTGGGCGGCAGTCAATGGCTTCCCCTTCACCCCTTCATAGGGTTGACATTGATCGTCGGCCAATACCCAACGTGGCGGGAACACATCGCTCTCCGTACTCCTCTGCTTTCAGAGGAGACAGGATGAGCGATGCTGTTAGTTGTGAGATGGCCCAGGGTCCACCGGGGTGCAAGGGATATGCTCTATGGGTAACCTTACACCCCGGCGTCTGAAGACCCGAGACGGCGTGCGGTTTCAGTCGGTGCAAGCCCGACATAACCGCCCCCGCTGGCCGGCGGGGGGGTATCCGAAGGGATTTCCGCACGATAAAAAAAAAAAAAAAAAAAAGGTAGGCACAGACAACATGCTTTTTGTTTTATTTATTCAGCAAAAATTAAAACAAATTCATATTTTTATTTTGTCAAACTACTAGGGCAATTTGTACGCGTTGCGCCCATAGTCCTTAAATGCTACCCATCCACCTAATTTATTCTAATTGATTTACATGGTAACTACAAATTATGGTATAGGTATAAATGTTAGGCCAAACCGGGGCAAGACGGGGACACCGTGGTTTCCAAACCCGAGGGGGCCATCTCGAAACCGGAGATTGCCCAGGGTCAGTCGGGGTGCGAGGGATATGCTCTATGGGCAACCTTACACCCCGGCGTCTGAAGACCCGAGACGGCGTTCGGTTTTAGTCGGTTCAAGCCCGACATAACTGCCCCCGCTGGCCGGCAAAAAAAAGGTATAAATGTTAGAGTAACAATTGTTTATTTATTTGTTTATTGCAAGATGCAACATTGATATTATTGCAACATACAATAAACAATCCGCGGTAGCCTAGTGGTATGGGCAATGGACTGCTGAGACGAGGTCTCGGGTTCGATCCCAGGTTTTACCATGGCACACACCAATGACTTTTCGATGCTTTTCGAAGTTATGTGTGTATTTATCGCAGGTTTATAAGTGCCCGGTTAATGGCAATCGGCTCGCCACCTATTACATTGGGACCTAAACATAAACTGGCGAAATGTGGGTGCTAGCACCTCTGCCTACCCCTTCGGGGATATAGGCGTGAGTTTATGTTATGTTATAAACAATCCCTAAGTTTTCTTCTGAGTTTGAAACTACTCTAATTTTTTTTATCACTTCTTAAAAACATGTAATTGTTGTATATCCTCATGTTTCCACTTGCTACGATCCTGGCATACGCCTTTCCCTTCTTTTACTTTCATAATTGGTTGCATACATGCTCGCCCGTTGCGGGTACTCTTGACCTGAGGGCCCATTCTAGTAATAAAAAGATGTTGTCGTAACAAAATTATGAGTACTCTTTTTTTGACATATGAGAGATCGATATGCGATAAAGACTAGATTGAGACTCTTAAAATGTGTTTAGAATCGCATTTTTAATATCTCCAATGAACAGACACAGATAATTTACAATTTTATAATCATTTATTTATAGTACTAGCTGACCCGGCAAACTTCGTTCCGCCTTAGAATCAAGTTATTTTGCCACTAAATGGCACAGTATAGGCGGAGACGAATCTGAAACATCAAGGATGATGAAAATGGGTCCACCCGTTCTCAAGTTCATCGCGGTCATCACTACCCTGGCTTCACCTGGCTGCAATAATAGCACCTAACCCGTGGACTGTCCTAAATTTTTCTTTTATAAAAATCTTGTCCTGACAATAAAGAATACAAAAAAACTACTTACATACATATAATAATTATATTTACGGGGATTAACGCGATCACTTATTTAAAGGTATTACATACCTCTGGTTTGCCTGACGTTTCGACCAGGTTGCACTGGCCGTGGTCACAGGCTGACTGGCTCAGCGTTGCACGCCCTCCGTCGTCGAATCCGTGAAGTAGAAGATTCCTCTTCCACCCCCACATTTTCGATATTGTTGAGATTTTTGTTTCGCCATGTACCGTCACATACTACACTAACAGTGTCCCTATTCTGTAAGCAAACCGATGTGTTCCTATTCTGGTGTTTATCCGACTGCGCAGAAAAGCGAGGTGGTATGTTTTTTAACACTGGATTCCACGCTGTAGATAATTTAAAACCATCTTCCCGATTGAATGTTTTATGTTTTTTAATCTCAATCGCTTCACGTACAACTCTTGAGTAAAAGTGACGTTCGGTGGAGAGGACTTGCGTGCGGTGAAATTCAATCCAGTGGTTAATGCCTGCATCGAGTGCATGTTCTGCAATCGCCGATTTGCTCGTCTGTCGGTTCTTCACAGCAGCGATATGTTCTTTGACCCTTTCAGCAATAGTCCGCTTCGTTTGGCCTATGTAGGAACTTCCGCAGCTGCAGTCTATTTTATAAACACCTGGAGTTTGTAGTGGCAATATATCCTTCGGTGTGCCAACGATGTTGTGTACCTTTATGCCTGGTGTGTATACTGTCGGAATAGAGTATTTCTTTAACACGGACCCGATCTTATCCGTAACTCCCTTGACATAAGGCATATAGGCTGGTTGTCTGTTTACTTCTGGATACTTGCGTCTTCTTTTCGGTTGCTTTCGTCCTCCATTCACTTGATATCCGTTACTTTTTAGTACCTCCTGAACCTGTTCTAGCTCCCGGTCTAAATGTTCAGGGTCACAGAGATCGTAAGCTCTGTTCTTGAGTGAAGTCATAACAGATTGCAAGTGCCGTGGATGGTGATGAGACGTGGCGTGTAGGTATCTATCCGTATGAGTAGGCTTACGGTACACACAGTGTGACAAGGACCCATCTGATCTCACGGTTACTTTAACATCTAAGAAGGACAACGACCTATCCGTCTCCATTTCATATGTAAACCTTATTTTGGGGTGAATAGAGTTAAGATGTCGTAAATATTGATCTACTTCTTGTTTATTTCCTTTAACGATACTGAAGATGTCATCCACGAATCGCTTCAACAGCCTAACGGTATTCGGGCCGAGACTTAGAGCCTTCTCTTCAAAATGTTCCATCCAGATGTTGGCAAGTACTGGGTAAGTAAGTAAGTCCCCGTAAATATAATT
Source organism: Cybosia mesomella (assembly GCA_946251805.1). Taxonomy (NCBI): domain Eukaryota; kingdom Metazoa; phylum Arthropoda; class Insecta; order Lepidoptera; family Erebidae; genus Cybosia; species Cybosia mesomella. The sequence goes on from OX276396.1 coordinate 3,270,753, forward strand.
ATTATATCATGGAACGCGAAAGTTTAAAAGTTAGTACTTACATACATTTCGGTGATTCATTTTTATTTATTAGAAAAGTATAGCCTCTCGTTGGTATCGCTCTCATTACAAACAGACCCCGCTACCGAAGCCCAAAGAATACATTTACCTAACACCCATCAATAAGCTTTCTCTATACTAAATACCTTATTATCTACTCGCCCCATGTCACTGGCGTATTACGTCATCCGATACCACCATTGTCACCCGTCACAGATTACTTGACGTGGCATTTATTCACCGAAAACCAACTCAACTTTACCATTAGAATACTACTTGGTATAGAAAATTGACCCTTATTGATTTGTCACAGATAATATTATAAACTTATTTAGAATTTGTGAATGGAATGTATAAGTTTGTCTAACTATGAGCCCGTGGACAAGCAGTGATGGTCACTGGAGCCGATTTGCTCAGATTACGTGTTTACAAATAGGATTTTCCTTTCATTAATAAGGTCCTGACATAAGAGGAATGTTTTTGTTGAATTGTACATGTTTTGCTAGTGGCAATATTCTGTCAATGTGATGGCAGATGAATGAATTCAATTATTGGGAGTTATTTGAGCACTTTAATAAAAAAAATGTTACTTTCGGAAGTATACGCGAAGGTCACACATTGAAAATAAATAAAAAAAACTTTTTAAAAACAACGTTTTCAACACTAAAAAACTCGGGGCAGGCGCTTAGAAATTTTTAAATTATTGAATATCTAAGGAAAACGATACATTAAAGGATTAAAGCGCCCCCCCACGTTTTTTAGTGTTGAAAACGTGTTTTTTTTTTTTTATTAACTACTGACTATTTCTGATGATTAAATATGAAAATGTAAGGTGGCATTAGCCTACATAAAAAACTTCAGAGCTTTAGGGTGATCGAAGTGGTCGAAAATTAAGTGTCAATTTTTGGCTTCAGAGGGAAAAAAAGAACAGAGTGAACAGACACCAAGTGAAACTAATAAAAACGTGGTAAAAACCTACTTCTAACGGATTCTATTGCGATTTATTTGATGTTATTTTAGTATTAATATTTATAATTATTATTAGTAAAAAACCGCGGTAGCCTAGTGGTATGGGTAATGGACTGCTGAGACGAGGTCTCGGGTTCGATCCCAGGTTTTACCATGGCACACACCAATGACTTTTCGATGCTTTTCGAAGTTATGTGTGTATTTATCGCAGGTTTATAAGTGCCCGGTTAATGGCAATAGGCTCGCCACCTATTACATTGGGACCTAAACATAAACTGGCGAAATGTGGGTGCTAGCACCTCTGCCTACCCCTTCGGGGATATAGGCGTGAGTTTATGTTATGTTATGTTATGTTATTTTAGTATTTACATTGAACCAAGCGAAGCATTAGCACTCGCGTCAAAGAACACAGCTGATATAAAACACCAACGCGACAGCCTCCGTGATGTGGCGGTATTGAAAGCGGCCGCTACGCAGGAGGCGCGGGTTCGATCCCCGCTCAGTGCAAATATTTGTATGCATGAATATGAGTATTTGCATTGGTCTGGTCGTGCCTCGGAGAGCACGTTAAGATGTCGGTCCCGGTTGCCATACGTATATGTATGACAGTCGTTATAGGGGAAATGGGTGAAATGGCCCCACATAGAAGGGCTGATCACCCGTCTGGTCAAACGGCGTCCCCACTGGCAGTATATATAAACACCAACGCTCAAAAAATTCTGCTGTATGCGAGCACGTGCAACAGGGGACCAAATATTACCTAAGATTTGATAAACCACAGATACTCGCTAAAAAAATCAATACCTACCTAGGATGCTTCGTGGAGCTATTGAAATTAAAAACCGGTCAAGTGCGAGTCGGACTCGCCCATGAAGGGTTCCGTAGCAGCAAGTAACATAATAATTTGAGTTGGTTGAATGAAAGGTAAATTACGGTTTACGATTTATGACGTATAAAAAAAAATACTTACTAAATCTCGTTCAAACCAATTTTCGGTGGAAGTTTTCATGGTAATGTGCATCATAATTTTTTTTTGTAGATTTATCATTCTCTTATTTTAGAAGTTACAGGTGGGGGGGAACCATTTTTCCGGGAGTCCATTATTTCGCAGAAAGAAATTTCATAGAATTTCGTTTCACAGAAAATGTTTCAAATAATATTTGGTCCTTATATTTTTATTTCGAATATTATTGTTTCAAAAACAATTTACTACAATGAAACATATTTCACAGAAACACAATTCAATGAATGTTTAACCACATTTTTTTGTTTAACAAACTTATCAAACTGTAGAATTATTTTTAAAAGAATATTAAACCACCTTTATAATTTTCCAAATCACATTTCTTTTTAACTGTAACATTTACAATTTTAATTTTTTTCCGGTTGCTTGTAGTAATTTAATTTCTGAATAATTTCATATCAATATAGAATGTTTTATCTTTCGCATATTTTGTTGCAAATTTGTTTGCTTGAATTCTTCTGTAAAATAAAATAAAATCAATTTGTTATTAAATTGTTAATAAAACGTCATTATAGTTAACACCCCGACTCAGATTACCCCGACTCGGATAAGTTAGGTTAGAAGGCTGAGGCGGGAGCGAAGCGGAGCGGAGCTCCCGCCTTAGCCTTCGTGGTTATTTTTTTTTAATCACCCAGAAATATTACCACCCATCATCGTTTATTGTATTAACTTATCGTTATATTTTAAACGAGTATAGCTTCACCTGTAAATTATTTGACTGAAATGAACGGTATGAATTGAAACGTTTAGAAACTCTCACTTTGATAATATGTTATTCTTGGTAATAAGTTTTATATTAAATAAACAATATAATGATAAAGAATATTTGATTTGTTATTCTATGATATGATTATTCTAATGTTAAACTTTATGTGAAACAAAAATCAATGATTTAAAAATCTTTAAAGTAAGTATTCTGTATATTGATTATTCTATGAAACGAAATTATGCGAAACATTTTCTGTAAAACGAAATTATTTAAAACAATTGTCTATAAAACAACGCACACCACATTTTTCCACTTTGGAAATGTCTCTCGCGCAAACTATTCAGTTTAGAAAAATATGATATTAGAAACCTCAATATCATTTTTGAAGGACAGGTCTTCAAAAATTAAATAATAATAATAAATATTCTAGGACAATCTACACAACGCCAACTAGACCCATGGTAAGCATAGCTTAACTAGCTTGTGTTATGGTTTCTAGAATGCGGATAAACATACTTAGATACTTTTTTTTTTGTAAATACATACATATTATACATAGAAACACCCAGACCAATGCAAATATTCATATTCATGCACACAAATATTTGCACTGAGCGGGGATCGAACCCGCGCCTCCTGCGTAGCAGTCGCCTTCACTACCGCCACGCCACGGAGGTCGTCTTCAAAAATTGTATATATATAGTGTGGGTTTGATGGAAAAAAAAAGTTGAGTTTCAGTTCTAAGTATGTTCAGTTGGGAACCCCCAAAATTTATTGTTTTTTTTTTATTTTGTGTGAAAATCTTAATGCGGTTCATAGAATACATTTACTTACCAAGTGTCAACAGCATAGTTCTTATAGTTTCGGAAAAAGTGGTTGTGACATACGGACGAACAGACAGACAAACGAATCTATAAGGGTTCCGTTTTTCCATTTGGCTACGGAACCCTAAAAACATCCTAATTTTAATAGAAAAGATGATTGGAATGTACCACCAGCTTGGGACCCAGTCATTCCCTTAATTAATTCTAAGAAAAATCAAAATACAACTAGACTCCATGTCCACTGTGAGCACATTCTGCGTAAATAGTAACACCAACAATTCAACTTTGAGATAACGTACACTTCAAACTACAAGACAACAACCATCTTCAGTCTCCCCGTGACCCTGGCTGCTGAAAAGCAACCGAAACCAAGGGGTCAATGTAAATAATAAGATAACATCGAATACGTCGCGATAGAATCCGTTAAAAATACATAGTTTTATTTCGGAAAAAAAATGTATCAAGCAAGTACCAGCCATTCCGTAACTCGAACGCATGTCATGTATACAAACATCATTAGACTACTTACTTTGACTGTATACTACTTAGATAGCAAACAAGGTCACAGCCTCATGGCAAACGGTCAACGAGGTCATTGACATTGGTCATTAGACGGCCTCTATGGCGTAGCGGTAGTGCATTCGATTTCTACGACAGGGGGCGCGGGTTCGATTCCCGCTCAGTGCAAATATTTGTATGCTTGAATATGTCTATTTGTATTGATCTGGGTGTTTCTACGTATAATATGTACCTATGTATTTACAACATCTTACTTTGGGTCTAAAAAGCGCTGTGTAGAATGTTGTAAAATATTTATTTTAACGTGTAAATATCGCGACTTAATTGTATTCCAAATCATTTAAGTCGTTCAAATATACGTAAGAGTATTTTGAACCCTGCTTTGAACCATACACTGTAAATTATTTTTTAATAATCGAATTATACTATGTTTTCAGAAAAAAAACACGTAAACTTTCACCATTCGTGGAAAATAATTATCATTACTCATTGTTCACGACAAGCCCAATCGCTGCATTAAACTGTAATAAAAAACAAAGTAACAGCAAGTACCTACATCGTAAACTTTGTTGGAACTACAGTCCGAGCTCTTAATAAATCGTAATTTATTTCTTAATATAAGACCTTCGTGAGTTATGTTGTTTTTATAATTGCAACATTCATATTCTTATGATTGCGACATTTACGGCGATATTTGGAACATGAACACGTTTCGGGTTGCGCACACTATAAGCGTAGCGATAACACGACAAGAAACCTCTACAGATTGAAACAGGGATATTTAGACAGTTGTAGTTGTCGTAGTATACCTATTACATACTCTATGGCTGTCTTGTGACCATGGGGGCGCCCTTACCTTGACCGCTAGGTAGGGGCAAACACCCTACCCTGGAGCTGCGTTAGGGAGGCGCTCGCGTTACAGGGAGTGCCTCCTTACCTCCGCCACATTGTCGGGGCATACCTATCTGAGAGGGCCATAGTTTACCCGAGCTGGCTAGGGCCAGGGTGGCGAGAAGTATCGTGCGGTGTTCCACAGGGGTCGGTCCTAGGGCCACTCCTGTGGAACATTGGATACGATTGGGTGCTGCGCGGTTCGTTGCTGTTATGCTGACACCCTCGTGATGGCGCGGGGAGCAACGCAGCACTAAAGGCCACGGCAGGGTTTGCTCAAGTCGTGGGTCGAATACGGCGGCTGGGACTCGAGGTGGCTCTCCACAAATCCGAGGCTTTGTGTTTTCACGGGCCTCGGAGGGCGCCACCTGCAGGAACCAGCATAACCGTAGGGGGCGTAAGCATCGCCATTGAGCCCACGATGAAGTACCTTGGGCTCGTACTCGATAGCCGATGGGACTTCGGACCACATCTCCGAAGTCTGGTCCCGAAACTGAGGGGGGCTGCAGCCGCGCTATCGCAGCTTATGCCCCACGTTAGGAACACTAAGGAACCCAACGCCCCCACTAGGAGACTGTACCTGGGGATCGTGCGAAGCATGGCCTTGTACGGGGCCCCCGTGTTGGCGGAGACTCTGGCGGTCCACAACGTGGCTGTTCTAAACAGCCCGTTAAAAGCTATGGCCGTCAGAGTCATCAGGGGGTATCGCACGATCTCCGTAAGGCGGCATGTCTCCTAGCCGTGACCACTTCATGGCCCTTGGAAGCGAGAGCCCTTGCGCTGCTGTACCAGTGGCGCAAGGAGGCGCTGGATCGGGGCCATAGGCCGGAGCCCCGAGAAATCAGGGCTCAGTGGTCCCTGCTCCACCAGTAACTCATGGAGACATGGAGGGTGCGACTTGAGCATCCAAGGTGGGGGAATCCACCATTGCGGCGGTGAGACCGATTATGAAGGAGTGGTGGAGAGGGACCACAGACCGCAGACTCATCTACGCCCGGGACTACCGACCTCCATGATCGAGTCCGTTCACCGTGACGCCACCGCCGACCAGTGGGTGTAGTTATATCGGACTCGAACTGACCAAAAAAAAATGCGGCGATAGCCTAGTGGCGTACGTAACGGACTGCTGAGACGAGGTCTCGAGTTCGATCCCCAGTCGCCCCGGGCACACACCTCTGACTTTTCGTAGTTATGTGTGCATTAATAAATGTTAATTATCGCTCGCTTAATAATGTGCCCGGTAAATGGTAATAGGCTCGCCCCCTATTACATTGGGACCTTAACATAACTGGCAAATCGTGGGTGTCATTCGGGGATACAGGCGTAAAGTTATGTTATGTTACGAACTGACCAAAACCGCACGTCGCGCGCGTATCGGGTCTCTAATGCCGACCTGTAAGGTGACCAAATAAGGCAATTTCCTTGCACTCCGGCTAGGCGATCTACGGCTTTGAGATGGCCCCCACGGGATAAGTTAACAAACATAACCTGATTCTAGGGCGGAACGAAGTTTGCCGGGTCAGCTAGTTATCAATAAATAATAGCGAACAAAAACCACTGGGACTGTATTTCAGACAATTGTAGGTTTTTATGGGAAAAATATATCTTCATCCATTGTCAGATAACTTAGCATCATGGAGAGCTCACAAAAGCTTCCCTTCATGCAACTAAATTTGGCAAACAGTCACAGCGGCCAATCTCCGCCTGGCCGTATATAAGCACTTGTGCTTGCACTGCCAAAACCCTTTGTTGTCAGTTAAGCAAACCAAATTTGTCTCCCACTGATAGTATAAAGCTTCCCTAAGTTCTAATGGGTCTTCTCACAATAAGGAATTAACTGCAAGGTTATTCAAGCAGCGAACTATCTCATTAATTAATCAAATAGATAAAAACTGACAGAAATTATAGCGAGTCATAGCGCTGTATCGCACAGCTTAGAACTGTGCAATCCGAAAACAAAAATCCTTTAATAAAAAATATAATATGATTATAAATTAGCGTGATTAAATCAGTTGCGAGTGAGATTGGTACCGATAACCAAACAAGCGTGTTTTGCCGCGGACAACCCTAGCGAACTAATCCCAGGGCCACGTACAGGAAACTGTACTTTATTTCGTGATGTCAAAGTAGAATTTTGTTTGTTTATATTTAGGGTAGCAATAACAAAGGTCTCCCTCCCGTCACCGGGCTGTCAAGCGGCATTCACGCGGGTAATTATCACTCGTCAACGGCGAAAAGATTTCGTTGACAATACACTCTGTGGCTACCCTAAGCCGCTTTTTGTCGCTAGGGGTGTCATGTTTATACTGAAATGTTAAGTACAATTTCTGTGTTGTGGATCAGGAATAATGGAAACTGGTTTGTAGTATACAATTATACAAATTGTAAAGCTTTTTGTTCCGAATGAAAGAATAATATTTTTGTTAAGTTAGACGTAAATTTCAAAGGCATTATTATGTGATAAGTATACAAGTTGCCCAAGGATTTGATTTTATCTTTACTAGGGATTAAGTGAAGTTGAAGATTTTTTGTACAGATTTTGGACTCATTGATTTAAAAGCAAAATAAAGCCATTTAGCTTAAATCAATCCTTCTAGGGTCTCAGGACGTGGTTTATTCATCGAAAAATTACAAAATCAAGTCGGAGGTGTTACCACCAAAAAGGACATAACCACACACATTTCACCAACTGCTTCTTCAGTCTCAAGTTAAAGGGAGCGTGAAAAAAAGCTTCCTTATGTTCTCATTTTTTGGTTTAAAAAATCAAATCCTTTTTTCTATTCCAAATTTTTCATAAGTTCCTTTTAAAAAATCGGTAATAAATGTCATGTACCTGCTCTTTTAATCTGAAGGATCGTTTAACTATACACCCGTACTTATGTAAAATAGTCACCGACAGGCCCCACATATAAAAGGCCACACGTGAAAGCAACACTTAGTGCTCAACTACACATCTGGCGCAAGTACTTACAGTACGAGTGCATTCAGAGCCCTCTGAGGAGTGACTAGAGGACTACAAAGTGCAATACAACGACAAACGTTCCACTCGACAGCCTTTTCAGTCCCCCACTGATACGTAAATATAGTACCAGATCATGCAGATGGAAAACAGGTTGACCTAAATTGCAGTGGGTAGATCTGCAAGTTGGAACGATAGTGTTTTTGTTTGCGACTAAAGTAGAAAACAATAACACACCCACCTGACGGCAAATGGTGTGCATGGGCTCTCTTAGTCTCAATCAATTAAGCAATGATAAATAAATAATAGTGGTAGCACTGGTGGTAGAAATTTGATGACACAAATTTGTCACAAAATTCAGCCGGGTGGGTACCACCGTGCACGATTACGAAAAACCCTCCATAGTAATGCAATTTCGGTTGCCCCCATGCAGGGGGATTGTGGTCGCAGCACTAGTGGGACCGGTGGGTGTCACGCGGTGCTGCGACGACAATCCTCTTCTGATGAGGCCGTCAAGCTGAGTGCCACCATTGTTAACATGGTACGTGTATGTAATGGTGACCCTCTTTCCTGAGACTTTACCTTCAGCTTACTATCAGGCGAGGTGAAGTCAAATTGACGTGTCCTAAATATAAAAAAAAAAAAACTACGACAGTTTAACTAGCTTGTGTTATGGGTTACAGAATGCGGATATACATACTTATATACAATTTTTTTGTAAATACATACATGTCATACATAGGAACTCCCAGACCAATGCAAATAGACATATTCATGCATACAAATATTTGCACTGAGCGGGAACCGAACTCGCGCCCCCAGTCGTAGCAGTCGAATGCACTACCGCTACGCCACAGAAGCTGTCAAATGCTATGAGGCTATGAAATGAATGATAGTCCTATGGTCTAACCATTACCGTCTTACAGTCATCATTATCATTATTATCAAATCGTTAGTCACAGTTGCATTTAAAGCGTGTATTCTGGAGCCCGTTGTTCACTCTCTACTATTTCTCTTAGTTTGGATTATCTTGGCTTTTACTAGAGCCAGTGTCGTCTGACCTCTAAACCCCGAGAGGAAAGTCTGCACCAGACCCTGTCCGTTAATCAGCAGATGTACCGTTTGCAGGTGAAGTTGGCATGACCCAACATCCATTAGCGTCTTACAGGGTTCAGTCGAAATTTAACCATAACAATCGGGCGGTAAGTGTCGGTAGCTTAGTGGTTAAGGAGTCGACCCTACGATCGAGAGGTCCCGGGTTCGAATCCTGACCATTACACTACCGACGTGAACCCACTCCGAACACAAGCAATTAGGCTAAGCTGGAGGGGTTAGGAGGAATATTAGTAATTTTGGTTTCTAATCATCTTTAAAAAAACATTACTGGTTTGAGTAAGGTTTCTAGTAGGAGGAAGAGGTTTCTATTAATGTGGGGGATGTTCCCTACCAAGATGTTCAGGATAGAAGTTAACCTGATTAAAGGATCAGACGGCAGTCCTGCAAAAGCTAAAATAAGCCGCATCAATGAAAGGACTAAGAGAGCGAACCTCGCGTTCAAACGTACAAGCTTAGTCGGACTCGCGTACGAAGGGTTCCGTACTATAAATACGAATTAGCAATTCCAATTTTCGCCTATTTATATTATTTTTGAATTTTTCCTTTATTTGTGCAATATCAGATAGCCGCGGTAGCCTAGTGGTATGGGTAATGGACTGCTGAAACGATGTCTCAGGTTCGATCCCAGGTTTTACCATGGCACACACCAGTGACTTTTCGATGTTTTTCGAAGTTATGTGTGTATTTATCGCAGGTTTATAAGTGCCCGGTTAATGGCAATAGGCTCGCCACTTATTACATTGGGACCTAAACATAAACTGGCGAAATGTGGGTGATAGCACCTCTGCCTACCCCTTCGGGGATATAGGCGTGAGTTTATGTTATGTTATGTTATCAGATAGATTTATCAATCCAAAAGGTACTTCCAATTGACATAGAATTGTCAATTTTGATTAAAAGCAAGGTCTTACAGCACAAGTAAAGGGTTAATTTTGAAAAATAAAAACAAAATTGAATTTTTTTTTATTAAGAATACTTTGGTACTTACAAGTTGTCGCAAAAATCGTAATTTGCCCATATCATGTTGAGTCAGGACCTTGATTTTTATAAACCTAATAGGGACTATAGACCTCAGTATGTGGTATAAATTTCAACTTGCTAGACCCACCCGTTCCGTAGAAAATCAGTGATATTACATGGACAGACAGACATACTGACGGACAAGAGAGTGATCTTATAAGTGTCCCTTTTTGGGTACGGAACCCTAAAACAACTAAAATGATAATATTGTGCGGTAATACGTTTCCTGTCCATTGACACAGTGTACCAAGATATTATCACGAACGTACAAAGAGGCGAGCAACAATAGTTGGATTAGGAGGCCAGGGAAACAGCGGTAATGCGGCCAGTAAGCACGTCAGTGCGCTTAGCAAGCTTTCTGTGATGACTCTAATCCCTTTCGAAGAAGGACGGAGCGGCTACTGATCGCTTTAACTTATTGTGTTTGTGTACGATAGCTTTGGTACTTATTTATCAGAAGAGATGTGGACGGAAAATGAACCGACAACCTACTAGAAGTGACAAGGGACCATTTTTTATGCCACCTGACGGCAAGTTTCTCACTAGAAAGCAAGGAAGAATGCACACTGTACGTACAGACAGTCGTCATCGGTATTAGCATAACATATTCCAAGTTACCGACCAGCTCTTTTCTTTTTTTTTCCATGCAGAATAGGAGGTATAGGAGCCGGCCAGCGGGAGTGATTATGTCGGATTGGAACCAACTAAAGCCGCCCGCCGTCTCGGGTCTTCAAACGCCGGGTGTGTAAGGTGGGCCCGTAAGGCATTTCCCTCGCATCCCGGCTGACCCAGGGCCATCTACGGTTTTGACATGGCCCCCTCGGATATGGGAAACCACGGTGTCCCCATCTTGCCTCGGAAAAGGCAGGGGGTGCTTGTCGCCCCCTGCCGTTTCGTGTCCGTTTTTGCATGATTGAGTTACAAACATTAGATAATATAATATTTCAGAGAATCTAATTAAATATGCACAATACTACACTTAAATTCACGCACTACGGGCACCTTTGTGAGTTCATGTATTCAAGTCTTTCATTCGAGAGGCTGGCTACTCGATAAGCAATTATCGATTGAATATTGTAAGCCTACCAATAGTTACGGTATAGTGGAATATCGATATATTTAGTACTAAGTAGGGAAACAAGTATATGTTACATACTTAAACACATAACATAACTTCACGCCCGTATCCCGAAGGGGTAGGCAGATGTGTATTATACACCCACGATTCGCCAGTTATGTTAAGGTCCCAATGTAATAGGGGGCGAGCCTATTGCCATCTACCGGGCACATTATTAAGCGAGCGTTAAATAACATTTATTAATGCACACATAACTACGAAACGTCAGAGGTGTATGCCCGGGGTGCCTGGGGATTGAACTCGAGACCTCGTCTCAGCAGAGCGTTGCGTTCGCCACTGGGCTATCGCCGATTTCATATACATTTGTCATATGTTACATACATACATCATAATAAGTGGTTACCGTGATCAGAGGGAGTCGGTACCAGCGAAATAGAAAGGTGAGGTACGAGGGTCAAACTGAAAGTTCTTAGAACTGACCACTTATAAACAATATAATAAAAAAATAATTCTAAAATTTGAAAATAGAAATTTTTTGCCAATATTACTGAGTATATATTTCATTCATTTATCATTTGTTTTACGATTTGGCGGCAAATTGAAAATTGTCTGTGTCACATTAACATGAATTTAACACGAGAAAATTTTCGTGCAATGATTTTTTATGACTTTCGATGTCATTTAAGTCAACAAGAAAGTTATGATAGACTACGATTGGCCTTTCACGATGAAGCCCCATCTCGTGCGACTGTTTACAACTGGTTTAATGAGTTTAAACGTGGTCGCACTAATCTCACTGATGATTTACGTGAGGGACGGCCTTCTACGGCGACGACTGAAAATAACATCTGTGTTGTGCGGCGTATGATAGAGACTGACAAAAGAGTGACCTATCAGCAGATTCGGACAAGCTTAGGCATCGGTATGAGTCAAGTGCACAAAATCCTCCACGAACATTTAGCGGTCAGGAAGCTTTGCGCCCGGTGGATACCTCATAATTTGACTGAGGCTCAAAAATTCCATCGTGTGGATTGGTGCCGTAAAATGATTGAAAGATTTAACGGAGGTGACTCTAATGCTGTGTTCGACATACTAACAGGTGACGAAAGCTGGATTTACTGTTATGATCCTGAAACCAAAATACAATCTGCTCAGTGGGTGTTTCCTTTCGAGGAGTTGCCAACTAAAGTGAAGAGAGATCGAAGTGCGGGAAAAAAAATGGTGGCCTCGTTCTTTGGAAGGATAGGTCATTTCGTAACAATTGTCTTAGAGGATCAAAAAACAGTTTCTGCAGAATGGTACACTACCAATTGTTTGCCACTTGTCTTGGAAAAAGTTCGAGAGAAACGACCTCGCAGTAGGATCCTCCTTCACCACGACAACGCCTCGTCGCACACCGCCAAGCGAACGATCGATTATTTGGCGACATCAAACGTTGAATTACTGGGTCACCCGCCGTATAGCCCCGACCTCGCGCCTTGTGATTTTTATTTATTTCCAAAAATTAAAGAAAAATTTAAAGGAAAGCGGTTTATGAATGCTGAAGAAGCGGTGGCTGCGTATCGCGATGCCATTGAAGAGACCCCTAAGGACGAGTGGGCAAAGTGCTTTTCCCAGTGGTTCCATCGCATGCAGCGGTGTATTGACGTGAATGGACAATATTTTGAAAAGATATAATAAAACTAATAACTGGCTAATGTAATCAGTTTTTGATTTTCTAAGAACTTTCAGTTTGACCCTCGTATAAGAATCAAGACGAGAAGAAAAAAAGTCATTAAAGTCATCACCATTAAAGTGGTAGTCCCGGTCGCATCCAAAGCTTGTACTTTGGACCCCGGGCTGCTTTCCTACTATTTGTTTACATATTTTCTACTCTTTAACGCAAAAACTGCTAAACGAATCTTAATGAAATTTAGCACAGGGGCTTACCATGATCGCTTGATAGCAATTCAATTGCAGACCTAAACTGGATAGTTTCGTACTCATACCATTACCACAGATTACCCTTCGGATACCCCCCCGCGTGCCAGCGGGGGTGGTTATGTCGGGCTTGAACCGACTAAAACCGCACGCCGTCTCAGGTCTACAGACGCCGGGGTGTAAGGTTGCCCATAGAGCATATCCCTCGCACCCCGACTGACCCTGGGCCATTTCCGGTTTCGAGATGGCAACCTCGGGGTTGAGATGGCCCCCTCGGGTCGAGATGGCCCCCACGGGGACCACAGATTACCTACGTCGTATTAAGTCGTTCAGTTTCACGTTCCAAATGTCAAGAAACGAACTAAACGTGAACGCGTTTCAGTTTAAGCAAGTCATGGTACGGATCATAGCAATTCAGTTTTCAGACTTGTATTAAATTACTCCGAAACTGAATTATTTAAAAGACATCGTTGTTCGGCCTATTTTTTTTTTCGTGCAGAAATACCTACGGATTTCCCCTCGCCGGTCAGCGGGGGCGGTTATGTCGGGCTTGAACCGACTAAAAACGCACGCCATCTCGGGTCTTCAGACGCCGGGGTGTAAGGTTGCCCATAGAGCATATTCCTCGCACCCCGACTGACCCTGGGCCATCGCCGGTTTCGAGATAGCCCCCTCGGGTTTGGGAACCACGGTGTCCCCGTCTTGCCCCGGTTTGGGGGAGGGGCGCTACTCGCCCCACCGTGCCGGCCTGCTTCCGTTGTACGGCCCCTATTGATTAGTTTTGTTTTAATAAGAATATTAATAACCAAAATTACTAATATTTCCCCGAACTCTCGCCAGCTCAGCTAAGCCAGTTACACTCAGCTAAGCTTATGGTATGAGGGGGTTCACATCGGTAGTCTAATGGCCAGTATTCGGACCCGGGACCTCTCGAACTAAAAGCCGAATCTTTCACCACTAAGTTACCGCCGTTAGTTAACTTTTCATCCTGGGAATAAGTTCCTGTGAGTCGCGGGAAAAGGCTCAGTTTATAACGCGGGAGTAGTTACGGATAACCGTTAGTTTTTCGTTATTTCACATCCGCCAGTTTAGTTCATTGTTAGTTCAGACCTGCCCTAGATTCTATATCCGCCCAATTGATATTTGATATCCCAAAGCATTTCCCTCGCACCCCGACAGACCCTGGGCCATTTCCGGTTTCGAGATGACCCCCTCCAGAACTGAAAAACAATAAAAATCAAAATTATTTTTTTTACTTCGAATACTTTTTTAAGACCAATTATAATTGGATAATTTATCGATAGTGGGTCAATCGATAGTTTGACGACACTATCGGCTGTTATCAGCCGTTCGGATCTGATAGCTGAACCGTGAAATTGGTTTTCATCAATACCCTACTTAATAAAATTATTGCCACTGTATAAATAACCATTGTATCGGATGATACAGTGAAAATAACTTATTGTTAATCTAGTTATATATATTTATCCAGGTATACTATTATAAAACTGTTAATTATCTGTATCTGTTAGATATTTAAAACCGCTCTCATAAAAGACTCCGGACCTCGGGCATATCGCAAAGATGATGGTGATGGAAGCATTCATGATTATTTAGTTAAAAAAGTATTCAAAGTAACAATATTAATTTTGAAAACCGCGGCAGCCTAGTGGTATGGGTAATGGACTGCTGAGACGAGGTCTCCGGTTCGATTACAGGTTTTACCATGGCACACACCAATGACCTTTCGATGCTTTTCGAAGTTATGTGTGTATTTATCGCAGGTTTATAAGTGCCCGGTTAATGGCAATAGGCTCGCCACCTATTAAATTGGGACCTAAACATAAACTGGCGAAATGTGGGTGCTAGCACCTCTGCCTACCCCTTCGGGGATATAGGCGTGAGTTTATATTATGTTATGTTATGTTATATTTAAAAAAAATCTTGGGTTATGTTAAACGAACGATTCTGAACACGAAAATATTTTTCCAATAGATTTAGATCGGAAAAAGAGAACATCTAGGACGGGACTTGAACTCGTGACCAGTCCCTTACAGGGGCAATGCTCCGACCAACTGAGCCACCTAGACACGTAATTTTTTTTTGAATTCTTGTCTATTTGTTCGCGATGAACGCAAAAACTACTGAATGGATTTTAATGCTGTTTTTTTGGGTTTTTTATGCCGTATGTTTGATTGCAATTGGTTAAGTAGAACCGGAGATAAGTTAAGTAGACCAAAAAACGTTACCGACCTCTGCGCGGGTGGAGTCACGGGCATCAGCTAGTAATTAATCCAATGATTGAATAACAGAGATTGGAATTGGTGAGATGAAAAGCAAGAGTTTAGGAATTTTTGTATGAAATGATCAAATAAATCTTTAATCGCCTAGAATATGGTAGTGACAGTTCTTATAATTCTACGGCCTCTGTGGGATAGCAGTAGTGCGTTCGCCTGCTACGTCAGGGGACGCGGGTTCAATTTACGCTCAGTGCAAATATGCATTAATCTGTCTATTTGAATTGGTAGGGTGTTTCTATGTATAATATGTATGTTCAAAAAATAATGTATTTTACAAAAAAATATTATCGCTTTCTAGAACCCATAACACAAGCTATAATTACTATATTAATTTATAATTACTATTTAGATAACATATTTTGCTGTGTATGGCGTGGCAATATAGGACCTTTTTTTTTTCTTGCGGAAATCCCCTCGGATACCCCCCCCCCCCCGCCGGCCAGCGGGGGCGGTTATGTCGGGCTTGAACTGACTAAAACCGCACGCCATCTCGAGTCTTCAGACGCCGGGGTGTAAGGTTGCCTATAAAGCATTTCTCTCGCACCCCGACTGACCCTGAACCATTTCCGGTTTCGAGATGACCCCCTCCAGAACTGAAAAACAATAAAAATCAACATTAATATTTTTACTTTGAATACTTTTTTAACTAAATAACCATGAATGCTTCCATCACCATCATCTTTGCGATATGCCCGAGGTCCGGAGTCTTTTATGAGAACGACTGCACCAGAGCCTCGTCCATTAATTGACAGGTGTACCAGCTTACAGGTAAGGTTGGTTCGACCCCCCAGATCTTGGTGGGGCCTCAATCACCCCCAGTAGACATAATAATTGAAGCAATTAAACAAAACGAGCCTTTCAAGATGCCACAATTTGTACGACGCCATTGAAATATGAATAAACAACTACAGTTTTAATTCAGTACGTTATACCTAGGAATTATCCTCAATCAAGACGTAATGAAAATCGATAGTTGGAAATTATACGTTGAGCGGTACAGCAGTTTGCTTGATGGCTGTGACAGTGTGTTTCAAACTTTACGATGACCCCCAGGATCATTAAGACTCCCAGACTAGAAATGATTAACGTTAGTTTTCGGTTTATAATTGAAAAATTATTTTACTATATTTTTTATTAATTCTTTGTTGCACACACAAATGTCATATCTTATACAATGTAAAGGAATTATGTGTACAAAAGGTGAACTTTTTGCCAAGTAACCCCGTGAGTGTACAGAAGAATGACAAAATAATTAGAGACTATAACTATCTATACAGTGTGTACCATGTGACCATGTAACTATCTATACTTAGCAGGTTTTCGTGCTGTACGTAACTATTGATTTATTGTATAAATAAATTTATTATTTATATAATTAAATTAACCTGCCAAGTTCTTTAGAAGTATTATAATTTTAGATATTTTTATACAAGAAACTACGTATTTTCACAACTATACCATATTTTAAGTTGGGTGTATGGTAAAGTGAATTTCGGCCAGATGGAACGTTGACGTGAATACGGTGGCGGGTAGTGGCTGGATGTGGAAGGCGGAGGACTGGGTGTGGTGGCGAGACTTGGGAATGGCAAATGTTTACCAGGGGATCAGGCTGTTGATGAAGATGCTTATGATCGATTTTAAAGTGCATCTAAACTTGGCATTGGATTGGATTTCAACCTTTTTGGAAGTGGCCTAAAGGTTTTGATTACCGGTCAGTGCCAAAATTAGCTATATTCACAGGGTCATATTTCAGAATCTACTGAAGCTATATCTATGAAATTTGGTATACTGCTTTAGTACTAGTATATAATTACGTAGGTACAATTTCATTTCTGTACTTGCAATAGGCACTGAGCTACAGGGGGATCAAAAGTCGAAACGGTTTGTGTAAATAGTACACGGCATGCGCGCGGCCTGTTGCTGGAACTTGGCCTGCGCACTACCGTGCACTTAAATAACATAATACAAACCGAGCATATGTGCAATCAATATTCAGTAACGTGACACCGGTTCCCATGTTGAGAAACTATATCTAAAACCATTATATTCTAAAAATCGATTTCACCTTAGTATGATGTGATAATTTGAGGCCTGTTAGTGACACAGGCAATAAAATTGGTAGCTTTCTGCTAACTAATTATAAGAGCTTTGACATATATGTCAATTATATACAGGTAATTGCGTTTTAATGGCCGGCGGGCATACAATATCCATTATTATGGTAAATTGATATGAATTGGATCATTAAATATGGAGTGACGTGGACTGGCGTCTTATGGTCTTTTTGTTTCAATCGGGTGCCGGTTGAGCATATTATTTGAAAAACAATGAAAGTCTGTTTTTATCATTGATAGACTAATGTTTTACCTCCATCTCATCTGCTGATAAGTCATGATGTGGTCTATGATGAATCACGTTTGCCTAGAAGGAATCATCGAAGATTCCCAGGTTTCAGAAACACAGACCCATGCAGAGAATTCCACTCCTTAGCTGTACGCATGATGAATGAGGTAACAAAACGTTTCGTGCGTAAGAGTGGAATATGTAGCGGTGGCGTGTTGCTGTACGTCTGGTCGTTCGTTGGTGAAAAGTGCTTGGAGGTATTGTGCCTGTTGAGGGCTGTTCGGAAGCTTTCCACGTGTCCATCAAGGGGGCCATCAAAACCGGAGATGGCCCGGGGTCAGTCGGGGTGCGAGGGATATCCGCACGAAAAAAAAAAAAGGTATTGTGCTATTCCAGAACGTTTCTTATGTATGTGGACATTATTGTAAAGTAAATAAAATAAATACTCTAGGACAAATTACACAACGCCATCTAGACCCAAACTAAGCAGTGCTTGTCATATGGGTTCGATAATGCCGATAAACATACTTAGATACTTTTTTTTGTAAATAGATAGACAATATACATAGAAACACAGACCAATGCAAATTTGCTTATTTACACTGAGCGGGAATTGAACCCGCAACCTCTGACTTAGCAGTCGACTGTACCGCTACACCACAGAGGTTGTCAAAAATCTAAGTGCGGTGTATTAATCTCATCCATGGCTCATTACCCACGGGTTCACAGTTCAGTTCATACTTTAGACTTTTTTGAACGGTAATGACGGCTGTAATAGTCACATTCAAATGGAACACTTTGATCGCTTAGTAGGGTATATGGGCCTCTATCAAGATCTTCACGGCCTAAGGCACCCTCACCTGCTAGGTGTATAGTACACCCAGGGATTAACAGACGAAGTTCTAGCGCCGGTTTGTCTCTCGGTATTAGAGGTCACACGACTCTCGTTCGTCAAAAACCAAGATAAACCGTTTGGTTCATCTAAAAGGTGGAGAAAGTTAGGTATGAAAGGCACTTTATTCCGCGCACCCTCAGGCTGTGGAATGATCTTCCTGCTGTGGTTTTCCCAAGCGACTACAATATGGGGTTCTTCAAGAATTAGAAGGTTTTTAAAGGGTTGGCAGCGCGAGTGTGACGCCCCTGGTGTTGCACACGTCCATAGGCCACGGTAACCGCTTCCCATCAAGTGGGCCTTGAGCTTATCTGCAACCTGAGGGGTATAAAAAAAAAATAGGAGGGGACTTTTGTTTGACGAAATATCTCAACCTGTCAATACAACATAACCTATCATTTGACTAACAACACATCAAAATTCAAGCAATTGCTTTCGCCATACCACCACACAAAAAGCGGCCTACCTCCCAAGACCGCCAATTACACACAGTCGCGAATGCAAAGTGGCCCTAACGATATGTTAATGCCACACTAAACATAAATCGCAGCCTCACAAACAGACGGACTGATGGTATATATTAGCTATAAATTATGTATAATTACCATTTCATAGTATACCTGCAGCTGTTTTGAATCTCAAGTATTCGAGATGAGCGCTGTACATTTTATTCTTATTTTATTCAAATTTTAAAATGAGCATTGTTGCGAATAATATGTAGTTATATTATTGTACGTTTGTTTACTGATCAGGTATAGAAACGTTCACTTTGGTAATACGACCGTAAGTAACACACTATGGTAGCAAAACAATCGCATTGTAAATAATATTTATGTTTTGACGGCCTCTGTGGTGTAGCGGTAGTGCATTCGACACTATTTTCTTCAGCTTTATGATATAAGCAAAGATAGTGCAATAAAGAATAAGTCTTTCTCTGGGGGTAATTAAGCTCATATTCTTCTTTACCTTCTTAACTTCGCGCGGTCTTGGGCAGACATGAGCATCCATGACAGTGAGACCATTGGCTCGTATGTCATCCCTTACGTCATCAAGCCAGCACTTTTGGGTGCCTACCGGAACCCGGCCGAAGCGGCATGTCCAGACCCCATGTAACCAGACGGATACCGCAAAACGTGGGTGCAACAGCGAAGACGACTCTCCTGCATTTTATCTGCCATATCACGGAACAGAAGGATAACGCGGATGCAGGAGTTCTTGCGTGTTAAAAAATATCGATACATTACATGAATAGTGTCAGCATTGACAGACGAAAATGTTTTTCTATGTATATCGGTACGTGACAAGCGAATAGAGGACTCTACAGTTACTATTTAGAATAATAATAGTCAAATTAGGTTTTAATATACATATAAACATGCAATATGGCTACTTTAAAATACAATGTTCATTATTCGATTACCGATTTCGATATTAGATCAATTTTCTGATATCTTTGATAGGTATATGTATTACAACACTGCAATCATGCATTATTTTAGTATGTGTGAAACCCTGATGAATTGGTTTCCGAAGTGGCCTTAGATGACGTGTACCTATTTACTGAGATCTCACCGAATATACGGTGTTAATATTGAGGATTTGGGACATGGTTTCTTTACGACAGCCTTAATCAGTATCATCTAGAATACACAGTTCGACTGATTGCTATATATTTTTAACTAGGCGTTGATAATAAAACAGATGCATTGCTATAAAAAAGCATCAGGCGCTAATATCGAGCTGTAAGTATCGATCTGCTAGCGTCTGCTGCTGCTGCCGCCGTCATTATACAGTAACAACAAACTTAGACAATGTAGACTGCTTAGACAATGTGATATTTCAAGAAATGCATACCTTTTTTTTTCGTGCGGAAATCCCTTCGGATTGGGGTTCAATCTACATTTGGAGTAAGTATTTCAGAAATCGTAAAATGTAGGTACCTGTCGTTGACTGAAGTTCCATCTAATGGGCATTTAAATTGTGTTTTTTCCTTGTTAAATACATACATATTATACATAGAAACACCCAGACCAATGCAAATAGACATATTCTGGCATACAAATATTTACACTGAGCGGGAATCGAACCCGCGACCTTCTACGTAGCGGTCGAACGCACTACCGCTACGCCACAGAGGCCGTCTTGCATATCACTCGATAAGCTTTTCCTAATCTATCTACAGTCGTTGTCTAGTCCCAAATCGAGTCCGATTCACTAAAGGCACGGCTCTCACGACGGCCCATTTTATCAGGTAATAAAACATTCGGGAGTTTACTTTTCAGGCTGAAATATGGGCCCGGGTCGAGGGCAGGTTAGGGCGGGCGGGGCGCACAATACATCACTGGGGGCAACGAGATTACTCTTACATAGAAACTTGGTCTGTTAATGTTGTGCTAAGTTCTCGCTTTTTTAAAACCGGCGACTTTACGAGTGTAGAGTGATCTTTAAGGGGATTTTTAAGGACTTTTTTATGATGAAAGTTGGTGATTATGTTGAGTTGGGTTCATCAAGTTGACTTGGTTGGGTAATCTAATTGTAACGTGTAAGAATCAAACGTCTCAAGATGCGTCTATTACTAACTGACCAACCACTCTCTCCACCTGGTTGGTCGGTTAGTATTTTTTTTTCTTAACTGACAACCAGGTTAGTCTTTTAGTATTTTTTTCTTAACTGACCACCTGGTGGGTTGGTTAGTATTTTTTTTCTTAACTGACAACCTGGTTTGTCGGTTAGTATTTTTATTTCTTAACTGACATCTGACTGACGTTTCGTTTGCTTTTCAGTAGCCATGGTCACGGGGTGACTAAAAATGGTTGTTGTCTTGTAGTTTAAAGTGTAAGTTATATCAAAGTACCCGAACTATGCTGAATTGATGGTGTTACCATTAACGCAGAATGAGCTCACAGTGTCATGAAGTCTTGTTGTATTTTGATTTTCCTTGAAATTAATTAAGGGAATGACTGGGTCCCAAGCTGGTGGTACATTCCAACCATCTTCTCTATTAAAACTAGGATGTCTTTTTAAATTTCAATAGCTTCAATAATGATATTTTTTTCACTGATAGTTTCACAATAAGTGGAAGGTCGGTAGCTTAGTTAAAATAGAGACGTCTCGGGATCGAGTCCGGGCCATAACACTGCGGAGGCGAACCCACTCCTAACACAAGGAATTTAGCTTAGCTGAAAGGGTTAGCGGGAATATTAGTCACTTGCTGTGCTCTCCACACTCCACCCCCGTGGCACCTATTTATCCCATACAATACCCGTAATTTATTGGTTCTACAATAATGGATGCACGATTTGTTGACATTTATAATTACTGCTCCGCTCTCCTGGGTAGTAGCGTGATGATATATAGCCCATAACCTTCCCCGATAAATGGGCTATCTAACAGAAAAATAAATTTTCAATTTGAATTAATAGTTCCTGAGATAAGTGCGTTCAGTCAAACAAACAAATTAATAATATAGATTTCAGTTACTCTTTAAAAATAAATGTGGTCTCCGTAAACTCTAATGGGAAAAAGGCATGATAGATAGATACTCTTTATTGTACACCAAAGGATACAAATGTCTAAGATACTTGCAGAATGCAGAAATGGTATGGTGCTCAATGCAGATAAGTGTTACCATATAAAATATACTAAAAAAACATGCCCCATTGACTCAACTTACAGCATCCATGGTAAAGTGTTAAAGGAGGTAAATGAAATTAGGGACCTGGGGGTTATATTAGACAGCGAATTGCGTTGTGTTGTTGTGTGTGTGTGTGTGTTGTGTTGCCACCCACGTGGATTGTGGACGTCAATTTTCACATCTTGACATTAAACATTTATTTGTTTATGTCAATAGCAACTGTATTCTCGTAAAATATATCCATCGACTGTTAAATGACAACGTAATTGCAGATTCATAGAAAATAGCACAGGTTTTAAAAATTGCCCCTTATTTGTCAGCTCTAGCTCGACATTTTCTTTTTAATTAACCGCCTTTTAGTTTGAGGACGGCGGGCAGTGTGGTTCAGAGGTGAATCGCCACCTAACCTGTAAAATACATATAGTCACGCCTTTTTCCCATAGGGGTAGGCAGAGACAACATCTTTCCACTTGCTACGATCTTGGCATACGCCTTTCGCTTCTTCCACTTTCATAATTGTTTTCATACATGCACGCCGATTGAGGGTACTTCTGACCTGGCCCTTCTTCAAAACGTCATCGATCTGATTGGCATACGTACAACTAGGTCGTCCTTAACCGGGTTGCCCAGTAGCCCTGTAAAAAACCATCAATTATCCGTCAATAATACCACATTTAATAATGTATCTACAATCAATAATATATCTGATATGTCACCGACCCATTACATTTGAAAAATACATGCCGTCACAGAGATTAGCGACTCCCCTCCCTGCAGGAGAGGGGAATAGCTACAGTAGGTGTCAAGTGGAGAATGAATTTGTCAGTGGGTGATTCTAAGACCGCTTGACTATATATCAAAGAAACTCGGCACAAGATATGAAGAGCTACATTATGGCACTTTCTTAGATCGTTCTAACTTGGCAAGAAACAATGGTCGCCAGTAGGATACTCAAATTTTACCACCAGTAAGATATTAAAATATTGCCAACAGTAGAACACTCAAATTTTGCCGCCAGTAGCCGTCGGTAACTTATTAGTGGTTAAGGAGTCGACCCTACGACCGGGAGGTCCTGGGTTCGAATCTTGGCGAGGTGAACCCACCCTCAACACAAGCAAATAAGCTTAGCTGGGGTTAAATATTCCTAACCTAAACCAATATTCATAACGAGCCAATATTCTTAAAAAAAAGGTAGTTTTATCAGGTCCCAAGTAGATTTAAAAATAATGATTTCTTACCTTGGGGCAAATAAATGGGACTTTGTAACGAGCCATTATACATGGTGAATTATTTGTGTGGACCTTGTAGATATCTATATCATGTTTTTTTTTGTTTATAAATGAAATGAAAAAATATTGATCCCAAATTTGCCGTCTGGAAACCACCCAGGCCTCAGTCACTACCGTGGCTAGTCGCCGTTTTACTGGTGGTAGAAATTTGATGACACAAATTTGTCACAAAATTCGGCCGGGTGGGTACTACCGTGCACGATTGCGAAAAACCCTCCATAGTAATCCAATTTCGGTTTGATTGCGTTCAGGGGTCAGCAAGTGCATAGCCGGGCAGGGGAATTGTGGTCACACTCGTGGGACCGGTGGGTGTCACGCGGTGCCGCGACGACAATCCTCTTTTGATGAGGCCGTCAAGCTGAGTGCCACCATTGTTAACATGGTACGTGTATGTAATGGTGACCCTCTTTCATGAGACTTTACCTTCAGATTACCATCAGGCGAGGTGAAGTCAAACTGACGTATCCTAAATATTAAAAAAAATGTTGTGCTGCGGGGGAATTAAACCTGGTCTCAGGGATTTCCTTCCTAGGGCGTACCTGGCTCAGGCTGACCTTAATAAACACGCTTTAAATAGAATATACTGCTTCCGGGCAGTTTGGCCGTGGTCCATATGAAACTTGTGTTCCAAACGTTTCATCGATCACTGCGGTCGACATCTTCAGTGGTACAGGCCCGGACCTGTACCACTGTACCAAGTTTCATATGGACCACGGTCAAACAGCCCGGAAGCAGTATATTCTACATACAACGCCGGCCATGAAAGGCTAAAGATTTATAAACACGCTTTAGTTTGTTTAACTCCAAAATACAAAACGAAAAAATATGTGAGTGAAAGGTGAAAATGAAATGAACTCTGGATTCAACGATCTTGTTACAATGGTGTGAGGGATGTTGGCAGGTATGCGAGTAGTTTATTATTTAGACGGTTCACTGTTTTGATTTGTGAAGTAAGAGGCTGTGGGCATCTTTTTCTTGCAATAAATTGGTGAGCTGCTACATGTGTAACATAACCTTCCATCTTTTATGATCGAACTAGCATCGCCACGCGGTGTAACCCACGTAAGTCTTGATCCCGTGGGAATATCGGGATAAAAAGTAGCCTATGTTACTCGGGGATAATGTAGCATTATAATGGTGAAAGAATTTTTGAAATCGCTCCAGTACTTTTGAGCCAATTCGTTACAAACATACTTACATACAAATCTTTCCTCTTTATAATATTAGTATAGATTGTATTTTTATGTGAACCTGTTCAAGAATATTAGATACTAGCTCTCGGCTCCGCTCATGTGGAGTTTTGTTCCCGTCCCCGTTACCCATGGGAACCTATTCCCGGGTTAAATAGCCTATGGGGTATTCCAGACTTTAATTCATCCCTGTACCGAATTTCAACCCGATCCGTTGAAGCGTTATTGAGTAACAAACATTGAAACATACAAACATCTTCGCAAACTTTCACATTTATAATATTAGTAGGATTTCGAACCGTGGAGTAAGGATAGTGCGTTCAAGTGCTAAATCAGAGGTTCGCAGTTTCGATTCCCACACGAATTTGTATATTTGCATTTGTCTAGGTTTTTTATATATAAGTTGTATTTATGTTGGTATGTATGTATAAAAATGCATATAAAACCCATTAAATTAATACTGACGTCAATATTAGCATTACACTATATTTTGTAGGTGAGTAAGAGTAATGAGTGTCACAGCACAAACCTCACCTCGCTACATTTTCTTTTTACTCCATCAATTTTTCTTGTCTCTCTCGAACTCTACAGTCTCGAGATTGAGTTGCAAATGTTCATAGGCCACAGAAACTGTTTTTTTATACGAGTACTGAAATTTTTTCTCCAGCTATTTTTTTTTGTCTCTCTCGAACTCTGCAGTCTCGAGATTGAGTTGCAAATGTTCATAGGCCACAGAAACTGTTTTTTTTATGAGTACTGAATTTTTTTCTCCAGCAATTTTTTTTGTCTCCCTCGAACTCTGCAGTCTCGAGATTGAGTCGCAAATTTTCATAGGCCACAGAAACTGTTTTTTTTACGAGCAGGTACTGAATTTTTTTCTCCAGCAATTTTTTTTTGTCTCTCTTGAACTCTGCAGTCTCGAGATTGAGTTGCAAATGTTCATAGGCCACAGAAACTGTTTTTTTTACGAGTACTGAAATATTTTCTCCAGCTATTTTTTTTTGTCTCTCTCGAACTCTGCAGTCTCGAGATTGAGTTGCAAATGTTCATAGGCCACTGAAACTGTTTTTTTTTTACGAGTACTGAAAATTTTTTCTCCAGCAATTTGTTTTTGTCTCTCTCGAACTCTGCAGTCTCGAGATTGAGTTACAAATGTTCATAGGTCACAGAAACTGTTTTTTTTTACGAGTACTGAAATTTTTTCTCCAGCAATTTTTTTTTGTCTCTCTCGAACTCTGCAGTCTCGAGATTGAGTCGCAAATTTTCATAGGCCACAGAAACTGTTTTTTTTTTACGAGTACCTACTGAATTTTTTTCTCCAGCAATTTTTTTTTGTCTCTCTTGAACTCTGCAGTCTCGAGATTGAGTTGCAAATGTTCATAGGCCACAGAAACTGTTTTTTTTTACGAGTACTGAAATATTTTCTCCAGCTATTTTTTTTTGTCTCTCTCGAACTCTGCAGTCTCGAGATTCAGTTGCAAATGTTCATAGGCCACGGAAACTGTTTTTTTTTTACGAGTACTGAAAATTTTTTCTTCAGCAATTTGTTTTTGTCTCTCTCGAACTCTGCAGTCTCGAGATTGAGTCGCAAATGTTCATAAGTCACAGAAACGGTTTTTTTTGACGAGTACTGAAATTAATCGTATTCCCGCTAACACTAAGCTTGTGTTAGGAGTAGGTTGACGTCGGTAGTATAGGCCAGGATTCGAACCCAGGTCAATCCGAACCGAACCCAGGACTGAACCACTAATTATCGGGTGGACTCTCCTTTTCCATACTCCGTGGGTAGACTATAGATTTTTTCACAAAAACAGTTGTACATAAAAAGGTAAGTAAACATTCAAGGGCTCCCTGACCAGGAAAGCTCCCTTGCATTAATAAAGTCACAAAGTCCGGGTGACCCCAATTTGTGTGCCGCAGCATCCCGAGGGTGATTTACGGCACGAAGAACAACTTCCTTCATAAAACAAGCCGACACCGACACCCTAGTTTTGTGAACGTAACTTACTTTTATTTATACACGCAGTTTTGGACACTAGACAATATTGCCAGGAGAAAAAAGATTTATGTGCTGTGTGAAAAACCTCAAAAAAGTACCCACGCCTATAAAATATTTCGCAACTATGTTTTCTGTTCCCAAGGTGACTCAATTTGCACCCTACTTTTTTAGCGCAATCCGAAACCAGTACATTTATTTTTGTTCTTTTCTTTAAAAGAATATTAGTAACCGATAACCACGAAAATAAACAAGCCTCGAACCGAAAACACCGAAACCGAAATACGGTTTATACCAATTTTGGAAGAAAATGGAAGTACAGCAAACAGGGATTGTCAACTTGTATTTAGAGCTACCTTTTTGTTTTTCGTGCGGAAATCCCTAGCTATACACCCCCTCTTTACTTTTGAGGTTCAAAAGTAAAACATTCTAGAGTCGTTCACCATTCCATTTCGTATTTAGATAGCCCCAGACCATTAAAGTGCGTTCTGAAAAAGGTTAAAGTCGTAACCATTTATCACAATAAAAAAGCGCCACGGTGAAGTTAAATACAATAAAAAAGTAATTTTAATTACATTTCGTCTTCGCTCTCGCTCTCGCCGTGGTCCGCAAGATAAATGCGGGCAATATAAAATTGTATTACTAGGTAAAAGAGAACATGAGCTGGAAATATCTAATATTACATACTGATAGCGAAATTAATGAGGAAGGAGTAATTTTACAGTTTATATTTTTCAGAAAAAGCCCAATCCATGTCTCTTTCTAGGGAAAACGGGTGCAAATGTCAAACCCCGAGAGGATAACCTGCGCTAGAACATCTTCCGTAAATCGGCAAGTTTACCAGCTTGAAGCTGAGATTCGCTTGGGTCCAGGATCTTGGTGAGGCAGCATTACAATAAATATTGCTCCATGGTCAGCATAAACCCCATCAAAAATCTTAATAGTAGCGACCGTAAGTCACTGGGACTAACAATATACTTATGTGTATACTAAAAATACAGTAACTACATCCTCACCCATATGAATCCTCTTGATAAATAACATCCATGTGTTAAAAGAATAAGCTAGATGATATATCGCGAGTCGTCGCGTATCACGCGCGTCATTT
The DNA here is from genome assembly GCA_946251805.1 of Cybosia mesomella. NCBI lineage: Eukaryota > Metazoa > Arthropoda > Insecta > Lepidoptera > Erebidae > Cybosia > Cybosia mesomella. The sequence goes on from OX276396.1 coordinate 3,298,573, forward strand.
CCGTGAAATAAAATATATGGAGTGAATAAAACCAGTGAAATCTTTGGAGATTCCACATTTTTTCCGTCAGTGTGACCGTAAATTTCCGCAGACAGCGGTGGAAAGGCCACGGTTGATGTATGTCGGGCGGTGCTATCCGTCACACCAAAATCACCGGCGCGACAAATGCGTTTGACTATGGTGTAAGGTATGTTATTTCGTTGGGTTTCAAGTTGATTTGGTGGTGAGAGGATAAAATATTAAGTTGGTACGTTACTTTTGATGAACAATACAATTTATAATTGAACTTCTGAAGTGTCGGTAGCCTAAGAGCTATGGGGGCGTAGACAAAATCACATTCTATTGGCAATAACACCAGTGGAAAATACCGAAATGTATGGGAGTCACATTATTTATTGACATGTCCCGTCACTCCTATACATTGCGGACTTTTGCGAATTTGCTTTGAAGTGATTTCACTAATAGAAAGTCACTTTGTCTACAGGCCAAGGTGTTGGATAGGTGATCGAGAAGTCGCGGGTTCGAACCTCGCTCTAAACACCGATACTAACGTTTCCTTTAAAGTTTAACATCGCTGCATTGCCCTAAGATGTTCATCATCCATCATCCATAGGTCGCTGGTTCATATCCGGCTCGAAGGGCCAAAACGATGAACGGTAGTTGATAGGAAATGATAGAGTTGCGAATTATTGATACTTATAATTACTAATTGATATTAATGCTAATAATTGATAGAATTAAATTCTAAATGATAATGAGTACGCGTCGCCCGTGATTGGGGTACAAACGTGAACTAATGATATGTGCCATGTATGTGATCGACGCGAACTGCGTATTGACCTACATTCTACATAATGCTGATGAATCTGTACGGTTGGCCCGTACCACAGCGTCCCGTCAAAGCTAGCACTTTGGAGCCCGGAGTCCGCTATCCTATTCTTTCTTATGATTTGGCTAATCTTGGCTTTTGCGAAACTGAATGCCGTCTGCCCGCCCAACTCCGAGGGGACACATATCGAAAGCCTGTGCCAGAGCCTCGCCCGTCAATCAGCAGATCTACCGGCTTATCTGATCTTGGTTGGGCCCCTATATACACCCACATTGCGCTAAGACATAAACAGATGATAATATCAGCTATTCAGAACAGGTTCAGGTAGTGCAATTGACAGAATATTTTCCCTAGGTAGAGACTGTGATAGGTTTAAATCCCTTCCTTAATGTTATACAATAATGTCAACGGGAATTTACGTCATAATGTAAAGGTATATACACACCTTTGGATTGCCTGACGTTTCGACCAGGTAACACTGGCCGTGGTCACAGGCTGACTGGAGCAGTGGTGGACGTCCTCCGTCGTCGAGTCTGTGAGGTACAATGTTCTTCATCCACCCGCATGACATGTCACGATCATACATGATCGCGTTAATTCCCGTTCACATTATTGTATATCATGGAACGCGAAAGTTTAAAAATTAGCGTCCTTTATGCTGTCTAAATCCAGTATAAAAACAAACAATTCAGTTCTAGTTAGTACCTAAATAGACGTCCGCCGAATGAATCACACCATTATCATTGAAGCTGAAATACATCATAGCATACTGCATTCCGCGCTAAACCAACTCTTAATCGTGGTTCGCAATCGTATATTTCTTGATTAAGCGCTCGTAAAAATGTCGTCTCGCTCTGATATATGGCGGCTGAGCAGGATGGGAAATTAGCCGACGGCTGGAGCCCTGGAGCTGATGTACGATGATTGATACGCTCTGCTGTAGCTATGGATTTGTTTGTCTGATCGTATTGTTCCTTCAAGATTGATTGTGAGTTTGTATTGCTATGAGTTATGGTATCCGGTGAATTATCGCAGTTTTCCTGTGGCTGTTATGAGGTGACGCGTAGCTAGTAAGGTATATACGCGTGTATAAATCACAGAACATTATCTGCACATTTTTTGAAATAACTGTACGCTGTTTTTGTATTAAATTCATGGGATTACTATCTTCTGCAAGCAATTTCGTCTGCTTAGACTTCAGAATTCAGTTCAAACCTACTTAACGTGTAAATTCAATGTGTTGTCCAGGTCACAAACTATGTGTGTATTATATAGATTTTTACACTTATAGATGGGCCGCCGCCACCTCCTTCTGCGAGCATGTGATGCTCGCGAAGGAGATGGCGGAGCGCGCCCGGGAGAGGTTCAGAACTCTCCCGGCCCGCCGAGCCCGCAACATGCTCGCCGCGCGTCGCAGGCGACACAGGCGCCGCAGGTCGCTTAACGACCTCCGTCCTCCATGAGCGCAGGCCTGGGGGTGGCAGGTGAGGCCGCCTGTCACCCCAGCGGAAGCAGGCCGGGACGGTGGGGCGACTAGCGCCCCTCCCCCGAACCGGGGCAAGACGGGGACACCGTGGTTCCCAAACCCGAGGGGCCATCTCGAAACCGGAGATGGCCCAGGGTCAGTCGGGGTGCGCGGGATATGCTCTATGGGCAACCTTACACCCCGGCGTCTGTAGAACCGAGACGGCGTGCGGTTTTAGTCGGTTCAAGCCCGACATAACCATCCCCGCTGGCCGGCGGGGGGGTATCCGAAGGGATTTCCGCACGAAAAAAAAAAAAGGTACTCTTTTTCTTTAGTTGCGGAAATCCTCATGGAATTTCCCGCCGGTCAACGGGAGTGTTTATGTCGGATTCGAACCGAATAAAACCGCATGCCACCTTGGATCGATGGAGACGATGTGTAAGTTGGCCCATAAGACATTTCCCTCGCACCCCGGCTGACCTAGGGCCATCTCCGGTTTCAAGATGGCCTCTTCGGGTTTGGAAACCAGGGTGTCTCACCCCAAGAAAGAGGTGGAGCGCCACCGCGCCCCCAGGCCAGCTTCTACTAGGGTGACAGGCGGCTCCACCTGTCACCCCCAGGCCTTCGCTCTTGAAGGGCGGAGCTCGTTAAGCAACCTCCGACACCCGAGTCACCACTGCGCCTCGCGGCCTCTGCGGATCGGGAGAGACCTGAGTTTCGCCCGGACCCCCTCCGCCGCCTCCTTCTCGAGCATTATTTGCTCGTAGAAGGAGGCAGCGGCGGCCTACGCGATCGCACTCAGCACCATCGCTGTGAGCAAGACGCTGAGCGAGAGGACTGCCACTCCGAGGGCTGCCACGAGGGCCAGCCTTGGCATTCAGCGAGCGTGTGCAGCCCTGAGTCCTCGCTTGCATCACAGTGATGGTACTCAGGCGTTGGCTCCTTCCTAATCTGCCACAGATGGTCCCATAATCACACCTTCCCAGAGATCACCAGCGTTAGCCGGAACGAGAGGCTCTCGTGTCGCCTCTCTATAGCCAGTCCTCCATGATGGCCTTATCGCCGCTATTGCGGTCTTGGTGTGACCCCAAACAATATATTACGAAAAAGAAAACTCAACTTTAACACGGCTATGTAATGCCACTAGAAAGTTCGTATCTAAATAAAATTGTATCACCTGCTCTCAGACAGCCAGTCTGAATATGTTATTGTTTTAATCTAAGTACCTGCTTTAAACCCTTATTAATATATCTACTTCATATTTTTGATTTTAGTTAGTATAAAAGCTAATAATATTTATACAGCGAGCAAATAATTTCAGTATTTAGAAAAGTGCTAAAAAAGAGGTCACAATAGAAATTGATAGAATTTATATGAAATATTCTGCTCCAAAATTCCCATACTGTCCAACGAAGTAACTGTATATTTTCTTCGGTCGGCTGACAACATCTCCGCCGCCAGTCATGAGCATAGAAGCGAAGATAAACAGAAATTACTTACGACAGTAACGGAATATTTTCTTCCGTCGGCTGACAATATCAGTAGGCAGCCATGAGCTTACAAGTCAAGATAAACAGAAATGACTCACGACAGTGGCGGGCGGCAGCGCTTCGCAGCTAATAAAACAGATAACAGTGAGATAATTTACATTTCAACTATAAAGTATCTTCGCCGTGCAACCATCCGAAATGAGCCATCCGAAGTACAGTACTACAATTTAGAGTTCTTTATGTGTGGTCCAACTTACGAGCGAATAATGAATGAATAACATTGTGTAGAAGGGTCGGTAACTTAGTGGTGAAAATGTCAGCCGTACAAACGACAGGTCCCAAATGCGAATCCTGACCATTACACTACCGATGTGAACATACTCCTAACACATGCTATTTTAGCTTAGCTGAAGGGGTTGGGGGTAATATTAGGGATTTCGGTTACTAATAATTTTTGTCTATTACAAAAAAGCTCTTTCCATAGCTCGCTGAGCGACATTGAACTGGTGGACCAGCGCTACCGTTAGTGTCCACGTCTCAGCTCCGTAGGTCATTACGGGTAGGACGCACTGATTGAAAACTTTCGTTATCAAACACTGCGGTATGGATGACGAGAAGACTATGGCGCTCATTAGGAGAGACCTATGTCCAGCAGGAGACTAGCATAGGTTGATGCTGATGATGATGATGATGACAAAAAAAGCTATGTTCTGCATGTGTGGTATCTAAAATAGTAGGTATAACTGTCATCATCATCTGTGTATCAGTCCCGCTCGCGCACAAAGCTTGCAATTTGAAGCCTGGGGTCCGGTCTACTACTCCACTCCATGATTTGGTTTATTTGACCTTTACGGGAGCAAGTACTGTCTGATCTTTCAATCCCGAGACGAAAGCATGCGCCAGAGCTTCGTCCCTAGTAGCAGCATCAGTCGGTATACCAGTTTGCTGGTGAGGTTGGGTTGGGCTCCGAAATCTCTCGCTATTATACCCTCGTGTTATCACCCTAATTACGACGTGAATCGTCAGGGTTTGAACAGGATGCACAGAATAGGTAGTTGAAATGCAGTCCTGCTCTTTAACTGTACTCCAACTGCAAATTGACAGTTTGAATGCCATTGTTATGGCTGCAATAAAATTGCAAACCAGTTATCGTCGTTGGAACTGCAAGCTAATTGCACATCGTCTACAACGGGGCTGCAGGGTTAGTTTGCAAGTTGTTGCAGTTGTACCAACTGCATTCAAACTAAAAGCAATCGGAGTGTAGTTGAAATGCAGTCCGTGTAGCGCCTGAAATTTAAATGAATACTGCCCGCTCCAGGCTGTGTTTAAGCCACCCAGCTAGTTACAATATTTCACGGCGAACGGACATTTTTATAGGTATTTAGCGAAAACGTCGTTCCAGCGGACCAATTTGCAACTTGTTTGCGTGCTCAATAAATTGTCGCGTACATTCGCTAAATTACCTTGTTATAGTGATGGATAGCGAGTATTGTTATGATTATTGTGGGACGCATTTTCGGTGAAAATGTTACTATTCAGGAAACAATGGAAACTGACGTAATAAAGGTGAGGTACCGGGCAGATTTGTAAAGTATTTGGACCAGTGCAAGGGATATGGGTAACCTGACACCCCGGCGTCTGTAGACCCGAGACGGCGTGCGGTTTTACTCGGTACAAGCCCGACATAACCGCCTCCGCTGGCCGGATGGGGGTTATCCGAAGAGATTTCCGCACGGAAAAAAACGGTTGTCTGTAAAGTCGGTTTACTGACGATAGTTGAACGTGACAACGTCATAAGAACGCGAGGTAACGCCGCATACGTCATGTGGTAACGCCGCATACGTCGGTAACGCCGCATACGTCATGTGGTAACGCCGCATACGTCATGTTTTTTCGTGCGTGCAGCCGGCTCCATCGATTTATAAGACGTCACGTCAAAAAAAAAAATAAGGTATTTGGTCCAAAGAAATTCATTGAGCAATATGTGGGAATGCCGTTTTATTCGTCTTAATCGCAGTTTCTAATTATCATTATCATTTTAGCGTTGTACCCGGTAGGCCGGGGACGTTTACTCTTTCTGCTCCTCTCTAATTGACCGGCTTTTATGGGAGTGACTGCTATCTGACCTCCCAAGACCGAGAGGAAGCCTGCATCAGAGACTCTTCGGTTAATAATCAAGTGCCTGGAGGTGAGTTGGCTTGGCGCCCAAATATTTTAGTGGAGATCATAAATCCAAAACTACTCTGTGAAGAAAAGTACCGTGAATTAGTAAAGTAAAGCAGTGGTACAACTATGTACCTATTATTCATCCAAATTTTTTGTACCGCCTTCTGGGCCTCTGTTGAAATAATTCTTATACGCCAACGAAGAACTCAATCATCAAAATCATTGTAAACGTGTTTTTTTGGAATCACCTTCAAGACTCGCCGCGAATTTTTTTGATGACATCTATCGACTGAAAATGTATGCCTCGACTTAGTAATTTGAGTTTTGGAAAAAGAAAAAGTCAGCCGGAGCCACACACATACATATAGTGGCTATTCGATAAGACTGGTAGAGCTTTTGACCATAAATTCGTACACAATGATAGCCTTGCGAGATGGTGCGTTATTGCGGTGCAAAATTCATACATTTACTTTTCACAAAGCTGGTCTTCTTCAACGACTTAGCTCTCTTAAATGCCGGATACCACGCAAATAATATTTTATATTTACTGTTTCATCTTCTGGCAGAAATTCCGTTTTTTTATACCACTCAGGTGCAGACCAGCACACGGCACATCTGATGGGAAGCGGTTACCGCGGCCTATGGACGTGTGCAACAGCAGGGGCGTCACACTCGCGTTACTGAACCTGTAAAAACCTTCTTATTCCCTTCTTGTAGAACCCCATATTGTAGTCGCTTGGTATAACCACAGCAGGGAGATCATTCCACAGCCACAGGGTGGAATCATCTCCAGGGTGGAATAAAGTGCCTTTAATACCTAACTGTACGCACCTGTGGCGAGCGGTGCGATGATAGAATGTGGCCGTGGGCATCATATCCAACAATTCTTCTGAACACACCCTATTGTTCAGGCGGTAAAAACGCACAGAGAGGCAAAATTTCTCCTAAGGTTGAGAGGTTCTACACTACCTGTAAGTATGGGATTGTCGAATCTACATCAGTTGAAGATGACGATGACTGACTTGAAGCAATACTTCCACAACTTCTCGTTCGTTTTTAAATGTGCTGGACCACACATAGGCAGGTGTTTTTGATGAAATCGGTTCACCAAAAGACGTATCATTTACAGCGCTTTGACACAAAAATAAAATTTGCAATGCAAAATTTAAGAAGGATGCGATGGTCGAAATTTTCGTCCATTATGAAAATCACAAAACACACTTGAGATGAACTTTCTAAATGGTGCACATTAAATAAACTAACTAGGGGTGGTTATGTCGTGTCTCGACTAAAACCGCACGGTGTCCTCCCCAAGTGTCCATCGAAAGGATAACCCCAGGGTTGCCGGCGGACTTTGGCCGCCACCGCGGTCTCGCCTGGTGAGGTCGGGTTTTATCCCGCTTCGGTGAGTTGGCAGGCGTGTATAGGGCACACACGACACGCCTCCGCCACGGCCTGCTTCTGTAAGGACGGCGAGTCGGCCAACTGCCGTCCTCAGGCCCCGATCATGGAGGTCGGTAGTCCCGGGCGTAGATGAGTCTGCGGCGTCCTCGCCGGAGACAGCGGAACTCGGGGGGCAGGGTTCTCTCCCGCTCCCTCTCCGCCGTCTCTTTCGCGCGCATTACCTGCTCGCAGAAAGAGGCGGCGGCGTGCCACTTGCTCCCGTCGGAGACCACGGCCCTCACCATGGTCTCCAACGAGAGAATGTCCACGCCCAGGATCGCAACGAGATCCCGGCGTTGACTCGCCCACTCCACCAACGTGTGGAGCGCCGTGTCTTCACCAGGATCCTCGCAGTGCTGGCACTGCGGCGTTGTCTCCCGGTGGATGCGCCACAGATACTTACCGAAACACCCGTGTCTGGTAACCATCTGGCACATCCGGTAGGAGAGGTCCCCATGGTCCCTCTCCAACCACTCCTTCATGATCGGTCTCACCGCCGCAATGGTGGATTCCCCCCACCTTGGGTGCTCAAGCACCCTCCATGTCTCCATGAGTTCCTGGCGGAGCAGGGACCGCTGAGCCCTGATTTCTCGGGGCACCGGAGTTGTGGTCACTTAGCGTAAAAAAGAACTGCAATACCTTCAAGCGGAGTTTATAAATGATTAATTCTCGGTACTTTCTTGGCAGTATGTATATACATTAGAGGCGAAAATTTAAGAATATTGCATTTTATTCTGCTATTAGTCACAAGAGGATTCCTGCGACCTGTAATGGAAATATATTTACAACATTGAACGCTGTCATCTAAAAATTCTTGATAAAAATATTTAAATTCCCACGTTCCCAGTGGGCTCCAGTAACTGACACTGTAATGGAACCTGTCGATACGCCGCTTAAAAGTCTACACGAACTTGATACCCCTCAAAGGGAATGCGGAACATAAAAATAACTAGTTTACTTCAAACAGTTTCGAAGAATAGACATATGATAAAATGACTTACTAGTATCACAAATACCACATTTAAAATACAGCTTTAAAACTCATTTGCTATACTAATATCAACCATATAGCTTGTGGTTTAAGAATCACTGTTCGGTGAAGTTGAGGGCAATTTGTGATACTAATATTTTGATATCAAAGGGAATATTGGAAACGATATGTGATTGAATTTGATTTGAATTTATTACTTTGAGCCTTTGACTTGTTATTGTAACAAGTTTTCAGTACGTCAATTCTTGTAGGTAGATAAGTAGGTGATTGAAATACTATAGTATATAGACTAGAAGGCCACAGGGCCAATTCTCCTAAAAAATGGAGTCCAGTTTCGGTATAATCTCGATATAATCTCAGTTCAGTCGCATGACGATTTATTTGCAAATCTTAGGGCGTAGCCACCAGGATCCTAACACCGGGATCCGGACTCTGGAATACAGACTCAAGGATCCGGCTCCGGGAAACAAACTCCAAAAAACCTTCAAAAAAACTAAAAAAGACGTTTAATTGATAATAAACTGAAATAGTGAAAAATAATTGTTAATGAGTTAGAGATTAGAAAAAAAAGTGGTAAACAAATCATATTGTTGAAAAAGCGTGGTGTGATTGCAATAAATATCACCTATATAAATCTTTAGGCTTTCACGGCCGGCGTTGTATGTAGAATTTGTACTTATGTTCCCGGACTGAGGCCCCGATCTGTATCATTGAAGATGTCGACCGCAGTAATCGACGAAACGTTTGGAACACAATTTTCATATGGACCACGGCCAAACAGTTGAGATTTTAACAATAAAATTACATTTATTTTATTTTTTAATTTTATTTATTAGTATATATTTTGATGGGTGTGTAATACCTCTGCCTACTCCTTCGGGGATACAGGCGTAAAGTTGTGTTATGTTATTCTAATGGCAGTCACTCCCGCAAAAGTCAACAGAAAGAGTAGGAGAGCGGACCTCGGGCTCCTAAGTGCAAGCTTTGGATGCCACCGGGACTAACGCTTTGATGATGATTCTTTCCTAACTATCATACCCCATCAAGTAAACTAATAAACGCATCGTCAAAATTTCACGCGAGCGTCAAATTATTTGTCGCTCGCGTGAATTTTTTATTAACATACAATGTTGACACGTTAAGAGCTCGGCGATGTGGTGTCGTGTTGCAGCTAAACTCTCTGGGGAGCTAATAATACGATATTGCCGAAAAATATGACGACAACGTCGAACACGACAGCCGTAGTGGGAATACTCGCAACGAGAAAATTGTGAGTTTTTAAATTATGTTGTAAAGTTATTTTGAACTAAAACTAGTTATTCTCGCAATTCTCGCTGGTGTGAGACTTCTGACATCTTACAGCTGTCGTATTGTGGCTATGCGACGCAATAGAAATAACAATATTCTGTACCCGGAGCTGCAGATTACAAAGTATTTTATAGATTGTTACATAACGTTGTAACATTTGCTTTCACAATATCATTACATTACTAGTAGGTATCATTCATCACGATGGCCTGGCGGAGCTGGGACTGCACGGCCTCGATTTATCGAGGCTCGGGGTTCCGTCCCTGCTCCCGCGCCTCCTTTCGCCACTGGTACAGTTGCGAAAGGCTCTTGCCTCCAGGTCCCATGGCGGAGTTCCGGCAAGGAGACTCGCCGCCTCGGCTAGCACGAGCCCCAAATATTTCACATGACCTGAGATGGCGTGCGGTTTTAGTCGATTCAAGCCCGACATAACCGCCCCGCTGGCCGGCGGGGGGGTATCCGAAGGGATATCCGCACGAAAAAAAAAAGGTATCATTCATCATTATCTTAGCGTGGTTCCTGGATGCATCCGACACTTTGGCTCCCAACCCCGAAAGAAAACTTCGTCAGAACCTCATCCGTCAATCAGCAGGAGTACCAGCTTGGAGGTGAAGTTGGTTTGGCCTCGTAGCCCTAGGTTGGGCCTCAACATGTACACATTATTTTCTGTATATCCTAGAAAGTATAAACAGAGATAATGTAGAAATATATTCAGGATTGGTATAAAAATGCAGTTTCCGTGATGAGAAGTAAAAATGTAATGAACGAAAAAATGGATACATACAAAATATCACAAAAATTAAGAAACAAGTAGGTATGCAAAAGTGCATTAATTAAAAACGCCTACTTGATTAGCGTTAGCTAAGAAAGTTAGCTATTTAGGTTGCGTTGACCATTTGAAAGGGTCTAAACATGCCCCCGGGCGTTGAAAGATTGCCTTTCAACCATCTTCTTCAAGGAGACAGCATATCTTCGAAAAAGGTCTTCGCACCACACCAGTTGCTGTCTTGACATCCGCAACACGATTAATACCATCGGGACCGGGATAAACAGCCACGATGCGACCCAGCTTCCACTTCAGAGGTGGTAAATTGTCTTCTTTGAGGACCACAATTGCATTCAATTTCAATGAATCTGAGCCTGCCTTCCATTTAACGCGCTTCTGTAACTCGCTTAAGTATTCTTTGCTCCAGCGCTTCCAATAATGTTGTCTCAACTGTTCAATTCTCTCGAATCGATTCAGGTTAGACGTTGTACAATCGTCATAACTTGGAGCAGGCAACGAAAGAAGTGAGCGCCCGACCAGAAAGTGTGCAGGCGTAAGGGGCAGCAAATCATTCGGATCCGTTGATAAGGCAGATAACGGGCGTGAGTTCAATATTGCCTCGATTTGCACCAAAATCGTGTTTATCTCCTCATAAGTTAGATGACAATTTCCCAGTACTCGCTTTAGATGAAATTTTATCGATTTTACTCCTGCCTCCCAAAGACCACCGAAATGAGGAGCGTAAGGAGGAGTAAAGTGAAAACTGATCCCATCGTTCGCAACGGTCTCAGATAGTGAGCCAGAGCAAGACTTTAAAAATTTACCGATGTCGTTGTACGCACCAACAAATGAAGTGCCGTTGTCGGAATAAATGTTTTTTGGTTTACCACGTCGTGACATAAATCTTTTGAGTGCCGATAAGAAAGTATTAGTAGAAAGGTCCCCTACGAGCTCAATATGAACAGCTTTAGTCGCAAAACACACGAAGATGGCAATATAAACTTTAAATAGTTTACATCCTCTCCCTTGACGATTAGCTGCTAAAATAGGTCAAGCGTAATCAATACCTACATTCTCAAACGGAAAACTTGATTCGAGACGCTGCTGTGGAAGGTTTCCCATTATCGGAGCTTTAGTTTTACCTTTAAAACGATTACACAAGATGCAACTATAATAAACCGATTTCGCCAAATTCCGACCACCAATAGGCCAATAATTTTCCTTTATAGATGCCAATAATAATTGAGGCCCGGCATGCATAAGCCTTTTATGTTCATAATTAAAATAAAGTTTAGTGAATGAATGATTGGACTGTAAAAGTATAGGATGTATTTTGTCATACGAGTAATAAGAATTAACTAGACGCCCCCCTATGCGAATTAATTTATTGTCATCTAGAAAAACATTAAATTTTAGTAGAGGACTCTTGCTAGGTAACGGTTTTTTAGTAAATAATAATTCGTATTCGGGAAAGGATTCCCTTTGAGCCAATTTAATGAGAATAGTTAAGCCATCTGAAAGTTCTTCATTAGAAATATAAGAGGTCTTAACTGGTTGTCGTTTACAACGTGTGATAAATCTTAATACATACGCCATGCATCTTTTAAGCCTAGAAAAAATTGAAAATTGATTAAAATCTATCAATTTACTTTTGTTTTCAGTTGTTATGTGTAAATTAATCTCAGGCTTCGTTTCTGCCTAGCTGGGACCCCTCCATGGGACCTGGAAGCGAGAGCCCTTGCGCTGCTGTACCAGTGGCGCAAGGAGGCGCTGGAGCGGGGCCATAGGCCGGAGCCCCGAGAAATCAGGGCTCAGCGGTCCCTGCTCCGCCAGGAACTCATGGAGACATGGAGGGTGCGACTTGAGCACCCAAGGTGGGGGAATCCACCATTGCGGCGGTGAGACCGATCATGAAGGAGTGGTTGGAGAGGGACCATGGGGACCTCTCCTACCGGATGTGCCAGATGGTTTCCGGACACGGGTGTTTCGGTAAGTATCTGTGGCGCATCCACCGGGAGACAACGCCGCAGTGCCAGCACTGCGAGGATCCTGGCGAAGACACGGCGCTCCACACGTTGGTGGAGTGCCCTGCGTGGGCGAGTCAACGCCGGGATCTCGTTGCGGTCCTGGGCGTGGACGTTCTCTCGTTGGAGACCATGGTGAGGGCCGTGGTCTCCGACGGGAGCAAGTGGCACGCCGCCGCCTCTTTCTGCGAGCAGGTAATGCGCGCGAAAGAGACGGCGGAGAGGGAGCGGGAAAGAACCCTGCCCCCCGAGTTTCGCAGTCTGCGGCGAGGACGCCGCAGACTCATCTACGCCCGGGACTACCGACCTCCATGATCGGGGCCTGAGGACGGCAGTTGGCCGACTCGCCGTCCTTACAGAAGCAGGCCGTGGCGGAGGCGTGTCGTGTGTGCCCTACACACGCCTGCCAACTCACCGAAGCGGGATAAAACCCGACCCCACCAGGCGAGGCCGCAGTGGCCGCCAAAGTCCGCCGGCAACCCTGGGGTTATCCTTTCGAGGGCTTACCCGGGGTGCCCGGCAACGGACACTTGGGGAGGACACCGTGCGGTTTTAGTCGAGACACGACATAACCACCCCCGCTGGCCAGCGGGGGGGTATCCGAAGGGATTTCCGCACGTAAAAAAAAAAAACAAAAAAAAAAAAGGCTTCGTTTCTGGAAGTTTCTGTGAGGCGACTGGATTCGAGGGCCACTTAGTAGGACTTTTTATCAAAAATTGGGGACCGTGCCACCACAAATCAGATGATTCGATCAAATTAGGATCGAGTCCCCTCGATATGAGATCAGCTGGGTTTTGATCGGTGGGGACATGCCGCCATGTGCAAGAATCAGTTGTCTCAAGAATCTCCCCTATGCGATTTCGCACAAAGGGTTGTAGTTTATTTGGCATAATTTTAAGCCAACCGAGAACGATTGTCGAATCAGTCCAGAATACTGTTTCTCTGATCTGAAGACGCAATGAACTTTTAACTTTGTCATACAGACGAGCGCCTACCAGTGCCCCACAAAGCTCGAGTCTAGGAATCGTGGTAGGTTTAATCGGAGCGACTCTGCTTTTGCTACACAGTAAACGTACTAATACATCATGTCCATTGCAACTTCGTAGATATACACAAGCACCATATGCAAGCATAGATGCATCTGTAAACACATGAATATCCACAACGGTGTAGGAGTCACAAAGTACTCGTCGTGGTACACGAAGGCTATTTAAAGATGGTAGGGCATTTATTATTTTTAAAAATGAATTACTGATTTCAGAGGGTAATTTATCATCCCACGATACTTTGTGTAACCATAGTTTTTGTAAAATAGTCTTCATTAATATAACGCAAGGTGAAAGAAGTCCGAGGGGATCGAAAATCTGAGCGATAGATGAGAGTATGCCACGTTTGGATAAATTGACGTCAAGTTCACCTTTCATAGGAAAACAAATAACGTCAGTGTCAGTGCACCACCCTACCCCTAATGTTGCACATAGTTCCAACTTGCCTATGTTCAAGTCAACCGGTGCACATGGTAAAGACATTAATAGTGGTGCATTTGACTTCCACTTCCGCAACTTCATACATGCGGACTCCAAAGCAGCAGTAACTCCATCTTTAATTGAAGTCACTTCATTTAAAGTGTCTCCACCTGCTAGTAAGTCATCCACGTAAAAGTCGTGCTGAATTATTTCCGAAATCGTACTATTTATACACTCTATACCAAGTTGCTTAAGACACCTAATTGCTAAATAGGGAGCACTGGCAGTCCCATACGTAACAGTATTTAATTGGTATATCTTTATGGGACTGGATGGATCTTCGCGCCAGACTATTTGTTGCAGATGTCTGTCGTCCGGATGTATGACTACCTGCCTGTACATCTTTTCAACATCTGCTGCTAAGACATATTTGTGCTGTCTAAATCTCAAAAGAATAGAAACTAAATCATCCTGTATCGTGGGTCCCACCATTTGTATGCTATTCAGAGACACACCAGAGCTAGTAGGTGAGCTGGCGTTAAACACCACTCTTAATTTAGTGGTGGAGCTGCTTTCCCTAACCACTCCATGATGAGGAATGTAATAAGCAATATCAGATTTATTCTGACACACTGACATGTGACCCAGGTTAAAATATTCGGACATAAACTCGCAGTAGTCCCTTTTAAGTGATAATTGTTCCTTAAATCGCCTTTCTAAAGACAACAAACAATGAGTGGCTCGTTGTAATGAGTTTCCCTAGACACTCTCAGATTGTTTTAACGGAATACGTACACAAAACCGACCACTATCTAGCCGAACCGTATTCTCTACAAAGTGTGCTTCACACCTCTGTTCCTCAGCTGAATAGGATGACTTAAGACTCACTTCTTCAATTTGCCAAAATCGACTAAGTTGATTATGAATATCATCATTCCGTGACTTGTCGTCTGAATTAGTAATATTTGCAAAATTACAAGTCACAACACAGGAAGAATCCGATGCATAGCCGCTGTTTATTGGGCCAGAGACTAACCAACCAAGAGAGGTCTCATAAAGCACTGGACTATTAACTCCTAAACTAATTTTCTGCGATCCTAATAAGTCCCAAAATAAATCGGCGCCTATAATTAAATCAATGAGCGAAGGCATATTAAAATTAGGATCAGCTAACTCAAGGTCACTAGGAATATTTAATGATGACAGGTGTATTTGTTGATGAGGGATCATATCTGTGATCGAAGGCAAAACGAAACAAGTTAAATTATTACAATAACCTTCATTTAAGGATTTCATTGATACATGAACCATTCTATGTATATGAGAAATTGTATTATTAATACCTGACATAGATTTGTCTACCTCATAGGTTGCTAAATTTAATTTACTGCACATATTTTCAGTCATAAGACACGATGTACTGCCGCTGTCCAGAAGGGCGCGAGCGACATGCGGTCTATTTTGATTGTCATACAACTTGACTAAGGCTGTTGACAGTAGTATTTCACGACCGTAAGTGGCAGTAGCCGTAACACATGAGAGCGTCACAATATCATGCGTCTCTAATGTTTCTGACTGTACCACCGAATTTGACACTGGCTTTGATTTCATGTCTACATGAACAAGTGTATTGTGCTTACGTTTACACAACCTGCAGCCGTTCCGTTTGCAATGGTTAGCATAATGACCTGGTCGAAAGCAGTTCCGACAAATCTTATAAGTATATAATTGCTGCAACCTCTCCTCAGTAGAAAGTGCTAAAAATGTAGAACAATTATATAAATAATGCTCACCCTTACAGTTTGGACAGGAAACTTCGGCTGAGTTAGTAGTCTGCTGACTTGTCGCTTGTGGTGATGGAGTTGTAACGGACACGAAACTTCTGTGTTTAACATTCTTCACATTTGATTGGATCCGTTGGAGGCCACCACGAGGTAGCTCCAAGGACTCCAACAGGTCAGCTCTGCTCCGTAAAAATTCAAAAAATGTGACTAATGTTATACGTAAGTCCCTTTGCAACGTTCCCTTATACTCCTCCCACTCATTATTGGTTTTTGTAGCTAATTTATTGGCAGCAATGTATATGAGCAGAGTGTCCCAATTGTTAGTCGGTTCGTCAAGAGCATTCAACGCACACAAATTCTTTTTTAACTGGTCTATAATACCTTTTAGGCCGTTTGCCGACTCTTTTTGCATAGGTTCTATGCTAAATAAGGCAGATACGTGATGTTGTACTAATAAACGCTTATTATCAAATCGTTCACATAATAAACTCCAAGCAATAGGATAATTTTTGGCAGAAAATTCAACCGATTGGATGACCACAGCAGCTGACCCTTCCAATGAACCCCGTAAGTAATGAAATTTGTCAATGTCAGCCATGTCGTCATTGGAGTGGATGAGGCTTTCAAACGTATCGTGAAATGCTAACCAACCATCGTATGTTCCGCTAAATTTGGGTACTTGAAGTGTTGGTAACTGAACAGACTTTTTACTCTTCTTCGAGGTACTTACCTCTTCACTTTTATCGTTAACTTTACTATTACGCGATACGAGGCATGTAGCCTTAGACATCAGTTGACAATAAGTAGATTCAAATTCATTACGCTCAGACATTTGACTGTCTGGATCATCAACCAAGCATTCCAACTTTAATTGCACATCATCATATTGATCGTACAACGACTCAATCTTTTGTATACGTAATTTAAGCTCACCTACCTCGAATGGGGTCAATGTTTCCTCTAAACCATTTAGGTAAGAGCAAAACATTGTTAAACGACCTTTGTAGCTACCGCGTTTTCTAATAAACTCCTTTAACTCATCCTTATCGGCCATCTTTAAGAGTAGAATGCAATCGATCTGTAATTTTATACAAAAAAACTTAAAGTTTAAAGTTAACAACTAGGTACCTAAGTACTACTTTTATCTACCCACGTTAACGGCTTAACTTTGCAAATAATTATTTCCAATAAGTAATGGTGTTATCGCAATGAAGTTAATTTGCAGCGTAAAACATCAAAATATCATATAAGATTAATAGTACCTATTACCTACTAACATTTAAATATTTGCTTTTCGGCACAAACGTAAAACTTATCGAACCAATTTTACAAACAAAAAAAATCAAACGAGTACTAAACAATCTAAATATGGAAATACTAATCAAATGATTACATTAATAACATGTTGAAAACTATTTCAAAAGGTAACACAATTTACAATGACTTGATAATATACTTTATCTTAAATCAACGTAGGTGGGTTTTTAACTTACAATACAAACGCTCAATTATAATAACAATTAAGCTAATCCATCATAAAAATGTAAGCAAATGAATGCACTTATTACAAAGTTGCTACCTGCACCTACCTTTTGTAAAAAAATACAAGTAATTCACAAATTCAAATCATTAATTATTATTAAATAATACTGTGTACTGACCTTTAACTTCACGAAAATGCTTAATATGTATATAATACCTGATTACGAGTACTGGGTGAAACACTGAAATAGATAAGTACTAAAACACTGGTGCAAATTTTTAACCAAACGCCGTCGTTGATGAGACTTAACTCCACGTTAGTACTTCGTCCAGAAATATCGCTCGAATCTTGTAATCCGCTGTATATATTCAACTTTTACCAAATATAATCAATTATCCGGCTCGTTACGACCATGTAGAAATATATTCAGGATTGGTATAAAAATGCAGTTTCCGTGATGAGAAGTAAAAATGTAATGAACGAAAAAATGGATACATACAAAATATCACAAAAATTAAGAAACAAGTAGGTATGCAAAAGTGCATTAATTAAAAACGCCTACTTGATTAGCGTTAGCTAAGAAAGTTAGCTATTTAGGTTGCGTTGACCATTTGAAAGGGTCTAAACAGATAACATAACTAAACAAAATAAAATAACTTCACGCCTGTATCCCCGAAGGGGTAGGCAAAGGTGTATTATACACCCACGATTCGCCAGTTATGTTAAGGTCCCAATGTAATAGGGGGCGAGCCTATTGCCATCTACCGGGCACATTATTAAGCGAGCGATAATTAACATTTATGAATGTACACATAACTACGAAAAGTCAGAGCTGTGTACCCAGGGCGATTGGGGATCGAACTCGAGACCTCGTCTCAGCAGTCCGTTACGTACGCCACTGGACTATCGCCGCTTAAAAACAGACCTTATTACCAAATTTTATAGACAGAGATGCACATATTAAATACTTCGAAGGAATATTTCTCGGCCCCATGTAATACAGGGCGAGAATTTATTGCCGTATATCGAATATATATCCAAACTAAGTGAGAAACAAGAATAAGAAATATCAAACAAAACTTTGCTAGAGCTGAGAATCGAATCCAATACCTCATGATCGCAAGTAAACAGTAGTGTGTAGGTATATCCTACATCCCGGGGTGCGACTGGTTGGATCACGTCCAAGTTTGGTGCACCCTGGGCAACGTGGGCGATGACGCTTCATTGATTGCTCCTCTGGAGTAGCTGGCGTTAACGTCAACGGCCAAGAGTTTGACCAACCGGCCCTTTTCAGGGCCAGCTGACCCCATTGCACGAGGGGGTCGGGGCATGGCGGGCCTGCAAGGCCCGCGGGGGTGGGGGCCGATCCAGGTACCCCTCTGCTGTTATCAGAGGGGAAACTGCGAATGGCCCAGGGTCAGTCGGAGTGCGAGGGATATGCTCTATGGGTAACCTTACACCCCGGCGTCTGTAGACCCGAGACGGCGTGCGGTTTTAGTCGGTTCAAGCCCGACATAACCGCCCCCGCTGGCTGGCGGGGGGGGGGGGTATCCGAAGGGATTTCCGCACAAAAAAAAGTAACAAGGTATATCCTACATCCCATAACGACGTCACAGGAGAATATTTTCATAAAAATACCTGTGCCACTTAACCGTTGACGACCGACTGTAGCACAGAACGAAACCATCCCACCGATCATTAACATTATTAAAGGGTGTACGCAATCAACAATACCTTAGCACAAAAAGGCTTTTACAAAAAAAGCACATTTCCAACGGCTGCCGACAGACAGCGCTGCGGAAGACTTTACTACTTCCTGTGACAAGATGGCCGGCGTTCAACGCAGCCGGAAACTGCGGCGAGAGAGCCCAAAAACACGATAAAAGTCTAACAGCAATACCTCTTAACTTCCCACATCGTGACAACAAATTTTTAACCTTATGTGTTATGTCTATAGTACTAATTTACAATAACATGAATCGGAGTTATCTTCTTTTAAGTTGTGGAAGGAAAGTAATAACTAAGCAACGTGCCGTCAAGTGCGATCGGTTATTTCCCGCATTGAATATGATGTAAGTTTTCCGGAGCGGCGATAACGCCTAACGGTATCGTTTGCCCTTCCATAGGTTAAAGAAATGGGAAAATTGTCACTACGACATTTGTAGAATGAGGGAGTATATCGTAATGTTTAGGGTATTTTGTTTGCGTGGAACTTGGGGCTTGAAACAGTATATCGTAATATCGTTATTCACAGTTATGTGTCCTTGCAATTTCTAGGGGAAGTGGAATGTCAAAAAGGAAAATGAGAATAAGGCAAGTGTCTAAATTCACACTAAGCATACCTAGGCTGTTTGATATGTAGCCGTTTTCTAAATGTACTAATATCACTGGCCGAAAATATGTATACCACCTTTTTAAGCCATTCTTCAGAGGCGGGAAAATTAAAAAAAAACCGTAGTCTTTTGTTTTTTTTTCTCATTTGACAGCGATTCAGTGGAAGCGTGAATGTAAAATTGTTAAAATGGAGAAAGAACAGTATCGGTCTGTAATTAGGTTTTTGTTTTTGGAAGGGAAAACATGTGATGAGATAAAAGTAAGAATGCAAGCGGTTTACCATGAATATGCTCCTTCTATGACAACCGTTAGATACTGGTACAAAGAGTTCAAGCGAGGGAGAACAACCGTCTTTGACGAGGATCGCCCAGGCCGCCCAATTGAGGTGACTACAGACGATATGGTTAAAAAAATTAAAAATATCGTTCTAGCCGACCGCCGAATTAAACTTCGAGAAATCGTTGATGCTGTATACGTTTCAATTGAGCGAGTACAAAACATATTAGAAGAAAAATTGGGTATGAAGAAAGTATCGGCGAGGTGGGTGCCGCGTTTACTCACGGAGGAGCAAAAACGGAACCGACTGACTACTTCGGAGCAGTGTTTATCAGTGTTCACACGTAACCCGAAGGAATTTCTGCGTCGTTTTGTGACCGTAGACGAAACGTGGGTTCACCACTATACCCCGGAAATGAAAGAGCAGTCAAAGCAGTGGATTTTACCGGGTGAACCTACTCCAAAGAAAGCAAAAACCGTCCCATCGGCTGGAAAGGTCATGGCCACCGTTTTCTGGGATTCGCAGCAGGGTATTATACATATTGACTACTTAGAAAGGGGAAGAACGATAACAAGGCCGTACTATGCCAATTTATTGGATGAATTTGAAGCTGTGTTGAAGGAAAAACGACCCCATTTAAAGAAGAAAAAAGTACTGTTTCATCACGATAACACCCCAGCTCATTCGTCCAGAGTCGTGATAGCCAAAATTACACAATTACGATACGAACTATTGCCTCACCCCCCGTATTCTCCAGATTTGGCCCCATGCGATTTCTTTTTGTTTCCCAACCTGAAAAAATGGCTCGGTGGTAAGCGATTTAGATCAAATGACGAAGTCATTGCCGCCACAGAGGCCTATTTTAATGACTTTCCGAAATCATACTTTTTAGATGGTTTATTGAAGCTTGAGTATAGGTGGAATAAATGTATAGAGTTAAAAGGAGACTACGTAGAAAAATAAATGCATATTTACAAAAACGACTGATTGTTTTTTTCATAAACGGGTAGTTATCAAACAACCCTCGTAGTACATTCTGCACAGCGCCATCTAGACAGCTTGTTTTATGATTAACAGAATGTGGATGAACATACCTAGATACTTTTTTTTTGTAAATACTCACATATTTTACATAGAAATACCCAGCCAGGTGTAAATATACATACTCATGCATACAAATATTTGCACTGAGCAGGAATTGAACCCACGACGTCTGGGGCTTGATTCAGTTAAATAACGTTTTTTAAACGTATGATTTCAAAACTAACGAACATTAAAATCTCAAAATCTAATTCAAAACGAAATCAACTATGACATTCTAAATGTTTAATAACCTCACTAAAGTGAAGGTAAATTTTGTTTTGAAAGATCATACTGAATACTAAAATATTTTTTATTACAGTTTTTCTTACTAATCGAATCGAAATCACGCGTTTTGAAAACGTGGCGTTACCTAATCGGGCCCCTGATCAGCAGTCGAACGCTAAGTACTATATGTATATATTATATGGCAATGCCACAGAGGTCGACATAAGTTTAAAAGAATGTTTGAAGTATGAGTACAATAGATACTACGAACTAATCAGAAGGAATTCGGAGAAGTTAAAGGTATACCTCTTATAAATCCACTTACTTCCTTTGCCCACTGGCAAAGAAAGTAAGTGGATGGATTAACTGGAACCAAAATAAAACTAATATCTATAACTACTATTTATATAAGAGATAAGTATTTACCGCGGTAGCCTAGTGGTATGGGTAAAGGACTGCTGAGACGAGGTCTCGGGTTCGATCCCAGGTATTACCATGGCACACACCAATGACTTTTCGATGCTTTTCGAAGTTATGTGTGTATTTATCGCAGGTTTATAAGTACCCGGTTAATGGCAATAGGCTCGCCACCTATTACATTGGGACCTAAAACATAAACTGGCGAAACGTGGGTGCTAGCACCTCTGCCTACCCCTTCGGGGATATAGGCGTGAGTTTATGTATGTATGTATGTATGTATGTATGTATCAAGTACACAGCACGAAAGCACACCACGAATACAAATTTAATATTATGGGCCCCAAGTGATCAAATATTTGATGCCAATTTGTCTGGCACAAACGTCTAAACGCACGAAAATTTACATCCAGTTGATACAAGATCCATATGATGTACCGCTGGCTAATGTTAATTTTGCGAAATACCAAACTTCTAAAGTGTATGTTAGATATGATAATGTATATAGATAATTGAGCTGAGCGAGCGAAGCTCTTATACCCGGCATAGCCGTTTGTTAATGGCGGAACTCCTCCGTAACCACTCGTGCGATCTTGATCAAATTTACCACGGTGATAGTGTGGACACTGAGGTATATTTTGAAGCGAGATGGTTCATGTTCGATGTACCATTGGGGAATAAGCACCGAAAAACAGTTTCACGAGCGCGCGGCCTTAGCTAAGCGCGCGACCGTAGTAAGATGTCTTATTTTCAAGTAAGAGTGCTGCTCGCTCAGCTCTATTTATTTCAGTCGCACCCTGCACTCTTAGTGATGAAGTACATATAATAAATACGCCGACGGTCGACTTCTTTAACAGTTTTATCTTTTAAAATTTGTTGTATCTATTAACTCATGTGTTGCATAACCAACTAGATAGTAACGCATGACTCCACGCCATTAATGGGCCATAATTAGCTTAATAGGTATTGTCATAAATTTTATTTTGAAATTATTTTTCAAAATTCACGATGTCTTGCGATTTCTACTTCAAACAATGGAAATTGATGCTAACACGACTTGAATCTTTAATTCAAACTGATCTTGAATTTCAGGTATTGCAATATAAATACAAAAATAAAGTGATATTATTGTGCCTGTCAAAATTTGTACACAAAACTGTCTAATGATTATTTTCATTTTTCGCTACAAATGAGCTTTAATGTTAATAAAACCGATGATTTGTACTACAATTCTTTTGTTCTAGACGGAAAAAGTCCATGATCAGCAACTCTCTGACGCCGTCCAACGAGTGACTTTGGTATTGGTGAGATATATGACATTATACAATGAGGTAATGGAATGTGTTCAAAATACCTTACAAGTCCAAAAAGCAGCATACATGGACAAGATTGTGGAAGCTATTGCTTTTAGGTTAGTTAGTTAGTTAGTTTACCTGGGCTGCTTCCGCACTTAGCCTCTTGATTGGGCCATTGTGCGTAGCATCTTACCTCTCACTCCAACCAACCCAGATCTTCCCAAAAAGCCAGCAGCCTTTTCAGGTTTCCACATGCTTCCCGGAGAGACGCTGGTGACTGGAGGAATTTCGCCCGTTGTTCGGCCACGCTCATGCACTCTGTAAGCACATGATGTGGCGTTTCTTCTGCCCCCATGCAGCCTCTGCACAGGGGGCTGTCCGTCACACCTATTGTAAATAGATGCTTGTTTAGAGGACAGTGACCGGTCAAGATGCCTACGACCTTGCGGATCTGGTCCCTTTTTAATCTAATGAAGTTTCGGCTAAACGTTTTTGATGCTACCGGAACTGCATTCTTTGTTTGCCTGCATCCTTCAATGTTTGTCCATTCTTTTTGATGGGTTTCTTCCGTATTTTTCCGCAGCCAAGTTTTGACCTGTGCTTGAGGTATAGGTAGTATTGGTTCCGGTCCATATACTGTTGCCCCTGATCCTCTCTTGGCCAATTCATCGGCTGCGTCGTTGCCGAGGGAGTTGCTGTGTCCCTTGATCCATTGCAGCGTGACCTTGTTTGTGTTTGCAATGGATTGGAGTGTATTGTGACATTCCAATATGAGGACAGAGGTTATGGTGTTGCTTTTCAGAGCTTGGAGTACGGATGCACTGTCTGATATGATCTTTATATCTAGATCTTTGACGTCTCTGGCGGCAATCGTCTCCGCTGCTCTCGTTATGCCAATACATTCAGCTTGGAATATTGTACTTAGCTTGTCCAGGGTGGTTGTTATTTTGATGTTTAGGTCATTCGAGAAGACACCTGCTCCGGTACCATATGTGGTTTTAGAGCCGTCTGTGTATATCCTAACTTCTTTGACGCCAGAGCTGTCTCTTTTTTCTTCGGTAAGTTGAATATGATAATTCCTTTCGAAGACGTGGTGACATGGTATTCTGTCTACGGGCGCCTCAAGAAGTGGTATCTTCTTTAGGATTCTCTGTAGAATTTTTGAATGCTTTGTTCCAGTATTCTCTTTCCAGAGCCCATTACTTTTCAGTCTTAAGGCTGCTGCCTTGGCCTCCTCCTGTATGATTAGATGCAGCGGTCTCAGGTTTAGGAGGTGCTCTAGTGCGGCTGATGGAGTGGTTCTCATGCATCCAGTGGCTGCTGTACTCGCTAGGCGTTGTAGACTCTGGAGCTTTTCTTTCACAGTGATCAGTTCTGTTCTGGGCCACCATACAACTGATC
Source organism: Cybosia mesomella (assembly GCA_946251805.1). NCBI lineage: Eukaryota > Metazoa > Arthropoda > Insecta > Lepidoptera > Erebidae > Cybosia > Cybosia mesomella. The sequence goes on from OX276396.1 coordinate 3,322,820, forward strand.
CATAGGTTAGAGAAGGCCTGATAATTGCCGTATACAGCCAAAGTGTTATCTTTGTGTTAAGACCCCAGTTCTTACCAACGAGTCTTCTGCATTGCCAAAAAGTTATGCAGGCCTTTTTCATTTTAGCATTTATGTGGCTAGTCCAATTCAACTTATTGTCAAGTATGATGCCCAGATATTTAACTTGAGTTGTTAGGGCTAGTTTGGTATTAAATAGTTTTGGTAGTTGTAGTTCTGTTACTTTCTTTTGTTGGTGAAAAGGATAAGTTCTGTTTTTTTCGGGTTTACTGATAATCGGTGTTCTTCGCACCATTCTTCCACAATCTGAAGGGCTGAGCGCATGACTTTGCATAGCACGTTCTCAGCCGTTCCGCTTATTAGTATTGCAAGATCATCCGCATACCCGATGGTGGTGTATCTTCTCTCATTTAGTCTCTTTAGAAGACTGTCTACTACTATGTTCCATAAGAGTGGTGATAGGACGCCTCCCTGGGGGCATCCTCTGACTACCTTTGCTCTTGTGATGGTGTTACTCATCACTATCTGGACTGCTCTTTTGCTTATCAGCTGAGTGATCCAGTCCCTTATGGCTGGTTCTACCTTACGCTTCCGTAAGGCTTCGTTAATGCTGCTGTGTACCGTTTTGTCGAAAGCCCCTTCTATATCTATGAAAGTAGCTAGTGTTGAGGCTTTGTTTGTGATAGCCGATTCTATCTTGTGCACTACCGTGTGTAGTGCAGACTCTGTTGATCTACCTTTCCTGTATGCGTGTTGCTGAGGATGTAGTGGGTTGTCTTTTAGTGTTCCATCCCTTAGGTATCGATCTACTAGTCTCTCCAACGTTTTAAGGAGGAATGATGTGAGACTAATGGGCCTGAATGATTTGGGATGTGTGTAGTCCTCCTTACCTGGTTTTGGTAGGAAGACTACTTTTGCCTCTCTCCATAATCTGGGTATGTATTTGAAGGCAATGCAGGCCCTGTAGATTGGAAGTAGATATTTTGCTATTCTTGTCAGTTGCCATTGTAGTAGTGCTGGGAATATTCCATCCAGCCCTGCAGACTTAAAGGGTTTGAAGGTTTTTATGGCCCACTCTATTTTGTCTGCAGTTACTACCTTGTTTGCGATTTCCCATTCTTGGGTTGTTGGTACACTATAGTGTTCTGGTGGCCAGTCAATGGAATCGATGGATGGTGTGACTTGACAGCCAGGGAAGTGTGTTTCCAGCAGTACTGCGCTGGTTTCATTTTCCGTATTAGTGTAAGTGCCGTCTTCTCTCTTAAGTGAGCCCATGAGGTTGAGTTCACCTTTGGCCAGGACTTTCCTTACTCTTGCGGCTTGGTTTGTCGAGTTTATGCTACTACAGAAACTCTGCCAGGCCTCAGTTCTACGATACCTGATGCGTTTCTTGTAGTATTTTTGTGCATTTTTGTATTTGTCCCAGTCCTCAGGGGTTCTGGTGTTTTTTGCTCGGTTGTAGAGCTTTCTCAGGCCTCCACGTAGTCGCTCGAGTTCTGGCCCCCACCAGGAGCTCTTTTCTGGACCTTTGGGTGTTACAACAGGACACGCTGGCTCGTAGCTTTCCAGCAGAGCTGCAGTGATAGAATGTACGTTGTGTTCTATATTATCTGTACTAAGTGTTGTGTCGGGTAGTTGTGAATCACTTAGTGCCTTGTTTAGTGAATTTGTGTACCGTGCTATATCTGTTTTGCGGGGGTTACGATATGGAACAGGGTCTGCTAGTTTACATTGAATTTGAAAGCAGATTCGGCGATGGTCCGCAAAGGATGGTTCCTTTGACACATGCCAACCCTTAATGAGGTTTGCTGCCGAGTGTGTTGCCAATGTGATATCTACTATGGTCTGACACCATGAGGTTACGAAAGTAGGTTCCGTACCTATATTTATAATGTTTAGGTTGGTTTGGAATAAGTATTCGGTTAGTAACTCACCTCTCTTGTTCGCGTCCTTACTTCCCCACAGAGGATGGTGAGCATTGCAGTCTGCGCCGATGATTAAATCCCAGGTGTGAGCCTCGCAGTGTTGTACCAGGTCGGCTAGCTCCTTTGGAGGTGGTGCGCCTTCGCCCGGCATATACACTGAAGCTAGTACTAGGATGGTTGCATTATCTGAGTGGATTTTCACAGCAGTGAGATCTCTAGAACAGAATTGGTTAAGTAAAGTGGTGTTTATAGCGTTAGGTACGAAGATGCAGGTTCTCGGTTTTTCAACCGTCGTATCTCGTATTAACTTACCGCCTATGTTATTTAGACCGCAGATGTAGTTCTTATTTATCCAGGGCTCCTGGATTAGGGCTACGGTCTTTTTGCTTACCTCCAGCACTCTGCGTAGAGTGACCGTTGCTGCTTGTTTGTGCTGGAGGTTTGTTTGGATGATGTTGATTGGATCAGGGGCTGTTAAGGACGTCATCATCATCATCGCTGATGTGTCCTCCCTGTTTCAGCGGCGAGCTACTTTCCAGCTCGCTCTTACTCTTTCGAGGAGCCTCTTTTTTTTGCTCTTGAGCTGTAGCTGCCGCTGTTGCTTCCCCGGCCTGCGCTTCTTCTTGGGAGAAGAAGCGAATATACCCACTTCCCGACATGTGGGCAACTCGGCGGTCTCTCCTGGTTATCGCCTCTTTCTGGTCCTCGGGAATTCCCAGAATTAAGTGAACCACCTTCTCTTTGGAGTTCGGGTCGGTGGTTTGGTCGTCCACTGTCATGTCGTAACACTGCCAGGTATCTACTTTGTACCAAGGGTTTTGGGCCCAAAGCACTCTGCGCAGTGTTACGGCTTCGGTGATGCGGGTGTGGAGAAGAAGCCCTGCTTTCAGTCGCTTCTTCATGTCGGACTGCTTTATGACGGCCAAGGTGGTTTCGGGTATCGGGGACGTTATGCTTCTTACAGCTTTTTCAAGCCACGTAAGAGCTTTGTTGTCTTCACACCACATCGCCAGCACGCCTTCCAATAGGAAGGGTCGTCCGCGGAAAGATGGAGCTTGCGCACCCGAAATCGTTGACGACAACACCGACTGCAGGATGCTGTCGTCAATGGCCTCCCTAAGCTGGTCTGCCTGGGTTTTGGTGAGGTCCCTCGGCGGAACGGTAGTGACCGCTACTCGCAGATGCGACTGACTGGCGTCCGCGTAGCTTACCGTCCGCTTGGTGCGCGGGTCAGTTTTCGCGCGTTTGGCTTCCCCTCTGGGGGACCGGGTATCATCCAGACGAGCGCGCTTCGAAGAAACTCGCTCGTTCTGGACGGGCCCTGCCCCCTTTTGTTCCTTTTCAGGAAAATTGGGAGCCGTCGCAGCGTTCCGTTGACCTCGGGCACCTCTGGGTTTCCTCCTGTGTTTCTTACTCAGTGGTGGTGGAGCGGCTGTGGCTACTGCCGTCCCCTTTGAGGTTGATGGTGTGGGTTCGCGCTGCGTTTCCGCTGCTGCGGCACCCAACCCTGTCGTCGTTTTTTTAGGTTGCAAGACCTCCCTTCTCGCGCGCCTGTTGGGGCGACTGCGTTCTGTTCGGCCGAGCCCTTTTTCGGTAGTGGCCGCCTTCGGCTGAGCATCCCTTTTGCAAGGGCGCTTGTGGCCGACGACGGTCCATTGTATGACGCTCGTGGCGTCAGATTTTGGGATAGCCTCCGAGAGGCTGGACAGGTCCAGGCTTGCGCCCGGTCCTGAACACAGGGTGCCCCCCCCCAGAATACGAGGGGCAGACTGAGCTGGTAGGCTCAGTGAGGGATTCTCCGCAAGCGGTACCCTCCTGGGGTAGTTTTTCTTTGTCCTGTGTCGACATGTTTTTTTTTTAGGAGCAGAGGCTTACTCACACTACCTGCCCTAGGTGCGTGTGGTACAGTTTTCTGGGGCAATTTAGTGCCCCACGGCAATGTCTACCGGGGTGTGGTTTTAGGCCGCCACGGTTCGGCACATTTATATAATATATCTGATGAATAGATACATATATATAATAGATATATAAAGAAAAAATAAATTAAAGGAGAGATACATATATAAGTTGTTATAATATATAAATAAACCATTACATAAATAAACAATTTCATGCGCCTGGAGGTTTCTGTTACGTCTATTTCTTGGGAATTAGACCAATAACGGGACGACAACCTCGGGAAGGATAGTCCACCAGACTTGCTTTGAGGATCTACACGACCTGCGCTCTCCCTCAAGACCACGTCCCCCTACCCCTCAGAAGGATGGGTAGGGTAGGTCCATGCTAAGGTTTCGGGTAATAGTACCATCACAGAAACATTAGCATGTCCCCGTCCCTGCTTTTAGGTTAATAGATAAATATACAGATACAGGACTTCCTACGGCTGATATGATGATGTTAGTATATAACTTGTATATTTATCTGCTTTTAGGTTAATAGATAAATATACAAGTTATATACTAACATCATCATATCAGCCGTAGGAAGTCCACTGCTGAACATAGGCCTCCCCCATTGACTTCCATTTTGTTGGTCTGTAGCATGCCTGCATCCACCAAGTGCCTGCGCTCTTTACCAGGTCGTCTGTCCACCTACATAGGAACATATTTTGTTATACGAAAATAATCTCAGTATTAAATATGCTTTAGAATGTTAAACTTACTTTTAAAGATTAATAGTAACTTAAAGGCTTGACTTCCAGAATACTAGAACTTAAAGGAGATCTAGAAGAATTGGAAGGTAGTCCTATTCAATTTGTCGGTACTGCTTTAATTATTAACAATCAAACTTACGACCCTGAGATGACGACGATACTTAAAGTAAAAAGGTCACTAATTGTACAGGAGGCTATTGAAAATGCATTTCTTAGAGTAAAAGAGAAAAGAGAAGCTCCAGAAGAACCTGAAGAGCCTGAAGGTATAAAACAAGTTGAATTCCTGAGACGAGCTCAGCCGAATACAAGGGATTTTCGATTTTGCGTTTTTTTTTTTTTGCGATTTTTTGCGATTTTTTTTTATCTTGCAATGGTTCACCCCAGCACGAATCTATTACCGAAAACAGCAACTCGATAGCTCATCTCCTTCATAGCCAAAACCGTGACAGAAAATTGGCAACGACGACGACGACGTCGACGACAACTCTCAACTTAGCAATAGGGCTTTTCTAAAGAAAATCCCTAAAAACTACTTATTGTTCTTTCAGAACACATGAAAGTGAAGTAGAACCAAGAAAAACAAAATTTTTGCTTTACTGTTATGTAGCACTTTCTAAGCATAATTTTTGTTAACCGTCAGTAGCTTAGTGATTAAGGAGTCGGCCCTACGATCGAGAGGTCCCGGGTTCGAATCCTGGCCACTACACTACCGACGTAAACCCACTCCTAACACAAGCCATTTAGCTTTACTAGGTTAGGGGGAGTACTAGAAATTTCGGTGAGTAATATTCTTTAAAAAAAACAATTACTTTAGTACCTGTTATGGCATTATTACTAATTATTAATATGGCTCAAAAATCGATCATTCTTAAAAATATTTAGATACTATTTGATTTCTGAACAAAAACTTGTTTTTCTATATTTAATCCTTCCTGATCCAATTTTTAAATGTTTCCGCAATCAACCTAGTGTTTCGACTCCAAACGACTCAAAAATATAATTGCTGACTAAATTATTATTAAATTATACTAATTAATATTTTTAACAAAGGTTAACTTAAATCCAAAAGTATCATAAACACACTAGTTGTAGAAGGAGTAATAGAAGAAGAACAAAGTAATGAAAATATTGAAGACATCTTCCTGAAACTAGAAGAAATGCGTAAAGCCTATATGATAGCATTACAAGAAGATGAGGATGAGCTTCCTGATAATGGTGAGGAAGATGATGGTTTAACAGAAGAAGAACGGGTCCGAAGAAATTACGTGAATTTGATAAAGGCACATGAAAAATTACGGTAATGTAATATAATAATGTAATTTAATAAAATAATTTAAACAAAACATATTCAAAGGAGACATCGTTTACCCCAAAACCAACCCAGACGCAAAAAGATAAGTGTTTTTGAAAAAAAAATTGAGTGTTGTTTTATTTATTAATGTTTCTTCATTGGGATTCTTGGCTATGACTTTCTTTTATTTTCTTTGACTATGACTAAATGCTTATTCAAAAGTTTGCAAGTTTTATTTACATTAGATAAACCTATAACTTAATAAACAAACAACTATTTCAAAGAAGACCCAATTGAATCTTTTGTCGCTTTTTTTTTCATATAAAGGCAGGTGACAAGATCTTTACAACTCCAGAAGCTTAAAAGAGAAGCATGGGAAAGAGAGCTTCTTGGCACTGCTCGTCCTCCTGCTAGATATGAACTACGACAAAAGGCAGCTAAATTAATACGGAGAATTATCAGGTAACTACACTTCAGAAAGTGTTACCCTATATCTTTCCATGTATATATTGTTGTCATGGATTGAAATCTTTTTACATAAAATAATATGATGGATAATACGTTGATTATATTCTACATATAGCTATATGGTTTCCTGTATATATAACTTCACGCCTGTATCCCCCTAAGGGGTAGGCAGAGGTGTATTACTCACCCACGATTCGCCAGTTATGTTAAGGTCCCAATTTTATAGGGGGCGAACCTATAGCCATCTACCAGGAACATTATTAAGCGAGCGATATAATTAACATTTATTAATGCATACATAACTACGAAAAGTCAGAAGTGTGTGTCCAGGTATTATTATATATGTTTTATCACGTACTATTTGAGGGTTTTACTGGGTATTGTATCGAAACCAAATATTACTTTCGGTTTATCCACCGCCACCATCAACCACCGAACCTGACAGCCCAGTGTTGCCAACCGGTGACGATACACATTTATTTTACATAAAACTAGATGACATATTTAGGATGCTAAAACTATAGTTGGTACAGTTGAGTTGTTAACACAAGTTAGCTTATCGAAATAATAAATTAATGTTATATTTCAGGGCGTATTTTGAGATAAAAAGGAAACGCATTAAGGAATGTAAATTAGATCAAATACTAGGAATTACTCTTTGTAAGCACCCTATAATGAAGAAGCCGATAGAAATCGAAGAGGTACTTGATTGCAATTCCGGGCATTCTTATAAAACAAAATATATTATTATTTTAAACTGGTTTTAAACAGGTTCGATTTAACTTTTCTTATGTATTCAGAAACCTACAAATCGTACGGTATTGTACGAGAAATATGAAAAAGAATGTATATTACACAAAGAAAATATAAGAAAGCTCTACATGAAAAATAAATTCAGTGAAATGGCAGAAGATTTCCGTGATGGAATCAGGGGCTGGTTCTGCGAATGGTAAGTGCATAAAAAGAATTAGGATTATAGGGAAATTCAAAGATTTTTTCATTTTCATGGAAGAAAGAGCAAAATAGATTTACTATTTGGATTTGGAGCCATCTAGCAAGGAAAGTACCTTTTTTTTTCGTGCGGAAATCCCCTTGGATACCCCCCCACCGGCCAGCGGGGGCGGTTATGTCGGGCTTGAACTACTAAAACCGCACGCCATCTCGGGTCTTCAGACGCCGGGGTGTAAGGTTACTCATAAAGCATATCCCTCGCACCCCGACTGACCCTAGGCCATCTCCGGTTTCGAGATGCCCTCCTCGGGTTTGGGAACCACGGTGTCTCCGTTTTGCCCCAGTTTGGGGGAGGGGTGCTCGTCGCCTGGCGGTCCCGGCCTGCTTGTGCTGGGGTAACAGGCGGCCTCACCTGCCACCCCCAAGCCTGCGCTCATGGAGGACGGAGGTCTTCGCATCATTGCCGCAATCATGCTGCCGAGCGAGAGGACTCCCACCCCGATGGCTGCCACGAAGTCACGCCTCGGCACCTCCCACGCCGGGCAGTCCGCCAACGTGTGCAGCCCCGAGTCGTCACTCTCGTCTCAGTGATGGCACACAGGCGTTGACTCCTGCCTGCAAGGAAAGTACCTGTAAAATACAAAAACCGCAGTGAACAGTTGAATCTCCAGATCTCCTCATGGAAGAGTACAGGTTAGATAATACGTGAGTATTGGTATTAGAGGTATTCTAATTTTGAAAACTTTCATAGGTAACGATAAAGGATCGACTTCAAGTAGATTATGTTCATACCAAATGACATATTAGTATAAAAACATTAAAAATAAAATATTTAGAGACATTATTTTACTGGTCATCAAAGAAGGAACGATCAGACCACAAAAGAGATAGGCAAATATTAAATCGGGAGATAAAGAATTTGCAGGTGGATGTTACGAATGTTGACCTGATCTACCCAGGAGTATGTATGTCAATCAGATCGAGAACATTTTAAGGAAAGGCCAGGTCAAGCGTACCCCCAACCAGCAAGCATGTACAAGAAGCGAAAGGCGTATGCCAAAATCGTAGCAAGTGGAAATATGTTGTATCTGTCTACCCCTATGGGAAAGAGGCGTCACTATTGTTTATGTTTTAAGTAAAAAGCATTTCAATTTTAATAGATTTTTCATTTCTATTAAGGTTTGAATCGGTCCAGTTTATTCATAAAATTCCAAAGGATGGACCTATTGCTATCTTTAGAGAGGAAGTTCCAGATCCTGAAGAATGGCTCAAAGAGTATGAGGAATCAAAGAATAAAAAAAATAAAGGCGGAGTCAAATCTCCACAACAGGTATGGAATGTGTTATGTTTAAAATATTGCTACATTCGTTTTGTATAAGTTGAATGTAGTATTGTGGTCTTATACGCGACATAGCCGTTTGTTGGTGGCTGAATTCTTCCCACCCCCGCCCCCGCTGTCCAGTAGGGGTGGTTATGTCGGGCTTGAACTAACTAAAACCGCAAACCGTCTAGGGTCTTCAGACGACGGGGTGTAAGGTGACCCATTTCCCTAGCACCCCGACTGACCCTGGGTCATCTCTGGTGTCGAGGTGGCCCCCTCGGGTTTGAGAACCACGGTGTCCCCATCTTACCCCGGAAAGGGAGGGGGCTAGTCGCCCCGCAACCTGGGTCTGCTTCTGCTGGAGTGACAGGCTGCCTCACATGCCACCCCCAGGCGTGACAGTCATGAAATCTTGGCGTGATGTACCGTTCTTGAGATCTACAGGAAGCTAGTCCTGAGATAAAACTATCTATGTGGTATTCTAGCCTATAATATATTTCTATACCAAAATTTCAGTTCTAGACAGCGGAGCAGAGGGAGAGAGATGAAGTTATACGCAGTGCATAACTCCATCTCTCGAAGATCTGCTTAGTTCTAGCATGATTGAGTAATGATCCATCCAAAAATATTGCATGTATAATTAATAATGAGATTACGCAATACAGATAAAGTATGAAAAACAATTAGCAGAAAATTCAGAGCGGCAATTAAAAAGACAAGAGTTAAGAAGGCTGAAAGAAGAAGCAGCAGCGCTTAAGAAAGCAATGAAATTTCCAAAGATGCACCCAGGATACTTTTATAAACAATCTATGAAAACTAATCAGCTGCTCGAGGTAAAGTTTTTGGACACCATCTTCCTATTTTACGTGTTGTTTAAGTAAGATTCGAACAATGCAACATCTAAAATATCTCAAAATGTTCTTAGCTAATTGTAAATAGTAATTATTTGAAAAATGGTTTCAAAGTTGCACCTTTAATAGTTTAATATGATACTGTTATGTCCTCCTTAACATTAATGTTTTTATTTTAGATCATCCGTCAATAATTACTAAGTTTAATAAAGCATAATTCCTTACAAACTAAGTAATATTACAGACAATAAAAAATTACTACAAAACTTGGGACAATTATGATTCCCAAGAAATTCCAGGAGTTAAGTGCAAATACATCGACGAAATAAACGAAGAAGATGTATATATGAAAGCCAAGCTTGAAATTTTACAGTCAGTTACTGAAGATATGCAGTAAGTCCATCCCTGAGAACAAAACTGTATAGCTAGTAACGGAATCTTCCATACACATTTACGCACTCTCTATAAAGACTGTAGTACTAGGGGCGATATGCATTCTGCTGTTGCAATGTTGAACTGAGAGTGCACTACATGATTAGATTACCTACAGTTCACGTGCAATTTTTTTGTTTTTTTGGGTGATTACTCCTCCGTTGCTAGACCAATTTTCAATTATCTTTTTCTGTCTTAAGCCAATAGTTAAGTTGCATAGTTAGTTAAAAATGATTTTGGTCGGAGACGCCGCAGACTCGTCTACGCCCGGGACTACCGACCTCCATGATCGGGGCCTGAGGACGGCAGTTGGCCGACTCGCCGTCCTTACAGAAGCAGGCCGTGGCGGAGGCGTGTCGTGTGTGTCCTCACACACCTGCCAACTCACCGACGCGGGATAAAATCCGACCCCACCAGGCGAGGCCTCGGTGGCGGCCAAAGTCCGCCAGTAACCCTGGGGTTATCCTTTCGAGGGCTTACCCGGGGTGCCCGGCAATGGACACTTGGGAAGGACACCGTGAAGTTTTAGTCGGTCCGATTCCGACAAGCCCGTGGGGGTTTCCACACGATAAAAAAAAAAAATGGCGCCAAAATCGTGGTCTTTCTCAACATTGATCATTTTGGAGAAATCAGATTTTCTCAACATTGATCATTTTGGAGAAATCAGATTTTGAAATTTTTGAAGGGTGCTTATTTTTCCATGGTATGTTCGATTTTCAATTTTATTTTTTGTTAACCTTCCGGGTATCAAGTTGTATTTACATGCCAAATTTGGTCAAAATTTGTCGATTAGTTTAGGAGGAGTAGCGTCACAATCGAAATACACCGAGTGGAGTATAGAGAGCTTTTCGCTCGACTTCGTCTCACTCTCAGCTCAAAAATATTACAACGTGTACCAGTAGCTGACTACCAGAAGTTGTTAAGGGGAAAAGTAGAGTGACGCGTGGGTGATAAAATATATTCTGTGTTGAAAGTGCTACAGATATAGCGCTTCCCATAAGAAGAGCCATGATTATGTCACATCCATGGAATTCGGACTAGGTACATGAAATATTTTCATCGGTATTGTGGTAACAAAATTATTGTTTTCTGATTATAGAATAGAATACATCGCACTAAATAATGCTTTAAAAAAAGATTATAAAAATAACGAGCAGGTTATGCCAGTACAAACTGCCGAGGCTAAACGTAGGAAGAAAAGAAAACGTGTAAAGGCGGTACAAAGCGAGCGGATAGTGGACAAATTAGAAGTAATCCATTGTGTTTATATTCTTAACTAGGCACTATTAGAAAACAAATCAGAAATTAAAAAAGTAAAGATGAGATGAAGAAGAAAAACCGGCCAAGTGCGAGTCGGACTCGCACACAAAAGGTTCCGTACCATTATCTATAAAAACGGCCAAAAAAAACGCGTTTTTTGTGTGAGATCCCGCTTTAAATATTATCTTTATTTTAATTTAATTATGAATTTTTTAAGTGAATATAATATATATATATATATATATATATTCACTTATTCTGTGAATATTTCAAGCACCTACCCGTTGCCGTTATTGATAACGAGCATCGAGATCAAGCAAAAACGAGCAAAAAATTCACGTTTCTTGTATAGGAGTCCCCTTAAATATCTATTTTCTTCCGTTTTTAATATTTTTTGTTTTAGCGACAAAAATACATAATCTGTGAAAATGTCACCTGTCTAACTATCACGGTTTATGAGGGACAAACTGGTAACAGACGTAGAGACAGACAGACGGACGGACAGCGAAGTTTTAGTAATATGGTCCCGGTTTCTCCATTGGGTACGGAATTCTAAAAACGGAATTTATTGTGGTGTCTATAGTATCTTTAAGTGAACCACGCAATGACATGTTTTCGAATTGAAATCATTCATTCTTTAACACAACTTCCTTTTCTCATGCCAGGCTTTAGCAATGCAGGGTTTTGTCGTCGATTATCCTGAAACGAAACTAGATGATTATTTTGGCGATCCTAATTTCATTGGAGATGACCTCCGTCGATCAATTCTGTAAGTTAATCTTAGTTATTAGCAATCCTATACTATCTGTAGACTCTTTTGTTTTAGTTAAACTTCTCACAAATTACTGCTTTTAACGACTTCATTTGTTTGTAGAATATACTGCTTCCCGGCTGTTTGGCCGTTGTCCATAGGAAACTTGTGTTCCAAACGGTCCAAGTAGTTCCAAGCGGTCGACATCTTCAGTGGCACAGGACCCGGACCTGTGCCACTGAAGATGTCGACCGCAGTGATCCACGAAACGTTAGGAATACAAGATTCCTATGGCTACGGCCAAACAGCCCGGAAGCAGTATATTCTACATGTAACGCCGGCCTTGAAAGCCTAAAGATTCATTCATTCATTTTGTTATTTCTCAAATCCTTGAAATTCTAATTCATTCATTCATAAATACCTGAATTTGCAGGCCAGCGTACCCACAGAGCTATGAAATAAGAGCACACTGGTGGGACAAATGTCACAAAGTTGCCCATTGCTGTCAAAAAATTTTGTTAGTTGGTCCAGAAGACAGTGGTAAAATTACTTTGGTGCATGCTCTAGCTTCAATGAATGGTTGGTAAAAACATGCTTATTATCTTAATCTTGGTTGTAGTAAGCTATTGTAGTTACAACTGTCTTCTACAAACTTTTTAATACCTTCGTCCGGTAGAGCAATGCAAAGATTAGATATATTTATTATTATATATTATTATTTATTTTTTATTATTTTTGTACACACAAGATAATGATTAGAAAAACATAAATAATATAAAAAAGATGTACAAAGGCGATAAATTATAAGCGGTTTAATGTTTATACAATGGAATTTTTTTGTACAACGTGAAGTTATCCTGTATCCCATATCCCCGAAGGGGTGGGCAAAGGTGTAATTTAAGCGACTTAAACACCCACGATTCACCAGTTATGTTTAGGTCCCAATGTTATAGGGGGCGAGCCTATTGCTATCTACCGGGCACATTAATAAGCGAGCGATAACCACATTTTTAATTTAATTTTTACCGACAAACTACGAAAAGTCAGAGGTGTGTGCCCGGGGCGACTGGCGATCGAACTCGAAACCTCGTCTCAGCAGTCCGTTACGTACACCACTGGGCTATCGCCGCTAATTATTACACATTATAATTCAATCAGTTATTTTTAGTAACTTGCCAATGAATCTTCATATTGGTTTTCAGACGCAGTACTTTTTGAAATGGATCCAGTAACATTTCCAACGGACTTACTAACCCCACCACAGTTGAATCTACTGACTAAAAATGTCCTGTTTTGTGCCAAAGCGGTTCAGCCTTCGGTTATTTATATCAGACACGTGCAGAAATTTTTCTACACTAAAGTTAGTGGATTTGAAAAAACTGAATTATACTTGGCTTTATAGCCCTTATAAATCTCGAGATCATTTCAATGCAAGAAACCTCTTCATAACAATGTTGAGATTCGAAAAAAGATACATTCAGTAGCAGTTTTAACATAACACTGTTGAACCCTCTAGGTACATCTACAAGCCTACGCATTGAAATTTTTATTTTCTTGATTTAATATTTTCGAAAACTTACAACTGGATACAAAAATAGTTAGAAGAACATTACATGAACAAGGCCAATTACAAGTTTTCAAGGTATTGTGGTGCTGCACTAGTGGGACTGTTGGTTGTCCCGCGGTGCTGCGACGACAATCCTCTTTTGATGAGGCCGTCAAGCTGAGTGCCACCATTGTTAACATGGTACGTGTATGTAATGGTGACCCTCTTTCCTGAGACTTTACCTTCAGCTTACCATCAGGCGAGGTGAAGTCAAATTGATGTGTCATAAATATAAAAAAAAAAATACATGAATAATAATAAGAAAATACTTTAAATCGGTCCTACTTTGCTGGTGAGCAATTAATATGGCCGTCATCAACACCTATCCATTGAAAAAGAAACCGATAGACAATTGTAGAGACTTGTAATTGTTACAAGTCTCTACAATTGTCTATCGGTTTCTTTATTACTGCCCGTGAAAGTACCTTTTTTTTTTCGTGCGGAAATCGCTTCGGATACCCCCCCGCCGGCCAGCGGGGGTGGTTATGTCGGGCTTGAACCGACTAAAACCGCACGCCATCTCGGGTCTTAAGACGCCGGGGTGTAAGGTTACCCATAGAGCATATCCCTCGCACCCCGACTGACCCCGGGCCATCTCCGGTTTTGAGATGGCCCCCTTATTTGCTCTCCACTGTGCCATCTGCTAATCAGAGGGAGACGTGGAAAGCTTCCCAACAGCCCTCAATACGGCCGTCCTCGCCTCGGTCGGAGTTGGCCGTAGGCGGCAGCGTCTCTCCCGCCCTAGGAGAGAGGCGCTGCTGTCTCCGTTGCCCAGGGTGCACCGCGTGGAGGTTGGAAGCACCCCCCGTGAAAGTACCTTTTTTTTTTTTTCGTGCGGAAATCTCCTCGGATACCCCCCCGCCAGCCAGCGGGGGCGGTTATGTCGGGCTTGAATATTGCGACTAAAACCGCACGCCGTCTCGGGTCTGCAGACGCCGGGTTGTAAGGTTGCCCATAGAGCATATCCCTCGCACCCCGACTGACCCTGGGCCATCTCCGGTTTCGAGATAGCCCCCTCGGATTTGGGAACCACGGTGTCCCCGTCTTGCCCCGGTTTGGGGGAGGGGCGCTAGTCGCCCCACCGTCCCGGCCTGCTTCTGCTGGGGTGACAGGCGGCCTCACCTGCTACCCTCGCGCTCCGCACCATTGCCGCAATCATGCTGCCGAGCGAGAGGACTCCCACCCCGATGACTGCCACGAGGTCACGCCTCGGCACCTCCCACGCCGGGCAGTCCGCCAGCGTGTGCAGCCCTGAGTCCTCGCTCGCGTCACAGTGATGACACACAGGCGTTGGCTCCTTCCTGATCCGATGCAGGTGGTCCCCGAAGCACCCCTTTCCGGAGATCACCTGCGTCAGTCGGTACGAGAGGCTTCCGTGTCGCCTCTCTAGCCAATCCTCCATGATGGGCCTTACCGCCGCTATTGCGGCGTGCCCTGCGCTTGGTTGCCCAAGTCGTTCCTTCCACTCCACCACGATGGCCTGGCGGAGCTGGGACTGCACGGCCTCGATTTCTCGATGCTCGGGGTTCAGTCCCTGCTCCCGCGCCTCCTTTCACCACTGGTACAGTTGCGAAAGGGCTCTCGCCTCCAGGTCCCATGGCGGAGTTCCGGCAAGGAGACTCGCCGCCTCGAAGGAGATCGTGCGGTACCCGCGGATGACCCTGATGGCCATCACTCGCTGCGGAGCGCGCAGCATCCGCACACTTCCAGCCTTCAGGGCCTCCGCCCATATTGGGCACCCATACAGGGCCATGGACCGCACGATCCCCGCGTAGTCGGGCCCCTTCATGTTGGGCAGCAGCCGCGCCAGAGCAAGAGCTGTGCCCTTCAGTTTGGGGGCCAGACTTCGGTTGTGCTCTCCGAAATCCCATCGGCCGTCGAGCACGAGCTCCAAATATTTCATTTGGGGCTTGATACCGATGCGATTACCTCCCACGATGAGACTGGATCCCTCAGGTGGCTTGCTCCGAGGCCCATGAAAGAACAGGGCCTCGGTTTTATGCAGAGCCACCTCGAGACCCAGCCGCCGGATCCGCTCCACGACTTGGGCAACCGCGGTCGTGGCCTTCAGGGTCGCTTCGCGGTACGTCGCTCCGCACGCCCTCACGAGCGTGTCGTCCGCGTAACACGTGACGGAGGCACCGTCTGCGAGCTCACCGCGAAGCACCCAGTCGTATCCGATGTTCCACAGGAGCGGCCCCAGGACCGATCCCTGCGGAACACCGCACGACATCTCACGCCGGCCGAGACCGGTCACGGTTGGGTAGAAGACGGCTCTCTCCGTCAAATACGCCCCGACTATGCGGCGGAGGTAGAGAGGCACTTTGTGATACACGAGTGCCTCCCTAATGCAACTCCAGGGCAAGGTGTTGAACGCGTTGGCGATGTCCAGGGACACCGCCAACATCACCTCACCCCGGGCTACTGCATCCTCCGCCAGAGCCCTCACGCGCATGATGGCATCCACGGTGGAGCGACTCTGGCGGAAGCCATATTGGCCATCCGCCAGGTCCGGCCCCACTCTTGAGAGGTGCTCGACGAAGCGCTTCGCAATTACTCTTTCAAAGAGCTTGCACACCTCGTCGAGCAACACTATGGGCCGGTAGGCGGACGGTGAGTCCGCCGGGCGCCCCTCCTTTCGGATGAGGACCAGTTTCCCCGTCTTCCACAATTTCGGAAACTGGCCCCGCTCCAAACATGCGCTGAGAAGCCCTCTCAGTCGGGGCTCGAGAGCGTCGTCGACTAGAGCTAGGACCCACGCTCGACCTGGAATGCCGTCGGGTCCCGGGGCGTTGCGTTTGGCTCTCAGCCTTCTCACCGCCAGCTCTAGTTCTACCCAAGTGACCTCGGGCACGTCGTCGTCATCCACGTCGGGCACCATTGGCAACCGAGGCGGAGTCATCTGCGGTGGAACATGTTCCACCGCCCGCGCTGGGAACAGGGAGCTAACAACTCCTCCGAGCAGCTCCTGCTGGAGACACTGGGTCAACGGCGGGGCCTTGGGGCGCAGTTTTCCCCTTACCATTAGGTAGGGCCGCCCCCAAGCGTCCCGCTCCAGCGTCTCCAGCAGTTCGCAGCGGGCCTCCTTTTTGGCCCGCCTTATCTCTGCTCGGAGGGCACCTCTGGCCTCCCTGTATCCCTCGTACAACTCCGCCTCTCGGGCCTCCGCATCTGCGGGGCGGCGACGCCTCCTACGGAATCGGGCCCACCGGCGGTGCGTGATCACGCAGGCCCGTCTGAGCCTCGCGATCTCCGACGACCACCAGTAGACCTGACCCCTCGGATTATAGGGCGGAGCCCTAGGCATCGCGGCGTCGCAGACACGGGTCATGGCCTCCCGGAACCACTCCGCCTCATCGTCTACGTTGACAGGCCTGTCCGGCGCAGAGGCCCAGGCCTGTACGATGGCGGATTCCAGGAGGAGCTCCCGATCTAGTCGCTTAAGTGCCCAACGTGGCTCGGGTGGAGCCGGTGTGGCCGGCGCATCGCTCGCGGGGGCGGAGACGTCAAACCGAATATATCGGTGATCCGAGCTTGTCTCCTCCCCCAAAACGACACGCCAGCCCTGAACACGTCGCGTCAACGAGGGGCTCGCGGACGATTGATCTGGCCCTCGAAGTCACGAACGTGTCCACCGCTCCCCAATTTAGGAGGTCTAGGCCGAGTCCTTCGGCCCAGTCCTCCAGTGCCCTGCCTCTATCCCCCGCCGGGCCCCTATCGTGACGGGAACCCCACGCCAACGACCAGGCGTTGAAGTCCCCGAGCACAAGGACCGGGCGGGGGTGGCAGGCATTGACGACGACTGCCAGCTGACGGAGCCATTGCTCATACGAGTCAGCAGCTATGTCTCGGCTCGGCGTGAAGTAAGCAGCCACGACCGCTATTTCCCCAACCACCGCCGCCACGCAGGGCACCACGCACTGCCGGTGGCGAGATTGTGCACCAGTGCCGCCGTCCCATCCAGCGCGGTTTCCCAGGTAGGCCCGAGGAACCGGTAGGTGTATGGGTTGGCGACAGCGGCGACATTTATGGCCCACTGTGCCATGCTCTGGAGCAGAAGGTCCTGAGCACGGGCCCCGTGGCCAACGTTCACCTGCAGGATGCTGAGTTGAGGATCCATTATGGGACCCCCATCTCCGCATCCCGCTGCGAACTAGGGGAAGGCCGACCTCCCGGCTTCGGCTCCCCTCCGGCGCAGGCCTTGCTGCCAACCCTATGGTCAGCCGGCTTGCCCCCCGCTGCACATCTGAAACAGTGCAACGGGGCGCTACACGTGCCGGCCTTATGACCGGGCTGGCCACAGCGGAAGCAACGGTCACCGGCCGTTACTTCCGCCGTGCAGTACACCCCCACAGACCCACCGACAGGCACCTGAAGCACCTGGCCGGTCGGGCCTGCAGGAGCCTTGCCTGCGGCCTCAGGAAGCCTCCTACCAGGAGGCTCCGCCCGTCTGCAACCTTTTGGGCCGCCGCGATAGGGCAGCCGACAACTGCTGCCCCCTGTCCACCACGGCCGAAGCGTATCGCTCCGGCCTTAACTGTGTCCGGGGAGCAGCCCCCGGCCTCCGCAACGGCGAGCCTGAGCTCTTCTGCCGTGACGGAGTCGTCCAGGCCCGTAATGCGCACTTCTGCGCATTTAATGGGCCTGGACACCCGGACGTCGGCTGCATCCAATGACTCCCTAAGCCGAGCCGCTAGGGCGTCGGCTTTGGGGCCACTGGCGGCACCGGGGACCTCAAGAAGCCGGGCTCCCGTCCGTGTGCTCTTGCACCGGACACCCGGGATCTCGAGGGCCTTGAGCTCCACGTTGGCCTTTACCCTGGCCAACACCTCGGCATACCCCATGCCTCTCGACGCTGCCTCCGCCGTCAAAGTGACGACGACGGCCATTGTTCGAGGGGCACGGAGCTTCCCCGGCGCTGACTTCGCGACGGCCGCGGCCCTCCTGGCCTTTTTGGTGGCCTTCCGCCTCTTTTTACTGGCTCTAGCCGTCTTCCAGCCCCCTTCCAGTGGGGTGGAGGTAGTCGGAGCCACGGCTGGGGCTGGGGCCAGGGCTGGGGACGTCTTCCCCTTGCCCTTCCCCTTACCGTTGCCCTTCCCCTTACCCTCAGTGGGAGGGGGCCGAGGAGCCGGTTTCGGCAAGGGCGCACTCGCAGCCGGGCAGGTGGGGCCCTTCCGGGCTGCAGCCGCGAAGCCGGCCACCGGTGGCGCTAGAGGCGGACGGCGGATGGAGTCCACTAAGGCCTCCAACCGACTCATCATCCTCTCCTCCAGCGCTCGAGTAGCAGCTACCCAGGGCTCCTCCTGATTGGGCTGGCCGCCGCACCGATTGCGTCGGCTGCTCCGCCTGCGATGACTTCGCCGGCACTGGCTGCGTCGACCGCGTCGATCGCGTCACCCGCACTGGCGGCTCCGGTTGCGCCAATTGCGCTGGCTTTGCCGGCTGGGCGGAGCTCGCCACCAACCTCTTCAGCTCCTCCAGAGCTGCAGCTAGCCGAGCCGTCTGCCGACGGGACTCGGCCAGCTGTTCCGCGAGGATCTCATTCTCGGAGGCGATGTTGAACACTATATTCAACATCGCCTCCTGTTCGGGGCTTGGGGACCCCCGGAACGACGCGGTCACCCTCTGGAGTTTCTCCAAGAGAGACCGCGTCCCACCGCTCGGCTCCGGCACCGCCGAGGTGGAAGGCCTCGACGGTGACTCTCGCACAGCCCTACCAGGGGCTGAGGGCGCTCGGGTGGATGGCCCAGCCCTCGTTCCCCCTCGCGCCCCTCGGCGGCCTGCAGCGACCTTGGACGCCGGCTTCGACGTCTCGTCACTGCTGGAGGAGGAGGAGGTCGTCCCGGTGAGGGTATAATCCTCATCTGAGACGTCCTCCCCCGCCCGAGCCTTTGCTCGCCTCCTGCGCTTTCGGGTCCTCTTAACCCCCAGACCCAACGGGCTACTCGCCCGGCTACGCTCGTTGGCGGTGTCGAAACTCTCCGACACCGCCGAGGTATTTAGCGTCACCTCCACGCATGACTGCTGCGCTATCTCCGCGCAGACTCCGACATTATCGTTGTCCTGTTTCTTGCCGAGTCCGTTATTTTTATTGGTTTTCCTGTCCGTATTATTTTTTGTGATAATATGATTTATATTCATAGGATATCCCACGAGTATGGGGGAAAGGTGGTCCATCCAGGCGGAGCCCACTGCACCTGGATAAGCCTATATACTATGGAGGTCGGCTGGTATCCATAGGTTTTTACGACTTCGCTGTCGGGTGTTATAGACTTTTCCTTGTCGTGGGCCGGCCAATAAAGGCAAGCCCTCCGGTCAGCAAGTTCACAGCGTACCCTTCTGGAGCCACCAGTCAGGTCGTTGCTGATCACCTGCCGATTACGGAACGCGAGAGGATGGCTAATCCTCTCTCACCGGCGGCGGCACAAGTGCCCGTCGGCCCCTGCGTTAGCAGTGGGCCAACCCGCCCCTGGATCCCCTAGGACCCTATGGTGGCCTCAGCCACAAACACCATCGCTCATCCTGTCTCCTCTGAAAGCAGAGGAGTACGGAGAGCGATGTGTTCCCGCCACGTTGGGTATTAGCCGACGATCAATGCCAACCCCATGAAGGGGAAGCCATTGACCGCCGCCCAGGGTGTACCGGCCGCTCCGATTCCATTCCCCCCGGACTGCAGCGGGATCGGAATCGGAACGACACTCGAGGAGGTTACCCAACACACACCCCCCCGTGAAAGTACCTATAAATGTTGTCAAATTATGGTTCCAGGAGCCACTAGAAGAAGCAGAACTGAAGCTAGGTCTTATTAAACGCTTATTCCTCAAAAAATTGTTAAAGAAAATAACACATCTAGACAAAATAACAATAATAGGTAAGAAGACGTCTTGTTTTCTAAGCCAGAGCAAACTTTAGATACTGTGGTAGTTAATACTAAAAATAAAGAAACTTACTATTTCAGGAACCTGTTCCGATCCCTGGCTGACGCGAAGTGGACAGTTGCTGAAATCATTCCCCATAGTAATTCTTTTACCAAACGTTGCGTACTCTCTTGCTGTGTTACTATTAAAAAAATGGGTTGACAGGTAAGTGTATTTGCGACGTGTATGATCACTATAATCAGTTATCTATACTATTATAATTAGTTGTATTATGTGTGTTTATGAAAAAAAAACTCGGGTTATGTTGAATTAACAATTCTGAACTCAAAATTATTTTCTTGGTATTCTTGTCTGTTTGTTCGCGATGGACGCAAAAACTACTGCCGACGCTTCTATCTGATATCTATAAGTCTTAGATATATAAACTCATTTCATATTCCATAACATAAGTTTGGATTTTCAACTTGCAGGCACCCCTTAATCCCGTCTACCTTCGACGTGAGCAGTTTGGCTCACATGCTCCAAAAATACAGCTATGGATTCATTACAAGGAGTTTAGAAGAGTTTATGTCTGATGAAAGACTTATAAGGTAAATATAGGCTGACCCAGGGCCATCTCGAACCGGAGATGGCCCTGGATCAGTCAGTCAGCACTAGGGAAATGTCTTATTGGCCACCTTATACCCCGGCGTCTGAAGACCCGAGACGGCGTGCGGTTTTAGTTTGTTCAAGTCCGACATAACCTCCCCTGGTGGCCGGCGGGGTATTCGAGGGGATTTCGGCAAGAAAAAAAAACTTAACCTTAAATTTTTCATAGCCAACCACAGTGTGTTAAGTAATGCTTGTACATATAAGTAATATGTATATAATTAAGTTTATTTGCATTAACATGATCATACCATACATTTGTAAATGCCTTGGAACTGCCAGATATTTCGACCAGGGTATACGTGCTGGCGGTGGTCTGTGGTCTCAGTCTGGCTGAAATATAACTATATAATAGCATTTAAACGCATAAAGGATGGAACACCCTTGCTTAGAAGCTTGAAAGTAACGAACAAACTTTAAATAAAAAGATTTGGATTTATTACAAAAAAAAAAGACTAGAAAGTTGTGGATGTATTTTGGGCCCCACCATGATCTTCGGGGCTGAAGCCAACCTCACCTGGTAGCCGGTGCACCTACCGATCAACGGACGAGGCTCTGGCGAAGACTTTCCTCTCAGGTTCAGGGGTCAGGCGGCAGTCGCTTCCATAAAAGCCTAGACAGACTAGATCTGAACCCCCATAAATGCTCTGTGGTCACTTATAGCCGTAAACGCCATGTCATTCCCTCTGAATATTTTTTTAACGGTCTGAAGTTGATCAAATGTGACAAGGTACGGGATCTCGGAGTAGTATATGACTCGAAACTGATATTCGACGAACATATTGATAGTGTAGCTAGAAAGGCATCTCGAGCTTTAGGTTTCATTATGCGCACTTCGAATAGTTTTAAGGATGTTAAGACTATTAAAATCTTGTATTGTACGTATGTGCGCAGTATACTGGAATATGGATCAGAGGTCTGGAATCCCAGGTACAGTACTTACATCGAAAGACTGGAGGGTATTCAGAGGAAGTTCATCAGATATTTATGCTATCGCACTAAAGTAGTGTACAAGCCTGATGACTACCTAAAACTGTGCGCCAGATTCCACCTCCTTCCATTAATATATCGACGAAAAATTGCTGACATTATGTACGTATTGAAAATTCTATGTAACCGTGTCGATTACCGCCAAAATACCTTTTTATGGAGAGCGTGTCGTTCGGTTAACGCGGCAAGCCTACAGCATAATTTCGACATATTCAACTCTAGTGTAGCATCGGTCAGGAGGTTGCTTAGTCTGGAATTCTTTCAACAATTCGAAAGAAAGAAGAAAGATGATTAGTGTACTATGACTTGCATGTATCGTGATAAAAAAGGAATAGTTTCACACACTTTATTTTCACCTATCATTTAAGTACTATAAAATAGTGTAATTATTTTAGTTCACATTATATACTCACTCTGAAGTGTATAAGTGAGGACCTATAATTGGCTGTATGTCACTAAATTTATTTTTTCTTATACTTTTGTTATGGCTGTTGGTCCTCCGAATAAATAAATAAATAAATAAATTAGTCATATCACGACAAAGAGTGGGAGAGCGGACGTCTTCAAAGTACGGCTTGCGGATGCAACCGGGACTACTCCGTGGTGATGATAATCATACAAGTGGATGTTGTGTAGTTTGTAATCCGCGTGGATTTCGATTTTTAGGGTTTTAGTTCTTTTGCGTAACCCTAATTATTTTTCAAAAATTAAAGTAACCTATGTTAGGCCTTGTAACTTTACTTATCTAGCAGTGAAAGTCCCGTCAAAATCGGCCCAGCCGTTCCAGAGTAAATCAGATTTTATTCACAACAATTTTGTGGGTTTAAATGAACTTGGGCGGTTCAAAAATTACTTTTCTAAAATTAAAGTAGCATATGTTACGCCTTGTAACATTACCTAGTGGAAGTTCCGTCAAAATCAGCCCAGCCGTTCAAAATGTTTACCGCTTTCAAACAGACAGACATACTTAAAAATTTTGAATATTGTGTTTTTTTTTTCATAAGAATCGTGTAAACATTCATGTGCAATCATTAAACATCTGTTATTTTAATATTACAGACTAATTTTATTTATTTGTATAGATTAATTTTTATAATTTCAGAATAGCAGTCCACGGCCTCACCCCAATGGAAGTGTACAACTATTTACTTGAGAACGAATTTAAAGTGAATCTTGTTAGTTGCAACATATTTAATTCTTCCTTAGTAGTATATAAGTGGGTTGTCTGTCTGGTGCCACGCGATAATGACAACAGGGAAATGGGACAGGAATGAAAATAAACACACGCAGTTGAGCCAAAGTCTGTACAGTGGATATAACCACTTGAAGATTGACGAACGAAACAGAATTATGAGGCGAAGAAGAATGGATAACCCGGTAAAGGTCGATGCAGACGTACCTACGTATATAAATTACATCGAGGACGTTTCAAAGAAAGACCAGAGGGCCAATTCTTGTAATAAAAAGATGTTCAAAAGTCAGTCTCTATTTGGAATGACAAAAAAGGCGTTCTCGTAACAAAACTTTGTTGAAAATATTGAAAATTTTGTTAAGAGAACACCTTTTTTGATATTTGGGAGATCAACATGAGATCGAGGCTAGATTAAGACTGAATTTTAAATATTATTTTATTATTAGAATTAGCCCTCAAGTTAAGTGCAACAGGTGAGCGTGTATGAAAACAATTATGAAAGAAGAAGAACCGAAAGGCGTATGCTAGAATCGTAGTAAGTGGAAAGATTTTGTCTCTACCTACCCCAATGGGAATGAGCATGACGATATGTATATTTAATCCCTTGAGAAAGGATGAAGGCAAGAAGAATGACGAAACAGATTTATGAGCCGAGGTGAATTGACAATGCGGTAAAACCGAAATTCGATATGCTAGAATCGTAGTAAGTGGAAAGATTTTGTCTCTACCTACCCCAATGGGAACGAGCATGACGATATGCATGTTTAATCCCTTGAGAAAGGATGAAGGCAAGAAGAATGACGAAACAGATTTATGAGCCGAGGTGAATTGACAATGCGGTAAAACCGAAATGCGATATGCTAGAATCGTAGTAAGTGGAAAGATTTTGTCTCTACCTACCCCAATGAGAACGAGCATGACGATATGTATGTTTAATCCCTTGAGAAAGGATGAAGGCAAGAAGAATGACGAAACAGATTTATGAGCCGAGGTGAATTAACAATGCGGTAAGACACAATATAGGCGTAGACACCTATTTATGTCAATCAGATCGAGGACATTTTAAGGCAAGGCCAGGTTTAACTAACTACCCGCAACGGACATATATGTATTATTAGAGATGTGGGTGGCGATACCACATATACTCAGCGCCATCTAGCGACAACCAGTTGAACTACTTCGATACTACTACGTCACTGCCGATCCTGAATCGCGAAAGTGAAGTGAAAGATGTAGGTACGACAGGATCCTTAAGTGAAAGTGCAAATATGTGGTCTGAGCCTCCCTCTATGGGAAAAAGCGTGATAGTATGTACACTTTCGGATACCCCCCCCCCCGCCGGCCAGCGGGGGCGGTTATGTCGGGCTTGAACCGATTAAAACCGCACGCCGTCTCGGGTCTTAAGATGCCGGGGTGTAAGGTTGCCCATAGAGCATATCCCTCGCACCCCGACGGACCCTGGGCCATCTCCGGTTTCGAGATGGCCCCCTGGGGTTTGGGAACCACGGTGTCCCCGTCTTTACCCGGTTAGGGGGCGGGGCGCCTGTCGTCCCGCCGTCCCTGCTGCTGCTGGGGTGACAGACGGCTTCACCTGCCACCCCCAGGCCTGCGATCATGGAGGACGGAGGTCGCTAAACTGTTTGTATGTACCTAACTATTACAATAGTTAGGACCGTACAAAATAGTTTCCCTTATTAGCATTTTCAATAATCATACGCTTACAGGAATACGATCGGTATCAAAAATGGTACTTCGGGAAAACAAAAACTGGTAAGAGAGAGAAGGAACACTTCGATGCTCAGATCGACTTTAGAGAGGCCTTGGCAGAGCTTAAGGCGAAAGAAGAGAAGAAAGCAAAGTTAGCGAGGAGATCTGCGCCCAGTAGTGTTGCATCCAGTAGAACTAATTTGTAATAAATAATCAAACATATATTTGTTTTATACCAGTATGGTGGCAGACTAGCTTAGGACCCACCTAATGGGAAGCGGTTACCGTGGCCTATATGGACGTGTGTAAACACTCAAAGTCAAAGTCAAAGTCTTTATTTTTCAAAATAGTGCAACGTAATTACATCTTTTTGACGTCAAAATCTGCTTAAAACTAAGTTTACCACCGCTTCCTAGGCCCTAGTGGAGAAGAAACGGCGCAACAAACTCCACTGCGGCATTTTCGAGACGTCATATTATAAATAGTGATTTCTTAAGATTAAATATGGACGAATGTACATTTTTGTCTCGTGTCAAGATAAATTAAGGTATATAAAAAAAACAAAAGTTAAAATAAAAATTTAACCTAAGTTAAACGTTAAAATAATTAAAAAAAGTTAAAATATGGTAAAAAAGGGTTGCCTACTACAATATTATGCTGTAGTTGTAGCATTAAGAGGGGCCTGCACCATGCTCATGCCAGCCACTAGACGCGTCACTCTGTAAAAACCTTCTAATGCCCTTCTTGAAGAACCCCATATTGTAGTCGCTTGGGAAAACCACAGCAGGGAGATAATTCCACAGCCTGTAGGTACTTGTGATTCGTATAATTCAATTTAAGTACTATCAACATAGAAAGCCCACCGGGCGTTTTTTGGGTCCCACCAAATTCTTCGAGGCCCAAAGCAAACCTCACTTGCTAGCCGCTGGTTGACGGACGAAGCTCTGACGCTGAGTTTCCTCTCGGGGTGGGGAGGTCCGATTTCAGTCGCTCCCGCAAAACCGTGAATCAAATACGTGAAATCAAGAGAAAGAGTAGGAGAGCGGATCCCGAGTTTCAAAGTAGCTTTGGATGCAACTGACTAACGCGTAATGATGATTATGGAGGGTCCATTCACTACTGAAACAAGATAAATCTGAGATATATATAAGAATAATCCAAGGTGTACCCCTGTAAATACGGCACTAACAGTAAAATTATCCATCAAAACATTCGTCAGGGCTCTCCCCTAGAGACTACCAACCTCCATGATCGGGGCCTGAGGACGGCAGTTGCCCGACTCGCCGTCCATACAGAAGCAGGCCGTGACGGAGGCGTGTCGTGTGTATCCTACACACCTTTCTTCTCACCGACGCGGGATAAAACCCGACTCCACTAGGCGAGGCCGCGCTGGCGGCCAACGCCGTTAACCCTGGGGTTATCCTTTCGAGGGCTTACCCGGGGTACCCGGCAATGGACACCTGGGCAGGACACCGTGCGGTTTTAGTCGATGCACGACATAACCGCCCCCGCTGGCCGGCGGGGGGGTACCCGAAGGGATTTCCGCACGTATCTAAAACTACTAGATACTTATTCATTCGAATTTTATAAACAACAATATTGTAATAAGTAATAAGCGAACAGCGCACATATCTCCCCAAATCAAACAACATTAATACCGCCAAATTAAAAACACCACTTGCAATTTCACGCAAAATAAACAGAACATTTATATATTTTTATACTGAGTTGCAAAGATAAGAGAATAAAAGCAAATAAAGGGCTCGTGTCGATATAGCGAGGGCTGATGCTTATCTGTAACGTAACGTGTCCGAGCGAACGCTGACGCGGCGGATTTTATTTCTTTATTGCGCAAAAATGCTAACTTTCACTGAGAGGATAGGGTGACTGTACAACGGACAGAAGATAGGACATAACGGAATTACCCGTTCGAATTTCAATTCGCCGGTACCGGGTAGAATCTCTAGCATACAGAAGAACACAGTTAAATAGCGCTTACATGTTGGCTGTGCATATTGTTTTTCTGCACAAAATATAAGATTAAGGCCATCAGCTACGTTGAGTTAATATTATGTAATCTGTGGTTGAGCAAGCATCCATCGCGAGCACCCGGGTGGGCTACGTCGCGAACAATCGTGTAACAAGCGACCCGCCTATCGCAGCGTTGCTCAATGAAATTTGATTAAAACTATTCAAATAGAATAGTTTTAAACTAATTTATATCGAGAACAATGTAGTATAGGTACATACCTATTCGCTTAACGACCTCCGTCCTCCATGAGCGCAGGCCTGGGGGTGGCGGGTGAGGCCGGAGGTGGGGTGACCCCCAGCAGAAGCAGGCCGGGACGGTGGGGCGACTAGCGCCCCGCCCCCAAACCGGGGCAAGACGGGGACACCGTGGTTCCCAAACTCGAGGGGGCCATCTCGAAACCGGAGATGACCCAGGGTCAGTCGGGGTGCGAGGGATATGCTCTATGGGCAACCTTACACCTGGTCTGTAGACCCGAGACGGCGTGCGGTTTTGGTCGGTTCAAGCCCGACATAACCGCCCCCGCTGGCCGGCGGGGGGATATCCGAAGGGAATTCCGCACGATAAAAAATAAAAAAAAAAGGTACATACCTATTGAATTCGTAATTGTGTAAATTTTTCTAGACATTATTTCTAAACATAATGTTTAAATTATACCTACCAGTCACACTCTTTCTGAGGGTAGGCAGAGATCACATGTTTCCACTTGCTACAAGGGTGTTTAACTACTTTAATATGAAAAATAATGTACTAGATCCTTTCGATTACAAAAAGCTGTAGGACATTCGTCATAAATCTGTCTTAGTTGGAATCATGGTCACCCTACAGTCCACCCTTTTAATATTCGAGCGCTGTATTTGGAATTAATTCGAGTCGTTTAAATATATTCTGTGGCGGCTCGCAGCCAGTAATTATTGTTTGAATATCACTTCTGTTACGTTACTGTTTGCTCTGCACGCGCTTTCAGCTTTACTACTGAAACTTTTAATTCACAAAAATATAAGTAGGTAGGTTAGAATTAGCAAGCTGAAGTGGCAGTGGGCCGGCCATATCTCACGAAGAACCGATTACCGCTGGGGTAAACGTGTTCTTGAGTGGAGACCGCGACTCGGCAAACTTAGTGTAGGACGCCCTCCGGCCAGGTGGGATGACGCTCTGCGAAAGACTGCGAGCAGATGCTGGATGCGGTAAGCTGAAGACAGGGCGCTATGGCGCTCATTAGGTGAGACCTATGTCCAGCAGTGGACTATGTATAGGTTGATGATGAGATGAGGTTTTCTGGAAGTGTTGATTTAAAAAGAATATATAAGTAGGTAGAATTTTTGATGGTTGGTCCGCGTCTGTCATCAACCGACGTGACGCGATGCCGTAATCGATAATATTGTAGACTGAGAATGTTGTAACACTAATTCCTGTTAGTGTTACTCACCGGCTAGTCCAGGTGAGCAACAGAGTATCTTAATCCCAGGGCGCCTTTTCTCAGAGTTCTAGGTGGTGCATAGGTCAGCTGATCTCCAATGAAACAATACTCAGTTGTACATACATATATTTGTACACACAGAAACACAGAGACACAGAGGGTTACAAAGAAGTTTTACACATGAAATATATACATATATAAAAACAGAATAAGTAAACAGAGAATGTTTTTCTTAACACATATACCAGTCTTCTCCACTAGGCAGCATCACCTCATTATTGGCACAGTTCAAAATATGCAATAATAATTATAGCAATTGATACATGACCTTATTCCGTTATAGTTATCGGTTGACCGTCAGTGGTAGGGTTCCGGCAAAGCTGATTCCGGAGCCTCTTTTTTGATCAGCTCGCCCAAGGTCTCGGCCTCCACGACAGCCCAATCGACACCTCAGAGTATCTGTTCTCGCTTTAAATTGTATACGGGGTTTCTCCCAAAACTAACGACCCTGTTTAAATATACACAGCATTTATCAACAAGACATCTCAATTATGCTAACAGATTAACAGCAATCAAGAAGGACAACTTATAACCTTCAAATTCAATATGACTTTCGAATCACTGCAAGTACTTCGAAAAACAAAATCTCAGAGTAGAGGACTAATTACCTCTTAAACAACAAATAAAAAATACTGTCACTGCGGTCACTCTTATATACCCAAATATTTCTAGACCTTTTGAGAATAATACCGGTGATGAATTTCGAACTCGAATATTCCATAACAAAAAATTAACCTTGAAAGAAATTCGACCGCATAACATACGCCCTCTGACGGGGAACCACTACCGAGCACCAAATCGATTGCAACCAACGCCACATCGATTGATGCGCAGCCGGGTCAGATAGATGGCGCTAACCACAATTAATTCTAAATAAAAATTAATTGTTTAAATTTATGATTTTAATCGTTACAATGTAAATATTGAATATTGTATAGCCTCAATGGTTTCCAGTCCCACCAAGGTCTCGTGAGCCTAAGGCAACCAGACCAGCAAACCGGCACATGAGAATAATTGGCGGCCTCTGTGGCGTAGCGGTAGTCCATTCGACTGCTACGACAAGGGCGCGGGTTCGATTCCCGCTCAGTGCAAATATTTGTATGCATGAATATGTCTATTTGCATTGGTCTGGGTGTTTCTATGTTTATGTTTATTAATGCACACATAACTACGAAAAGTCAGAGGTGTGTGCCCGGGGCGACTTGAGATCGAACTCAAAACCTCGTCTCAGCAGTCCGTTACGTACGCCACTGGGCTATCGTCTCTTTTATGCCAATAATGCAAACGTTTTGTGAGAGTCGAATGCCTCACTTATTCCCTTTCTACTATATTTCCTAGATTTCTACTTACCCTCCTCCCTGTAAGCAGCATTGCAAGTATTACACTTATGGCGTCTGCCTTTACAAGCGTCATTGGCTACGGTAATAATTTACCCTCAAAATGATTTCAAACAATCAAATCTTTAATCATTCGTTCAGTTTTAACATGTGGAGGAAAGGGGTGTGATGTTCGTCCAACACGAAGGGAGGATCCTCCGACCAGGCAAGGTGATCACGCCTGGCGGGCCGCGGCCCAACGGTTGTCATTGGGATGTTGTATATATGTTATACCAGGGCGCGAACTTCACCTTCGCGATTCAGGATTGGTAGTGACGTAGTAGCATCAAAGTAGTTCAACTTGCTGTCGCTAGACGGCGCTGGGTATATGTGGTATCGCCACAAACATTGAAATAAAAGCAAAAAGTTTTTATTTAAAATAGTTTATTCAATTTTACATTTTCAAAAAATATGACCAAATTGTATCACTAGTCAGTCTTTTTATTAATACCTAAAATAAAATTTCAGTAAATCACATTTAGGGTCTAAAATATGACAGTTCACTACACTACATACGTTTATTGAAATAAAACTATTTTTAACGGACTCTATCGCGCTTTATTTGATGTTAGTTCATAATTTATACTGAACCCGACGTTTCGGTTGCTTTTCAGCAGCCATGTTCACGGGGTGAACACGGGGTGTTAAAGGGTGACGATAGAATCCGTTAAAAATAGTTTTATTTCAATGTGTGATATTTTCGTAAACTTCATACGTTTACATAAATGTGCAGAGTGCCTAGTGTGCGTTTTTGCGTTTCCCATTCAATTGCGAATAAAAAACGGGTTGGGTCAGCGCAACCTGGCGACAAAGTTGTGAAACATTTTTCTGCGAGAAATGCTTTCATATCGTTTCACAGTGAGCACCGAATGTGAAATAGCGCTCGATGTGACAGCGTTTGCGAACGTGATTGGTTGATTCAAAGTGCTAGCGAGTGCGAGTTGTCGAATCGTGAGGTGAAACAAGTTGTTAGTGAGTCAGTGTTGGAAAAAAATGGATGTGACAATAATGAAATTATTGTCACATCCATTTTCACATCATAATGAAACCTATAGGAGAAATTAGATTTAAAAACTTTTCTAAAAAGTGTTTTTTTTTATACCACTAAGGTGGCAGACAAGCACACGGCCCACCTGATGGGAAGCGGTTACCGCGGCCTATGGACGTGTGCAACACCAGTGGCGTCACACTCGCGCTGCCGACCCTGTCAAGGAAAGGGGATGGGAAAGGAGTTTGGGCTCCGGCACTCTCACTCACCAAACGGACCGCAACAGTTCTAATACTGTTACTTGGCGTCGATATTCTGTGAGAGGGTGGTGCTTCCCCGGTCGAGTCGGCCCATGCAACGGCCAAAATGACTATTGCTTGACTCTACCACTCCGACTGTTGTACGTTGTACCTATTATATTACTAACAAATAATGGCCGGAACGTAATTTTTCGCTTGGAGCAACAGATAAGTTATTACGTGAATAATTATGGGTAGGGAATAAATATATTTACATTTTAATACAACTCCTTATAAATTACTCGAAAAAAAAACTAAACCATTTTATTAGTAGTTGTACTTATTATTTTAAGTTATTTACTGTAAACATAATCATTCATTTCAATATTTAAAAAAACATGTTCGATTCTTCAAATGAGTGAAAATGGATTGTGTATGGATTAATAAAACACATTAACATTTCAATATTATAAATAGGTATATTACAGTTCAATGTAAGTGCAAATTAAAATGTGTGTGTATTATTAACAAATTATGGCCGGGTCGTATATTTTCGCTTAAAGCATGTGTGTAATTTGGTCAGCCGCAAGCTGACCAAATTACTTATTCATTAAAAAGTAAATCGTTGCTATTTGCTATACTTCTTAGAAATAAAGAGACACGATGTTATAAAGAGAATAAATCGACGAAAAGGCTGGTATTCCACCCTATCAACTTCAAAAAATGGTAATCACATGCTTTTTTTTTTATATATATATTTAGGACACGTCAATTTGACTTCACCTCGCCTGATGGTAAGCTGAAGGTAAAGTCTCAGGAAAGAGGGTCACCATTACATACACGTACCATGTTAACAATGGTGGCACTCAGTTTGACGGCCTCATCAGAAGAGGATTGTCGTCGCAGCACCGCGTGACACCCACCGGTCCCACTAGTGCTGCGACCACAATCCCCCTGCCCGGCTATGCACTTGCTGACCCCTGAACGCAATCAAACCGAAATTGGATTACTATGGAGGGTTTTTCGCAATCGTGTACAGTGGTACCTACCCGGCCGAATTTTGTGACAAATTTGTGTCATCAAATTTCTACCACCAGTATACTCGCAATTATATCGGCACTCACGGTGACGAAACGTCTCCCGAACGATTTATTTCACTGTAACCCACACTCGCAAGCTTTCGGTTCTCACTTTTATTGAACGACTCGCTAAACTCGGTGACAACGTCACTCATAATATTATTGTGCAACTCGCACTAGGCACTCGGAACAAATTTGAGCACAAAGCGTTTGTGCTTATACGTCTCACTAGGCACTAATAGTCTCTTGAGATACTCTAAAAGTAAAATAAAAAAACAATACAATTAGAACGGACGTAATTTCTACCGCTTCTTCACTATTCTCTTCTCAATAAGCTCAATTTCTTTTAACTATAAGAAAATACCCAAATAATCTGACAGCCGCCAAAATGGAGTTTCTTAGATTGTGGAATTACCAATCAGCTACCCTACCTCAAATCAATTATAAATAATAATAAAAGGTTTAACTACAGTAGGGGAATCTCATGAAGTATTGGCTGTTGTCTCTGCCTACCCCGGAGGGAAACAGGTATGAGTATATGTATGTAAAATGTTAGAACTCCCTCAAAACCCTGCACTGCGCGTTGCACTTGGGGTGTGTCTTGCGAGTGGTGGACGGCACCAGGCCGTCGATGTCCAGGTGGGCGAACTGCTCGTGCTTCTGGGCCCCCCGCTTGACGGCAGGCAGGTCCCCCGGCTGCACCACCCCCGTCTGCAGGAAACCCAACAGGGGAGGGACGTGCTCTTCAACCATCTTCTTGCGTTCCTCGGCTACTTCCTCACGCCTGCAACAAATATCTCTTAGTTTCATCATAATCACTTCATGCACTTCATTCATACATCATTAAAATCACACTTGGAGTCACTAGGAATCCGGGGTACGCTCGCATATTCTTTATCTTAATAGAATCATTATCATCATGATCATCATATCAGCCGTAGGAAGTTCACTGCTGAACATAGGCCTCCCCCACCGACTTCCATTTTGACCGGTCTGTAGCGGCCACAACCACCGAGTCGCTGCGCTGTTTGCTAGGTCTGTCCACGCGAGTCAGCAAGCTGCAGTGGCAGTGGGCAGGGCACATAGCTCGCAGAACCGATGGCCGGTGGGGCAGAAAGGTTCTTGAGTGGAGACCACGTGACGCAAGCGCGGCGTAGGAAGGCCTCCCAAGGTGGACAGACGACCTTAATAGAATACTAGTATAAAATTGTAAATTAGTTGTGTCTGTACATTGAAAATACTTAAAAAAACTTGGGTTATGTTAACTGAACGATTCTGACAACAACAAAATATTCTTTTTTGGAATTCGTCTTTTTGTTCGCGATGGTCGCAAAAACTACTAAACTGATTTTGATGCGGGTGTTTTCTATTAGAAGGCTTTGGTCAAACTTAAAATCTGCCATATGTTTGATTGTAATTGGTTTAAAAGAACCAGACATATGACCAAGAAACGATAACCGCCCTCCGCGCGGGTATCAGCCAGTAATACAATATAATGTAACTTTATTCTGCATTTATTGGAGGCAGATTACATTTAGGCACATCACATTATGTTAAGCATTACTAGCCAAGTGAGTCCACCGTTAACAGTTAACCAAACAAACATTCATTATCATAATCACAGTCAAAGTCCGGCAACTGGTCTAACCACAGAACTTTGATATCGCCAGTTGGTTGTGGAGGTCGAATGACAGTTGCTACAGGGAACATATCGAAGTTCACCAGTTTCATAATAAGACTATACTTTTTTTTTCGTGCGGAAATCCCCCCCCCCCCCCCTCGTTATACCTATGCCGATCTCAATTTAATTCCGATACTTTCTTGAATTAATAGCCACATTTCGCCTATCATAATTTTAGTCCCACGTAACAAGGGGCGAGTCTAATACCATCATCCGGCTTCTTTCCCGTCTGTACTTCATTTGTCAAATTATGAAGAAGTTGGGAGAAAACAGAGGTACATATATAGGTACATAAACCTCAGGGATATGCTTTATGGGCAACCTTACACCGTCTGAAAACCCGAGACGGCGTGCGGTTTTAGTCGATTGAAGCCCGACATAACCGCCCCCGCTGGCCGGGCGGAGGGGTATCCGAGGGGATTTCCGAACGAGAAAAACCGGCCAAGTGCGAGTCGGACTCGCACACCGAGGGTTCCGTACAAACCTGTAGGTATATAAGTAAAAGTTCACCCATCACGACAATCAACAATCAATTTAATACCACTACGCGTTCATGAGAAAACAAGTAGTAACTTTAAAATTTTCAAAAATACTTTTTATTGTATGATGTAACTAATAAAAATTACGGTTTTCGTAATTTTTCCTTTATCAGTATCTGTACTATAAGACGTTACTTCGAACCAAATTTCAAGGTTCTAAGTTCACGGGAAGTACCCTGTAGGTTTAGATTCCCGTGCGAGTTTCGAAAATTTGAGGCATAAACGGCTGTATCTTTTGATTGCTTTGGCTTACAAGTTTGATTTTTTCACAGCTCCAAGATATAAATTTCAGTATGATCCTCCACGCGTTCCTGAGAAAAACGGTCTTGACAGACAGACGGACGGACGGACAACGAAGTGATCCTATAAGGGTTCCGTTTTTTTTCTTTTGAGGTACGGAATACTACGGAATACATACATAAGCCTGCGATTTGCGTTGCCGGAGTCGACTAGAACATCGATCTCAATCTCTTACCACTTCCTATCGCAGTCCCACACGTACTCGGCCCTCTGCGCCTCCCGGCGGTCCTCCCTCTCCCTCCGCACTCGGTTGGCGGCGATCTGCTTCAGCAGTTCCTGCGAGTACTGCCTCCCCCGCTCTTTCTTCTTGAGCTCCTTGTCGCGTTCTTTAGCCAGTTCTGCCGCCATTTTTGCCTCAGACTGAAATTACGACGATTGGGTTTAAAGAATTTTTGTCGATACCAAGGTCATTTCACCAAATTCAGAGACTAATTCTGTGACAACTTATCTAATATAAAACCGTATTTTTCATGATCTTTGATATTTTTGCATTGTCTCCGCCTATGCTGTGCCTTTTTGTGGTTTGTTTTTCTACGAATACCGCCACATTAAATCCCTCTGCCGGCCAGCGGGGTAGTTATGTCGGACTCGAACCGATCAAAACCTCACGCCGTCTCGAGTCTTTAATACCGCGGTGCGAGAAGACATTAACGAAATAAAGGTCTGATAGTTTTTCATAAGAACATAGATGCAGTTCGCTTTGAATGAGATACCAGTAATTAAGATGATAGTTTAAATATATAGCATAGGCGATAGCCCAGTGGCGTACGTAACGGATTGCCGAGACGAGGTCTTGAGTTCGATCAACAGTCGCCCCGGGCACACACCTCTGACTTTTCGTAGTTATGTGTGTATTAAACATGTTTATTATCGCTCGCTTAGTAATGTGGCCGGTTGATGGCTATAGGCTCGAACCCTATTACGTTGGGACCTAAACATAACTGGCGAATCGTGGGTTTGTAATACACCTCTGCTTACCCCTTCGGGGATACAGGCGTGAAGTTATGTTTAAATATATACCTCGATGCACCAGAGGTCACATAACGACAATTTGTAAAAATATTCAGCTATCTGCTTTCAAAGGTTATGAAAAGCGGTCCACCCGTTCTCGAGTTATAAACGGTATCGCTGACCTAAAGTACACAGCGGTGGCAGTACTGCCAGCATCGCTCACCTCCTTCCGGAAAACGAGTTCCTTCTCCTTCAGCTCCCTGCCGAGCCGCTTCTTGCCGTCCATCTGCGCAGTGAGCGCGTCCATGGTGTCCCGCCGCACCCTCTCCAGCTTGTCGCGCGCCGCGATGTCGTCCTGCACGTTCTTCTCCAGCAGCTCTTGCTCTTGAAGGAGCTTTATTAAGTTTATTCTTTCTAAGCGAGCGGCCTGTAAAAAAAAAACAAAAAATATGTGAAATTCTGAAAAGATGTCTTCTGTACAAATAATGAGTCTGGGAATGAGAATGAGAGATAAAGTGTCTGTTTGTAACGTTAAAATAACAGCCTTTCAATTAGGGGTGTATGTTGGGTAACCTCCTCGAGTGTCGTTCCGATTCCGATCCCGCTGGAGTCCGGGGGGAACGGAATCGGAGCGGCCGGTACACCCTGGGCGGCGGTCAATGGCTTCCCCTTCATGGGGCTGGCATTGATCGTCGGCCAATACCCAACGTGGCGGGAACACATCGCTCTCCGTACTCCTCTGCTTTCAGAGGAGACTGGATGAGCGATGCTGTTAGTGGTGGAGGCCACCGTAGGATCCTGGGGGATCCAGGGGCGGGTTGGCCCACTGCTCACGCAGGGGCCGACGGGCACTTTTGCCGCCGCCGTTGAGAGAGGACTAGCCATCCTCTCGCGTTCCGTAATCGGCAGGTGATCAGCAACGACCTGACTGGTGGCTCCAGAAGGGTACGCTGTGAACTTGCCGACCGGAGGGCTTGCCTTTATTGGCCGGCCCACGACAAGTAAAAGTCTATAACACCCGACAGCGAAGTCGTCAAAACCTATGGATACCAGCCGACCTCCATAGTATATAGGCTTATCCAGGTGCAGGGGGCACCGCCTGGATGGACCATCTTTCCCCCATACTCGTGGGATATACTATGAATAATATCACAAATAAAAAACAACAACCGGACGATACAAATAAAAACGACCTTGGCGCGGACAACGGCATCCGAGATGATGAAACGGAGGTAGCGGGGGGTGAAGAGGAGGTGAGGCGGGGGCCTCACTCGCGGTCTGTCAAGGCCGTCTTCACCAGACCCGCTACTCCGTTACCAACAGGTGGGGAAACGGACGCAGACATTGCGTCTGCGGCGTCGACGGCGGGTACTGACAACGAGTCAGTATCCAGCCGTATGGAGACCGAGGAGGGTCTCCGACGTAAGCGGCCTCGCTCGGGTGGACCGTCCCTTGACCGGAGCAGAAGCTCCGGACAACGGACGGTCTCCTCGAGTGAGGATGATCGGCCGGCCAAAATATTGGCCACCGCGGCGACCAGAACGCTGAAGCAGCCGGTGCACGTCCCTCCACTACCCAGTGGCAGGGACCAAGGCGTCCCCGCGGCGAGGGAACTCCTCGCAGCGCTTGCCCGCATTACGGACACCATTAAGGGGTCCAAAAATGTGGCGGGCAAAAAGAAGACGGTGGCAGAAAATGTCGCCGTTGCCAGGACGGCGCTGGAGGAGCTCCTCGATAGGAGCGTCTCCGAGGAGGAGGCGAAGCTCAGGGCCCGGGTCACAAGCCTGGAAACTGAGCTGGCCAACTCCTTGGAGCAACAACGGGTCCTCCGGGAGGAGGTCAGGCAACTGACCCAGATGGTCAGGGGATCCCCGGAGGCCCAGAAGGCCCCAAGAGCCCAGGAGGTGGCGGACCACCCGAGGGCTCTTGCGCCGCCAGGGGGGGCGTCTACGTCAACGTCGGCGCCAAATTCTGTGCAAAAGCCGGCGCCAAAGTCGGCACCTAAGCCGGCGCCGAATTCAGCGCCTAGGCCGGCGCCCAATCCGCCGCCAGAGACTGCGCCTAGTGTGGTGCAGCTCTTGGCGGCTATCGAGAGGCGGCTCGGTGTTCTGGAGGACCGGGCTTACCGTCCCCCACTGGCACGGCCTGCGTCTTTCGCAGCTGCTGCCGGTGGTAAGCCCGGCCCCGCCACCCCAGTGGCCCCAACGCCACAAGGGAAGGGGAAAAAGCGCGGCACCCCCACCCCCGCCATACCCGCCACTCCCGCTGCACCCGAGCGTTCCTCCAGAGGGGAGGAATGGGTGGTAGCGGGAGCCGCCAAAAAGGCGAAGAAAGCCGCCAAAAAGGCGGCTAAGAAGGCGGCAAAAGCCGCTGCGGCGAAGGCGCCGAAGAGGCTCCGCGCCCCACGCTCCACTACCGTCGTCCTGACGGTGACGACGGAGGGTGTGGAGAAGGGCGTGGGGTACGCCCAGGTCCTGAGGCAGGTTAAAGCCTCAGTGGACCTCAAGGCCCTCGATATAGAGGGGGGGCTCCGGTGCAAAACAACTCGCACCGGAGCTCGCCTCCTCGAGGTCTCCGGCGCCACCAGCGGCCCCAAAGCCGACGCCCTAGCGGCCAAGCTGAGGGAGTCGCTGGATACCGAAGCCGTCCGCGTCACCAGACCCAACAAATGCGCAGGTTTGCGCATTTCGGGTCTGGATGACGCGGCCACGACGGAGGAAGTCATCTCCGCCGTCGTGGAGGCGGGCAGCTGCCCCCGTGATCAGGTGAGAGCTGGAGAAATCCGCTTCAGCTCCACCGGTCACGGCACAGCAGTCGTCAACTGCCCCGTCGCAGCGGCGCAAAAAATTGCGGACGAACGGAGCCTCCTCGTTGGGGGCTTCCTAAAGGCGCGGGTGCAACTCCTGCAGCCCCGCGAGACCAAGTGCTTCAGGTGCCTGGCTGTGGGGCATGTGGGAGTGCAGTGCACAGCGGGAGACACCGTGGGGATCCCCCACGGTGCTTCCGCTGCAGTCAGCCCGGGCACAAGGCCAGTGCTTGTGATGCTCCGCCGCGCTGCTACAAATGCGTAGCGGAGGGCAAAGCGGCGGAGCACCGGGCGGACAGCAGAACCTGCGCCGCCTCGAGGCCAAAGCCCCGTTCGTCCGCAACGGGTAGCGGGGGTGCCGCTCAAAAGCGGCCACATTCGAGGCGGGATGCGGAGATGGACGTCCATTAATGGACACACCAATCCGCATCCTGCAGGCGAACATAAACCACTGCACCGGTGCTCAGGATCTTCTGTACCAGAGCATCGTGGAGTGGTCTATCAATGTGGTCGTGGTCGCTGAGCCGTACTGGGTCCACCCCGGAAGCCCGGTGGACCTGGACGGCGTAGCGACCGTCTTCGGGGGTTCCGCCGTGGACACCTCGCGCCTTGCACTCATTGCAAGGTGCAGAGGCTGCGTCGCGGCGGACTATGAGGGCTTGGCTGTCGTGGCCGTCTACTTCTCGCCAAGCCTTGACCAGTACGAGCTTGAGCTAAGGCTCGCTGAACTGGACATTGTTCTCGCTGCGTGCCGTCCTCGTCCTGTCTTGGTCCTGGGAGACTTCAACTCCTGGTCTCAGGCCTGGGGCTCCCGGGAAACCAATGACAAGGGGCGAGTACTGGAGGACTGGGCCAACACCCGTGGTCTAGAGGTCCTCAACCGGGGGAGTGTCGCCACCTGGGAGCGGCGGGGGCTCAGTTCGGTCGTAGATGTCGCATTCGCGACCCCTGCTCTCGCCCGCCGCGTCCAGGGTTGGCGTGTGGTGGAGGAGGAGGAGACGGATTCCGACCATAAGTATATTCGGTTCAACGTCTCCCCTCCAACTAACCTGCCGCCGACAATTGCGAATCCCCCGGATCCACGTTGGGCGCTCAGACGCCTGGATCGGGAGGCTCTCCTGGAGGCATCAATAGTGCAGGCCTGGATTCCGTCACTGGCCAGGCCTGCCGATGTCGACGCAGAGGCGGAATGGTTCAGGAGAGCCATGTCGCATATCTGTGATGCGGCGATGCCTAGGGTTAAGCCCGGCCCGGCAAAGAAACAGGTGTACTGGTGGTCAGCGGAGATCGCACAGCTGCGAGCAGCGTGCGTGACCGCTCGCCGCCAGTACACCAGGTTTCGCCGGAGGCGTCGCCGCCCAGACGATGCGGCAGCCCGAGAGGCGGAGCTGTATGAGGCGTACAAGGGGGCCAAGAAGACCCTCCAAAAAGCCATAAAGCAGTCCAAACGGCGGGCCCGCGAAGAGCTGCTGGAGTCTCTGGAGCAGAACCCATGGGGGCGTCCTTACCTTGCGGTCAGGGGCAAAATCCGCCCAAGGGCGCCCCTACTGACCCAGAGCCTCCAGCCGGAGCGGCTGGAGGGGATACTGGGCTCCTTGTTCCCAGCGAGAGCGGAGGAGCACGTCCCTCCGCGTATGGCTCCGCCTCAGGCGCCTGACGCTGATAATAGCGAGAGCGATGTGCCCGAAGTCAGGGAGAGTGAACTGGGGGTAGCAGTGCTCCGGCTTAAAGCCCGGAAATGCACTGCCCCCGGACCCGACGGCATTCCAGGCCGAGCATGGGTCCTGGCCCTGGAGGAACTAGGGCCTCGACTGGTGGCGCTCTTTAGCGCATGCCTCGAAAGGGGCCAGTTTCCAAAGGCTTGGAAGACGGGGAAACTGGTCCTTATCCGGAAGGCGGGGCGGCCGGCGGACCAGCCATCCGGATACCGGCCGATCGTGTTGCTCGACGAGGTGTGCAAGCTCTTTGAGCGGATTATTGCAGAGCGCCTCGTCGAGCATCTCACGAACGTGGGGCCAGATCTGGCGGACAACCAGTTTGGTTTCCGCCGGGGGCGCTCCACCGTGGAAGCGATCATGCGCGTTAGGCGCCTGGCGGAGGAAGTAGTCTCGCGGGGTGGGGTGGTGGTGGCGGTGTCTCTCGATATCGCCAACGCCTTCAACACCCTACCCTGGAGCTGCGTTAGGGAGGCGCTCGCGTATCACAGAGTGCCTCCTTACCTCCGCCGCATTGTCGAGGCATACCTATCCGAGAGGGCCATAGTTTACCTGAGCTGGCTAGGGCCAGGGCGGCGAGAAGTGTCGTGCGGTGTTTCACAGGGGTCGGTCCTAGGGCCACTCCTGTGGAACATCGGATACGACTGGGTGCTGCGCGGTTCGTTGCTCGAGGGTGTCAGCATAACGTGTTATGCTGACGACACCCTCGTTATGGCGCGGGGAGCAACGCACCGTAGCGCGGCACTAAAGGCCACGGCAGGGGTTGCTCAAGTCGTGGGTCGAATACGGCGGCTGGGACTCGAGGTGGCTCTCCACAAATCCGAGGCTATGTGTTTCCACGGGCCTCGGAGGGGGCCACCTGCGGGAACCAGCATAACCGTAGGGGGCGTAAGCATCGGCATCGAGCCCACGATGAAGTACCTTGGGCTCGTACTCGATAGCCGATGGGACTTCGGACCTCATCTCCGAAGTCTGGTTCCGAAACTGAGGGGGGCTGCGGCCGCGCTATCGCGGCTGATGCCCAACGTTAAGGGACCCAACGCCCCCACTAGGAGACTGTACCTGGGGATCGTGCGAAGCATGGCCCTGTACGGAGCCCCAGTATGGGCGGAGACTCTGGGGGCCCGCAACGTGGCTGTATTAAACAGCCCGTTAAAAGCGATGGCCGTCAGAGTCATCAGGGGGTATCGCACGATCTCCGTCGAGGCGGCATGTCTCCTAGCCGGGACCCCTCCATGGGACCTGGAAGCGAGAGCCCTTGCGCTGCTGTACCAGTGGCGCAAGGAGGCGCTGGAGCGGGGCCATAGGCCGGAGCTCCGAGAAATCAGGGCTCAGCGGTCCCTGCTCCGCCAGGAACTCATGGAGACATGGAGGGTGCGACTTGAGCACCCAAGGTGGGGGGAATCCACCATTGCGGCGGTGAGACCGATCATGAAGGAGTGGTTGGAGAGGGACCATGGGGACCTCTCCTACCGGATGTGCCAGATGGTTACCGGACACGGGTGCTTCGGTAAGTATCTGTGGCGCATCCACCGGGAGACAACGCCGCAGTGCCAGCACTGCGAGGATCCTGGCGAAGACACGGCGCTCCACACGTTGGTGGAGTGCCCTGCGTGGGCGAGTCAACGCCGGGATCTCGTTGCGGTCCTGGGCGTGGACGTTCTCTCGTTGGAGACCATGGTGAGGGCCGTGGTCTCCGACGGGAGCAAGTGGCACGCCGCCGCCTCCTTCTGCGAGCAGGTAATGCGCGCGAAAGAGACGGCGGAGAGGGAGCGGGAGAGAACCCTGCCCCCCGAGTTTCGCAGTCTGCGGCGAGGACGCCGCAGACTCATCTACGCCCGGGACTACCGACCTCCATGATCGGGGCCTGAGGACGGCAGTTGGCCGACTCGCCGTCCTTACAGAAGCAGGCCGTGGCGGAGGCGTGTCGTGTGTGCCCTACACACGCCTGCCAACTCACCGAAGCGGGATAAAACCCGACCCCACCAGGCGAGGCCGCGGTGGCGGCCAAAGCCCGCCGGCAACCCTGGGGTTATCCTTTCGAGGGCTTACCCGGGGTGCCCGGCAACGGACACTTGGGGAGGACACCGTGCGGTTTTAGTCGAGACACGACATAACCACCCCCGCTGGCCGGCGGGGGGGTATCCGAAGGGATTTCCGCACGTTAAAAAAAAAAAAAAAAAAAAGCCTTTCAATTAATGTTAACACGATACTCTTACAACAACAAAAAAAATGCATTTTTTTATACTTTCGTGTGTCTTTCTGTTTGTTTGTTCCGGGTAATCTCCGAAGTAGCTAGGCCGATTTTGATGGAATTTTTACTCTCTACTACTCGATAACTGATGTTATAAGGTATAACTTAGAGCACTTTTATTTTGGAGAAAGTATTAAGTAATGTTTATTAAGTATAATAATGGTAGCCTGAACCAACTGAGAGACAGGGTGAGCCTTCATCTCCCACCAACACATTCAAATTAGCCAGGAAAGGATGACGAGCGTGCTATAAATTAGATAACCGACTCCGAAGAAAGTAAGTAACCGATTACACGGTTTGATACCTTTTTTTTTTTTATCTTGCGGAAATCCCTTCGGATACCCCCCCGCGTGCCAGCGGGGGCGGTTATGTCGGGCTTGAACCGACTAAAACCGCACGCCGCCTCGGGTCTACAGACGCCGGGGTGTAAGGTTGCCCATAGAGCATATCCCTCGCACCCCGACTGACCCTGGGCCATCTCCGGTTTCGAGATGGCCCCCTCGGGAGCGCGGTTAAATACCTAGGCAAAAAAAAACTACTAGCTTTTGCCTGCGGCTTCGCTCACGTGGAACTCTGTTCCCGTTTCCGGTTCCCATGGGAACCCATTCCAAAGATAAAAAGTCTAGCCTATGTGTTATTACAGACTATAATCTATCCCTGTACTAAATTTCAGCCACATCCGTTCAGTAGTTTTTGCGTGAAAGAGTCACAAACATTCATACCCTGCCCTACTGGTTTTAAAGTTACCTGACAGGGCGGAGACTGTTTGTTAGAGTTGACAGTTATAGAAGTGATCTGCGAACCATGCATTACGGTGTGCCACAGGGGAGCATCTTGGGACCAACTTTATTTATATTGTATATTAATTATATAGATAATAGTGTCAATGCGGAGGTGATATGCTATGCGGACGATACTGTTATTATACAGGGTGAGGAAAAAGTATGGAAACCCAGAAAAATTTTTCCAGGGTTTCCATACTTTTTCCTCACCCGGTATACGGAATAAGGCATTCCCAAATGCAGAAAATGGAATAAAGAATA
Source organism: Cybosia mesomella (assembly GCA_946251805.1). Classification (NCBI taxonomy): domain Eukaryota; kingdom Metazoa; phylum Arthropoda; class Insecta; order Lepidoptera; family Erebidae; genus Cybosia; species Cybosia mesomella. Next base: position 3,366,242 of record OX276396.1, read on the forward strand.
AATGGCTTCAGTACAATTTGCTTAATGCCAAAAAGACGAAATATGTCTGTTTCCAAAAAACCAATATAACACTCCCCAGTACGGCTCTTGATATCAAAGTACACGAGTGTTCAAATCAAATGCAGCCCTGTCATTGCGAGTATTTACCTAGAACAGATACTTTGGAATACCTAGATGTTATTATTGATGAAAACCTTAACTTTAATTCACACATAAGAAGTCTATCTAATACAATTCCTTTTTTTTTATATTTAGGACACGTCAATTTGACTTCACCTCGCCTGATGGTAAACTGAAGGTAAAGTCTCAGGAAAGAGGGTCACCATTACATACACGTACCATGTTAACAATGGTGGCACTCAGCTTGACGGCCTCATCAGAAGAGGATTGTCGTCGCAGCACCGCGTGACACCCACCGGTCCCACTAGTGCTGCGACCACAATCCCCCTGCCCGGCTATGTACTTGCTGACCCCTAAACGCAATCAAACCGAAATTGGATTACTATGGAGGGTTTTTCGCAATCGTGCACGGTGGTACCCACCCGGCCGAATTTTGTGACAAATTTGTGTCATCAAATTTCTACCACCAGTATAACAATTCGCAAAACTGCTAATATTTTAAAGTTTATCGGCTCCAGCAGACATTTTAAAGTGTGTGTATTTTGCCCTGTCAGTCACTGATAACATATTGCATCACCTGTTGGGAAAGTGCTGTGAGGAGGTTCCTCTCCCTGGAGCCCTAACCACCGGTAGCTTGGTCCCTGTACCCGATGCCGGTGGGCAACTATTTTTTATATTTTTAAATATATTTGTTTATTATTTATATAGAATGTATTTAAAAATATAATTTATATGTATTTTAAGTGTAATAAAGAGAATAATAATAAAAATAGAAAAAGCTCAGAGAACAGTATTAAAGGGTATGCTCAAAAATCCCTTTCGGTATCTTATTAGAACCCTGTACAGTGAATGTAAATTATGAAATTTCCGTCAGTTATATATTTTGAAAACAGTTGTTGGCGCTCATAAAAAAAAAGAGAAATTCTGAAGACTACACTAATCTAACTGAACGACGTGTGTCCAGAGTACCGTAACCTAAAGTTAATTCAAGCTTTGCCAGACGCTTCTGTCCTTTTAAAGACATCCATATTTATAATCAGACGAATAACATAACATAACATAACCTAAATTCACGCCTATATCCCCGAAGGGGTAAGCAGAGGTGCTAGCACCCACATTTCGCCAGTTTATGTTTAGGTCCCAATGTAATAGGTGGCGAGCCTATTGCCATTAACCGGGCACTTATAAGCCTGCGATAAATACACACATAACTTCGAAAAGCATCGAAAAGTCATTGGTGTGTGCCATGGTAAAACCTGGGATCGAACCCGAGACCTCGTCTCAGCAGTCCATTACCCATACCACTAGGCTACCGCGGCAGACGAATAATGTTTGCGATATTAAACTGTGACAGTTTCCCGGAAAGAAACAAAAGCAAAATTCACAACATGGCTGCTTTCTTTGTCCTACGATTTAACCGAAAGTCTCTTTGTTCATTTATCACAGATTTTGTAGTCTTTGGTGATTGTCCAGTAAATTGGTTGGTATGTAGTGTAGCCGCGGTAGCCTAGTGGTATGGGTAAAGGACTGCTGAGACGAGGTCTCGGGTTCGATCCCAGGTATTACCATGGCACACACCAATGACTTTTCGATGCTTTTCGAAGTTATGTGTGTATTTATCGCAGGTTTATAAGTGCCCGGTTAATGGCAATAGGCTCGCCACCTATTACATTGGTACCTAAAACATAAACTGGCGAAACGTGGGTGCTAGCACCTCTGCCTACCCCTTCGGGGATATAGGCGTGTGTTTATGTTATGTTATGTTATATATACCCGCCCGAGCAGACAGCGTATAGTGTCACTAAGTATAAATCGTATGTGGCACCCTTTTTTTTTTTCGTGCGGAAATCCCTTCGGATACCCCTCCGCCGGCCAGCGGGGGCGGTTAGTAGCTTGAACCGACTAAAACCGCACGCCGTCTCAGGTCTACAGACGCCGGGGTGTAAGGTTGCCCATAGAGCATATCCTCGCAACCCGACCGTATGTGGCACCCATAGGACAGGCTTCTATTTTTTTACTAGTGGTAACCCCCACGAGCTACACCCCATCGGTACCAACAATGGGGTGATGGATGCCCATTATAATGCACAATATTGTGTTTTCTATTTGGCAATATACTCATTTTTATTTTATTTTTATTACACATCAATACTCACAAACTTTCACGTTTATAATATTAGTAGGGTTTTGCACAAAAATGTTGTAACGAGAATTAAAAAGGGATTAAGGTGGTTTTGGCACTTTTTTTTTTCTTAAAAGAATATTAGCAACCGAAATTACTAATATTCCCCCTAACCCCTCCAGCTAAGCTAAATAGCTTATGTTAGGAGTGGGTTCACGTCGGTAGTGTAACCGACCAGGATTCGAACCTCGATCCTCGATCGTAAGGTCGACTCCTTAACCACTAAGCTACCGACGCTTAGAAAAAATCGATCAAGTGCGATTCGGACTAGCCCATGAAGGGTCCCGTATCAGCAAGTAAATTTTTTTATATCTGAGTTGATTAACTGAAAGGTAAATTGAGGTTTACGATTTATAACGTATTAAAAAAAACTACTTACTAGATCTCGCTCAAACCTATTTTCGGTGAAAGTTTACATGGTAATGTACATCATATATTATATTTAGTTTTATCATTCTCTTATTTTAGAAGTTACAGGGGGGGGGCACATTTTACCACTTTGGAAGTGTCTCTCGCGCAAACTATTCAGTTTAGAAACAAATGATATTAGAAACCTCAATATCATTTTTGAAGACCTATCCATAGATACTGCACGTGTGGGTATGATAAAAAAAAATTGAGTTTCAGTTCAAAGTATGAGGAACCCCCAAATTTTATTGTATTTTTTTTCTATTTTTGTGTGAAAATCTTAATGCGGTTCATAGAATACATCTACTTACCAAGTTTCAACAGCATAGTTCTTATAGTTTCGGAAAAAGTGGCTGTAACACACGGACGGACAGACAGACAGAAATGACGAATCTATAAGGGCTCCGTATTTAGCCATTTCGCTACGAAACCCTAAAAAGACGTGAGTATAAATATGTAAGTATGTAACGCAAACTCAACTTACTTCGTCAGCCATTATTTTAGCCGCCACTTTTTCATTTAACTCCTCCTTCTCCTTCTGTTTACGCTCTCTCGCTTGCACACTGGAAAAACAAATATTAACATTACATAACTTATCTATACAAATAAATAATATTGAAGTGTTATTGAACTGATTTTTATTTATTGCAAATGAATAACACGACACTTGTAACAAAAATACAATTCTTCAATTTTTTGTCTGTCTGTCTTTCGGTCTGTTTGAAAAAGGTAATCTCTGGAACGGCTGGGCCGATTTTGACGGGACTTCCACTGTCAGATCGGTAATGTTACAAGGCGTAACATAAGCTAATTTAATTTTATAGAAACAATTAGGGCTCCGCGCAAAAGAACTAAATCCATAAAAATATAGGGAATATAGAAAAGTGTTCTTTTTTATACTGTGCCTGTATACTAGCAATTAGGATAATTAAAAATATGAGACATTCACGAATATCAGCTGATTAGGAAGCCAACTAACTTGATATTGTTGGAAGTTTACGCGAATGACAAACACATTGAACGTCTACCACAAATACGTGTGTGTCAATCAATGTAAAATATAAAATAACATCAAATAAATCGCGACAGAATCCGTTAAAAATAGTTTAATTTCAAAGCCAACTAACTTGATTCTAAGACGGAACGAAGTTTTCCGGGTCGGCTTGTTACTTTATAAAATTATTAGAGTTTTTTTTTATACCACTCAGGTGGCAGACAAGCACACGGCCCACCTGATGGGAAGCTGTTATCGTGGCCTATGGACGTGTGCAACACCAGGGGCATCACACTCGCTGCCGACCCTGTAAAAACCACAGTTGGGGCAGCCTCGGTCTATTTCCAAATTTTTTTTGGTACTGTACATCATCTTCTAATTTTTCCCAGTTGCATTTGTATATCAGTGTAGCAGGTGTGCGGCTCGCAAGCGCGGTTGGCTTCAGCCCCCCGAAGATTCTGGTGGAGCCCCACACACCCTATGCTTACTTACTGCTCAGTATTAAAAAAAAACAATGTCTTACACAGCAACACTTCTATCACCCATCATTTTCAGCTGTGCCTCAATCCCCCTTTCTTCTTCGATGACCATCGCCTTCTGCTTCTCCCTCCAGGCGAGTCGCGCTTTTTGGAAGGTCACCATCTCTTTTCGCATCTTCTCTGTCTGTTCCTTCTTCTGTTGCAGTTCTCTAGAATGTGAACAATTTAGATGAGTGTCGTAGGGTAATAGCAAGGAGCTAATGCAGAGAGGTGTTGTAATTAGATTTCCCTATGAAAGAACGCGTGACACCTTTCGGGGGTGAGAGTAATAATAAATAATAATACTGTACTGGGATCGTTCGATCATCACTGACAGGACTATTGTAGCCAATAAGCCTAATATAGTGGTGATTGATCGATCAGAGCGTCTCGCAATAATTGTTGACATCACCATCCCCCATGATGACAATCTCGTGAAAGCCGAAAAAGACAAACAAATAAAATATTTGGACTTGGCTCACGAGATTGTCGACATGTGGGATGTGGATTCAGCAATTATTGTTCCGATAGTGGTATCGGTTCACGGACTGATTGCCAAGAGCCTCGAACAACATCTCCAGAGGCTCGCGTTAGGCAGTTGGGTCAAGGGCTTGATGCAGAAGGCAGTGCTCCTCGACACGGCACGTATTGTGAGGAGATTCCTCCCTCTGGAGCCCTAACCACCGGTAGCTTGGTCCCTGTACCCGATGCCAGTGGGCCACTATTTTTTATATTTTTAAATATATTTGCTTTTGTTTTTTTATATTGTAGAATGTATTTAAAAATATAATTTCAAATATATTTAAAAAGTTGAATAAAGGGAATAATAATAAATATTCTACGACATTCTACACAGCTATCCAGACCCAAAGTAAGCATAGTTTAAGTAGCTTGTGTTATGGGTTTCAGAATGCGGATAAACATACTTATATAGTTTTTTTTTGTAAATACATACATATTATACATAGAAACACCCAGACCAATGCAAATAGACATATTCATGCATACAAATTTTTGCACTGAGCGGGAATCGAACCCGCGCCCCCTGTCGTAGCAGTCGAATGCACTACCACTACGCCACAGAGGCCGTCAGGTCACGTAGTCGGATGTAGTTTCGAACGCCGCTGTGGCGACACACGCTGCTGCGAATTATTTTTCCACAGCCTCACAGGTTCGAAAGCTCATGGACTCGAATGAAATAGTCGCGAAAGACGCTGTTTCGAAAAACATTGTTGTGGTTACAGTGCCTATTGAGTGACTAGTGGTTCCGGCGCTTCTGGGTTAGGTTAGGTTAGAACTGTGACCCCAACAGAGCGCGAGCCGAGCGAGCGGAGCGAGCGTGCCGCGGCAGCGCCCGGCGAAGCGCCGGAACCACTAGACCGGAAAGTTGATTTCGATAACGTGACTATATTCGAGCGTATGAGGCAGTGAAAATGTTTTTCGAAACAGCGTCTTTCGCGACTATTTCATTCGAGTCCATGAGCTTTCGAACCTGTGAGGCAGTGGAAAAATAATTCGCAGCAGCGCGCGTCGCAAGGACGACATTCGAAACTACATCTGTATCCCGTCAGGTGAAGGCGTGGTTAGATCTCGCCCACTTGTTTTTTTTTATCTACCGCTCAGTAGTCAAATGGTATTTCGTTATTTTTTTTTAGTTGAGCTGAGAGTGAGACTAAGTCGAGCGAAAAGCTCTCTATACTCCACTCGGTGTATTTCGGTTGTGACGCTACTCCTCCTAAACTAATCGACCAACTTTGACCAAACTTGGCATGTAAATACAACTTGATAACCGGAAGGTTTAGAAAAAATTAAATTGAAAATCGAACATACCATGGAGGAATAATCACCATTCAAAAATGTTAAAATCAGATTTTTCCAAAATGATCAATGTTGAGACTACGATTTAAGCTTAAGACAGAAAAAGAAATTTGAAAATCGGTGTAGCAACGGAGGAATACTCGTAATCACCGAAAAAGCAATTCAAGTAGTAGGGTAGTTGTTGGGCAGGTTTTGTAGGTAATCATATGGTACACTCTCAGCTCAACATTGCAACAGCAGAATGCATTGCGCCCTTAGTTACATGTGTTAGTAACCAAAATGTGTGTTGGCTCTGTGGGTTATGGCCAAGGCGTAGGTCTAGCGATCAAAAGGTTACGAGTTCAAGCCCTATCCAGAACACATCCCATGTGAAACCACTCCTAACACACATTCTACAGTTTAAACACAAACTGCACTTGGCACCACTAGTTATGTTATGGGTTTTAGAATGCTGATAAACATACTTAAATACATTTTTTTGTATATATATACTTATCATACATAAAACTATTCATACCAATGCAAATATCCATATTCATGCATACGCACTGAGCGGGAATCGAACCCGCACCCTCTGACTTAGCAGTCGCAAATCTATGCAATATTGTGATTGTATGTATGTATGTATAAAGTGTATGTATTTACAAAAAAAAAAGAATGTAAATATGCTTATCCACATTCTATAACCCAGAATACAAACTAGTTAAGCTATGATTGCTTTGGGTCTAGATAGTCCTGTGTAGAATGTCCTAGAATATTTATTATTTATTTTTCCCTTTATTAAACTTAAATACATATTAAATTATATTTTTAAATACATTCTATACAAAAAAAAAACAAATATATTTAAAAATATTAAAAATAGTGGCCCACCGGCATCGGGTACAGGGACCAAGCTACCGGTGGTTAGGGCGAGAGAGAGGAATCTCCTCACAATACGTGCCGTGTCGAGGAGCACTGCCTTCTGCATCCAGCCCTTGACCCAACTGCCTAACGCGAGCCTCTTGAGATGTTGATTGAGGCTCTTGGCAATCAGTCCGTGAACCGATACAACTATCGGAACAATAATCTCCAAATCCACACTCCACATGTCGACAACCGCGTGAGCCAAATCCAAATACTTTGTTTTTATTTATTGTTATTATTAGTTTATCAACCTACCTCTGATCTTCGTCTGCCAAAGTCCTCATTATTTCCTCAAGCATTTTCTTCTCTATGAGTGTTTCTTCGTACTCGCACTGCTTGTTCAGCTGCCTGTTGACAAGCTGTTGTTGCAGCTCCTTGCAGTACGTCGTTGTACGCTCCATTTTCTCGCGGTCCTCTTTCTCTTTCGCCTCGAAGTCATTGTACATGGCCTTCAGCATGTAGTCATTAGCTTGGTTCGCTTCAGCCTATAAGTTGGATAGTAAACAAGCAATTCTTTTATAACATATTTATACACTATTTTATCTCGGAAACCGCTCTAATGATTTGGATAAAAATTTGCATTAACGTAAGGTTTTGCTGTTGAAGTTTATGATTATGTATGTATAGAATATACATACAACAAAAATAAACATATAAACAGCTATTTCAATATAGCACTCGTAGATTTTATAAAATAATACAACATGGAATATTCGTAGAATGATCTTAAAGTACTTGCATTGTTGATGTTAGCATACTGATACCTTTTTTTTTTCATGCGGAAATCCCCTCGATATCCCCCCGCGCGCCAACGGGGGCGGTTGTCGGGCTTGAACCGACTACAATCGCACGCCTTCTCGGGTCTTCATACGCCGGGGTTTAAGGTTGCCCATAAAGCATATCCCTCGCATCCCGACTGACCCTGGGCCATCTCCAGTTTCAAGATGGGCCCCTCGGGTTTGGGAACCATGGTGTCCCCGTCTTGCCCCGGTTTGTGGGAGGGGCGCTAGTCGCCCCGGCCTGCTTCTGCTGGGGTGACAGGCGGCCACCCCCAGGCCTGCGCTCATGGAGGACAGAGGTTGTTAGCATACTGATACCTCAAGAAGCTATGACAGGCAGCAGTGACGGCACGTCATTAAAAACAATTTTTTTTTATGTTGTCTCCCAGATATTTATTCCTATTCATAATAACATTAATAACACAATGGTAGGCTAGCTTGGGTCTCTCAAATGGAAACACGTGGTATCTGCCAACACCATGTATGTTCAATTATGTACCTTTTCCTGGAGTTTCTTATAGTGATTATGTAGAATCTGTTGCTGCAGATCCCTGCACACATATCCTGCTTGTAACTTCTTCTCAAGCACTCTAAGGCTTGGGTCTCTTTGTCGCAGGTAGTGTCTCCGAGCCAGTTGGCATATCTCCTCTCGTCTAACTTTTGCTACCTCCACACCAAGTGCAGTTTCTTTTGCTGCTCTAGCATTCACAATTGCTGCATGGTCTGTTCTCTAGAATTCAATATTTCATAATGTTAGTATGTTCATTCTATTACTTCTAATATACAAATATAAATTTGATGGCCTGATAATACAGTCATATAGATTTTCATACTTATATGTACTCACGGCCTAAGCTAACCACTTCTGTAAGCCTGTATTCCAGCTGATTGAGAGGGAGGCTCTAGAATAGGCTTCCTTCTCGGGGTTAAAAAGGTTGAACACCAGTTGTTCCCATTAAAAATCAAAACTAACCAAAGTCACTGCTACTACTGCTCGTACCTGTGTGATGGCTCAGCTAAATACCACCTGGAAGTGCTTGAGACAATAGAGAGACGGGCCAAGAGGCTCATCAATAACAATGCACTCATCGAGAAAAGGCTTCAGAGCCTTGAACATCGACGCAAAGTTGCAGGCCTATCGGTTTTTTACCGGATGCATTTCAGCTAGAGTGCACTGGAATTGCACAACTTGATACCTCCAAGCCCTTTACACCATCGAACGACCAGACGCACAGCGACACGCCACCGCTACATGGTGGATATTCCACTCATACGCATTAAACGTTTCGGCAACACATTTATTATACGTACAGCTAAGGAGTGGAATTGCCTGCCTGAGTCTATGTTTCCGGAAAGCTATAACCTTGGAATCTTCAAGACTCGAGTGAATAGGTTCCTTCAAGGCAAACGAGATCCATCGTAGACCACATCGTCACTTACGATCAGGTGAGATAGAGGTCCATAAAAAAAAAAAGTCACATAATGTTAAGGACATTATATCTAGTAACCTGACTCAGAAAACATCAAGGATATATATGGAGAATCATCATCATCAGGTTGATTGAGTTTTCTTTCTCAGAGCAAATCATAAGAAAGGACGCCTTTAAAATTTATAGAGACCTAGAATCATATAATAATCAATCAATCTAATCATAGTCATAATATAGAAGAGATTTCGAGAGAAGAAGCTAATTCAATCGAAGACCATAAAAAAATTACCTCCTGAAATTCCTTCTCCATCTGAGCCTCTTGCTGGATCAAGGCAAGACAGCGGCCCATTCTGCCACTTTCCATACGACTGTTCAGCCATTGGATGTCCAAGGCCCGTTGGAATGTTTCCAGCTCTTTACGACGGGCTGTGACCTGGGCATTTCTCTGAAGTTCTGTTTTTCCTTCCTGCTGCACAAATTGATATCAATTTTATTTAAATATTCATATTTGTCAAAATGTGAACACAAAGATCTTAAATAAACTCACCATTTTGAATTACGGTAACGATTAAAGCACAGAAATAAAAATCAGCTCTAAATAATAATAATATTGAAAAAAATATTCATATAGGTTCAAATTTTGTTTACAGAACACAACTGTCAATAAGAGCTGTCAACTGTCAATGCAAAATTACTATTGTTGCCAACATTATAACAAAGCGCATTAATTATAATAAAGCATACTAAGAAACGGGAGATGCCTTGAATATCTGCGGTGTTAAGTAATTTTTCTGCCACTTTTGGGGAGAGGCGGGGTAAAAATGTACAGTAACACAAAGACATTTTTACGCACACTTATGTAAAGAAATTTCATGTGCCATCACATGCATACTATACCAAATCACCTCCCAGACACATTTTTTTAGTGTCAGAAATTTTCCTATTAATCTGTGGTTGACGATACGTCCAATAATTACTGTGAGTGATACACTTGATCGCACTGGGGTCTGTGGTTGTTCCACTCACATAATCTGTAAACATTAGGAACTACAAAACGTAGAAGCCTACACTTTTTAGACGGAGAAGCTTACACTTAACGAATGTCTTCCACTAGTGATAACAGATGGCATAAGTTGTGTACTTGACACTGCAACTAAGAGTCTTATTCTCTTTACCAGTAAATATTTAGAAGTTCTATTGTGTATCCTCTTCCTTTATATTAATAGCTTTACACTCGGTTTCTGTAATAACAAGGCTTAGACATTCTGCCATCTGCTGGCAATAAGAAAGAACTTAGAAATTGGTCTTCTAAACCTTGTCATTTGCGAGGATGAATATTTTACGGAAAATTAAATTAATCATAACAGTATTATTACATATATTTAATAAAGTGCTAAGCTAGATTTTGTAGCAACATAATTTTTTAAATGAATATACTAAATCTGTACGCACTTTCATTATTTCGAATTACTTACGCCATCTAGGCTTGTTTAGACAAAACCAATAATAGTGTTACATTGCAAATCGTTTAAGGCCAGGCGCTAGGGTGACAATAATCTCTCATTCGCGGCCGTAATAAACGCCAGGAGCACGCATTTGGATTTTGACGTGTGACAGCAAACAGCTGCAGCCAAATTCGGTTGCAAATTGATAGTGTATCGCAATAAAGACATTTTGGAATGAAACAGTGATAGAAATGGCAGAAAGTAAAGGTGCGCTAATCGCGAAATCAGTGCAAAAACATGCCGGACGTGCGAAGGAAAAGGTATTTATTGTTTTTTTCTCATAACGTGTGTGTTATAGGTGATTTGTGACTTTTCCTTATGTATTTATATTGCGATGATTTGTGAAAGTATATTTTTGGGAAGATAGGCGGCACGCCAGATTATGTTCTTGCCACTATGCTGTCGGTAGCCGGTTTACATCTGCATCGGATTTCACCTGTTGCCGCGATGCGTTCTAAGAGCACCTGTGTTTTTCTTAATTTGTTTACTTACGTAGATAGCTTGGTATCACACCGTGATTGTATCCTTTATGCAGTAGTATCACATAGAGACGTAGTATTATCATGTCCAGGGCATTTAATATTCTATTTATAGTTCAGAGCCAATGTGATAATTTTGGATCCAATAGTTAAAAGATCTTGATGAATTTAGTGGACTGGTGTGCACATAATGACTGAGCTTTCAGTTATATGACACAGTTCTAGGAATTGGCACCATTTTAAAAATAACACAGTAGGTAGAGAGCGGACGGAGACAGCAGCCGATCTGTCGTGCCGGTTTCTCAAAAATAATATAGATATTTCGACTCATCTATTTTTATATGGACTGTTTCGCAGTAGCCGTGGTTCTGTGGATTATAATTTGTTACAAGTAGTTTTGAAATCTTGTATATATACCTGTTATAAATTATTTCAATTATTAAAATAAAACATTTGTGCTTTTATATTTATATTTGTACTGCAATCTGAATCTGTTTCACTATTTTATAATCTCAAACAATATGAAAATTAAAAATACATTCTGATTCAATTTTTGAATCAGACGTGCAGCCACCCAATCCACATTCTCTACAATTTACTCAACCACTTTCATTTTATAAAGATTCAACACATGATTTACCTACTTACCCAGAAAAAACTTGCTTTGACAAACTTCGGCTATTGACCCATTCTGGCAAAAGGCCCACTGTGCTGCATTTCATGCCAAATTAATGCCAACAATTAGATATTTAGACTTCTGTACACCTAGTACATTAGTTTCATACCTAAATTATATTATATTATTATCATATTTTAATCTACCAGAGAAAACAAAACCTACTGCAACTTGAAAAAAAGTCATCCTCTGAATAGTGCAGGAATTAAGCCATTTCAGAGATATATAGGTCATGCACATTTCTAAACACACCTATAGAGGTTTCTAAAAAAAAAAAGTGTTGCAAGTTAATTTGTTATTGTGTTGTCAATGTATCCTTGGCATTAATATAAACCAAGATATATAATAACACATTTATTTTGTGAAATTATCAATCCTTATCACATATAATGACATAAAACTTATAAAAAACAAAACTTTGTGCAAATATAAAAAACCGAAAATAGTTAAAAAGTATAGTAGTCCTTAGTATTACTGTAGGGATATATATCTCGGCGCCTCTGTGGCTTAGCGGTAGTGCATTCTACTGCTACGACAGGGGGCGTGGGTTCAATTCCCGCTCAGTGCAAATATTTGTATGCATGAAAATATCTATTTGCTAGTCTGGGTGTTACTATGTATAATATGTATGTATTTACAATAAAAAAAGTATATAAGTATGTTTATCTGTAGTCTGGAACCCATAACACAAGCTAGTTAGACTATGCTTACTCTGGGTCTAGAAAGTGCTGTGTAGAATGTTGTAGAATGTTTATTTATATACTAATGACTACTATTTTTTACCTACTTTTTAGTTATCAAAAATGTCTATGAAGACATTATTTCACCTGTGTTCCTATTATCAGGTCCCAAGAATGTATAAACAATTTGAACATTTCAAAATACTATTTAAGTGTTGTTTTCAGTGGTAATTGTACATTTTTACAGGTTTAAAAATTATACACAGACTCAAATTTAAATTACTTAAATATATGTTAAATACAGTGTACAACATTATGGATGGCGCCAGAACAACAAACTGTACTCATCTGTATAGTTATAAGATCACAGTATTATGCTTAACAAGTGCCAAACATCTCCTTTTAAAGGATTGTGCTTATAAAGTTAGGCTTAACAAGTGTCAAACATCTCCTTTCAAAGGACTGTGCTTACAGAGTTAGGCTTAACAAGTGGCAAACATCTCCATTTAAAGGATTGTGTTTAATAGAGTTATGCTTGACAAGTGTCAAATGTTTCCATTTAAAGGAGTGTGCTTAATAGAATTATAATTAACAAGTGCCAAGCATGTCCACTTAAAGTATTACCATTCTGTTTCGATTCCCATATTTTAAACTAAAACTTATACCTACATTGTATTCTTTTCAAAGGGATTGTGGTCTTGAAAGGTTTTGATAGGATCCAAAAGTAATTGATTAATATTAGGTTTCTGGGCTTTATAGTTATTTGGTTACTCACCCAAAGTCCTTGCCTATAATTACTGGTACAAAAGAAATAAACGAATTTAAAGACAGTAGAGACAAGTTTCTATGTCCAGTGGTTTTGGCTCTGCGTTGATGAATCAGTCAGTCAGTCAATCAGTCTGTCAGTCAGTCGGGACAAGTAATTATATAATTATATACGTTATTATATTAGTCTGAGAGTATGATGAAATACGGACAGAAGCAAATGGCTAATACTGCCTATCCTAAAGAGAGAAAAGACGAGGGAATATGATTCGTTGATAATAATTCGATATCCTATTTATTGAACAGAATAGCAAGTTCTAAATATAACTGATAATGAATAATGTATATTATTAAGTTCATTGCACTGGCAGACGTTTCGTCAAGCCTCTAAGGTCATCGGTCGATAAATATGAAAATCTAATATCCTGTTTACGGTAATATATGTATGTGTGTCGCAAATTGAGGAAAGTTGCCGCAAGCAACCTACGCCACGAGCCCTAGTGAATGTACGCGGTAAATTCTTAAGTCAGTCTCACTCACAGTATAAGTCGTATTTGTGTCTCACAAAGCGAAAGTGTCCGTCAACATTCTGATATATGCACATAATATAATAATTATTAATTAAATATTAAATTATTTTCTAACGTCTCACCTAGTTGCGATATAACTCGGTTTTCGTTTTTGGAACGTTGTGTTCATTTGTATAATTGTCAAGTTAATTATTGACGAACTTCACAACAGTTTTTGTAAAGCGTACAGCAATAAAATTTTCATTAAATTTCGTTTTAGGATTGTGTGAAAATGCCGTATTGTTGGATTGGTGTAGGTACATTCAATGTCAACTAAAATAATACCGGAAACTCATTTATTCTCATTTATTTCATAAGAAATAAGTAGGTGGTAATTCCCTCTTTAAAATGAGAAGGTAGGGAAGAAGGGTAGGGATAAGTAGGGGCACTCCCTAATTAAAGCGAGTAACATGAACACTTGAGTTTTTTTAAGAGTACCTAATAGTAATAGTTTCGGAGAGTGTGCGCTGGAATTGCACAACTTGATACCTCCAAGCCCTTTCCACCAAAGAACGACCAGACGCACAGCGACACGCCAACCCTACATGGTGGATATTCCACTCATGCGCACGAAACGTTTCAGCGACACATTTATTATGCGTACAGCAAAGGAGTGGAATTGCCAGCCTGAATCTGTGTTTCCGGAAAGTTATAACCTCGGAATCTTCAAGTCTCGAGTGAATAGGTTCCTTCTAGGCAAACGTGTTCCATCGTAGACCACATCATCACTTACGACCAGGTGAGATAGAGGTCAAACGTGAGCCTATCATTCCTAAAAAAAAATTAAGGCCTTGAACCGCCTAAAACCGCATGCCGTCTCGGGTCTTCAAATGCTTGGGAAGTTACATTATACCTACGTTACATACGTTAACTCCTCCAGCTAAGCTTAATTGCTTGTGTTAAGAGTGGATTCGAACCCAGGACTTCTCGATCGTAAGACCGACTCCTTATCCTCTATTCTCTAGTGTTTGTGAAGTCTGCCAATGCGCACCAGGCGAAATGGATTACGGCTCTATCGTATGGCATACTATTAGACATTATATGCTATGGCCGTACCCTTTTTTTTTTTCTCGTGCGGAAATCCCTTCCGATACCCCCCCGCCGGCCAGCGGGGGCGGTTATGTCGGGCTTGAACCGACTAAAACCGCACGCCATCTCGGGTCTACAGACGCCGGGGTGTAAGGTTGCCCATAGAGCATATCCCTCGCACCCCGACTGACCCTGGGCCATCTCCGGTTTCGAGATGGTCCCCTCGGGTTTGGGAATCACGTTGTCCCCATCTTGCCCCGGTTTGGGGGAGGGGCGCTAGCCCACGGAATATTAAGTCCCCCAAACCTCATTACTATGGGATCTAGTGTCACCAAACTCACACACATTATGACCAATCTCGTCACGTCACGTTAGTGATGTTCATCATTTTGTCTCGATGATTTGGACTCGGCGCAATATGGTCATTCTCCTCCATATATTCCTATCACATGTCATATCCTCTGTCAATACTTTCCTTCCCGTATACTGTCGCTCATTCCATCCATCTTTTCTCAGGCTTACCTACTTATGGTCTTAAGCCCTCTTTCATACTTTGCAACTTTTTAACAGCATTAAAATAATAAATATAAAATAATAAATATTTTACGACATTCTACACAGCGCTCTCTAGACCCAAAGTAAGTATAGTTTAACTAGCTTGTGGTATGGGTTCCAGAATGCGGATAAACATACTTAAATAATTATTGTTTTTGTAAATACATACATATTATACATAGAAACACCCAGACCAATGCAAATAGACATATTCATGCATACAAATATTTGCACTGAGCGGGAATCGAACCCGCGCCCCCTGTCGTAGCAGTCGAATGCACTACCGCTACGCCACAGAAGCCGTTACTAGTGACGTTATCGGTCATAATTTTCAATAGAAACCAAGCCTATAAATAAATATCAGTTGAGCGCCAAACGCGTTGCTGATATTGTTAAGCATCTTCACAGCATTGTGGCACACTAAGGATAGCTACTGGGCACTTCCTCTCGATTGAATATTCCGTGATTTTACCCCTCGAATACTGCGAGAGGTAAAATAACGCGCGTTCGTGTGAATAGTTTTGATGATATTGATGTGCAAAATGTTATTGGTGTGCAAGCAAACATGATTGGTCCTACATCAGATCAGGATATTAGATCGTAATATCCATAGGCATACTGGCTGTCTTCACGCGCCCTATGAGCGTCAGTTAGACAGTTGTTTGCTTGTTTATCGTTTATTGTTATCACAGGTAGGTTTACAAATAGGTCTTAACATTAAAATACAGATCTCTGTGATAAAGCGCATTCAACGGTGTACAATATGGTCAAAAAGATAAAATAAATAAAATAATATTAATATTTAACAAGACAGTTGACATTTGACAAAACGTGGCTCAGTCTATGAAGTCTTATAACACCCAGAAAGGACTTTGACTTTTGACTCTCGACTGTATAGACGGACTTGACATTGGCGTCTTCGCCATTAATAATTTTATAAACATTTATTATATTTTGATACTCTTTGAGAAAACCGTACGACGTTGCCGTTAATTTGAAATGCTTAATATAATTTTATAAACATTTACTATATTTTACTTGACATTGGCGAAATTGCGGTGATTCTGCAGAAGCCATTAACTAAAAGAAGAAGAAGAAGAACACCCAGAAAGCAAAAAGAAAGAAAGTGAAGCATACCGCTGCTTAACGTCGATATAAGGTGTAAGTATGGTCCTTGCCCGGTCCAGTTGGCCTCTGATGAACTCTATTTTTATGTCGTCAAAGTTTTATTATAATTTCTTAAACAATCTCCGAACTGCTAGCAAAACAGAAAATCACATAATTGCCCACAAGAGTATAATATTCTTTTAATAACAACAGATAAAATTTATACATTTTATTCAAGAATACCAACGAGGTAACCACGAGAAATACGTTAAAGTCATATTTATCTGATTTACATAACATAACCTAACATAACATAACTTCACGCCTGTATCCCCGAAGGGGTAGGCAGAAGTGTATTACACACCCACGATTCGCCAGTTATGTTGAGGTCCCAATGTAATAGGGGGCGAGCCTATTGCCATCTACCGGGCACATTATTAAGCGAGCGATAATTATCATTTATTAATGCACACATAACTACGAAAAGTTAGAGGTGTGTGCCCGGGCAACTGGGGATCGAACTCGAGACCTCGTCTCAGCAGTCCGTTACGTATGCCACTGGGCTATCGCCGCTATTTGATTTATAATGACCAAATAGCCCCGGTGAGACATGAGATACCGCGTACTCCATCGTCAGCATCCGATCAACACGATGCCGAGATGATATCAACTTAAAGTATTTGGCATCCTGTGGGACTACCATGAAACTTCGGACCCGTTCGAAATTCGAACAAAGGACTTAAAATTTAACCATGTAGGTCACTTAAGTCACTTCGGGTTTCTTCGGGTAATCCGGTAGGTTTTAAGCCGAACCGAAGTGTCACGTGCCGTCTTCGGATTTTATGTCGAGATAAATGTGTTCATACGAACCGATTACCTAAAACTATTCGATCCACAACTGCGGATGTTTCATGGTGGCCTATTGATGTCACAGATTCACACAGTTTCAATTCGATATAGCAATTTAGAATATAGTTCAATTCGACTTCGACTTTGTTTACTTAGTGACAGGTGAGGTTATTAAAACGTGTTGGTATAGGCAGAAGTGTATTACACACCCACGATTCGCCAGTTATGTTAAGGTCGCAATGTAATAGGGGGCGAGCCTATTGCCATCTACTGGGCACATTATTAAATGAGTGATAATTAACATTTATTAAAGCGCACAAACTACGAAAAGTCAGAGGTGTGCGCTCGGGGCGACTGGGGATCGAACTCGAGACCTCGTCTCAGCAGTCCGTTACGTACGCCACTGGGCTATAATTAGTGTCTCGTATTAAGCCATGCTGTGCCAAAATTCTTTATTTTATTCTGCGAAAATAATTAAATTGTATATATATACTACATAAGTACATAATTATACTCACGCCTGTATTCTCCCGAAGGGGTAGGCAGGGTGGCATTCTACAGTATCTACCTAATATATATCCACATGTCATCAGTCAGATTTGTTACCATATAATAGGAGGCGGTCGTGGTTGTTCAAATACATAAATAAATGAAACATAAAATTTCTGATACGCACTATTATCTGTAAAACAACAATAGTTGTATTAGAATCGATTGAAACGTTTTCCTGTGGTGAGGTAACACAGATGAATATTCTAAAAATGTTCAATGTTTGTTCTGCTTTTACGAGATTATTATTCTAGAAATATAAGTATATTTGCAAAAAAATATGATTAATCCTCTAGTCTATTTACCCACAAAGTGCAGCGCTTTTCTAACATCTTTAACGCTTTATAAAAAAAATGACAAGTCTTGCCCTTCCGAAAACCCTTTCACACAGTATCTGATGGATATTTGTCTTCAAGCAAAGATGGATGAACTGTGTGAAAAATAAAACAACCTGCATCGGATCAGGAAGGAGCCAACGCCTGAGTGCCATCACTGCGACGCGACCGAGGACTCGGTGCTGCACCCCCTGACGGACTGCCCGGCGTGGGAGGCGCCGAGGCGCGACCTCGTGGCAGCCATCGGGGTGGGAATCCTCTCGTTTGGCAGCATAATTGCGGCAATGGTACGGAACGCTAGCGCGTGGGCCGCCGCCACCTCATTCTCAAGACACAAGACGGGGACACCGTGGTTGCCAAACCCGAGGGGGCCATCTCGAAACCGGAGATGGCTCAGGGTCAGTCGGGGTGCGAGGGATATGCTCTATGGGTAACCTTACACCCCGGCGTCTGTAGACCCGAGACGGCGCGGCGTGCGGTTTTAGTCGGTTCAAGCCCGACATAACCGCCCCCGCTGGCCGGCTTATCCGAAGAGATATCCGCACGAAAAAAATATGTCTGTATTTTCTAACAGTTGAGCAGAACCTTACAGGTCATCGACGTATAAAAATAGATTGGGTCTCAAATGATATGAATACTTAGGGGTCAGTGGCTGCTCAAAATGTCATATAATATAGTATACTTGTGTATTCCTGAAAGGCCTACTGTGCCTATTATTTCGCTCCCACCTAATATGGGCGATGCTACCATCTGGCACGATTAATAGAAGAATAATTTACAATATAATGAAAGAAAACTAAAAAGAAACTTACACGGAAAGATCTGCGCGTCATCACCGTGTCCCGATTGTCTTTATAACGGCTTGTTATTAGCAATATTGTTACAAATTTGTTGTTACCATACAATTTGTTATTAGCCTTCTTCAAAAGTAAAATAATAAATATTCATAGATAAAAATCCATTTTGCATGCAATCGATGTTAAATGTCAAATTGAATCGATTCAGAGAACTTTTTAATACGCATAGCAATAACATACCGATGCTACTCAAGAGATATTACTACCAGACGATTAATGGATAAAAATAACTTACATTCTCAATGAGACATTTCAGAATTTATGACGTACTAAAGCCACGATTCATTTAGAAAATTCCTTTTTCGCTTTACTAAGAACAGCAAAATCTAACTAGACTTATTAAACACATGCACATCTCAAATTTCAGTTCTTGCCGTCTGAAAGCGAGCGAGCGATGGAGTCACAATACCCGAATAATTGCCAATTTGCATGCAACACTAGGCTGTAATTTTGCAATTATTATACATTAATAAGATAGACCAATACATGTTTCTAGCTGCTCATTTAGTATAAGTATTGCTTGGTATTTAACGGATCGATTGCTTGAATCTGATATTGAGCATGTGTGGTGGGCTTCAAATTTACCTATCCACTAGATAAACTATTTGCATGCATCTTTGGTTTGATTATGATTATGATTGAGCGTATTTTCTAGTGTTATGTAATAATTACAATGTCTTGCTACAGAATATGAAATTCTATACGTTAATCAATCTTGCAAATTGCTATGAAGTCTAGCTAGAGATTAAAATAATATAGAACAAATAGTTTAAGCCAGCTACACTAACTGGCTTCGAGTGTGTTTCTAGTATTCCGATTAAATTGTAGTCAAATATGCAAAAGAGAACTTTGTTTTTCTTCTATTCGTTACCAAGCATCAGTCCTGTTTATTTTGCACAAATTTGTATTGAAATCTACTATAAATTCTATTGGTACAACACAAATCTTAGATCTCAGAACAAAGTTACCTCTAAAATCACCTAAACCTTAACAATGACTTTTCCAAAGTAACACCAATTGGCTCTTGGGAATATTTCTGTCATCATCTATTCACACATTCAGGTTGCCAACAATCATGAGGAAGTCGCAAGCCCTTTACTATTCCAATAACTGCAAGCGTATTATACAAAATTATCTTTACTTCCTCCATATCTTCTATTACGTCGGCGTAGGGCTCAAGTTCGTGAATACCCTCACTCAACAGTTTTTTGTAAAGGTCGATACGTGACAATGCTCAATGCTAACAGTTGGGTTAACTGTGAACAGTGCAGTCGTCATGGGAACAGCAACAGACGCCCAGCCTTTTTCTTTTTTATTGTCTATTAGACGTATGTATGTCTGTTTGTTGGAATTTAAATTAGCGAGAGTTTGAGTTGATAATATCTACGGAGACAGTCTTTTTATAGTGAAACTATCCTAGATATTGATCTTCATTATTCACATTTACTCTATAGGAATATGAATAAAGTAAGATGTGTATACTGTGGCTCAGTATCAATTTATGACGTCAAATATTTTTCTGCTGCGATTATTTTCGTATCGTAGTTAAAATTATCTTAGAAACCTCAGGTATCTCGTCACGAACATTTGAAATATTCGGTATCGTTTTCAACCGCAGCCAAATAGCTTCTGATAGCTTTGGACGGTTACCAAATAATGTCATGTCGAAAGTGACCATTCGAATGGTTCTATTCTAATATTTGTAATGCAAATCCACACCTTCACAGCCAGTGTATGGTCAATTTCAGTTTTGTCAAGATGAGAAACTTTCTATGTCCCCGATGTAGACGAGACGCGACTGTCAATCGACATATGGTAATTTAAACTTCAGATTGCGATTCGTTTGAAGTACAACAGGATTTTCTAACTTTTATCGCCATTTGTGTCCTTTGTTTCGCATCTTACGGTTAGTCGGTGGCATTGCTTGGGTCATTTTTTGTTTCGTCAATAAACTCAACAAGGCTCATTACGCCAGAATAGTATACGCTAAATCAAGGTCGACCAATGTTGTATTACGATGCTGTTATGTTATGAACAGGTGTTTAAGAAACAATACGAAAATGTATATTTAGATGACCTCTTTAGAGAGTAGTTCCCAAATGTGTTATTATAACGTTGAACAAGCTTGTTTTAAACTAAGTTTCTCCTGTTACATTTAATTTCAGTTAATCGTTAGTTCGCTAACGTATCGCTTTAGTTAATCGTAAAAACGAAAACTTACATTTTTTAACTCAAATTCTGATTCACTTGTTTTACTTCTAGAAAGTTACGCGTCTCTTATAGCTGAAACGATTCACGTTTAGTCTGACAGATTAGAAGGGCCAAGTGCTTATAAAATTAAATGCGTGCCGATACACAACCGACTTGGCAGACTACATTCCACAGGTCTACGACCGATGACATCACAGAAAGCCGAATTCGTTACTTTTTACATTTGCATATTAGTCGCCACTGAAATGTAGGTGTTCTCCTTGCTCGTACTGCACCCACATAGAAACTTAGCTATGCTGTTGTCCCACGCTACGCCTACAGTCAACAACCACTTTCGTTTAATCATATTGCTTAATAGTTTTATTTATGCGGGGAAAATGTCTTGCAATAAAATTCACAACATAAGTTTATTGTTCGTAGTTTATAAGTGGTGAAAGCGTAGATAGTGCTACTGCGCGTTGTTGATCTTTTAACTTGTCACATGAACCTAGTATATCAGTTACCAATGTCAGTTTGATTATCTCAAGTTTGGGTCACTCTATCTGCGAAATAAGTTATACATATTTATGTCTACCAAGATTTATAAATATTTATCCAATTGAGATTTTTCAACTTCTTTCAAATAAATTCATTACTTTGAAATAAAACTATTTTCAACGGATTCTATCGCGATTTATTTGATGTTATTGTATTATTTACATTGAACCCGATGTTTCGGTTGCGTTTCAGCAGCCATGGTCACGGGGAGATCAAACTTCCGACAGTATCAAATTCACTACTGTTCACTTTCATCTTTACTACAAATCCAACGCTCCTGCACCTAAACGTTACTTCATTTGTGTTACTAATATTATGTCTAGTATTCATAACATCGTTAGTTCATTGTGTGCATAAAACAAAAGATACCGTTACCTTATAAGTATTGCCACGATTGACTCATAGTTTATGACCAATGTATTTCATTTAGAATTTACTCAAAAATTTTGCATCCACTTTGCTAACTTTACACATCCATTATTCTTTGAAGTTTAATAATATCTTAATTAATTTATTTTAATATCATTAAATAACTTTAATTCCTGATACTTCAAACAGAACCGACCCGAATGCCCATTATAAACAAAAAAATCTGTTTCATTCAACATTAAGGTATCGTGTTAAAAAACTTATGGCACATTTCGCCACAGTCGCCCACTTCCTATGGCGCTTGCCAATTGTTACACTTTACATATAGAAATGAACACGTTCTGGTCTATAATTATCCGATTTAAGTTCTGTGTTCGCCATTGTTAATGTTACAAATTTGTGAGTCTGATTTAGACTTTTTCGCAAATCTGAACAGGCAAGTAGTTTTATTGCCTTCTAGTTCCTTAAAAGTGTATTTATCCATACGTCAATAATTTACCACATGTTTAAACTACATATTATATAGCACATGGGCAGTCTGATGGAAGGGGTTACTGGTGCAGATTCTGTGGAATAGGGTTACTAAGGCTCTTAGAAGGCGATTTCACGACGAGTTTTAGTAACTCACCATCAAAAACTCAACATTAAGCGACGTTTTCGTAAATGTATAGATATTCCCTGTCGGGCGGCTATAAATTCAAATACAATTGTCGTCCCAAATATCGTTATGGCCCACCTCCTGCTGAGAACATGCAGAAGAATATTGATAAGTGAGCTACAAGTTTGAGTTTTAAAATATGACATAGTTTTGAATAGCAGACCAACAGAAGTCTCTGATGCCAGTAATTATAAAATTCAAATATCTCAAGTTTATCCGAATTATTGTGTATATTTATAGTTTGAAAAGCAGACTGAAGTAATAAAAAAATATGTGAATCATATTAATCTATTCTGAAGACAAGCGGAGCTACGCATGAACAGACGAATGAGTATTTTTAAAATAAATGACTTATAATGTTGTATCATAAAAGTTTAAACTATACAAACTAAAGTACATCTGTACTCGGTTCCGACCATGACAAAAAGAAATGCATATCGATTAACAGATCTAAAACAAAATCGATGTACATACAAAAAGAAATTTGTTGAATTGTGAACTTCGGTCGTCAGGAGTCACTTAAAATTGAAAGTATTAGCTCAAACAGCTGAACATTATAACATTGTTGTGCGGTTGGAAACTGGGGCAGTAGAAGATCAGGTTGCATAATCAAATTAATGCTTAACGGCTCAAGGCTATGCAGTCTGAAAGGTTTTGTCGTACTAGAAACACGTGCAGATTAATATTTCGAGCAGATTATTTGGGTCTTGGGTATTTAACAGTAGGATACTTTCAAATAGACTTAGTTTGTCTAGGAAGTAAAATTAAGAGAAGAAAGCTGAAGTTCTTATTAATCTTAGAAGAACATCAATTTTATGTAAAATATATAAAACATGATTGAATCTTTAGGCCAACAATATCCAGTTTAAAATTAAACAACTTAAATTGTATATTGATGACGTGGTACCTCGTGCCGAAACAATTTTTAACATTATACGTGACGAATTTTACGCAATAAAACCTTCGTGTCACTACCACGCTAATTCATTTATGGTCAATATGTTGCGAGATACACTAAATGTTCCATTTATGATTGGATAAAGTCATTTTGTTGTGAATACGAACGCAACAATATGGATTAAATACTGGCTGGAGTTCAGGCTGTATGAGAGTAATGTTGGATTGGAGATACAATATTTAGTAGCTTCGAACATGTTCAGAAATAAAGGTGAAAATATTGATTACTTTCAAAATTAAATTTATATATCTGCTCGCATGTCTGAATCCATCAACAATTCGCATCACGCATTTCGCTTTACGTAAGTCCAGTGTCGGAGATCATACTTTCTAATGAACTATTTAGAGGATTAGAATAATTAACAATTCAACTGGCTTTTGTAGTTCACACACTTTTCCTAGCCAAGACTTGGCCAAAAACTTGATGATTGAAAACAACTGAAATTTCTGGAACTTTCCACTATTATTGTATCTCCATCAGGCGCCCGTGAGTTATAAGTTTAAAATTATGTTACAATAACAGCACGCATTTCGTATGCCATATTCATTGCCTATGTAAAGAAAAATAAATTACTTTCGTTACAACATCATGTTTTATTATCGCCCGTACCTTTTTCTTTTTTTTTTTTCTTCGTGCGGAAATCCCTTCGGATACCCACCGCCGGCCAGCGGGGGCGGTTATGTCGGGCTTGAACCGACTAAAACCGCACGCCGTCTCGGGTCTGCAGACGCCGGGGTGTAAGGTTGCCCATAGAGCATATCCCTCGCAATTATCGCCCGTACCTAAAAGTGTGGTAAAATATTGACTTTCGTAGTGTGAGGCCGCAAATCTACAAGACGGTTTCTACACGGTCCAGTTTCACGCACGATGTACTGTAGTGGATCTGAACTAGCGCCAGCATCATGGAAATGGCTCCATAGTGTGTGATACAAGTCAGATGAACCGGACATGGTTTGCCGGCCATAGCTACAGCGAGAAACCGCTTCTAGGAAATACGACATGGAGGCAGTTTTCTGAAGACATTCGATTGTAATTGATAGATTTCATACCATTAATGTAATTACGACCACCATGTTTTGTTGTTGTTGTTGACTTGTTTTGATAAATGTATGCTTGGTTTGAAGTTTGAAAGTTATTATCATCATCTTCGCATTAGCCCTGGTCGCATCCGAGGCTATCACCTCGGAGTCCGGGGTCCTCTTTCCGGTTTTTACTCCTTCACTTCGCACGTTCTTTTGCATCCATGGTAGTAAGACCATTGGCACGCTTGTCATCTTTTACGGCGTCAAGCCAACGCTTGTTCGATCTGCCGCTCCTACCGGGGCGCGGTAGAAGTGTCATGACCAGACATTTATTGCCTTACCTGCGTAGACAGCCAGTCGCCACAATACGTGGCCGTTTCTGCGTTTTCTCCGTGATGTTACGGTCGTAAAGGCTACCGCGTGTGCTTGGTTTGAATATTATCTCCTATTTATTCCATTTATATCAGTGACTTGAACACTCATTAAGCCTATCGTCAGGGAAAATAATAAAACTGAAAGTTGTCACTATAACTTACCCTTTTTTTTCGTGCGGAAATCCCCTCGGATAGCTTACCTCAAAATTTTGTAGCTTTATTAGTTTACATACTTACATAATAAATATCTTTGATACTTAACATGACAAATATTAAACCTTTATGATTCGTGAGAAAAGTATCAAATATTTCGTACGCAAGGTGGCCGCCTGACCGTCTCGTGCTGAATTCCAATCCAACACTCTGACGGTTGTTTTTGCGTTCACGCACTTTCTTCTCGTTTACTTGTACTTTCTCGACTAGTCTCGACACGTGCCTCTTTAGGTGTATATTTGTGGTAACGCAGAAGTTGCACTTCGAGATAATATGCTGAGGGCTGTTGTGAAGGGTTATCTTCTTATTATAATTAAAATTGTACATGACTAGGTAACTCGGAAACCGCCCAAAACTTTGGATAAGGTTTTGCTTATAGGTATAGTTTTTCTTGAAAACAGAAGGCGATTATACAACTATAAAAACACGATTTCATTATGTAACGCCATCTTGTAAATATTTGCATTTTTGATACCTTTTTTTTTCGTGCGGAAATCCCATCGGATACCCCCCCCCCCGTCGGCCAGCGGGGGAGGTTATGTAGTGCTTGAACCGACTAAAACCGCACGCTGTCTCGGGTCTTCAGACGCCGGAGTGAAAGGTCGCCCGTAAGGCATTTCCCTCGCACCCCGACTGACACTGGGCCATCTCCAGTTTCCAGATGGCCTCCTCGATTTGGGAACCACGGTGTCCCCATCTTGAACCGGAAGGGGGGGGGGGTGCTAGAAGTCCCGCACTCCCGGCCTGCTTCTGCTGTGCTTACAGGCGGCCTCACCTGTGCATTTTTTATACCTCAAAATAACGAAATGGCGTCAAGAATAAAAAGGTCTCGCTCTCTCTCTGGTACCGCATCTATTATGTAATACGCACCCTTTCTACGAGTTAACCTTGATCTATAGCAACGTTTAAAAAGTATATTTCTGTTTACAGGTATGTCTTCAAAGTGATCCTCATTACGATGAATACTTGAGTGAGTAATCCTGAGGATATAAATATAAACTACTTTCCTGGCGAATCAGTGTTTACATTCATAATTACTCTTATATTCTGTTGCGTCAATGGCTTTGAAATCACTGCAGTATTAATTATCTATTAAATGATATACTACGAGGTCATCTTTTCACTGAAGTAATTAAAGACCTAAAGGTTATCTGTGCAGAGTATATACTTAACAGCAGATCCATTTTGATTTGAGTACCTACTAGGTTTGTTGAGATTACTGTATCGCTCATCCAATAACATTGATTGATGCAATGACATATTTGCGAGTTTTAAATCGATTAAAGGTTAAGTTTTTTTCCTTTTTGGGATTGAGAAAACACATGCTGTCTAAATTAATGTAGCTGCCTGTTTTGGACTGGAGACATAAGTACTTTCAAAGTAACACGTTGTTATTTCACTGGCGCCCTCCATAGTAATCCAATTTCGGTTTGATTGCGTTCAGGGGTCAGCAAATACATAGGTGGAATGTGGTCGCAGCACTAGTGGGACCGGAGGGTGTCACGCGGTGCTGCGACGACAATCCTCTTCTGATGAGACCGTCAAGCTGAGTGCTACCATTGTTAACATGGTACGTGTATGTAATGGTGGCCCTCTTTCCTGAGACTTTACCTTCAGCTTACCATCAGGCGAGGTGAAGTCAAATTGACGTGTCCTAAATATAAAAAAAACCGTTCCCGCAGGGGGAACGCACAGGTAAATTTCGTGAAGCAATTAATATTATTTTATATAGAGAACTACGGACTTACACACACAAGTAAACACAGTAACATTTTTAACATGTTTAATTTTTTTTTCTCGAAAACGGTAACTGTTAGCGAAAAACTTTTCAGATATTTATTTTAGACTTAAAAATGGCCTATCGATTAAAAATGTTTCCGACGACGGCAAGAATGTTCACCGGTTAGAAGTTATGATTTTTTTCCCGAAAAATTTTGGTTTTTCCCCCCTCCACTTTTAGTTAGAGTTTTAATCTTATAGGTTTATAATTAAAAGTTGTTGGTATTCATGTATACTATGGGATAAAATTAGAACGGTTCGAATATCTTTCATGGAACGTGAAATTTTGAGGAAAAACTGATTTCACAAAAACTGAGGCCCTACCGTCCCCTTAGGCCGGATTCCACGCGTTCACGAACTCAAACTAAGTTTACACCCAAGCAATTTTTGACCGCAGTTTGAAAGCGATCGGGGCAAAAATGCGACCGTGAGAGTGCCGCAAATTTTGGGAAGTGGAACCATACATACATATATATATATATAAACTTTTAGACCAGTGGTCATTTCGGACTCAGGGGGTCATAACTAGACCTCCTATGAAGAATTTTTTTTTAAATTCGACAGTAGTCAAGAAACCAATAGGTAGATTGATTTCATCGAAATCTACCTAAAAAATACTCTGTGTTACTTGCAATACTAATAACTTCGAATTTTCAAATGCCGATGAAGATAAGAGGGAGGGAAAAGAGAAAAACCATGGGGGAAAGGGAAAGTAAGAGCCGTTGGGTAATGTTACCAGCTTAATTAGATTTGAATGAGATGATAGGTAGATAGGAGGCACCAACAACCAAAAAGTCAAAAGGATGTTTTTTTTGTAAATAAATACATATTATACATAGAAACACCCAGACCAATGCAAATATACATATTTGCAATGAGCGGGAATCGAACCCGCGACCTCTGACTTAGCAGTCGTATGCTCTACCGCTACGCCACAGAGGTAGAATACGATGCTCCCAAGTCGATCTTGGCTACGGCGACCTGCTACAGTAGTTTTACTGACATGGTAACTGATGCGTCCTCACTTGGCTAAATTACCCAATTTTAGCTCTGAACGTTTTTGAACAATTGCTGCTTGCAATTATACAAAAAAGTACCGGCCCTGTTTCAAGTTTGATTTACAAATCGTTGCTTTTTTATCTATCCCAATCATATGTAACAAATTATTACTATTAACTACTGACGTCATACGGAAAACTAGTCACGTGTAAATACGAATTATTAATAAACATGACAATTACACGTACTATACTCAACCTTGCGGCGTAGAAGAACCAAGAACGTCTCATTGAGATGTCAAATCGTTATCTGATAAAATGACAAGGAAAAATTTTATGTACCGAGATAATACATACGTCACGTACAAACATTATATAAATCACCAAAACGGCATATTAATACACCATCATCGGTGAAGTAAAGTCTTTTAAGTATGATGTAGTTTTGAAACTGAACAGTGAGCCACCTGTTATGCGTTCGTTTTCTGGGCGAGAAATTTACCAGTACGAAGTCGAGATGGGCTCTAGTGCACTAATAGCGATGCTAGTAATAAAATTTTATTAGATCTAAAATATAGATTAGTTTGAATATAAGGATATTTTTTAAACTAAACAATCTACTACGAAAAAGTGGCACTTATTCACATGCATATATGTACTCGTATTTTTATTAGATAAAGATCTAACCGCGATATTTCTTTGGCATCGCAACACTTAAGACGCACGTAGGTACAACTTGTTGACGTCACCTTTGGCTTGTAGAGGGTATACTAACGGTGTTCCACTTGTAAATCCTAATAGCATATCATACAAATTGTAGAGACCTACATAGCGTGCTCTTACTTAGTCGGTTAAGTGCAAAGTGCAAATTCCATTGTTGCTTACATCAGAAACGTTTGTCAGAGTAATAGAATTCCAACACATTGTTAAAGTAAAAGTTGCTATAGGTAAAAAATATTTTTATTCTTATTTACACAACAGAGGCACTGGGTTATCGTAATTGTAGTTGGAATTATAAATCTTCCTCCGCGATAGGCAGAGACAATACTCCCCGCGACCTACAGCCTCAGCATGGTGACATAGAAATATGTCTTCGCTTCTCCTCGACCAATGAAATTGCTGAAAAAACGTGTCCCGTGACCTATATGTCACCTTGATACGTTTTTTCAGCGATTTCAGTGGTCGAAGAGAAGCGAAGACACATGTCGCAGGCTGCAGCTACTCCTTTCAATACTCTCCTGTCATTATTACACCTCTATTACGGACCTAAACTGGATAGTTTCGTACTTATACCATGACGTCGTATTAAGTCGTTCAGTTACACGTTCCAAATGTCAAAAAACGAACCAAACACGAACGATTCTCAGTTTAAGCATGTCATAGTACGAATCATAGTAATTCAGTTTCGAAACGTGTATTGAATTGCTCTGAAACTGAACTGTTTATAAGTCATCATGGTAAGACCCCTGTACAGGCCCGAAGGGGTAGCCTTCGGGCTTATACCGGCCTGAGAATGTGGAAAAATAAATATTATGGATAAATTGATAGGAGCCAATCCATGCACTTGATTACATAATTAAAACTTAAAGGAAGTCTACAGAGGAAATATAACTTTCCAAACGCAATGCGGTGTTTCGACATCAAATAAAAAGTCTACATCACGTATTTGCACATTGCTTAGTATGGTTGCTGATTTAATATCTGCTCCGTTATCGTACCATTTGTTGATCTGTTTCTGTTATTTTGCACCCATTTGTTCATATCTAATATTTAGCAGCAAGAATAGCTTGGGCAGATTTCAGTTTTGTGCGATTATGACAGAACAGGTAACAAAATTACCAATAGTTCAAAAACGTTTCCCAGGATCTGAATAGATTGAAAGCGTTTTCCTACAGTAGAACTAGTGTTTCGATTTCTGTTCAATATATTCAATGTAGCTCATTTTGATGCAACTTATTAGACAGCTTAAAAGAATGGAAATGTAATCCTCGTATTTCCGTCGCAACATAGGTTGATGAGTATGTCTCATAGCGTAAATGATCAACGTACTGCTTTTGGAGAAGGTCCAAAAACGTTCGCGTTAGTCAGGGGCCAGGTGAATGGCCGTAAGGCCCACGCACCAGTACCAAAATCGTACAAAACTGATATATTTTATTTTATTCGGATAATCCCTGTCCTCTTTTATGGTCATTATTAGTGAGACTTGTTCGTGATGTAAGACTTATCAATACCATTTTGTCTCGACTTTGAATCCTTTGAGGACATGATGTAAAAAATGGAAAATTATCCATTTTTTACATCGTATCCTCGGCAATGGTATAATGTGAATGTCTGACGTAAATAGCTTTATCGCTGCATGTGTTCCATTTTCTGTCTCTCTTTGTTCTTTGTGGATATGCTCTTTTGTGATACTTTTATGATCATTTTATTTTTTGCAAATCTTATTGTAGCATTACCTTCCAGAAAAAATTGGAGTATAATTAATTACTACGCTAATATTAAATTCTGTAGTATATTTTGGGGATGTTATACATTTTTACAAGCTTTTATTTCTTGAGAATTCATGTAGTAATGAGTTTACTAAATAGGATGTAGTTACACTATCGTTTTAGCATATTACCAAATGCAAGAGCTTGTCCATGTTGTCCTTAGTGCCTAATAAAGAGATCACGATAGTTCCACCTACTAGAAGGCCAGTGAAGTATTGGGTAGCTCTTAGCTGCCATGTGTTAATTCATTGCACAATCTTCTGTATGATTAAATAACTCTTTAAACATTACTCTTATATATTTTATCTAAGCTATTTTAGAAGTATGATACGTCCAAATTTGATTCCGGTAATCGATAACTGTCTTCTATAATTTGGATGACATCATTGATCTTATAATGTTTCGACTTATTATAAAGTATGACATTTCTGTTACAATTCTCTTTTACAATTTTAAACTCCTAGGCATACTTTTATGTTCAGTGGTATTTTTAACATTTAACACCTGTCGATTTCATGCTTTTGTTAATAATCTCTAGTATCAACTATTACTACTAATAATATATAATATTATTCACTAATTTTTATTTATATAGCCAAAGGTAGACCAAGCTGAGTATAAATTATTAAGAAATATGCCGTTACCAACAGCATCGTTGGCGGTTTTTCATAAGATCTAGCTATATTTTCAAAGAAAATAAAATGCTTTTGCATCTGTCCAAATGAAAGATTGTATTTTTCAATTCAGTTTCCGTTCAATGTTTATTTATAACACTTTCTGAAAGATCGAAACCGTACAGTTTTCTTTAATCCATCTATACGAGCGAAGTTCAAGTGCCATCAAAACATCCAATAATACATCAACCTGATGGAGTCCATATATAATAGCTTTGTCTAAATATAAACAGTGTACAGCTCGCTCCCGCAAACCGGCAAGGTCATTCAATCCCAATCTATTGTGCTTTTGATTCACAATACGGGTCGGACATACAAAGTCGGCCATTCGTCTTCCGGAAACATGGCGGTGACGTATTGAGTTCATCGTCAACCAAAAATTACGTAAGGACCGGCGCAGACGCAACTTATATCCGTCCCGTGATCAGCACCCCGACCTATATCCCACACACAGTTCAAACTAAAAGGTACCTAATCGCTTATCTGTAAGATTGAAATTAGCGTTATGAGATGGTTGTGTTAGGACATTTTAGAGCGGTGTCGTGTATGGACGGCCGC
The DNA here is from genome assembly GCA_946251805.1 of Cybosia mesomella. Classification (NCBI taxonomy): domain Eukaryota; kingdom Metazoa; phylum Arthropoda; class Insecta; order Lepidoptera; family Erebidae; genus Cybosia; species Cybosia mesomella. The sequence goes on from OX276396.1 coordinate 3,398,192, forward strand.
CAGGCCAGGCCGTGGTGTGACTATTCCCGTCTAGTAAGCTGGATTCTATGTCCGATGGCATGCGAACTTCTTTTTGGCACGTGTCATTCAATTTTAGCGCCGGTTTATTGCGTTATATTATGGAAGTCCATGCTGTTGGTGCTATAAGTTTCATAAATATTGCACGTGACTAGACTATCATACAGCAATGTAATTAGTAACTAACTCATAATGTTTAAACTGCGCAGCAAGTGTAATACGATCGCTACGCGTCATTAATTAAATTGTCTTTTGGCGCTAAAGCACAGCTCATAAATTTTAATCGAGATTTATATAGTCAAGTACACATTCACTTTTGGTAAGTGTTTTTGTTGACTATTTATTAGCCATCAATATTGATGACATCATATATACTTTTATGTTCATCAGCAACTTTAGTGTTTTAATTTAAAACGTGTTGTGGTTTAATAGCTCACGAACGTATAGTCTTGACTTTCTAATGGGCCGAAACCCATTAAAGGAGAGTTATCTTTCACGAGATAAACGAGTTTATTGATATTGGTATCGTTTGTAGAAAAAGGTGCAACGTGGAACCTGTCTACGTTTAAAGTCAACACGGCGCTTACCCGCTTTAACCGAACAAGTTTTGAACCATTGATGTATGCTTACATACATAATGCGTTTTCCAATGCATTCTATACGATCCGTCGAGAGGAATCCGGTCTCGATAGCCGCACGCTTTATGGATTACATGCACAATTAAATAAGTCTGGGGTCCTCTCGAAAATTTACATTTAGATTATTTCAAATATTTTTGCTTAAGTATTTTATCCGACATGCTAAATGTCCAATATCACTGGTTTTACGACGTCCTTCGCCTATTTTATGTTAAAACGAAACGGTAATGCAGTAAACCGCGCTCTAATTTCATCATGTTGTTTCATTTCGCAAATTCTGGAATTATGAAAACTAGCAGACGTTGATCACGTTACAATTAGATAGTTACAGACACCATAATTACAATGATAACCTCGGTTCCTTCTTAGGGTATACGTGAGACCTCTGCTAATATCCTTTCCTGGCGGCATAAGTTGTGGTTTTATAAATTTCCGACATAACCATCTCACCGCTTTAGCCCAAGTGTAGTGATACCCATGGAGGTCTCCACATGTATAAAAATTCATCGAATTGTTCAATATTAGTCATTGATACTATTTTTATTCGGATTATATCACTCGGTCACTTGTAGTAAGCTATGATCGACAACAACATAATGGCAAATGAAAATGAAAACAAGGTCGTCACAGACTCTGAATATTTGGGCTGAACTTGTAATTTTATTAATCTGATACACTTCTCCTTTATTGGCACATTTTAGTACATATACAACATGATTTAATTAAATTTTATTGAGAGTAATGATTAGTTTATGCGGTCATCGTCATAGAGCAGTATTATCTATATTGCTATAGGTACCTGTAATTAGTACACTTGATGAGTTAGGACTCTACTCTATGCATTATCGTTAGCAAAACTTCTATTGAATTTTTCATCGACACATTTGATTCGGTGATTAATTTTTGTAAAGATTTCATCTTTTGTAAATGTATTATTGTTATCAGCAACCAAGCAATTCGTGTACATTATATAATTCCCCCCATAAAACACGAAACTATTCGGGTCGTAACATATAATTTTAATAGATGGTTTTATACAGTAAATCTCTGTTGACGTATATCGCTCATAGTTGAAAAATGAAATGAGGTCAAGATTAAACTGCTATGATAGTTTTTTTATATTAGTCTAGCTTTATTTTACGACGATTGTTCGTGCAATTGATGGATGGAGCCTTTGTTTACGTAAGTGTTGATGACATGGTACTGGCACAATCATACCTTGTTCTTTATCAATTGATCTTTACTGTCATCTTTGTAAAAAGCATATCTAAGTTATATTTGCGCTTACTTTTATCTTTTTTTTTCAATGCTACTGGCACGACGCCACAATGGTGCCCTATGTTCAAATGTACCATCGCACGCAACTATTAAGCCGTTTATAACAAAGTATTTTTTCTGGTGTATATTTTATGAGGATTGTCATCAACATTTAAGTAAACTTAAATTTCCATTCCTGCAAACAACAATGTTTACTAAGATTGTTTCAAATTTTCGCAACTCCTTGTCTATTCTATTGGAATGCGACTAGTGAACGTCCAATGAGTCGAGCCCGAGGCTTCCCCAGACCATTGCCTTTGCCTCAACTATGCGCTAAATGTCATGGAGGCAAGAACGTGATCTTTAGCGTACGCTAAAAAGATATGATGAAAGAGGACTGTACTCAATGCTAATTCTATTTTCACATGCGTACTTGTTTTATTTGACCTATTGTTTAATTTATACTAGCATCAGCTGAGAAAATATTTACGGGACACCATGGGCTTCATTTTATAATCAATGTCTCGACCTTGTTTATTGTGTATTTAGTTGATACCGCATACAATCCGTATGGTTCGTGGATTTTTACTTGAACTATCTATTATGAGTTTTTCTAAACCAAGCGTAGTCGTGAAAAGTTTTTCACATGGCCAAAGTTATCATGTTCCTAATTGCGCGGACCACCAATATTATATTTCTCTACTTGCTTCGAAAGCCAGACGTTGCTATGTGTGGATGTTGTTAAACTGGCTGGCCGGCCGCCCTGTCCCTTTTCTTTTTGCGTTAAATAAGTTCCGTCTCTTTCGTCCGACTGCCCCCACCCTTGTGTCCACCTGCGCCGGAGTCGCGACACACATCTCGCCTCTGCTGTCCATTGCTTTCTATTTTCGCCTGTCGCACTCGATTTGTTTTTAGTAAATGTGAATCTACCTCTGAGATTATTTTTAATTGCGGCTTACATGTGCGTTTTGAGTTTTTGTACAAAAATTGCATGGATTTGAAAAGATGAGATGTTAGAATTGATTATTATTAATACCTTATCGTTTTTACGATAGTATGTAGATCTATAGTTAGCTTACCGGTCTGACTATACTGGAAATTCAAGTCATTGTCGAAGCTTATCGGAAGTATTTGTAGATGCTAATCATTAGTAATCAATGATTATTGTGGTTTGTTTTCGTTATCAGTAGCAGGTACATACCATTGTGCCTCGAATATAATACCAAGTTCTAGTCGATTGACTTCAATATACTCGTAGCATCAGACTAAGATTATTAGAACGATTATAAGTCTTGCCAAGGGTCCAGGTACCTACACAGTTGCGAAGTTCCAACGGTACTTAGCTGATTACCTATATTCGACCACTGAGAATGAAAAACAGCTGTTTGATTTGACTGGACGATCGGAAATAATGCATCTGATATCCGATTGAGTGTATATTGACAAACTGAACGGTTTACAGGTGAATGAGTATAAAGGTCGTGTATAATCGAAGGGTTTGTTACGAAATGTTTATTGGAGCGAGTATCGTGCGGAGTATTAGGTAGCGGACCTTTAAAATTTACTGTTCACGCGTTAAAATATACCTTTATGGTGACCTTCTTGCTTTCTAGGGTGGAGCTGATTCACGTGTAAGTGATACTTATTACAAGTAGAATAATGATGGTTTTGTTGTGCACCGATTGACTATAATAAAGGGGGTTTGATTTAATGTCGTTATGCCTTGTTGGTCTGACGTTGTTATCAAAGGCATTAGATAAAATAGTTTCGCAGGAGATTAAAAAAGAAACTAAACTTGTGTTGTAAACTTTTGCGATTTAAAACGTCAGGCAGTTCAAGTACATATACCATACTTCATTGAGGTAGGCAGAGACCACATTTTTAGGGTTCCGTTGCCAAATGGCAAAAAACGGAACCCTTATAGATTCGTCATGTCTGTCTGTCTGTCCGTCCGTATGTCACAGCCACTTTTTTCCGAAACTAAAAGAACTATGCTGTTGAAACTTGGTAAGTAGATGTATTCTGTGAACCGCATTAAGATTTTCACACAAAAAAAAAAAATAACAATAAGTTTTGGGGCTCCCCATACATAGAACTGAAACTCAAAAAATGTTTTTTCATCAAACCCATACGTTTGGGGTATCTATAGATAGATCTTCAAAAGTGATATTGAGGTTTCTAATATCATTTTTTTCTAAACTGAATAGTTTGCGCGAGAGACACTTCCAAAGTGGTAAAATGTCCCCCCCCCCCCCTGTATCTTCTAAAATAAAAGAATGATAACACTAAAAAAAATATATGATGTACATTACCATGTACCTACACAACCGAAAATTGGTTTGAACGAGATCTAGTTAGTAGTTTTATTTTAATGCGTCATAAATCGTAAACCGCAATTTACCTTTCATTCAAACAACTCAAACATAAAAATTTTACTTGCTGCTACGGAAACCTTCATGAGCGAGTCCGACTCGTCGGTTTTTTACACTTGTAACTTGTTACTATCGTGGTATTCACCTTTTGCTTACTTTAATCATTGTTTTCATACATGCTCGTCGGTTGTAGGTTTATCTTACCCGGTCTTTGCTTAAAACTTCCTCGAACCTATACCATGATCCCGTAATTTCCTGTAAATATATTTGTCAACCAAACGTGTTGAATAATGTTATAATCAGTATCGTAAGGCTATTCGCGCTTAATGTTGGGAGAACAATACGTAAATCATTATGATGAGAGTATTATCCTAATCTTGAGTGATTGATTTCGACACGAAATAAATGTAGGTTTACATCTCAGCCGAATGTGCCCTTGGTGTGGGATATAAGTAGGTAATTCATCTTCGTACAAATTACGCAAAAGATTCGCGATGTGTTATTTTAATTGAAGCACCCTCTATAAACTGACTAGGTACCTACTTCTTAGGCATGCTTTATAGCTCCTTACGTGTTGCTAATTAAAGTTAACCTTTTATAGTAGAATCGTCGAAATTTGAACGAAATACTGATGAACAAAAAATTAATTATATTCCGGCTTAGCTCAGACCTCTAACAGGTATAATATTGTGACTAGGCAGTGTGGGGTAGGCACCCCAATAGGCAAGAGGCTAGACAGAAATTTATGCATTTATTTATGCGTGACATTATGCATGTATTATACATATAAACCTTCCTCTTGAATCACTCCAACTATTTAAAAAACCTCATCAAAATCCGTTGCGTAGTTTTAAAGATCTAAGTGTACATAGGGACAGAAAGACGGGAAAAGCGTCTTTGTGTTATGCTATGCAGTGATGGTACAGTATAGCTAAAAAAAAATACAGGCTAAGTTCTACCATCATTATTTTGATTAATAACATCAAATAAATCGCGATAGAATCCGTTAAAAAATAGTTTTATTTCAATGTGTAAAATTACGACAATATCATTATTTTATGAGATAAATAAATAAATCGTATTACTGGTGTACATATTATTCGCTCTGTAATTAGGTACAGCGCCCCCCACCCTTTTGAGGGGCGAGATGTAGACACCTTGGTTCCCAAACCCTCCCATCCATCTCGAAACCGGAGATGGCCCTGGGTCAGCCGAGGTGAGAGGAAAATGCCTTATGGGGCCACCTTACACCCCATTTGTCTGAAATGTCCAGACAGCGTGCGGTTTCAGTCGGTTCAAATCCGACATAAACACCCCCGCTGGCCATAAAAAAAAAGGTTCTCACTTTCAATTAGGAAGATACCGATTATAAATAATAAACACAACTCGTGGGACATACACGATTTTTTTTATTTTTTATTAAGTATTACCTACCTACTTATCGCATTCGTTATGAAATTTTATTCGATTTGTAATAAATGATACATCATGACGGTTATCTCGGTCAACATTTCTTGCTTTTGTGTGCACCATCCCGATCCCCAGCCAAATTTAGAAGATTATGGCTATAGTCCCTACCACTAGAGTTCCCAGACAAACTGTACTTACTGTTAAAATATTGATATAAATACCCAGTACTTACTGTTAAAATATTGATCGCTGTTCAGAGCCATAATACCTTTTTTTCGTGCGGAAATCCTCTCTGATACCCACCCGCCGGCCAGCGGGCGAGGTTATGTCGGGCTTGAACCGTCTAAAACCGCACGCCGTCTTGATACCTAAAGAGTAAACGTACAATCAACATAGTTTTTTTTTTAGGAGTGTTCAAACCCCCACGGGTTTCACCCCATCGGTGCCGACGATAGGGTGGGCGTGTCGGAATCGGACCGAAATATAGTACAAAAAGTTTGAAATTTCTTTTGCACATAGTCAAAAATAATGCTGATTAGGTTGTTTTCAAAAATGCTATTCATTTTATTTCTCCGACCTTATTATACTTAATTTCTCATAAGTACAAATAGTTGAAAATACCTTTTTTTTTCGTGCGGATTATACTTAATTTCTCATAAGTACAAATAGTTGAAAATACCTTTTTTTTTTCGTGCGGATATCCCTTCGGATAACCCCCCTCTCCCGCCAGCGGGGGCGGTTATGTCGGGCTTGAACCGACTAAAACGGCACGCTGTATCGAGTCTTAACACGCCGGGGTGTAAGGTTACCCATAGAGCATATCCCTACAATCTAAAAAGTTATAACGTGATGAACGAAAATCACATATGTAGTCATAATTGAGTACGTATACTTATAGTAGTATTCGTATTTCCCTTTTCCACTTAATACGTTATCGAATTTTTGCACGATTTCCTTGTGTCAATGGTATTTAGGTTACACACGTACATATATGTACCCAAACATAACTAGGAAATTCATCTGTGTTACGTACGATGTTTATTTGTTACTCTTTCACACCGAAAACGGTTGGACGGGTCTGATTAAAATTTGGTAGGGAAAACAGATTATATTCTGGAATATAGAGCTAATTTTAATCCTGATAATATGTAGCTGTGGGTCGTGAGAACTGAACCTATATTTAACGCAGACGAAGCCGCGAGCATTAGCTAGTATTGTGTATAGCATATCAAAGCAGCTTAAAACTGTGTTAAAAACTTCATAGTTTGTCATACAGTTTTTACTGCTTCTGTAAAATTTAATTTCATCGAACAAAACGGTATAATTACTATTACTCCTCAATTATGACATGACATTTATTTTCTGTATCATAGGTACTGATTTGGCTTATAAAATAGTGTTTTAATGTCTGCAAACGTCATTTGACGACGTTGAGCTAGATTGAGACGTCCAGTAGCCTCAAGTCTATTTCCAGTTGCTTTATTGTTGTCGCTCGATACCATTCACTGCTGACGGATGTCGTGAACATCAGTACTAAGAACCTGTTAGAATATATTAGTTAGTGCTACTTCATGGATGCTCTCATTGTTGAATGTATTAAGGTTCATACACACACTCACGAGTGTATATCCTGAAGGCGTGTCATACCGCCTCATACCGCCTCATTCTGCCAGGTCCCTCTTGATTGATTGCGAACCTCTTCTCGTTAACCGGGCGCTTAAGGATTAAAATGAGATTCTGATGATGATAGAGATAAAATTTGTTAATCGGTTTTGGAAATCAGAACGAATTTAATCAGAAGTCAATGTGCTATCTGCATAGCACAAAGGGGGTTAACAGAAGAAAAAGGCGCTAAGAATGGAAGGCACTTCAATACCAACATAACGCTAGGAAAAAAAAAAGTTAGGTCTGTCTTGGTAATCAGAACGAATTTAATCAGAAGTCAATTTGCTATCTGCATAGCACAAAGGGGGTTAACAGAAGAAAAAGGCGCTAAGAATGGAAGGCACTTCAACACCAACATAACGGTAGGAAAAAAAAAGTTGGGTCTGTCTTGGAAATCAGAACGAATTTAATCAAAAGTCAATGTGCTATCCGCATAGCACAAAGGGGGTTAACAGAAGAAAAAGGCTCTAAAAATGGAAGGACTTCAACACCAACATAACGCTAGGAGAAAAAAAAGTCGGGTCTGTCTTGGAAATCAGAACGAATTTAATCAGAAGTCAATGTGCTATCTGCATAGCACAAAGGGGGTTAACAGAAGAAAAAGGCGCTAAGAATGGAAGGCACTTCAACACCAACATAACGGTAGGAGAAAAAAAAGTTTTGTCTGTCTTGGAAATCAGAACGAATTTAATCAGAAGTCAATGTGCTATCTGCATAGCACAAAGGGGGTTAACAGAAGAAAAAGGCTCTAAGAATGGAAGGCACTTCAACACCAACATAACGCTAGGAGAAAAAAAACTTGGGTCTGTCTTGGAAATCAGAACGAATTTAATCAGAAGTAAATCCATCTGCACAGGAGAAAGGGGGTAACTTAACAGAAGAAAAACGCGCAAATAAAAGGTACTTCCTACCTTCGCGAAACCCAAAAATGCAGTAGTATGCTACTAAAGTCTTTTTTAAGTTGCTGGCTAGTAATTACCAGGTTCAGTCGGCCCATGTGTTTCAGGATTGACATGTCAACTTAAGAAATATAAGTGATCGGGTGTTTCAATGTTATCAAAGAAAAGTTGAAAATACATAGTGTTTTTTTACGGGAAAGAACTATTTCTCATTCAGATTATTTTATTAAGATTCAAGAAATCCGAGACCTGTGGGAGACTTCACCAGAATTGACTATCACTGAGTCAATGACCAATTACTTAAGTACGCCCAAGTGGACAGGCTAGTCAGAGTCGACCTCGCAGAACCGCTCAGTCCACTAGATCCACCGCCACAAATCACCAGTGGATTAAACAGCACTGTAAGGTTCACTGTGATCTACCGATTGTCTAGGGAATCCTATGACACTTGAACATACACCAATCAAATTGGTGATGTCTTTAAAAGACACGCCAGAAGCACACGGAACCAACGGACTTGCATAGAAGGCTTAATGACAGGAAGCTCGTGAGTCGTTAGTTGTGTAAGGACTTAAGCAAATGGTGAGCTCTTGTACCTCGGATAGTGAAAGATGTGACGTGTATATGTACTAATTAAGCGAGACTTATTCATCAGGTAGGCTTGTCAAATGGATAATTGCTGTGATAGCTATGGCTTGTTAAGTCGTCTTGTGTGTTCAAACGATCCGATGGCTTCATGGGCAGTTATGGTTGAATGAGTTTATTTTATCGTTGTATTCAGAAGCTGCTTTTTTGGTCCGGTGGCATAAGTTGACGGTTTATCATAAGATCCTTATGACCAGCATGAACCATAGACACGTGCCGAGTCGACGATAACAGGCTTGCCCCCAATTGCGTATAAGCAATGCATATTTCATAATTTGAACGAATAGGCCATACATCACTTCCTACGCTCTTATGGACATACAAGCGATGTAGTTTTAAAATCTGTAGAAAACATAAAAAGCAAATCAGATTTTTTTTTCTATTTTAGTCATCGTCCAGTTTCAAACTCCAATCCAGAAACTTATTAACTGACAATAATAGGTACTCAACTGTAAATATCACAATAGTCTAAAAGTCTATTCATTTCTGAGATTTTCAATTTTGCGAACGCATTGTGCAAAAACATTGAATGGACAAAAAATGCTGGCACAGATTGCATAACCCACTCATTGACAGGTTTCCGTATTGGTCAACGGTAATTTTAATGAACGGGTTGAACTTGAGAAAGTCAAGAGCATAAAAGTGCGTTGGCTGGTGTATCAGGGTCACACTTTTTGCACCTCCCAAGCTACTCGTAAATGAGAAAAGTATTATCTCTGCTTTGTAACACGATAATTATATGGTGATTGAGTTAAAAACAGTAATCAATGCTAAAAGTTAGTGCAATAAATTGATGCTAGGTGTTTATTTGAAGTCATGATTGGATAATATTTCGCAGCTACTAAGAATGAAAATTGGTGACAAAGTTTAAGGAATTAGGTATAACACGAATACTTAAGAGCTCGAGGTGTATCTTTATATTGAATGCGTGAATAAAATAATTTAAAAATCAAAACGTTTTTTGATTTTTTTATTAATTATTTTATTGTATACTTTTTAGTTATCATATATACGAGTATATATTTCTGAAGTCACCCTTTCAAGCTCTTCATTTTGGTACACTACTCGATAAGTTTGAGTGAAAATATTATTTGGCAACATACATTTTAGCGCCAAAAGTCCGCCATTTTATCTTTTTTATCGCTTTTATTCGTTTTCGCTCTCAAAAACATAACCCTACTTCTGGCAAGCAAACGCTTGAACAGATCTTCATAAATTAAATTCAAGAACTAAAGAACTTCCTCCTTTTTGAAGTCGGTTGAAAACTGTCTCGATTATATCCGCTTTCAAAGGAAAAAATCTGCATCAAAATAGGTCTAACCGTATGGGAGCCATGACGCCACAAACAGACATCTTGTGTCTATATAAAACTCTTCTTTATGTGTCGGGGTTAAAAAATATTATAAAACGGCGATGAAATGTAGTCTTAGTGAAGCGAGTGTTGCAACTAGATATTTATACATGAACGACTCTCTGCGACACTTTGAATCAATCAGTCTTGATGCAGTTTTAAATGCATGTGTTTTCTCTTTCTGGGTAAAAGGTCCAATGAACTTGAAGGAATGTTAATATGTTGTGCGGAAGGCAGTTGTTACTTACTCTCTCATTTTCTCATTGCTGTGCTATATAGCTCTTTACTCAATATTTGTCGCAACGAGCATGTGAACTTTAAGTAAGATTTAAATATTTCGAAACTAACTTCCCAATTTGATTTATGCAAATCTGGTTACAAAATTTAAAAATATCAATTTGGTAACACAATACCTCTTGTTATCTTATCACCTTTTGGACCAACAAGATCTTTGTCTGCAAGAGATATCTTATTAGGAAGTCATAAAACGTCACTACTCATTGCCGTTGTCTTAGAAGAGTTACAACCTTGTGCCAATTTAATGTATTCTGTGATTATTAGCCCACTACAAAACAGGGAGAAGGTTCTGTGTGAAATCCCTGACATACACAAAGCCAAGGGAATAAATATGAACCTTTATATGATAGGGGGTTAGGAGGCATTGTTGGATGGCCGTGTGTTCCTCTAGGACATTTTTATGTATGTGCAGCAGTTATCCTTTACCACGAGTGTCGAATGATGTGTGACTTGACTTTCCTGTAGAATTTAGTTAAGATTTCATAGTAAAAAGTGGTAAAATTTTAAAAGAAATCTGTATGACATAATGAGCAAATAATTTGTTTATTAAGTATCAAACCAAATCTTTATAACTAAAATAAATAAATAAATATTCTATGACATTCTACACAGCGCTTTCTAGACCCAAAGTAAGCATAGTTTAACTAGCTTGTGTTATGGGTTCCAGGATGCGGATAAACATACTTATATACTTTTATTTTTTTATAAATACATACATATTATACATAGAAACACCCAGCCCAATGCAAATAGACATATTCATGCATACAAATGTTTGCACTGAGCGGGAATCAAACCCGTGCCCCCTGCGTAGCAGCGAATGTACTACCGCTACGCCACAGAGGCCTTCATATAACTTGCGGCTCTGGAATACTGATAACGTTCCCGCATGGGGTAAAGTGTAGAATAAATATGGACTACAGTACTGCCGGTCGTATTCTATCTTTATTTTTTATTTTTTTTTCGTGCGGAAATCCCTTCGGATACCCCCCCGCGTGCCAGCGGGGGCGGTTATGTCGGGCTTGAACCGATTAAAACCGCACGCCGTCTCGGGTCTACAGACGCCGGGGTGTAAGGTTGCCCATAGAGCATATCCCTCGCACCCGCGTGCAAAGCTTTTACCAATGTCATCTTAGCTGTTTTTGCATTATTGAGTAACCATGTCGGACGAAAACTTGGGACGAAACAGGAATCAAATAAACTCTTTCGTGTATATAATACTAGCTTTTGCCCGCGGCTCCGCCCGCGTAGATGTCGGTTGTCGCGACAAAACATACCCTATGTCCTTTCCCAAGGTCTAATCTACCCCTGTACCAAATTTCAGCAAAATCGGTTCAGTGGTTTAGGCGTGAAAGCGTAACACACAGACAGACAGAGTTACTTTCACATTTATATATTAGTAAGGATTATTTCAGATCATTGCAGTCGTTGTTCCTTTTGTGGAGAATGTTATATCATGATTAACATTTGACAATCAGCGTGTTTGAATGAAGTACCTTTTTTTTCGTGCGGAAATCCCTGCGGGGTCGGTTAAGTCGGGCTTGAACCGACTAAAACTGCACGCCGTCTCGGGTCTTAAAACGCCGGCGTGTAAGGTTGCCCATAGAGCGTATCCCTCGCACCCCGACTGACCCTGGGTCATCTCCGGTTTCGAGATGGCTCCCTCGGGTTTGGGAACCACGGTGTCCCCACTTGCCCCGGGGAGGGGGCTAGTCGCCCCGCCGTCCCAGTCTGCTTGACAGGTGGCCTTACCTGCCACCCCCAGGCCTGCGCTCATGGAGGACGGAGGTCGTTAAGCGTAAATGAAGTACCTAGGTACTTAACCCAAATAATTCTGCTAAGACGCAAGACTCTAGAGCTAAAAGTTTATGGAATAGTTGTTACTAAGTCAACTTTTATTGACTACCTATGTTGTATTCACAATGGATCGAAGTATATTGCATTTCTATGGATGCACACGTTAGGCTAATGCCAAGCGGAGCCATGTCGTGTCTTGTTACTCTTGCTGCACTTTGTTTTGGCTGAAAATTATATTACCTACCATGTAATAATCATCAAAGCCGCGGTAGCCTAGTGGTATGGGTAATGGACTGCTGAGACGAGGTCTCGGGTTCGATCCCAGGTTTTACCATGACACACACCAATGACTTTTCGATGCTTTTCGAAGTTATGTGTGTATTTATCGCAGGCTTATAAGTGCCCGGTTAATGGCAATAGGCTCGCCACCTATTACATTGGGACCTAAACATAAACTGGCGAAATGTGGTTGCTAGCACCTCTGCCTACCCCTACGGGGATAGGCGTGAGTTTATGTTATGTTATGTTAATAATCATTGTGCATTGTTTTATTTGGACAATGAAATTTAGTCTGAATTCTAATAATTTCTTTTATGTTTATATTCCAAGCAAAGTCAGATCTAACTGGTGGTAGAAATTTGATGACACCGTGCACGATTGCGAAAAACCCTCCATAGTAATCCAATTTCGGTTTAATTGCGTTCAGGGGTCAGCAAGTGCATAGCCGGGCAGGGGGATTGTGGTCGCAGCACTAGTGGGACCGGTGGGTGTCACGCGGTGCTGCGACGACAGTCCTCTTCTGATGAGGCCGTCAAGCTGAGTGCCACCATTGTTAACACGGTACGTGTATGTAATGGTGACCCTCTTTCCTGAGTCTTTACCTTCAACTTACCATCAGGCGAGGTGAAGTCAAATTGGCCTAAATATAAAAAAAAAGATGAGGTTTAAATTTTTTGATGTAATATAGCAAATCTTCAAAAAGTCAATGTTTGTTAATTAATTCGTATTTTATGCGCTCTCATTTGTGTACGACGCTTGATACTTCCCCTGTTGACGTCAATAGGCTCACCACTTGTTACCTGTAACCGAAAACTGCGAACTGTGGGTTTACTAGTAATATGTAGTTACTATGATCTTATTTAATGAAATATAAAGCAATTATTATGCTAAATTTTCCTATTATAGATATAGTTCGGAAAAAGCCAACATCCAGGACAGGATTTGTACTCGCGACCAGTCCCTTACATGGTAAGTACTCTGACCAACTGAGCTACCTGGACACTAACTGGATATTCGAATTATATTATACGTCGTACGAACTAACGGAAGAAGTTCCGTAGGTGGCTCAAAGAATTTCGAACATCCACGACGTGCCCAAGTAGCTCAGTTGGTCAGAGTATTCCCACTGTAAGGGACCCGTCGCGGGTTCGAGTACCGACTTCTGCGGTCTAATCTATATGATCTAATCTATTCTCCTTCTTTCAAAATACACATGCGTGTGTAAATACGAGTGAGATTCCCAGTCGCCTCGGGCACACACCTCTGACTTTTCGTCGTTATGTGTGTATTAAAAATGTTGAATATCGCTCGCTTAGTAATGTGCCTGGCAGGTGGTAATAGGGTTGCCCCCAATGTAATAACATTGGGACCTAAACATAACCTCTGCCTACCCCGTCGGGGATACAGTCGTGAAGTTATGTTATGTGTATATATAAAAATAAACCTATCCTGTTGACTACACACGTGTGTAATGTTAATGTTGTAACGGAGCGTAACGTTACGATACGTTGAAACGGTTGCAGAAAGCCGATTTTCTTAGTAAACGTTATTTCCAAACAATTGTTAGATTAAGTAATAGAATCTACGCGTATGTTGGTAGTGTTTATTGCTCGTAAAATTAATCAATATTTCACCATTTAGTTGCTAGCGCGTAAGCAGTCGCAACTTGCAACCAAGTTTCTCTGTTAACTCCAATTACATTTTTAAGCAATTATTATGCTCACTTTTCCAATAGATTTAGATCGAAGCCGCGACCAGTCCCTTACAGCAAATCTTTAGGAAAAGTAACATAACATAAACATAACATAACATAAACTCACGCCTATATCCCCGAAGGGGTAGTCAGAGGTGCTAGCACCCAAATTTCGCCAGTTTATGTTTAGGTCCCAATGTAGTACGTGACGAACCTATTGCCATTAACCGGGCACTTATAAACCTGCGATAAAGACACACATAACTTCGAAAAGCATCGAAAAGTCATTGGTGTGTGCCATGGTAAAACCTGGGATCGAACCCGAGACCTCGTCTCAGCAGTCCATTACCCATACCACTAGGCTACCGCGGTAGATAGGAAAAGTTAGCATATAAATTGCTTAAAAAAATAATGTTATTAATGTGGCGGAGTAATCAAAAAACAATGTTTAAAAATGATTGTAAAGTCATTCATTGTTTCCGTAGTTCGCAAGAATTACGGTAGATGGCTCCAGCGTCGCCTTGAGACGTATGTAATATATTGGAGAATTTCTCTGTTAACTGTTAGCCACTTTGCGTTGTTGTATTAGTAATTAGTATTATTGTATAAGTAATTCCTCTTAGTCTAGGAAATTAACACCATTTTCACTGTGTTCGCTGGCGTCACGGTCAAGCTAGCGTACACATGGCCGTACTCGAAAACGGCTCATTGTAAAGCAACAGAGCTTACACACAAAAATAGTGCTCTAATACTTCTCCCACTACGCAAAATTTCATAACGATTGCTCTTGTAGGAACAGAGATATTGAACAAGACTTTTCAATGACATTCGGAGCTGGCGTTATGGCAGCGTACACATAATAGTTCTTAAAGAAAGGAAACTTTTCTTTTAATAAATGCTATATGTATAAATAGTGCGTGAAATTCTGCCTCTATTAGTCTAAATACTTTATGCGAATTCGCAGTGGAATAATTAAAAAATCCATGTTAATTTCTGTTCATAGTACAGGTACAGATATGCTCAAAAGTGATTTGTCAAGTTTTTTAAAATACAGAACTAAAACTGAAACGTGAAAACTGAAAGTGATCGACCATGAGAGCTGCCATAAGACGTGAAAGCGCGAGGGAGAAAGTATTATAGTCTATTTCACATTAGCATTTGAAAATGTTCCATTCCACGCAAACCACCTTTTTACAGTCAAGCACATAAATAGGTAATCATTTTAATTTTATTTATGTCAAAACACATCATGCTAACTTATATTAGAAAATAACGCTATATCTCTGTTTATAATTTCACTAATAATTCATTTTGTTCGCGACTGTACGTCAATACATTTGTTCCTAGAACTTAACATAGATTTTTTAATTATTCCACTGCAAATTCGCATAAAGCAATTACACCAATAGAGGCAGAATTTCACGCGCTATTTATACATATAGCATTTATTAAAAGAAAAGTTTCCTTTCTTTAAGAACTATTATGTGTACGCTGCCATAACGCCAGCTCCGAATGTCATTGAAAAGTCTTGTTCAATATCTCTGTTCCTACAAGAGCAATCGTTATAAAATTTTGCATAGCGGGAGAAGTATTAGAGCACTATTTTTGTGTGTAAACTCTGTTGCTTTACAATTAGCCGTTTTCGAGTACGGCCATGTGTACGCTAGCTTGATCGTGACGCCAGCGTACACAGTGAAATTGGTGTTTATTTCCTAGACTAAAGAGGAAGAGTTTATTTTATTTTTACACTAATTAGGCAGTATTTACACCGAGTTTAATGGCATAGTAACCAACTCGATATAGCTCTTGTGTACGCTAACATAACGGACATGTTTAAGTCGGTTTCATCTAAAACTTGCTTTTTTGGTGTGGCATATCTTGACTTTTACGGGTGCGGCTGCCAACCCCTACGTGATGCGTCCTAGACGTGTCTTTGTAACACCCCGCGCACCTCTACCCCCCTCCTCCCTGTTACAAAGACACGACTAGGACATGTCGTCCGTGCTGTTTGTTCAGCACCCAAGATTAGTCACATCAGGCGTCATCACCACCACATACTTTATATCAAAGTACTCGAAGATAGGGCACTGACTCCTAAAAACAGTCGCTCACTGCTAATTCGCCTGCCTCGACGAAAGCACAAGTGCAACAGGACATGTGGTGAGATCGTGGACTTCACAGACCTCAGTAATTTTTACAAGGATAAAATGTAGTGTAGGTAATGTCCCTTGAGTGTATGCATATTTGCTAGCTTGTCCCGGCGGCCATTTGTCAGTAATCAGGGGCTAAAGGTAGGTCAAAATTACTATTAAAAATAATATAATAATAAAAAAATATATAATATAAAAAAAGGTACTATTATACTGTACTCGGGTCTTCAGACGCCGGGGTGTAAGGTTGCCCATAGAGCATATCCCTCGCACCCCGACTGACCCTGGGCCATCTCCGGTTTTGAGATGGCCCCCTCGGGTTTGGAAATCACGGTGTCCCCGTCTTGCCCCGGTTTGGGGGAGGGGCGCTAGTCGCCGGCCGGGGAAGCAGGCCGGGACGCCTGCTTCTGCTGGGGTGACAGGCGGCCTCACCTGCCACCCCAGGCCTGCGCTCGTGGAGGACGGAGGTCGACATTACAATATCCCCTCCAATTTATCTTTGTAAAAATAAGTAAGGTCTGTGAAGTCTGGGATCTTGGACCAATGTATTAAACAGTGAGTGTGAACGAGAACATAGTACGACTTCTGCCGTACAACACGACAGTCTTCTAACATCGCGATAGTAATGAGATCATCCTATCCTACTCCTATTAATATAATACATGTGAAAGTTTGTGAGAATTTTGAATGTTTCTTACTCAAATAATAATAATAATAACATCTCTTTATTGTACACCAAAGACATCACCACCACCAGACACCAAAAACACGAATCCGAAATACATTTTGTGGTACATACAATATTTTTTTTTATTTTTTTATTAAGAATATTAATAACCGAAATTACTAATATCCCCCCTAACCCCTCCAGCTAAGCTAAATTGCTTGTGTTAGGAGTGGGTTGGCGGCCTTATCGCTCCGAGGCAATCTCCTACAGGCAACCAGGCAACCAAATACGTTCAGGCAGCTGACCGAATCTGACTGAAATTTGTTTCAGGGATAGATTATAGTCTGGAACAACACATAGGCTTTTTTTTCCTGGTTTCCATGGGTGCCGGAACGGAGTCAGAATTCAGAGATTAGAGTTTTAATAATAAGGTCATTGCTTTAAATGCGTCTTTGTCGTCATGTGGTGAAACTTTATATTTAGTTGGATTAACATAATCTGGCACGGTAGCTAAAGATACGATATCTTGTATACATTCAATGCATTGTAAATATAGCTAGAGGATTGGACGTTTATCTTTACTTCTTTGTCGTTGTTCAATTATGTTTCTGACTTCTGACACAATTCTTTATTGACCGCGCTTGCGGCGTTTCTTTGAAAAGCAAAAATCAAACGTACAATAATTATATCATTATCATCTCCGTGAAGTTTTCTGTTTCTTCCGAAGCTGCCACCTCGGAGCCGGGTTCCGCTGTCCCCATTTTTCTTCTGCATATATTTAGATCGGAAAAAGAGAACATCTAGGACGGGACTTGAACCTGCGACTAGTCCCTTACAGGGCGAAACTTCTTCACTTTGAATCTTCAGCATGACAGACGCGTATTATCATCCCTTACGACGCCAACCAATACTTCCTAGGACTTCCCCTCCTACCCGTGCCCGGCATACAATAACTATTGTATAGCTGTAATTACCTTCAGGCTTATTAACTGTATTTTACTTTTTATGGTTCTGTACCCAAAGCGTAAACCCCTATTACTAAGGCTCCGCTGTCAGTCCGTCCATCTCTCACCAGGCTGTATCTCATGAACCGTGATAGCTAGACAGTTGTAATTTTCTGTATTATATTCTAAGATGATGTATTTCTGGTTGCCGCTATAACAACAAATACTTACTATAAACAAAGAAAAAAATTTTAACAACAAACGTGATATTTTGCTCGTTTTTGCTCGATATTGATAACGGCAACAGCTAGACGCTCGAAATATACACAGAATATTTAGTTATATATTCACTTTAAATTAAATAATTAAAATAAAACAAATATTTAAGGGAGGCTCCTATACAACATATGTGTTTTTTTTTGCTGGTTTTTGCTCGATATTGATGACGGCAACAGGTAGATAATGGCACGGAACCGTTCGTGTGGGAGTCCGACTCGCACTTGGCCGATTTTTTTATTTATTTTGGTATTTGAAAGTGCTTATACATAAGTAATATAATTAAGCGTCGCGAGCGAAGCGTTTTTGGTTTCAAAGTTGCATTTCAAACAAATGATACTCCTCCGAGACCGTTTGACCGATCTCGACCACATTTGCCACGGTGATCAAGTAGACATTACTGAGTGTCGTAAGGGGTCGAATGTCCAGATCGGTGCTCGAGGAATAATCACCGAAAAACCAAATCAATGGAAAAAGTCGACCGGTCACGTTGACCTATTGTTGGATAGGCAAATCTCGCTACGCTTAAGTTTGGGTTGATTGCGAAGCTGGTAACCGTCCTACTAATTATTATAGTGTGGATGCTTGTAATTTGCACAGAAACTTATTCATTTGCATATACCTACGCTGAAACAGAGTGGTGACCTCGCCGCGTCCTTGTAATTGTCTACAACTTGATTTGCTTTTATCAAAACTTAGAAGCGAATTATGAATAAACTTATGATTATTTATATTAGTATAAGCGGCTATAGCCCAGTGGCGTACGTAACGGACTGCTGAGACGAGGTCTCGAGTTCGATCCCCAGTCGCCCCGGGCACACACCTCTGACTTTTCGTAGTTATGTGTGCATTAATAAGCCGCGGTAGCCTAGTGGTATGGGTAATGGACTGCTGAGACGAGGTCTCGGGTTCGATCCCAGGTTTTACCATGGCACACACCAATGACTTTTCGATGCTTTTCGAAGTTATGTGTGTATTTATCGCAGGCTTATAAGTGCCCGGTTAATGGCAATAGGCTCGCCACCTATTACATTGGGACCTAAACATAAACTGGCGAAATATGGGTGCTAGCACCTCTGCCTACCCCTTCGGGGATATAGGCGTGAGTTTATGTATGTATGTCATAAATGTTAATTAACGCTCGCTTAATAATGTGCCCGGTAGATGGCAATAGGCTCGCCCCCTATTACATTGGGACCTTAACATAACTGGCGAATCGTGGGTGTGTAATACACCTCTACCTACCCCTTCGGGGATACAGGCGTGAAGTTATGTTATGTATGTTATATTAATATTGTCGAGTGAGGAACAGCGTGATAAGGGAACGTAGTGGTATGGCAGAAGATGTAGTGACCAAGATAAAGAAAGGGATGCTTAGACGGCTCGGCCATGTACGGAGGATGGATGAAAGGAGATTAACGAAACAGATTCATGAGGCGAGGGCTACTGGGTAACCCGGTAAAGGTCGACCGAGGCTTACGTATACCAATCAGATCGAGAACGTTTGTAGGAAAGGCCAGGTTAGAAGTACCTGTAATCGGCGTGCATGTATGAAAACAATTATGAAAGTAGAAGAAGCCAAAGGCGTATGCCAGGATCGTAGTAAGTGGAAAGATGTTGTCTCTGCCTACCCCAATAGGAAAGAGGCGTGACTATATGTATGTATGAAGTATTTCTTCACCTCTATTATCCAGACGATATCAACACCAAATAGAATGCAAGTTATGCGCTTGTAACCAGTTTCTCTCACTATAGATATCGTATCGTCCGTTATTTAGCAAGTTTTAGAGCTTGATTCGTACAAATGTGTCAACAAAATCGGCATACCAACTTAAAACACTCCTTTCTAACTTATTATTAAAGATTTTTTAACAGTTAATTTATCTGAAATCAGTTAACAACCTGTCTTTACCTTTAAACAGTATGTTCATTAGAGGCGGAACAAAATTATGCGTCGGTATGAAGGTCGCAGCGCTTACGGCATCTCGCTGCCAGGTGAATGGCCGTCTTGATGCAGGATTTTGCAATGTAGGGCCTGACGTCGCGTCGATGTTTGTTTACTAACTTCGAAACTTTTAGTTGTTATTGCTATACCTATTGGCTGAAAATGTAATCTTTAGTTTATTACTGAGCATAAAAACTAAATCTAGGTTGAGATTTCTTCTTAATTACAGTGTGGTTTAGATTAGATATTAATGGGACTTAGCTGCTATAATACTGTACGGTACTTTGTGTACATATTATGATATTTCAAACATTTATAGTTACGAGAAAACAATAATATTTAATAGGTACCTACCTTTTTTTTCGGGCGGAAATCCCCTCGGATACCCCCCGCCGGGCAGCGGGGCCGGTTATGTCGGGCTTGAACCGACTAAAACCGCACGCTGTCTCGGGTCTACAGACGCCGGGGTCTGGGGTTGCCCATAGAGCATATCCCTCGCACTCCGACTGACCATGGGCCATCTCCGGTTTCGAGATGGCCCCCTCGGGTTTGGGACCACGGTGTCCCCGGTTTGGGGGAGGGGCGCTAGCCGCCCCACCGTCCCGGCCTGCTACCTACTATAATACATTGGCCATATTTGACGTGTCAACCACGCCAGCCACACCAGCAAGCTGGGCAGGTGTCAGATCAGATGGTAATCACTCCTATAATTGCTGTATAAACGAAACCACAAGCGAAGTTTAAAAAAAACTTTTTTAAATATGCTTTAATAATAGCGTTAATAAAAAGAACTAATAATTTAAAATCAAACAAGCCGAAACTCGATGGGGTTGCGTCGATTCATTACAGAGTTCCTATGACCACCATCCAGCTCCATCATCAGATCCTGGTTACCATTGAAAGACAAACTACTCGTCAAGACGATTCAAACGAGCCCAAACTCGATGAGGGTGTGTCCTTTCATAGCGAAGTTCCTATGGCCACCTTCCAGCTCCAGCAGCAAGATCAGCACCATGTCATCATAATATTGCATTGTCATGCGATTTACACATGTATGCGAAATTTCAGCTCAATCAGTAGCCGGGAAATGGATCAAATTTAATTAGCAAAATACCTACAGTTTTTTCTAAAACTGTATTTTATGTGAGCCAGCGTCGAAGGTAAACTTCGGTTGTGTGGACAAACCTAGGGTTGTAGACCGACAAATTTACTAGTGGAATCGCTACGAAGCGAACCTTCAAAAGTTCGAAATGTATGGGAGAGACATTATTTGTCGACAAGTCACGTGTAACACCGAATGTCACTTTGTCTAGGCCCCCGGTGGCGGCTAAAGTCCGCCGGCAACCCTGGGGTTATCCTTTCGAGGGCTTACCCGGGGTGCCCGGTAACGGACCCTTGGGGAGGACACCGTGCGGTTTTAGTCGATACATGACATAACCACCCCCCGCTGACCGGTGGGGGGTATCCGAAGGGATTCCCGCACGTAAAAAAAAAGGCCCCCTATAAAGTTTTTTTGACAACTTTGTATATTATACGCAATGAGCATCCTTGATTGTGAACATTTAAAAAGAAGAGGCATAGATTTATAATCTCGCGATTCGCTTATGGGCTCGGGTGCCATTATGTGAATTGGGCATTATACGACTAAACGTTTTGAATTCATCATCTTCATAATCACATGTCTGTTATTAATTTGATATAATATGTCATATTTGATACGTTCGAAATGTTTTATTAAATCAGTGTTTGTTGTGTTGTGGGTTGTCGATGACAAACATCGGGACAGGTGTAATTAAAACGAACAAAGAGTAAGTGGACCTCCAGCTCCGAGGTTTCAGATGCAACCGGGCACAATGATAAGATGATGATGACTTAACCTGAATTATCTAATTTCTAATTATGTATAGATTTAGATCGGAAAAAGAAAACATCTAGGACGGGACTTGAACCCGCTACCAGTACCCTTACAGGGGGAATGCTTTGACCGACTGAGCTACCTAGACAAGTCCCAAATATTCGAAAGTCTCCGATATATTATATACGTCTTAAGGCGACGCTGGAGCCATCTAACGTAATTCTTGCGAACTACGGAAACAATGAATGACTTAACAGTCATTTTTAAACATTGTTTTTTGATGACTCCGCCTAATCCGCCTAATTCTCTTTTTCCGATCTAAATCTATTGGAAAAATTAGTAAATTGCTTAAAAATTTAATTGAATTCTAATTATGTGTTAAAACCATCAAAGTTTTCAAACATTATTTCACCTTCTTAACATTCTTTGGTCTGTATCACTTCTGATCTAAAGATACACTTTGTTTTTAAATAAATTACATATTATAATTTAGAGAAAGTTTCTAAGAGTAAGTAATCGACAATCGAGTTTGAATATCAAGATTTACAAATTAACACATTAGTTCGATTTAACTTGCTTTTACTTTTGGAATCTTGTATTCAAATAAATCAGTTTCAGATCAAACATTTTGATGATGCTGTGACCACAAAGCATTGATGCCGTTCATCTGATTTAGCATCTATAAACGTCCGGAAGACGGACTGTTGTGAGTGTTCGTCTGCTGATAAGTTTGCTGTAAAATTAACCGTCTGTAGTTCACGCACTTCGTGTGTTGTTTGCCCGAGTATACCTATTTTTATCATTGATTAGACGATGCCCGCAGCTCCGCCCGCGTGGTGTTCCCGTTCCCCACAGAAACCTGTTCCCGGGATAAAAAGTATCCAATGTGTTAAACCAACAAATGTTCTATCTATTTCATTTATTGTTAAACGGCTTACGCGCGATTGAGTAGGAAGTAGGAATGACCAGCGTTTGAGCACTATGTCACCAGCTCAGTGATAATGTGGTCGACAAAGGAACACGCTTGCTTAGAAGAAAACTATTCGCTCCTGACGCGAATAGGTTTAGTTTTCCAGGAACACAGGCTCAGGCAGGGAGCACCGTCACTAATATGGTACAACTGAGGCAACATTACATATCTGCAGCGCCATCTAGCGAAATCGAGCCGAACTCCTTCGTAACTATTGATTCTGGATCGCGCAATGGCAGTTCTTACGTCGATTACTATCTAACATCCTAATATCAACCGGTGGATCTGGCCTACCAACATACTTAGCCTGGTCGGAAGAACATCACACCCCGTTTCTCCATACAGCAATATGACATAGGCTACTTTCTACTCCAAAAATCTACAATGCACAATGAGACATGAGAACCCGCATAATACAGGCCATTATTGTATAACATGTCGTAGACCTATACATGTATCTACGAGAAACATGACGAGTAAAAAGAGTTGTATTTCATTCTCGATCTTATAAGCCATTGTTAATACGAATGGTGTCACTTGAAGCGTGTTCGCTGAATTTAATCCTATTTTATTTGGATCATTCGATTTGGACGTGTCAACCCGTGACTACGTCTACGCCGTAGAACTTCATTGGACGTCTGCAAAAATGGAGACGAGTTAGCGAATGAGACGTTAATATCTATGCATAAATATATCATATCATCAGTGCGTGTTTGACGTGAAACGTCTATTGATGCGCCTCCGTGGTAAATATACCGTAACGGCATAACGCTCTTTTAAGATCTGTCCAATTTCGATACATCTATTGGACGTCCCTTGACGGTCATATTTATTTATTCTACGTTCTAGAACTATTTACGCCTTGAATCACAGAAGTCACTAAATCGGCAAACAAGCACTTAATATCTAGTTTGATGATAAGCAGCTGCCACTATAAACGTTGTTACCCTACGTCCCTTGCCAAAGGTCACCATTCACCACTGCTCACCAGCAGAAATACGACAATCAGCCACTAGTGTTGTTCAAATGTCGTTTTATGTAGGGTACTTCACTAATTGGAAGGTTCGAAATACCAACGAGAAATCCTGTAAAGTACCTCCATGTTTCGAAATCGACTAAAACTTCACTAACTAAATATAATCAAATGTAAACTGTGTCCTATTTAACAACAATAGGTAACAATAGAACCAAATGAAAAGTGATATGATACTATTAAAAGGTCATTTGGGCTGGCCCAGTGTGGCTTGATCGTGTGTACCTACACTGTGTACAAAATTACATACAATTAACACACCCATACAGCTCAAGGCCAACCGGTTGGTGCATCATGTGTTAGACGTGTCCATATTAACGTGACATATTCTTAGAAGTTTATTACATCCTGACCATTTTAGTTTAATTTCAATTTTTGACTTTGTCTTTGACTTAGTAACTGAAACAACTAAGCTAAATTACTTATTATATGAGTCGGTTCACGTCGGTAGTGTAATAGTCAGATTCCAAACCCGGGACCTCTCGATCCTAAGGCCGACCCCTTAACCCCATTAAGCGAAGTATATAAGGATGTAAACGGCACAAGAGGAGATGAAGATCTAGCCTAGAAGAGATCCAATCAGAAGATGGATGGCCACTAATGATATGTGAAAGATGATATGCCCGAGAAGGTTTAATGTTGAGAGGACTGCAAGAAGAAATTAATGAAAAAGCATATAAATTGTGGCGCCGACCTTAAAAGTAAAATAAATGACTAGTAAAGTAGTGAGAAATGAGGAGTAGATTTGCGACAGTATACTCAAACGCGACGTGCAAGTCTACTGATAATACCGGTGTAGCGGGTGTAGTAAGCACATAAGGCCGGAACGGCGGGGCGACTAGCGCCCCCCAAACCGGGGTAAGACGGGGAAACCCTGGTTCCCAAACCCGAGGGGGGCATCTCGAAACCGGAGATGGCCCAGGGTCAGTCGGGGTTAGGGAAATGCCCTATGGGCAACCTTACGCCCCGGCTTCTGAAGACCCGAGATTGCGTGCGGTTTTAGTCGGTTCAAGCCCGACATAACCGATCCCACTGGCCGGCGGGGGGGAATCTAAGGGGATTTCCGCACGAAAAAAAAACGGTACCTTTTTTATTACGTGCGGAAATCCCTTCGGATACCCCCCCGCCGGCCAGCGGGGGTGGTTATGTCGTGTATCGACTAAAAACGGGGTACCGTTACCGCTATAACAATAATACAAGTAGGTATACCATAAGATTGGCAAGTTGTAGCAATCTTAGTTGCCAAGTATAAGAAGAACTTTAAGCTTGCGACGAATGCTTAAAGTAATTATTCTTAGGCAGGGCACCTACACACCAACCAAACACAGACAAATTAGAGGAATTCGTCAATCATTACCTTATTATCATACCGCGTTATGATGAGGAATTTCACTACTTTAGTTTTCGTCATGCCATCCACACTAATTCGCGTTTGTTCATTAGGCGTTTGCTTAGTGTGTACCTGGCATTAAGTGCAACATAGTATGATACCTAATTAAGTCCTCACGCTATCACAGTCGTCAACGTCATTCTTATCAGTCAGTCGTTAGCACGGTTTGGTTTGTCTACATCGTGCGCGCGTCGAACCCCTGCATAGTTAGATACATCACAAAATAATTGGTCGAGCCTGCCCTAGGTCAGGGTTTCTCAAAGTTGGGTGGGGTGCGCGACAAAATATCATGAAAGCTGTCCATGATTCGATACATTTTCGAAACAGAATTTCTCGGACACAATGAGAAGCAGACAAACTGAAGAAATCACATTATCATCGAAGCAGTCTTTAATACTTTTTTAGATAGCAAGACAAGCAAAGTATCTGCAGCACTCAGCCCCTCGTGTCAATCTAAGAGTGAATTTTGATATCTCGTCATGCTAAAGCTAGATACAGGAATCGACTGAATAATGAATCTAAATTAAGATTAAAATGGAGCAAGATTGCTCTAGGAATCGACTTCATTTCATGTAAAAAGCAAGACACCCGTCATATTAATTTACTAGCTCATACGCTGATACGTAAGTCTGACTAAGACCTTTCTAACAGAAAAACAGCATGAAAATCTGTTCATTACTTTATGCATCCATCACGAACAAACAGCCAAATAAACATCAATTCCAAAAAAAAATTTTTGTTTTCAGAATTGTTAATTTAACATAACCCAAGTATCTTTTTAAATATCTCCAAAGTACAGACTATTTTTCAATTTTATGAGTATGAATAACTTGGCTATGCTCTTTTGCATTTCTTATTGAAATACATACCCCATTTTATCATTAGTCAGTTTTCTTAAAGGTATTCGTCGCTGTCTGGAATGCCGAGTAGGGGTCGTGAAGCTATAACTTTGGGAAACACTACTCTTGGTTACAGCCTAGTTCTGGAATCAATAATCTGTTAACATAATAGTCCACATGTTTAGATTACCGAATAACCTTGGAATTAATAGTTGTAAACAAATCTGACGCGCTTACTAAATTATCGCATTCATAATAAATTATAGTATTGCTTGCAGCCATACTATCATTTTTTACATATATTTGTCACACAAATCGTTGCTATTTGCGATTGCGATTGTTGCGAGGAAATCGCTTGTCCTGGTTCGGACATGTAATGCGTAGAGATGAAAGTAATATCGTAA
The DNA here is from genome assembly GCA_946251805.1 of Cybosia mesomella. Lineage (NCBI taxonomy): Eukaryota > Metazoa > Arthropoda > Insecta > Lepidoptera > Erebidae > Cybosia > Cybosia mesomella. The sequence goes on from OX276396.1 coordinate 3,424,986, forward strand.
GGAAGGCATTAAGTATGGAAGTGGACGGTTACAAGGGGAGAGGAAGACCTAAGAGGTGATGGATGGACTGTGTGAAAGAGGATATGGTTAGGAAAGGAAGGGAGTGAATGTTGAGATGACCACAAGCAGAGATGAATGAAAAAAAGCACACATGTTGCGCCGACCCCAAATAAATTTTGGGATAAGGGCAGGAGGATGATGATGATGATGATTTGTCACACACATTTTGTTTTAGTCTCATCATCATCCGTGCGTCAGTCCCGCATCTAAACCTTGCTTTTTAGAACTCGGATCTGCTCTCCGCTATCTCCGCCTGATGTAACTTATCTTGACTTTATGGGAACTACAGCTGTGTGAGCCCCTGAACTGCCCCTATGAACCTAGAGAAGCAAGTCTGAGTCAGAGCCTCGTCCATTAAGCAGCTGTACCGACTCGCAGGTGAGCTTTGCTTGTGACCCAAAAATATTAGTGGGTCCGTACACCTATTGTGGTTTAACCTGACTAGAGGAAATCAGTTTCGTCATACTGTCACATATTAGCACCAATCACATCGCACAAAAATATGACGTCATAATTTTCAACACAGAACAAGGCCTATAAGTAAACATCAGTTGTAGGCAATCCCGTTGCGAATTTTGCTGAATATCCGAATGCCTTGGTGATTTTACTACACATGTCTGTAATTTTTACGGCACGGCACGGTAATTCAAATGTTGATCACCTAATAACAAATTCTAATAAAGCGTTTCATAGCTCACTTGGACCGTTGCCACTTGAAAAAATTTCGGTATTTCTTTGGGTTCTAAATAAACGTTCGTGGGGAAATGATATCTTTCTTCCAATTTAGAACATAATATAGGATTTTACATATGAAATCAAGAATGTGTAGGTAGGTACAGGAAGGGGTGTAGAATCCGAAGAACACTTCGAGGCCCAAGTCAACCTCGCCTGCTAGTTCTACTCTCGGGGTTGGGTAGTCAGACAGCACTCGTTCTGATAAAAGTCAACAAGCCTATCAAAACTATTAGCAGCCCCTAGCGGGATTGTATTATGAGTTCCGAGATCCGATTCTCAGCACTCCATGGATTCACCGTGCGGTCGCCGGGTCCATAGCGTGGTACAGAGAGGAACACCATGACGGCGACTGGGACTTGCGACCCAGATGTAGGTTTAGGGTGGCCACCTTGTGATGCATCAGCGCTCACCTCCACCGTCAGTAGTGTTCCCCCCCCTACCTATCCAAATTTGGTAAGATCCTAACAATGCCGCTTTTGATATACGTTTTAATAAAGAGCTTACTGAAGCTCTTGGCAATCCGAGGTCTTTAAGTAAGTTGTACAGGGATTTAGCTGGAATTCCCCTTGCTCCTACTTCTACGGCATAGAGTTTAACCACGTAGCCGTTTTTGGTTAACTCGTTTGTCAAATCAAAGTATTTGTTTGTCTTTATAGCGTGGTCTTTAGGTATATTAGTTTCCCACGGTACTGTGAGTTCTACAAGCACTGCACGCTTATGCGATCGTGAAAAAAGGAATATGTCGGGTCTGGATGATGAGGCACAGATATCCTCCGGTATCCTATAGTGCTTCTCATACGTGTCTACGAGTATTGTCCAGTCAACGGCAGCTATCAAAATTGAATATGGCTTTTGAGGTGATTTCTTTGAACAGCCTTCCTTTACAAACGCAATGTCATGTCTTTGGTTTGTGGTTAATCCTTTTTTCGCTCTAGCTACCGCCAAACTTACAGCCTCACGTATGATTTCTAATACCTTATCATGACGGCGCGAGTAATGACCCCGGTCTAATAGCGTTTTACAACCCACTAGTAGGTGCCTAGCCGTACCAGTTGCTTCACCACATGAGTTACATGTTTTGTCTGTGGCTATTCCCCATCTGACCAGATTACTTTGGTCTGGGAGGGTCAACTGGAATGCATTTAGGTAAAATTTAAGTAAGGCCGGTGACCAGTCGTATATTATGGTACGCCATTTTAAGGCTATGGGAATACAAAATTCACCTAGGGTCAACCATTCGTTTTGCATTTCTAGGTTCATTGCGTGCACCTTATAGGTGTTGTTTTCGTCTGCTTGAAGAAAAGATTTTGTTATTTCTTTATCTGTTTGTCTCTGAATATTACCTAGACCTACTCTACCAGTCTGCGAGCCTATCATGAATCTTTTATGGAACTGGAGGCGTGATTCGAGCTCCGATGCATTTTTATCTTTTGGAAGGACTTTTACTATTTCGTCTTTAGATTCCGATAAGACGTGCATTTTAGTTACTCTTAGGTGATTATAGAGTTCTGATGGCTTCTTAAGCGTCATTCCAAAATTATTCGCGGATCTATATAGTGCCGACGGGTCGGCCGACTGTGCTAGCCCTAGCCACGACTTCAGTGTCTTCGTGACACTCGCATCTAGTTTTTTGAGGAGGCTCTGGTTTATATCATATATAAGAAACGGCCAGTTAAGACGCGAGGTTAAATAATTGTCATAGATCCAAGCTTTTTTAACATTACTTATTGGTTGTTGGTCTACCTTTTTTAAATCGATAATGAAACTATCAATTAATTCGTCCAAAGCTGGAGTGCAACCTCTGTTGTCAATCTTTCTTCCGAGGAATTTAAAAGGCACGGTTTCAGATATAGTTGAAACGTTTTCCCCGCCTATACTAAGCCCTGGGTCATATGAAGTATACCTGGTACCCCGCCTACCCTGACATAGACAGTAGCATTTGCTAGGTTTTGCTCTCATTCCATCTGTCCATGTACAGAAATCGTCTACTCTACGCAGTAGGTCCTGGCACTGCTTTGGGTTACGAGTCAGTATTGCCAAATCGTCCGCGAATGCGAGGATAGACTCCGTATATTTACCGTTTAGCTTAAACCGATAGCCCCACTTCTTGTTGTGTGTGGAAATGTTGTCTATTAAAATATTTATTACTATATTGAAAACTATAGGTGATAAACAGCAACCTTGGAACAAACCCACATTATAATTTAAAGGTTGCGTGTATCCATCTTTGGTATTAATCACAAACTTTAATTTACCACAATAAGAGGATATTATTTCCCAAATGATGGACGGAAAGTGATACCATTTTAATGCAAACAACATAAGCTCGTGTTGTACTGAGCCAAAAGCGTTTTCTAGGTCTATCCAACAAACTGTTATTTGCTTTTCATTTGATCTGGCATCTTTTAAACTTTCCGCCAGTAAAGAATTGTGTTCCAGACATCCTGAAATTCCGGGTAGGAACCCTTTTTGGTGGTTTGGTCTGAAATAGTTATTATTGATCATGAAATTTGTCATTTTAAATTGAAGCCATGAGAAGAAAATTTTGGAAATTGTATTGGTTAATGCTATTGGTCTAGCGTCTTTTGGACTAGTTACTATTTCTTTCTTTGGAATGAGCACAAAATTAGCCTTGCCGAAGGCCGCTGGGACTTCTTTACTCGACCAGATCCTATTGAATATGCTTAGAAGATGTTTACGTACCGATGGGCATTTTTTATAGATAATGTAAGGTATGCCATCAGGCCCTGGGGCGGTTTTTGTTGGTTTCTTTTTGATTTGGTGTTCTATTTCGTCTAAGCTAGGTGGATTACAGTCAAATGTGAAATGAGGGCCTAATGGTTTTTGCGCGTTTGGTTTACTGTATTGTTTTTCGTATTTAGGCACCTCATAATTACTTTTATAGTAGCTATGGATCTGATCGTTACTTAGCAAGTAGCCTATCTTGCTTTCTGTCGCTAAAAATATTCCTCGAGTATATTGTGCACTATAAAGAACAATTTAAAAAAAAGTTGATAAAAATATGGCAGTACAAGACGAAACGTTTGGAACACAAGTTTACTATGTACCACGGCCAAACAGCCCAGAAGCAGTATATTCTACAATCAAATATTTTCTCTTTATAATATTAGTATAGACATACATACAGTCACACCTTTTTTTTTTTTTTTTCGTGCTGAAATCCCTTCCGATACCCCCCGCCGGCCAGCGGGGCGGGTATGTCGGGCTTGAACCGACTAAAACGCACGCCGTCTCGGGTCTACAGACGCCGGGGTGTAAGGTTGCCCATAGAGCATATCCCTCGCACCCCGACTGACCCTGGGCCATCTCCGGTTTCGAGATGGCCCCCTCGGGTTTGGGAACCACGGTGTCTTGCCCCGGTTTGGGGGAGGGGCGCTAGTCGCGCCACCGTCCCTGCCTGCTTCTGCTGGGGTGACAGGCGGCCTCACCTGCCACCCCCAGGCCTGCGCTCATGGAGGACGGAGGTCGTTAAGCGTCCAATTGCTATACCTTTTGCTTATTTTACGTTCAATATTTTAAATTATTATTCACTGGCAGGTATTACTCAGGTCTTCTATTATTTGTTGAAGTTTAGTGTGAAATCTTGCGCACTTTTTATCAGTTTATTGCTTCAAGATAAGAGATACAGTAATCCTATATTATCCTAACATTCACGCGCTTCCAGTTATCAGGGACATTATAAATATCTGGCGTGTTCTTGAGTTTTTATTATAATCCACGAACTATTTTATTACCCCTGCCATTAAAAGAGTTTTATATCCCGTTTCCTCCTCTTCAAATACAATACTTATATTTAATTTGATACATTGCGAATGTTTAAAGATGATACGCATGTCTTTATTTTTATACTGTACTCGCTGATCCGTCCTGGATTCGCACGGGAAAAATTGCCGGTTCCCGTGGAATCTTCGAAACAAAATGTATGTAAAAAAACACTTAACATAAACACATAACTTCACGCCTGTATCCCCGAAGGGGTAGGCAGAGGTGTATTACACACACCCACGATTCGCCAGTTATGTTTAGGTCCCAATGTAATTAGGGGGAGAGCCTATTGCCATCTACCGGTCACATTACTAAGCGAGCGCTAATAAACATTTATAATACACACATACCTACGAATAGTCAGAGGTGTGTGCCCGGGGCGACTGGGGATCGAACTCGAGACCTCGTCTCGGCAGTCCGTTACGTATGCCACTCGGCTATCGCCGCTACGCAATAAAAACAGTTAGGTAAAATTGACTACCTAACTAAATTTTAAGTCAATCTATCGACTCCTTACTGAGTTGGGAGACCACAAAACACGGATGCTGTATTTTCATAAATGGAGTATATTGAGCTCCACTAAGATCTACGGAGTACAAGCCAACTTCACCTGCAAACGGCTCTCGGGGATAGAGGTAAGATGGCGGACGCTCCCGTAAAAGTTAAAATGAAACCAACTCTGGCAAATACATAGTAGGAGAGCAGATCCCCCAAAGTGCTTTCCAAAGCTGTGGATGCAATTAGGAGGATTTTCGCTGGCAGGGCACATAGCTCGGAGAACCGATGGCCGATGTCGCAGAAAGGTTCTTGAGTGGAGACCACGGACGGCAAGCGCAGCGTAGGAAGGCCTCCCGCAAGGTGGACGGATGACCTGGTAAAGAGCGCAGGGACTCGGTGGATGCAGGCCGCTACACACCGATCCAAATGCAATAATAGCACCCTACTTGTTGCCTTCCTAAATTTTTTTTATATACAAATCTTGTCTTGACAATAGCGAACACAAAAAAAAAGAATTATCCAATTTGGATCCAACTGTTGCGCAGGAAATATATACTTTTGCCGTTCTGATATTATCAAATCGTATCGTTACAATACATACAAACTATATCAGAGAACCTTCAAGGCTTGACCGATAGATGTATTGTCAGGCTAACAATGGCTAGCCGTCCGTTCCACTGGTCAAGACATGCGAAACATCATTGCTTTGTTTCATTCACCAACGTGTTTTTCAAGTCGTACTGCGAAACACGAAGAGCCTTTTAGATAAGTCCCCTTTTGTTTCACACTTTCACTAAAAGGATTAACATGTATTATACTCGTATTACATTTTCGAGTTAAGCTTTCTCTCCAAAGAGGTGTGGCGATACCACATACACCCAGCGCCATCTAGCGACAACAAGTTGAACTACTTTGAGACGACTACGTCACTACCAATCCTGAATCGCGAGAGTGAAGTTCGCGCGCTGGTATAACATATATACAACATCCCAACGACAACCGTTGGCCGCGGCCCGCCAGGTGTGACCACCTTGCCTGGTCGGAGGATCCTCCCTTTAGTTGGAGGAACATCACACTCCGTTCCTCCACAGAGGTTTCGTTATAGTCAATACGAAATAGAATTACGTTTCTATTAATTTCTTCTGTGTAATCTTTAACTAGGTATATTGAATTACGGTCTGTATTTATCAGCTAATTCTTTATTAAACGCTAATAGAATTCTGTTCTACATCGAAACAACATTCCCAAGCTTTATGTTAACTTGTTTGAATACAGGTTTGGTATCATCGTCGAACTATTTACTTTCGACGAGAGTGTGTTCCTTGTTCGCGTCAATTATTTCTGCAGTCGCAGTTTGCGGTTTACTGTAGGTACACTTGTATCCTATGATCTAGAAATATCTAGCACTTGTTATGAAATCTAGCCGACCGTTGGTCACGTTTACTGTTAACTATTTATTCTAGACCATTGGGTTATTTGTGTAACGGCTGGTAACACACGGTTGCTAACAAGTACAGTCGTTATGTCGGATATTTAAAGTATTATTTACAAGTGGACAGTAAAGACATAATATATTTAACAGCTACTTGCATACCGGCATTGATAGATGGCGTTAGAATGTTGCGTGTGTATGATTGACATCGCATGCTGCAAAAAATATTGTGACATAATTTAAGGTGTCAAGGCTGAGCTCCAATTATCTTCAGAGTTCCGTCCCTTAAGTATAAAGAGAATCCTTATAGAATCACTTCGTGTTCCATCTGTAGGTTGATACAAAAAAAAACTGTAGGTATATTTGTAATGTCCCTTTTTTCCCAGGCACGCGTAACAAGTACTTAGTTCTAACCATTTACTTGAAGGTGAAAAATGCAGTTAGGCAAATTTAGTCACACAATATCCCGCTATTAAACTATAATTAACAATCCATTGTCTTTGGTTAACTGATTATGTGCAAAGATAAAGAGATTTGCTAAATTAACTGCCTCAACGAGGAAGTGCCTACCAGCATCCTCTCACTAAAGATTGACCTATAGTTAGCAGTATTAATTATGCTGCATATCGTACAATTTGTGAGAGTACTGGAGGCCCTACCTCTTCCTATTCTTTCTCTCATTCTCTTTTCCCTCGCTGCTTTCCCTTTTTTTACGTGTTGAAACACTCACTAATAGCAACATGATAATGTTAGGTTCTACAAACGTTGAAAAATGGTTCATCTACAGGAGCTGGACTATCTACTTCTTTACTATGCATACTCATGTATGTTTATGTATACTCATGCCAATATATCTCTGCAGTGGCAGCAAACGTATATTGCACCATATTCGTCAACTATATTCGTTGATTTTAAGTGATAGGCTATTGCTGGTAATCGCGCATACTTTTATTGTCCGCTAGGAATAGTCCTATACTCATCTCTGTCATCTAGTACGTTACCTACGGCAAGAGATTAGGGGGCGGTTTTATTCTTCTTCGCCGGGAACCACTCCCTGTGACACTTGACAGACAAAATCGAGGTTAGTAACCAACTCAATTTAGAATACTGTTATCGCTTAGAATGAGACGAGCTCTTCATAGGCAGCTCTCTACGACTCGTAGTTTTTATTGCATGATTGTCGTTTGTCATCTTGGGAGCAGCAATTACCCTGTTACTTCGACTGTGGCGTATTCAGTTAACCTTTGCTCGACTCAAACCTAATTGCCATAACCTTGTTGCTAATATTTTTACACAACATTATTGACTTCTAAAGAAGGTATAATTATCTCAGTGGCGTGGAATGAAGTCCTGAATTCAAATTCCTGGGTTGGGTGAAGCGTTATTGAGATTTTGAGAAATTGTGATGTTCATTGATATGGAGGAGGCACAACTCCCTTCGTATCTTTTTTCCATTCTCCTAAAGAAAATGAAGGAAGGATTTAGCAACTAACTCTAGTGTTCCGAGCGTTCATTGACCACAGTAACCGCTTACCTTCAGATATACCACATTCTTGTATGCTATCTTAGTGGTACCTCCAAGAAAAAAGATCTCAGAAAAATAGTATTACATATGATGTATTTAGAAGCTACGCTAAATAGATTCGTGAAATATAGATTCGACCCAAAATCCATACGAGGTAACGTTTCACTAAGAATGTTGATTACATTAAATTGCATACGTTTACGATACCATCTATCGATTTCACACCATTATGTGCTAAACTGCAGGCAATCGCTTAATGTCCCATCCTAAAATACTTTTGTATACGTGGATCATCCAGATTACAAAATTAAGTGTGGAAAGACTTCATGCGCTTTATAGGTTTATTCCAAAGTTCTAGGAGTTCTTATGTAACTCGAAGCATACTGCTCAGTACCTTTTTATATTCCATCATAAATTCCCAAATACAATCAAGTTCAACAATTGGTTCCTAATTGCTGCTGTAGAACGAGTTATATCTTATAACACAATTTATAACTTAAAATGCATATACATATAAATAATCTTATCAAAGATTGATTAAGATTTCCAAAAAATATTTATTAGTTGTTTTCAATTAAACAAGAGCTGCTCTAGGATTGGAGATGTTAATTGACGCTAAAACTAAAACTTGTTCAAGCAACAAGTAGGAGAAAGCAGAGCTAACATGTCAACATAATGTAAGTTTATGCTTCAAACACGAAATAATAATTATTACGATCAAATTGGGAACATGTGAAGTTCTGTGCTAAAATACATTAGTTGTAATTTTGCCGACAAATCAATACTCTTCCGAATACCCTAATAAAATACCTGAGTTAGTACACAATACCAGTATTGCGTAGTTAAAATTACGTAACAAAAATTGTGTTTACTACGAGGAAAATAGTTCCAGCGAAAATCTTAAACAAATTCTTTTGCAAGCAAACAATGGCAGGTTATCAACAGCTATTTTTAAACTACACATGTTTGAAACAGAGAGCAGTGCACTGCTCTATTCATACATAATAATAACCAGTTGCGGTCGGCTATCGGTTTTTGGTCATATCTCCGGTTCTAATTACCCAATTGCAATCAAACATACGGTAGATTTTAAGTCTGAGCACGACCTTCCTAATTGAAAAAACTGCAACGAAATCCGTTCAATAGTTTTGTTGCAAAATTTTTCATGTAAGTACAGATTCGTTCATTTAACATAAACCCAATTATTTATTTTTAAATATCTCCAATGTACAGATATAACTAATTTACAATTTTATAATACTGCCGACCGCAAGCTAAAAGGCGGCTTAGTGACTTCTGATCAATTTTAACATCTTTATGTATCAATAGCAATTTTTTTCCACTAAATTCTTAAAAATATATCCATCATCTGATAAATGATAACTTAATTACAGATTTATGGAAAATACTAGCATAGGTTATAAAATATGCCTTCATTTTGGTATTCGAGGGGATATACGCACGAAAAAAAGGTACTATAGTACTTATAGGTCTAAATATGTCACTAGATTCGCATGCAAGGGACCAATGGAACATTTTCCTGTTGAGACTTGAAACAGAGGAGATAATTTATTTGTTGTTATAAAATTCAGCCGAAATCATGGAGTTTTATGTTCAAGACGTCATATACGTATTTGAAGGAAAGATGTGAATTCTTATTTGTCGAATATTTTTTCGAAGTCAAAATATAAATAATAAATATTCTACGACATTCTACCCAGCGCTGTCTAGATCCAAACTAAGCATAGTTTAATTAACTTATGTTATGGGTTTTAGAATGCGGAAAAACATACTTATATACTTTTTTTTGTAAATACATTCATATTGTACGTAGAAACACCCAGAACTATGCAAGTAGACATATTCATACATACAAATATTTGCACTGAGCGGGAATGGAACCCGCGTCCCCTGTCGTAGCAGTCGAATGCACTACGACTTCTGAGAGTTTCTGGTATATTCATTTATCATTCCAAAAAGAAAATTAATCACGCATAAAAATATCAAACATATGGAGAACGAGGCAATAAGGTCACTGGCACTAAATAAAACTCTCAGTAAGATTCGGGTTAAATGTAATAATATTTGAAGCTGAACCGTTACTATAAATTTATTTGCATAAAATGCTTTTCATCAGAGCACGACGTATACGATGGTATAGACCGATTCTAGTTTATCCTACATCTTTTACTAGAATGTAATATTTCAATGTAATATAATATTTATTTCTACGTAATCATCATATTTGGATGAGATAGTACTCATATATTACATACGAATTCTATACCAAACTTGTACTGTAATCGAACCGACTAAAATCACACGGTATCCTTCCCAAATGTCCATTGCCGTGCACCCCGGGTACGCCGTCGAAAGGATGACCCCAGGGTTCCCGGCGGGCATCGGTCGCCATCGCAGCCTCGCCTTTGGGGTCGGTTTTGATCCCGCGTCGCGTCGGTGAGTTGGCAGACGTGTGTGACACACACGACACGCTTCCGTCTTGGCCTGCTTCTGTAAGGACGGCCAGTCGCCCGACTGCCGTCATCAGGCCCCGATTATGGAGGTCGGTAGTCCTGGGCGTCCTCGCCGCCTCCTAATGTAGGATTTCCTAGCAAACAGCATAAAGTCGCTAGGTATCCACGACTCTGTGCATTACACTATAATGAAGCCTTCGGCTTCGCAACCATACGGTAAATTTTACATTGTATTATTTTGTGCATTTATTCATATTTGCACTTATCGACTTGCACAAGGATGCTATAAAAAACTACGTGCTGAAGCAACTGAACCGTGCTGTTCCGAAATCGTATTTAATTTCCTGGAATACGCCAGTATGCAATTAGAAATGAAGTTATTGCACATTGCATTGACTACTAATCGCTCTCTAACCCCGTTGTTTATACTTCTACCATGAAACGTACCTTTTTTTTTTTTTTTATCGTGCGGAAATCCCTTCGGATACCCCCCGCCGCCCAGCGGGGGCGGTTATGTCGGGCTTGCACCGACTAAAACCGCACGCCGTCTCGGGTCTTCAGACGCCGGGGTGTAAGGTTACCCATAGAGCATATCCCTCGCACCCCGGCTGACCCTGGGCCATCTCACCACTAACAGCATCGCTCATCCTGTCTCCTCTGAAAGCAGAGGAGTACGGAGAGCGATGTGTTCCCGCCACGTTGGGTATTGGCCGACGATCAATGCCAACCCTATGAAGGGGAAGCCATTGACCGCCGCCCAGGGTGTACCGGCCGCTCCGATTCCGTTCCCCCCGGACTGCAGCAGGATCGGAATCGGAGCGACACTCGAGGAGGTTACTCAACACACACCCCACCATGAAACGTACCTCGGAAGTTTCGGGCAATATCGGCATAATGAAACGCATGTAGCCCGAACTTGGGCTCAATGACGGCACGTAACACTTCGTTCCGCCTACCTTACTGAAACTATCGTGTGGGCCCGCAGCTTCGGATGTACACTTACGCTTCATGGTAGCCCCTTATTAGGGTAAATTTTATTTGTATCTGTTAGATACAAATATCATTTACAGAGTTTGATAGTCAGATAACAAAATATCAGCCTTGAATGACAATTCAGTCAGACAATTGAGAAACAATGCATCTCAAACGTCATTCATATGTCAGATTGCTTTTGTTAAAATAAAATATAAAACAAGCGTGGTTTTATCACTAATGACTAAAATATAATCATTCAATGGTAATAAACGAGTGTATAATTGGCATCTATTGATCCATGATTGTTACATTCATCATTATTGACGACCTCTGGCGTAGCGGTAGAGCATTCGACTGCTAAGTCAGAAATGTATATTTGTATTGGTGTGTGTGGTGTGTTTCGAAGTATTAATTTTTTTTATGGAAGTATGTTTATCTGCATTTTAGAACCCATATGACACGCTCTGCTTAGTTTGAATCTAGATGGTGCTGTGTAATATATTTATTCTCATCCAAAGGCCCAAGCAGCAGCTTTTGAGCCTTTGGAGCTCGGACTTCGCTCGCCTACTCTTTCTTCCCTACGTCGCTCGATTTTCGGCAATCCTTGATAGTGATTCATAAATTTTCACATTATCATCATGAAATGTAGCACCTGCACTGCCTGGCGTTTTGAGCAACGGTTACTACTTTACAGTCGTCATCTTAAGTCAGTTTGTCTTTATCAAAAGTTAACTTATTTACTTCTTCTAATATTCAAATCATGCTGTTTCATAAAATATAGGCTAGCGGGTGAGTGCTTTTACCGTACAGTGTATTCAATTTATTCCGGAGATGATATTTTAGTAGCCTTATCAATTTTTATTATTTTTCATGAATATTACTATCCGAATTTACTAATATTCCCTCTAATTCCTCCCCGGGACTTCTCGATCATCAGGCTGACTCCTTAAACTCTAAGCCACGAAAACCTGAGATGGCCCAGGGTCGGTCGGGGTCTCGCACCCGGATATGCTTTATGGGCAACCTTACACCCCGGCGTCTGTAGACCCGAGACGGCGCGTGCGGTTTTAGTCGGTTCAAGCCCGACAACCACCCCGCTGGCCGGCGGCGGGGGGGGGGGTATCCAAGGCGATTTATTTCCGCACGATAAAGAAAAATAGAGATACCCTTCTGAACTTTGTCAATGTTAACTTGAATCCAAATCAAATTCCGTGCCGTACTGTTCAAACCACGACTGGGTAATTAGTCCCACTTAACGTCGACGTTCTATAGCAATATGGTGTAATTCGTTTACATATTGTGACGCCTTGTTCTAGGTAAAGCCTTCGAGACATCTTTCTTTCCTGTGTTCCACCGGTGGGAACGCCCGAATGTCACCTCTGGTGTTTAACCATTCATGATCACGATAAACGCTTATCCATCAATTGGGTAGTTTGCTATTCTTACCTTTGTAGTAGATAAAATATAATGTAAGCATCAAAACTTGATCGTAAACAATATGGATACAATAATTTTAATGAAATGCAGACTCAACATTGAAAAGTAGTAAACATATATATTATGTTACTATGAACCCAACGTTCAAACATATACACGCAATCTATCAATTTTGTAGAAATGTCACATTATAAATGGCTATGAGTATCACAGAGTCACATCTAAATGATGTGGTTTTGAAACACAGGTAATAAGTTGAAATTTTTAAATGGCTTTCACGTAAGTAACTGAATTATTGCACGCAATTTACTAATGTCTGCCTGCCTTCAATGGCGTCCCTCAAGGTACTATAATGGGCCATTCTAAATCTTAGACAATATTCAATCCTCCTTCTTTATATTTTTTATACACTCATGACTGTATATTCCCCTAGACATCTACCAATGTCCATACCTCTAACGGCGTCCCTCAAGGCATACTTAGGAGCCCATCTCAGTTTTACGCAGTATTTTTTCCTTTTGAGTATTATTTTCTTTATATTTAATCACACCTACACAGCAATGGTTATCAAAACCAATAATTTTACCACTGTATTCAGTCGTAATAAGGGGCGAACACAGTGCCGTTCATTTTGCCTGGCTCTGCGGTGCTACCTACTAAGAATCTCCTAACAGGTAAACCAAAAAATCTAACCTGGGACCTCATAGCTGTTGCCCGCGGCTCCGCCCGAGTGGAATTTAAATCCCGTTAGCACTTTCGGTCTATAATCTATCCCTGTACCAAATTTCAGCCAAATCCGTTCAGCTGTTCTGGCGTGATTGATAACAAACATCCATCAATACATCCATCCATTCAAACTTTTTGATCACATTTGTGATCTAGACGTTTACATAGATAAAAATGAGTACCTGTGTAAAAATGAGGCTATAATTGCTGATTCATCTTTTGTCCACTTTTCACACATCAAATGATATAATTATACCACCTATTGTTAACACCTGAATGAAAATATAAGAATAATTGTTTAATTAAGCGTTGTTAGTAGGAATGTGACTTTGCCTCGATGCTACTGACTAATGTTAAACAAAGTACTGGTTGACTAATTTTAGAGATGCCATACGATATAATATATTCGAGTCCCAGTCCATTTCGAACAAATCGTTTTGTATAATATTCATTGCGCCCCTGACCATCACAAACTCTAGATTTAGATCGGAAACATAGAACATCTAGGACGGGACTTGAACCCGCGACCAGTCCCTTGCAGGGGGAATGCTCTGACCAACTGAGCTACCTAGACACGTCCAAGATATCACAAACTGGTTAGGTACCTAACTGATTCAAGCCCGACATAACCGCCCCTGCTGGCTGGCGGGGGGGTATCCAAAGGGATTTCCGCAAGAAAATAAAAAAATGTACCTAACTGAAACTAAAAGGATAGGTTAAAAGTATAACTAACTAACGCGCGGTATACCGTAGGACATCTCCCCTGACGCAACAAAAAAAGGCCCCGTAAAAAAAAAATAAAAGGTATTTATATTACCCCAAACACCCACTGAAATAAATTATATAACTCTATCAGTACACAAATACGTTTTAAAAGATTCAAAAAGACCATCAAACTTATAATTACAATATAGACGCGTGCGCATAATATGCTTCGTAATCAAAGGCCTCGGTCAAAGACAATCGAAATGGAAAGGAAGCGGCTACGGATGTGACGTCACAGTCTTGAACGGACACAGTGAGGGACTCTTACCTGATTATAACTTCCGAGTGTGAAGTAGTGCGTCCTAGGTCTTAATGAGGATGAATAATGCTGGGAAGTTTTTCGGACGTCGAAAACATTAGTAGATTTTTATTTTTTTTATAATTTCGAAGGTTGCAACTGCTGTTGCCGACGCCAATGAATGTTTATAACGTTCGAAGTTCCACCCGGAAGTTGTACCCAACTGAAATAATAAGCAAGAGGAATTGCCTCGTAACTACGAGTATCGCTTGTATGTTCAATGTTGTAAAGATGTTCAACATACTTAGCAGAAGCCCGATTCAGTGAAATTGCGTTTTTAAAACGTGTGATTTACAAAATTACGAAAACTTATATGTAAAACGTATATGTAAAAAACCTATTTCAAAATATTAATGAAGACACTATCAAACCGTGAGTGATTCCTGACATAGGAGTTATAAGCCTTACGAAACATAGGCTCTGTTTTGACAGATCATACTCAATAACAAAGCTTTTTACTTATCGCTTTAACTTTTTAATCGAAACGAAATCACGTAACTATTTTAAAAACGTGGAATTACTGAACCGGGCCCAAGATGTAACTGATATTTATTTTTAGTGTTGTTCTCTGTTGCAAAACACCAAAAATTATACCAAATTTCGGACCAGTAAACCAGTAACCATCTGTTGTATTATATTAAAATAATTACCTCAAATGTACATACAATTACGTTAACCAGATCAGTGGCCTCCTTAACATTTGTTCAAACATTCAAATTGAATTCATAAATTCATATGATACATACAGACACTCACGTTTTATTCCTTCCAAGTTATGTAGAAAGAACAATCTCCTGTTTACTTCTGTCCTTACACACTTTACGAATTAACTCTACTGCCATTAAACGTTACAAGCAGCCCGTCGGTGAAGACTGCTTCTGAGCTGCCCTTCTTTCAAGACATCACCTATTTGATTGATGTATATATATACTCTGTGAGGTCGACCTCGACTAGCCGATCCACTTATATGGGTTAAAGGTCTTAAAGACTTGTCTACGCCCAGGACTACCGACCTCCATGATCGGGGCCTGAGGACTGCAGTCGGTCGACTCGCCGTCCTTACAGAAGCAGGCCAAGACGGAGGCGTGTCGTTTGTGTCCTCTACACACGCCTGCTAACTCACCGATGCGGGATCAAACCCGACCCCAAAGGCGAGGCCGCGATGGCGACCGAAGCCTGTCGGGAACCGTGGGGTTATTTTTCGCTATGTAGGTACTCATTCAACATCAACTTTACAAATACCTTCGCAAATGGCAAACAGTCGTCACTGCCCTTTTATTTTGTACTTGTGGAAATCCCAAACGAGTACTACCCCACCAGGGCTGGCGGTGAAGTGTCTATGTCAGGAACAAACCGGCTAAAACCACAATGTTTCATCCTCGTTAGTTTTTTACCAAGGACCCTTGCAATACATCACCAATGCGACCTCGACTAGCCATTCCAATTAGATACATGTGCTACTATTATAATCTTACGAGTATTTGCAATGTGTATATTATGTTTTGTAATAATTTTATGTTCATATAAAACGTAATAGGTATATTATTATTAAATGTAACAATTCGTTTCACGTGTGTCATGGTATTACGTCGAGGTGGTAAAGAATAATGGGTGTAACGGCCGGTCGATGACATTATAAACCGTATTAGGATGTGTCCAATGGCTTACTGCTTGTGACGTACGTTTTAATAGATCTTTTCTAGGAAGCAAAAGAAATATGCTACGTCAAATAGGCGTTTGTGGGCTGAGCAAGAAAACCTGTTATCTTTCAGCAGGCGTTTCTGTATAACTGTTTGGGGTCCCTCCTGCAAGCCTGCACTGACGAGGCTCTGGCGCAGACTTTCCTCTCGTAGTTGAGGGATTAGACGGCAATTGCTCCCATAAAAACGAAATAATCGAATCATGGGATGGAGGAGCGGCAAAGCGGACCCCTGGAACCCCGGTTGGTCTGTTTCGTTGCATTTTTTTGAATTTGGCGGATTTCGTCTGACAATCTGCTGAAGCGGGCAAGGTATGCCAGTTGGTACAAAGTTTGCTAGTGTGTACAAGAACAAATAAAAAACTCACCACTACATAACTTTTTGTCGATTACTGGCATAAGTTTGAATGTGATCATGAAGTTTTGGCTGCGATTCCCAAGTCGAGCAAATCGTTGTCAGGTTTTTGTGTTACTTAATTCTCATTCACAGAACGGACTTTGGGGAAACGTGCTCAGGGTGTCCGGTTATTGACTTAAGTGTTTCTAAAAATATAACTAACTAAATGTAAGTGTAAAACACCTCTGTGCCTGCCCCGTCGCAGACTATATAGTCGTAAACATATAACAAGAGAAATCTGACAATGATTTATTTAACTGGTAATCCGATACTGCAGAAAATTTAAAAACAGAATCGCGATATAACTAACACAACTTTCGAATATTTATAACTGTTGATGGAATTATTCGAAGCATTTGAATGAAATTAGTTTGCGTTTCGTAAGAGCTCGCATCCATCAGTCGTGCGACCTTGTGGCTGTAGTGCATTGTTTGCAATACACCGCACCTGTACAATATGTAGGTACCTACTTAACACTATCATCATTATGATTTATATTGATGTCATTGGCATGGAAATGGTTCGTGTTTCAATTTTAAGGCAGTCGCAAACCTCACAGTGAGGCGCGAAAATTAAACTGATTCATTCTTCTTTATTTATTTTTTAATATAAATAAATAAATATTCTACGAAATTCTACACAGTGCTTTCTAAACCCAAAGTAAGCATAATTTAACTAGCTTGTGTTATGGGTTCCAGAAGACGGATAAACATACTTTTATACTCTTTTTTTTTAATACGTACATATTATACATAGGAACACCCAGACCAATGCAAATAGACGCACTGAGCGGGAATCAAACCCGCGCCCCCTGTCATAGCAGTCGCACACTGTGGGGTAGCGGTAGTACCGCTACCCCACAGAGGCCGTCAAATTCTTCATCCTTAAATTTTCAACTCAATTCAGCCTCGATCTTTTCGTATCATCGATATAACATTAAAGATACGAAAAGATCAAGGTTGTTGTGCAAGTGATAACCCTTGAATTTCGGGTGTCTACTAGTTTCAATGTATTTCTACTTCACCCCGCTCTCCTTTAGAAATAAAATCATATACCTATATGTAGCAAGTTCCACCAAGTGCCGTCAATGAACAGTAAAACAAACAGTAAAATTATTTGTTCAAGCATAATACGCTAAACATACTGAACTAGTTCCCAAAAAGTACCCTAAACTTAGATGAATTCGGCTGCAGTAGCTTCATTCTTAGAGTATACATAGCCTGAAATTGCGATGACTACGTTCGAAATGGTCGAAGAAAGATTTAAGTTTTCACAGTAAAGTTATTTCAGTTTCAATCAGTGGTCTTCTTCCACCACAGAGTAATTTAAATATACTACACAGATTGCCTAATAGTTTTCTACTGCTACTTCGAAAAACAATCAAATTTACCAAATACCTTCCTACGTTATTTCGTTTTTAGGGATTTATTTTAGAAAAGCCCTATTGCTATCGAGTTGTCGTCGACGTCGTCGTTGCCAATTTTCTGTCACGGTTTTGGGTATGAAGGAAATGAGCTATCGAGTTGCTGTTTTCGGTAATAGATTCGTGCTGGGGTGAACCATTGCAAGATAAAAAAAATCGCAAAAATCGCAAAAAAAAAAAAAACGCTAAATCGAAAATCCCTTGTATTCGGCTGTGCTCGTCTCAGGAATTCAACTTGTTTATTTCAGTATGATTACAGATGACATAACATAACATAACATAACTTCACGCCTGTATCCCCGAAGGGGTAGGCAGAGGTGTATTGCACACCCACGATTCGCCAGTTATGTTAGGGTCCCAATGTAATAGGGGGCGAGCCTATTGCCATCTACCGGGCACATTACTAAGCGAGCGATAATCACCATTTTTAATACACACATAACTACGAAAAGTCAGAGGTGTGTGCCCGGGGCGACTGAGGATCGAACTCGAGACCTCGTCTCGGCAGTCCGTTACGTACACCACTGGGCTATCGCCGCATATAATTTTTATTATTATTATTACAGATGAGCCTCGTAATATTTATGTAGGATTGAAAATGATAGCGGTTGAAGTTTGTGTAAACCAAATCACAGAAACAGGAGTAAACGAGATGCAGTATACACATATTTTTATGGCGAAAACGTGACTTATCAATATGACATACAAAACCTGTTAAATCATAAACACGCGTGTTGTGACTACAATTTAATAGTCACACATTTAGTTTTACTATCTACCCAAGTCATGTTGTGTTTATATTGCGAGACCTACCTATTTAATTTCCCGCCAGTCACTCTGGTTACATAACTTCTGCACATAAAGTTATAGAGCAAGAGTCTGTGAACACCAGATCTACGGCATATTGAAAAAACTGTTTTTTATGTGCGGGCTTCATTATAACCTTCAACCATGTCTGGCAGATTGTTACAACCTTCCGAAACCTCCTTAGGAAACTTCTACGAATACATGCCCGAGTAACATCCACAAAATTCATGTTTTATGCTATTACGTATGTAGAATTACATTGGTTTCTTGACTACTGTCGAATTTAAAAAAAAAATCTTCATAGGAGGTCTAGTTATGACCCCCTGAGTCCGAAATGACCACTGGTCGAAAAGTTTATATATATATGTATGTATGTATGGTTCCACTTCCCAAAATTTGCGGCACTCTCACAGTCGCATGTTTGCCCCGATCGCTTTCAAAATGCGGTCAAGAATTGCTTGGGTGTAAACTTAGTTTAAGTTCGTGAACGGGTGGAATCCGGCCTAAGGGGACGGTAGGGCCTCACTTTTTGTGAAATCAGTTTTTCCTCAAAATTTCACGTTTTATGAAAGATATTCGAACCGTTCTAATTTTATCCCATAGTATACATGAATACCAACAAAATTTAATAATAAACCTATAAGTTTAAAACTTTAACTACAAGTGGAGGGGGGAAAACCAAAATTTTTCGGAAAAAAAATCATAACCAGTGAACATTCTTGCAGTCTAAAATAAATGTCTGAAAAGTTTTTCGCTAAAAGTTACCGTTTTCGAGAAAAAAAATTAAACTGTTTAAAGTCCGTAGTTCTCTATTTAAAAATAATATTAATTGCTTCACGAAATCTACCTGTGCGTTCCCCCTGCGGGAACGGATTTTTTTATTTGTCTAGCGCATGTTTTCAGCACAATTACAAAGTGTTTGATAATGGATATCGTGGTATTACACTTTGTTTTTGGTCAGCTATTTTATCCAACTATTCTCACCCAGTGTACTTACGCACAAAATCTTTCAGCCTTAATACTATGACGTAAGTCCAGCGTTCACGGGCTCTCAGACAATTACAACAATAGTATTTACACTGATATTACCAAAACAAAAGTTAGATTATCTGTTTCACGTATCTGCTGCTGAGATATCGGACACAATATAAATAGTTACCGAGGGTCATCGTCATACTACAGGCGATAACAGTGGCACGCAGACAGATGCCTACATGCGGGAATCTCGGCTCGTATCGGACTCAACGCCTGTTGCGAATGTCTGCACAAACAACGCTGCAACGGAGCCCTCATGTTTTTGTAGTTTTTGATTTTGAAGAGGTACTTTTTGTTTTTTTTTTCTGTACGACTTCTTCGTGTTGTGCGTCCCACTCACACTTATTTTCTGTGGCCTTAAAAAATACTAGGACGGTTACCAGCTTCGCAATCAACCCAAACTTAAGCGTAGCGAGATTTGCCTATCCAACAATAGGTCAACGTTACCGGTCGACTTTTTCCATTGATTTGGTTTTTCGGTGATTATTCCTCGATGGTAAGACCGATCTGGACATTTGACTACGCTTAATAATTAACCAGCTGCTCCGCCCGCGTGAGATTCTTTTCCTGTTTCTGCGACCCACAGGAACCTATTCTTGGAATAAAAAGTAGCCTATGTCCTATTCCAGACCATAATCTATGTCTCTTGCTAAATTTCATCCAGTTCCGTTCTGTCGTTTTGGCGTGAAAGAGTAACAAACAGCCATACATCCACACATACATATAAACTTTTGCGTTTATAATATTAGTAGGCAGTAGATAGGATTTATTAATTGCTGTAGTACTTATTCAAGAACAATTAAAAATCTTGATTACATCTTCATGATATGTTAATTAACTATTACATTTAGTAATCCGATAAAGTTGTGTACGATACTCGTGTACACGTGATAATCGCTACGATGTGTATGTAATTATAAATAAATAATAAATAAATATTCTACGACATTCTACACAGCGCTTTCTAGACCCAAAGTAAGCATAGTTTAAGCAGCTTGTGTTATGGGTTCTAGAATGCGGATAAACATACTGATATACTTTTTTTTTGTAAATCCATACATATTATACATAGAAACACCCAGACCAATGCAAATAGACATATTCATGCATACAAATATTTGCACTGAGCGGGAATCGAACCCGCGCCCCCTGTCGTAGCTGTCGAATGCACTACCGCTACGCCACAGAGGCCGTCAACTAGCGTGTTTATCAACAATTCTCATCTATCAACAATTAGCATGTTTATCACCTATGTTAATATCGATATTAAAATGCAATTACTTGCATCACTAATTTTATTATACGTATGTGCCTAATTAGTCTCTACAGAACCAATCAATATTTTATTTTATTACTAGTAACCCGCCCTCGCTTCGCTTCGGTTCATTCAGGTTTATTAGGGTTCCATTGCCAAATGGCAAAAAACGGAACCCTTATAGATTCGTCATGTCTGTCTGTCTGTCCGTACGTCAGCCACTTTTTCCAAAACTATAAGAACTATGCTGTTGAAACTTGGTAAGTAGATGTATTCTGTGAACTCCATTAAGATTTTCACACAACAATAGAAAAGAAAACAATAAATTTTGGGGGTTCCCCATACTTAGAACTGAAACTCAAAAATTAGTTTTTTCATTAAATCCATACGTGTGGCAATCTATGGATAGGTCTACAAAAATGATATTGAGGTTTCTAATATCATTTTTTTCTAAACTGAATAGTTTGAGACACTTCCAGTGGTAAAATGTGCAATTGTAACTTCTAAAATAAGAGAATGATAAAACTAACAAAAATATATGATGTACATTACCATGTAAACTTCCAACGAAAATTGGTTTGAACGAGATCTAGTAAATAGTTTTTTTTTAATACGTCACAAATCGTAAACCGCATTTTCCCTTCATTCAAACAACAAAAAGTGTGTTAAAGTTGAAACATATCACATTACAAACAAGAATATTATCCTACTAATATTATAAACGCTTTCACGTAAAAACTACTGAATGGATTTTAATGAAACTTTACAATAATATAGCTTATACATCAAAATAACACATAGGCTACAATTTATAAAGATATAATGTGAATTGTCCAAAATATGACGATAAGTGTCAAGCAAGTAGGAAAAAAATTACCATCTGCGAGCTTTTCTGGCGTGCGATGCCAAAAACTGCTAGAGTTACACTTAAGTAATGTATGATGGAAATGTTTATCCTACTAATAATATAAACGCGAAAGTTTGTGAGTATGTATGTATGTACGCAAAAACGGCTGAACGGATCTGGCTGAAATTTGGTATAGTCCGGAATAACACATAGGCTACTTTTCATCCCGGGAATAGGTTCCCATGGGTAGCGGGAACGGGATCAGAATTCCAATCGGGCGGAGCCGCGGGCAACAGCTAGTAATATTCATATAGTATAGATGAATTTATGGAGTGTCTCGGTCTATAAAAAATATTATAATATTCATACAGAACTCAAATACATATTTTCAAAGCAAAACATGCTTACAAATAACTACCATGGAATAACCGACACAGGAACAACGCAATAACCCAGTTATAGATTAAATAATAATTGCTGCACTCTATCCTGCGGGAGCGCATGTACTAAACCTAGATAATATTGGAGTGGGGCGCTTGCTACCGAGGAACTAGGTCATATATATTTTACCTACGTAACTAATTGCAATTTGAGAACAAGGAGTACAGTTGCGAATGCGCATACCGTTAGTTATATTCTCTGAGGCAATAATCCCTTTTAGACGACACATAACTTCACGCCTGTTTCCCCGAAGGGGTAGGCAGAGGTGTATTACACACCCACGATTCGCCAGTTATGTTAAGCTCCCAATGTAATAGGGGGCGAGCCTATTGCCGTCTACCGGGCACATTGTTAAGCGAGCGATAATTAACATTTATTAATGCACACAATACATAACTACGAAAAGTCAGAGGGCGACTGGGAATCGAACTCGAGACCTCGTCTCAGCAGTCCGTTACGTACGCCATCTGGCTATCGCCGCTTTTATACGCATCGTACATAATATTCCTGCTAATATTATAAACGTAAAAGTTTGTGCGGATGGATGTGTGTTTGTGTGTAGATTTGAAATTTGATGTATTTTGGCACATCTGGAATAACGTACAGTATTTCACGCAGCCACGTTAACAGCAAGTTTTCTCATTAATTTAATCTACTTAATGAAAAGCTAGATTGTTTCAAAATAATGGCTCATCATTCCAATGGCACATACAGTTTCAAATCGATACGACATAAAATTAACGACCTACGGTGTCATTTGTAACCACAAAAGGCCGGTTAGGTTGAAGGGGCAGGTCTATTTTTTTTTTTATATTTAGGACACGTCAATTTGACCTCACCTCGCCTGATGGTAAGCTGAAGGTAAAGTCTCAGGAAAGAGGGTCACTATTACATACACGTACCATGTTAACAATGGTGGCACTCAGCTTGACGGCCTCATCAGAAGAGGATTGTCGTCGCAGCACCGCGTGACACCCACCGGTCCCACTAGTGTTGCGACCACAATCCCCCAACCCGGCTATGCACTTGCTGACCCCTGAACGCAATCAAACCGAAATTGGATTACTATGGAGGGTTTTTCGCAAACCTACCCGGCCGAATTTTGTGACAAATTTGTGTCATCAAATTTCTACAACCACAAAGCCATGCCGCCTTCGCCGGGCCCTGGTATGAGGGGTAGATCTAAGAAGTGTTGGCTTGACGTCGTAGATGACATGCGTGCAAATGGTCTCACTACCATGGATGCCCAAGACCGTGTGAAGTGAAGAAGTAAGAGTCGGAAAGCGGGCTCCGGACTCCGATGTGACAGCCTCGGATGCGACCGGGACCAACGCCAGGATAATAATGATGACATACAGTTAAAGTTGGTTTAGTTTAACTTCTAAGATTTGAACTCACAGCTCATTACAAGTTAGGTTAAGTAAAAACTTCTAATGAAACCATGCCTGTTTGTTACAGTAACTGAAAAAATATCATTATAAAAGCAATCCCAATCATTTATAATTGATTGTTTCGGCATTATATTGCCAAAGTGTAACGAAATATGATATTGCACTACACCTATAATTGTTACAATGTATAGTTTTGTGCTTGTAATGCATTAGTTATCTACATCAACTTTAATTACGAGTACATGAAATTGTACACTTTTAGTAGACCAGGGATCGTTGGTTCGTAGCGGACTTGCAGTAATATGCAGCGTCGTGGAACCCATTGAATATTGAAGATTACATGCAAAACAGAAAATATGTATGGAATGCGTTACCCGTAACGATAATGCGCGCGCAATCTCAGCCCGTCTTCAAAAAATTAGTTAAGCCTACTATTTACCCCTGGGGTTATCCTTTCGAGGGCTTACCCGGGGTGCCCGGCAACGGACACTTGGGGAGGACACCGTGCGGTTTTAGTCGAGACACGACATAACCACCCCCGCTGGCCGACGGGGGGGTATCCGAAGGGATTTCCGCACGAAAAAAAAAATGGTACTGTATTACTGTAAATTATATGTATAGTAAGTATCATGAGGATATAGTTAGAGTATAAATGAAAAATAAACAAAATTTAATATGAACACCGCCAGGGGCGGCTTAACCTATAGTGCCCCGCAGGGTCTTAGGGGGCGCCAAGCGCCGTCCGCGCAACCTACCGACCGAAATAGCATATTATGTTCACGGCTCCGGCGGCGCTCTCAAAGACTCTGCGCTCTTGTCATATGGCCGACACCGCGCAAAGCAACGCGCGCCACGAACGGCTCTACTTTCTAACACCGTTTAAATTGTATCATTTGCTCCCAAAATTCCGTTTTGACCGCGCGCCTACTAGAGGGCGCCAGGGTTTTGCCTGCACACGGGTGCTACATAGGCTAGAACCACCCCTGAACACCGCAAACTGCCCTAGTTCTAATCACTGATTCTCTCCATCCAACGGTTGCCTGTAAGAGATTGCCTTGTGCGATAAGGCCGCCAATTGTATATGCCGCAAAACTGTACCAACTTTATGTTTCTGTAATCTTGTTCTTGTGTACATACAATAAAGAGATATATTATTATTACCCATTAAATGTCTTTTTACCGAGTGTATGATCACCAGTATCTTCGAGGTTCAAGCCAACCTCACCTGCAAGTTGATACACCAGCTGATTGACGAACGAGATTCTGGCAACGGTTTTCCTCTGGGGGTTGGGAGATCAGACGGAAGTCGATACTGTAAAACTCCAAATAAACCAAGTATAAGGCGTAGGACAGCAGACCCGTATTCGAACCGACTAAAACAGCACGCCTTCTCCGATTTTCAAGTGTGTTAGGGTGTTAATGGCCCTAAGGCATTTCCCTCGCATCCTGGCTTCCAAAGTGCTAGCTAACCAGGACTGTCACTCGATCTATGAAAGAGTTAGTATTCGATTTCGTCTCTTTCATTTGACTGAACTGTTTGTCTCTTGGTTACAGCTTCTTCAAAACCTGGGCAAGGTAGACCGCACGCTCGATGACATATTCGAGGAACACCTCCAGAACTTCAACAGGCAACACCAGCAGGCGACTCGGCTGCAGAAGGAGTTCAATAATTACATAAGATGTATACGAGGTAAGCATGTCACCTCTATTTTTTCCCGACCAGAAGGAGGATTATGTATTTCGTGAGTATGTATGAATGTATGTATGGCACGCTCTGCAGCCTGAACGGCTAGATGGATTTTAGCTTGATAGGTGTCGTTAGATTCTTATTTACTGTGAGAGCGCTACTGGTTATATCAAAATAAAAAAGGCGGAATTTTGGTTTATTTGTAAAAAAAAAAAAATTCACTCAAATTTATCGAGTAGTGTAGTTAGTGTATCAAAATGAAGAGTTTTAAAGGGTGATTTCAGAAATATATACATCCTAATTAAAAGTATACAGTGAAATTATTTAAAAAAAAAACAATAAACTCGGGGCCCTAAAAATACCGAAAGAAGTTTGATAGCTGGCGGAACCCATTTGCAAATCATACCGAAAGGTGGGTCCCGTCTGCTATCAACTTGTTTCGGTTTTTTTAGGGCAGTCGGGTTTTTTATTCTATTATAAAATTTTTTTAAAGTTTAATAATTAACCTTAAATTTTAATTTGAAAGTCGAATTAGTCTAGTTACTCTTTTATAGAGACGCTGGTTGCTTTAAAAAAAACGAATTATATTATAATTTAAGTATAACCTGATCTAGAAACATATTAAAGAAAACATACATACAAGTTGGGTCGTATCAGGAGGTCAAAGGATTGGTAGAGGAAAGAACAGAGACGGTGATTACTCCACCGACCAGAGCACGGCTCTTAAATTCAGAGAGAAATAAGTTCATCTTAGAAAATTGATTTACCATGTAAAGTCACGGGTAAGGGGGTGTCCATTAATTACTTTAGGAATTTAGGGGGGAGGGGTCAGAAAGATTTCGGCATATGATATTGCATTTTCAAGTCTCACATGAGATGAAGGAAGGGGGTCGAGCGAAACCTCACAACATCTCATCAAGGGGAGAAAAGCCATGGAAGGAACTAAAGTCACACTTTAACTAACTAGAAGGTAACATAAAATATAATTAGGTACAAACTCTTTTTTCCGTGCGGATAGGTACACCCCCCCCCCCCCCGCCAGCGGGGGGAATGGTTATGTCGGACTAAAACCGCACGCCGTCTCGGGTCTTCAAACGCCGATATAACATCTTTTTTTTTCGTGTGGAAATCCTCACGTATTCCCCACCCGCCAGCCAACGGGGGTGGTTATGTCGGGCTTGAACCGACTAAAACCGCACGCCGTCTCGGGTCTTCAGACGCCGATATTACATACCTAACTTTAAAATTGTGTAGACGACTGACTCATCCTCCAAGCCTTTGCCCAACGGGTTATGCTGTGTAACCGTTCTTGGAGATACAGCCTTAGAACAGTCCATGAATGTCACCCTAAATGGAAAACCGTAGAACAAGGTATTTAGAGGGATATCTATAAAATGGGAAGGTTGTAGTATGGTAAACACGATAAAGAATAGGAAGCTTAGATAGTTCGGGCACGTACAGAGGAAACGAAAGAAGATTGACGAAACAGATTATATGAGGCGAAGGTGAATGGGCAAGCCGGTAAAGTTCGACCTAAGCTTACATAATGCCAATCAGATCGAGGATATAATAAGGAAAGGCCAGGTCACGAGTACCCACAACAGGCGACCATGTATTAAAACAAAAAAAGTAGATGAGGTGAAAGGCGTATGCCAAGATCGCAGCAAGTGGAAGTTGTACATTCCGACGGGAGAGAGAGGTGTGATTCTATGTGTATGTAAGTAAGGACGGTGGTAGAGTCAAGCAACAGTCATTTTGGCCGTTGCATGAATTGGCCGACTCGACCGGGGAAGCACCACCCTCTCACAGAATATCGACGCCAAGCAACAGTATTTGAACTGTTGCGTTCCGTTTGGTGAGTGGCAGTGCCGGAGCCCAAACTCCTTTCCCATCCCCTCCCAAACTCCTTTCCCATCCCCTCCCAAACTCCTTTCCCATCCCCTCCCAAGCTCCTTTCCCATTCCCTTTCCTTTACAGGGTCGGCAGCGCGAGTGTGACGCCACTGGTGTTGCACACGTCCATAGGTCGCGGTAACCGCTTCCCATCAGGTGGGCCGTGTGCTTGTCTGCCACCTTAGTGGTATAAAAAAAAAAGTAAATTCTCATTCACTGAAGGAACTCTTTGACCCAAGGATTTTTTTTTTGTTTACTTATATTATTTAAAGTACAAGCGATAGTACAAATGATCGATGATTTTAAAAATCGGCTTTATGAAACCGGTTGATGACCCTGCGCGCCGCCTAGGGTCAACGACCGGCGACGTCATACCGATGTTCATTACGGCATTCCTTTTTTCAGGAAAAGTGGTGCATTTTTTTATGAAATCATCGTTTCATTTAGCTGTTCTAACACGATGGAGCGTGAATAATGCTTAATATACGTTTAAAAAATATTTTATTAAAACAAAATTAAACCGATCGCTAAAAAAAATCACTCAAAATTGTTTTTATCTTTAGTACTACCTTCGTTTTTGGGAGCGTTTCCTCAACGCTAACCAACCAACCATAAATCCAAAAACAATATAAATTAGCATAAAAACCACGAAGCATAATCAATTTACCTCTGCTTTATTTTATATCAATTTCAATATTATTTATCGAAATGAAATGAAATGAAATAACTTCACGCCTGTATCCCCGAAGGGGTAGGCAGAGGTGTATTACACACCCACGAATCCCACGATTCGCCAGTTATGTTTTAGGTCCAAATGTAATAGGGGGCGAGCCTATTGCCATCCTCCGGGCACATTGCTGGGCAAGCGATAATTAACATTTATTAATACACACATAACTACGAAAAGTCAGAGGTGTGTGCCCGGGGCGACTTAGGATCGAACTCGAGACCTCGTCTCGGCAGTCCGTTACGTATGCCACTGGGCTACCGCTTACCTTTTTTTTTTTTATCAATTTACCGTATTCTTTTGCAGCGGTCCAGACGGCGTCCAAGACTCTAATGGAGGCGATAACAGAGGTGTACGAGAGCGGGTGGTCGGGTCACGATCTCCTGTACGTGCAAGCTCAGAACCTGGAGATGCTGTGGCAGGACTTCTCGCACAAGCTTGGCGACCAAGTGCTCATACCTCTGAATACGTATACGAATCAGTTCCCTGAAGTCAGAGTAAGTTGAGAATTCATTAGAACTTGTCCAAATTTTCGAGATAGTAACATGAACATCATTACATCATTACAGTAGGCAAAAATCTTTTTAGGGAAACGATCCGAAGCGTCGGTAGCTTAGTGGTTAAGGAGTAGGCCTTACGATAGAAAGGCTACGAGTTCAAATCTTGGCCATTACACTACTGCCGTGAACAGACTCCTAACACAAGCAATTTAACTTAGCTGGCGGGTTTTTTTTGCGTGTAGAAACTCCCACGTTCTCTACCTCATTGTTGCTAATTATGAAATGGGTATGTCGGAATCGAACCGACTACAACCACACTGTGTCCTCCCCAAGTTTCCATTACCGGGCACCTCGGAACCCTCGAAAGGATAACACCAGGATTAGGGGAAAAACTATTGATTTCGGTTACTAATATTTCTTTAAAAAAAGCCGAAATTGTCGAGAGTTGAACTTAGAACCTTAGAACTCAAGACTTTTTATGTCACGTTGCTTTATGTATAACGTATAAGTTTTGCCGACTGTCTCGAAGAATGAATCTATATGCCCATCGGCCGGCGGGGGGGTACCCGAAGGGATCTCCGCACGTAAAAAAAAAAGGTGCTTGTTTCGACTTGTTCTTTTAGTTTTTCTGATAGAAAACTTTCAACAAAACGGCAATAAGCTCGCACTAGGATCGAAAACAGTTGGTAAAATTTGACTGGTGATACAATTCTACCTATTCCGTGAATATACAATATGCAGGTGTGAATAGGTATATAACAAAAATATAAAGTTATTTGGTTTCGCGTCACAGACGTTGGTGACTAGCGTTGCCAGATGTGAATCCAGTGATAAATATGGATCCGGCCTTGAATGCAAATGTCCAGTTTGCTTTCCAGTCTCTTACATTTGATTAATATAATCATTATCATTATATCAGAGGCATGGAGAAAATAGAGACCTCTCTCTCCTTCCTCCCGGCAGCATCCAAACATAACATAACATAAACTCACGCCTATATCCCCGAAGGGGTAGGCAGAGGTGCTAGCACCCACATTTCGCCAGTTTATGTTTAGGTCCGAATGTAATAGGTGGCAAGCCTATTGCCATTAACCGGGCACTTATAAACCTGCGATAAATACACACAACTTCGAAAAGCATCGAAAAGTCATTGGTGTGTGCCATGGTAATACCTGGGATCGAACCTGAGACATCGTCTCAGCAGTCCATTACCCATACCACTAGGCTACCGCGGTTATATTCATCATCCAAACCTTGCACTTTTATTCGAGTATAGTTGCAGAGCCGTGGTCCGCTCTCATACTCCTATCCATAATTTAGTTTGGTTGGTTTTTTATGGCCTGCAGAAGAACCTCGCTCGTCAATCAACAGATGTACCGGACTGCAGGTGAAGTTGTCTTGAGCCTTGAAGGTTTGGGGTCTTCCATATACCCCGTAAAATAGAGACCAATATTCTTAGAGACACAACGCACTTGCGGTTAGTCGTGACATCTATTTTAAATGAAACCACGCCGCATGCGGCTGCCCGCAAATGCGTTATTGGAGTTACTTATAGTAAAATATAGCTCAGAACAACAAAGATATAAGTGTCAGCGCACTTAGCAATTAGTGTTTTTATGTAAATGAAGAATCTCGACATGTTTAGTCTACTTCTACTCGTACATTCTTAGTAAGTAGAATTTAATTTGAACATGTCGCTCATGTTCATCTAATGGATCAATGACGTCATTGATTGTTACGAAATTGATTTTTTAATGACATTAATTGACTTTGTGGACAACGGTTTGGTGTTGTATGTATGTAGGCTTTGTTTGGGGAAAATTACAGAACCATTCCTTGCTTTCAATTTCTTGTTTAGACCCACGAAACTTCGACCACCAAGAAACAGCGTCTGTATTTTGAAAGTGTAAATAGGCATGAGACGTCTGGTACAGGACCGAAATATAATTATTTTATTAATTTTATATATAAGGGTCACTATGCCCTTTGCCGTAATCGTGTACGAATCGGTCTTAATCCCAAGGCACGCCAATAGGAAAATCACAAATATTTCATTACGTCATTACTTTGTTAGACGTCATACTAATTACAAATTTAATGTACTTACTTACAGAAAAAAGTCGAAAAACGCGGTCGCAAATTAGTAGACTACGACAGCCAAAGGCACAGCTTCCAGAATCTACAATCGAACGCGGCGAAGAGAAGGGATGACGTGAAGGTAAGTCAGAAATGTTGACTTCAAACATTTCCTGCAGATTTCTTTGTCTCTGAAGGGATAGGCAAATTGACTAATCACTACGACTAATAGTCACGGAAGCAAAGTTGTGGTGAATTTATTTGCAACAAAACTGTTTTCATAAAATTTCTGTGCGACGAATAATTTGACTGATATAGCGTTAGAACCATTCGCATTCCTTATTACATAATGTCGCCCGCGGGACAAGGGTTGTGACCCCACGAACTTGGATTTAACTTCAGACTCACAAATTCTGACAGGATGTTCTAATTATTATAATAGATTATTTAAATAATACCTTATAAGACGTAACTGGTGGTAGAAATATGACACTAGTGGTAGAAATTTGATGACATAAATTTGTCACAAAATTCGGCCATGTGGGTACCACCGTGTACAATTGCGAAAAACCCTCCATAGTAATCCAATTTCGGTTTGATTGCGTTCAGGGGTCAGCAAGTGCATAGCCGGGCAGGGGGATTGTGGTCGCAGCACTAGTGGGACCGGTGGGTGTCACGCGGTGCTGCGACGACAATCCTCTTCTGATGAGGCCGTCAAGCTGAGTGCCACCATTGCTAACATGGTACGTGTATGTAATGGTGACCCTCTTTCCTGAGACTTTACCTTCAGCTTATCATCAGGCGAGGTGAAGTCAAATTGACGTGCCCTAAAAATAAAAAAAATCTATATAGTAACTTACGTATAAGTTTCGGTAGCTTATTGATTAAGATGTTGGCCTTACGATTAAGAGGTCCCTGGTTTGAAAACATTGTTACTCTAGCATTTTTTTATACCTACACTTCAATCATTACTTTAATTGTATGGTTCACAAAACTGTTTTAAACAGTTTGCCTGTGAACTCAGTTGAGTCTCAGTCATAACGTACTGTTGAGTTGTTTATGATTCTATTTCATTGATATATTTATGTGATGATACATTGTACTAACCTACAATAAACTATTGTATACCCATACAATAGTTAGTAGTCATTTCACTTCACTCTTGACATCCAAAAAATGAAATTGCGTTCTCTTTAAAAAAACAAGTTGAATTCCTGAGACGAGCTCAGCCGAATACAAGGGATTTTCGATTTAGCGTTTTTTTTTTTGCGTTTTTTTTTTATCTTGCAATGGTTCACCCCAGCACGAATCTATTACCGAAACAGCAACTCGACTCCTTCATACCCAAAAACCGTGACAGAAAATTGGCAACGACGACGACGACTCGACGACAACTCCTTAGCAATAGGGCTTTTCTAAAGAAAATCCCTAAAAATTAACGGTACCATGGGCTGTAGATAACTGGTCTATGCTATATAGTTGTCGGAAGGGATGATATTGTCGGAAGTTTACGCGTATGTCACACATTTAACACATTTAACGGATTCTATCGCGATTTATTTGATGCTATTTTATTTTATTTTTATGGGGACACGGGGTCTCCCCGTGACCATGGCTGCTGAAAAGCAACCGAAACGTCGGGATCAATGTAAAATATAAAAAAAACATCAAATAAATTCGTGATAGAATCCGTTAAAAATAGTTTTATTTTAATGTCGGAAGGGATATCTAAGATTGAGAGAATTAAAAAAATTAGTTACTAAGATTTACATCACGTCAACATTTTTCTAAAAATCCCACCCGGTAATGTCTAATAGTATGTAAATTTTATGCGAAATCTATACTTTATGCGATTATTCTAGCTGTATTTTATCTGTGATCAATTCACCGTTCATTTTACCTGATGTTCCAGTTAAAATACCGATTTATTTACAAATCCGCTCTATAACACCATGGTAATATCCCAACCAATATTATCTTAGTTTAGATTTATGTAGCAATAATCGCAATTCTCAACAGTACAATCTCGCATCCTTACATTCTTCGGACACGTATCTCGGCGTGGTGATCAGTCCATAGAACGCCTTGTCGTCCAAGGAAAAGTAGAAGGCACTAGACTGCGCGGAAGGTCACCTACGGACTGACCAGATCAAGTCTGTCGTAGGAGGTTCACTCAATGAGTGCAGTAGGATGACCGCTAATAGGCAACGGTGGCGAAACGTCGTGAAGCGCATCACATCTGCCCCTAATATTACTAGTACATAGCGATCACGACTGCTCTGTCAAGAGTGTACCGGATAAGAAGAAGAAGAATCGCAATTATTCGTCTTTGAGATAACTTCTCTTTGAGGTTTATATATAGATGAAGTCAACAAAAGATGTATCTAAGTGCAGTTAATATAATAATAGTTCATTTATTCAGATAACAAAGATCCATTATCTGCTAGTAAGCAATTACAAGTTTAAATTATGTTAGTATTCATAAATTAAATCCCTACATTTACATTAAATTAAAATTTAAAATTAAATCAAATGAATAATTTACTATCATAAGTAATTAAATTGTGGACTAATCATTTATTAAAAATTAAACCTTAAACTGACAAATCTTTCGGTTGGTAATTCAACATCTCGTACCTGTTTCAGTATTTAGTTAAATCGCGTTTCAAACGTCAGTTCTATTTTTAACCCGAGGTAATTAGGTTATAAGATAAGAAAAAAGTAAATCGCTACAACTTATTTATTGCCAGAGTATAAAACATAATCATCGATATAGTTCGTAAGGTTTTTTTTTTGGCAAATTGGTTACGAATACCAGCAAATAGGTTACGAATACCAGTGTCAAATAATTTTATAATTAAAGTAATTTGTATATGAATGCAATATCATGCAGCGTTTCGTCATTTAGCATTCACAGTCAAGGTCGAGTAAAGTCCGTCATAGTCATAGTCAAGTCAAAGTCGAACCCCAGTAAAGTAGTCGCGACTTTACTTGGGACTTCTATGGAGTTTTGGAATCAACACGGAAAACCACAATTCACGGTAAACATGCGACTTTTCTGCACAAGTGTTGATGTTGTGTACATGTTGTCAAAGGTGTTAAACTAAAATTCGGCCATTTTTACACATAAAAACGCGAATTTATACAAAATTTTGAAAATGGTACAATACCTCGCTGTGTCTTTTCCTGCGTTAGTGCCAAAACTTCAGTTCGTAACTTATCATAACACATCAAATACTGTCCGCCCATTGGTTGGCTGTCAAATGTCAATCATCTCCAACTAATGAGCGTACAATATGCAGTGTGATAAACTAACATTAGTTTCACAAACGTCTGAGAAACCAAGAGTGAGAGAAGATGTTACACTCACGGAAGATACTCAAGTAGGGACGTGACCTGTTCCAGGTGACCAAGGGCCGGGAGCAGCTGGAGGAGGCCAAGCGCACGTACGAGGTGCTGAACTCGGAGCTGCACGACGAGCTGCCGGCGCTGTACGACTCGCGCGTGCTGTTCTACGTCAACAACCTGCAGACGCTCTTCTCGGCCGAGCAGCTGTTCCACTCGGAGAGCACCAAGGTGAGGACTAAACAATACTACTTCGTATTAATTCGGGCAATCGGTTCCATGGAACACATTTATTCCGAAATCGGATAAGAAGACGGCACGTGACACTTCGGTTCGGCTTGAAGCCTACCGGAGGAAAGAAAACAATGGTACCTACTTTTTTTTCGCGCTTGGATACGATCTCCTAATGCTATGTCTTTCGTTTGTGTTTCGTGCGGGCTCGAAGTTTCGGAGGTTTCATGGTAGCCCCCAGTTGTCTTATATTTGTATGAAATTTCTCGTGATGGCTATAATACTAATGAATCAACTTGTAAAACTATTATCAGTCTCGTTTGCTTTTACTGTTGTTAGGTAATACCATAATTATGTGCATTGAAACGTTCGAGGCCGAGATGCTAACGGCCGTACTATAGTAATGGTGACCAAAATATCACTATTCTACACATTGTTAATTAAGCATTATTGTCTTACCTCACCTCAAATAAATTGATAACTCGAAATAAATTTCGAGTTATCAATTTATTTGAGGTGTTTGCAGAATAAATATGACGAAAATTTTTCTTCACAATATCAATTTAGTTACGAAGGATCTATGTATAATTAGGTCTTCAGGCTTTCAGCTCGCAGCCCGAGTACCGCTTACCACTTACTTTCTACTGGTAGTAGAAATTTGATGACACAAATTTGTCACAAAATTCGACCGGGTAGGTACCACCGTGCACGATCAATGCCAACCCTATGAAGGGGTGAAGGGGAAACCCAACGTTGCGGGAACACATCGCTCTCCGTACTCCTCTGCTTTCAGAGGAGACAGGATGAGCGATGCTGTTAGTGGTGAGATGGCCCAGGGTCAGCCGGGGTGCGAGGGATATGCTCTATGGGTAACCTTACACCCCGGCGTCTGAAGACCCGAGACGGCGTGCGGTTTTAGTCGGTGC
This sequence comes from Cybosia mesomella, assembly GCA_946251805.1. NCBI lineage: Eukaryota > Metazoa > Arthropoda > Insecta > Lepidoptera > Erebidae > Cybosia > Cybosia mesomella. The sequence goes on from OX276396.1 coordinate 3,460,376, forward strand.
AAGCCCGACATAACCGCCCCCGCTGGCCGGCGGGGGGGTATCCGAAGGGATTTCCGCACGATAAAAAAAAAAAAAAAAAAAAAAAAAAGGTACCACCGTGCACGATTGCGAAAAACTCTCCATAGTAATCCAATTTCGGTTTGATTGCGTTCAGGTTCAGCAAGTGCATAGCCGGGCAGGGGGATTGTGGTCGCAGCACTAGTGGGACCGGTGGGTGTCACGCGGTGCTGCGACGACAATCCTCTTCTGATGAGGCCGTCAAGCTGAGTGCCACCATTGTTAACATGGTACTTGTATGTAATGGTGACCCTCTTTCCTGAGACTACCTTCAGCTTACCATCAGGCGAGGTGAAGTCAAATTGACGTGTCCTAAATATAAAAAAAAAAGACCTTCGAGAGGAGAGTGCACCAAAGCCTCGTAAATTTGTCTCATAAATATTTTTACTTAAGCATCTATTGTAATTGTCTCGTGATACGTATCTACCGTCGAAACTAATCGCTACATTTGTCTCTACCGCGTCAGGTGTTCGGCGAGTTGGAAGCGATCACCGACAAGTTGGCCAACGAGTGCCAGCGCGGCTCCTACAGCAAGAAAATAACCGCCAACAACGTGTCGCCCGCCGCCTCGCCCAACAACACGCTCGTCGCGCACAACGGCACCGCGCCGCCCGACAACGGCCACGTGCAGAGTGAGTACTGCGTTCGAGAACCGACTACTGCACTCGAGAACCGAGTACTGCACTCGAAAACCGTGTACTGCACTCGAAAACCGAGTACAGCGCTCGAGAACAAATTACTCCATCTTATAGTTGAATAGTACATGATATTGTCGGAAGTTTACGTGAATATTACTCATTGACTGACTGTTGAAGACGCCTTAAGGCGCCATTTATTTACTCAACTGATATCAGTCTTGAAATCGTCAGGAGCGATTAAGTTTTGATTGACAAATTAATCGTGGTTTTAGCTTCTTTTAAGAGTGATTCAAATTCGAATCAAACTATGAAACTCATGAATTCAAATAAGCAAATCGTCATGTAGAAGTTTTGAGACGTCACTGTCGTATCAGTGATATTATTAAATGGCCTTTAAGTTGTACCTGGCGATCAATGGCTTCAAGGAAAGATATATTCTTTCCTATCAGTAATCTTGAAATAAGTTTTTAAAATAACTATGAAATGACAACAGAAAGCCTAATATTTTAAAGAATCTTAAAATCAAATTCCAATACTTAGTTCTATTCAAATACGAAATTGAACGAATCATTCATTCCTTTCGCTTCTAAATTCAAAAATGTCTAAAGATATCTTGCTGTCAACGCAAATCCACAGACCATAAACTTAAAATAAAACCGCGGTAAAAATTTACAGCCAGTATTATTAAAATTTTCTTCTAGTAAGCTAACATGACGACAGAATCTATATTTAACGTAGTAGTAGAAAAGCATTAAAACTATTGGCTTACAATGTGTCCGTCCGTGCTGTGAAACAATTAATTTGAATGGATTGTTATTTACGAATGTGTTTGATGATGTTGTATAGAAATAATCTATACTAATTAATGGCTTTTATGTATACTACTGTATGGAATCTGCCATCTGTAAACAAATTCAATTACTAGTCTCTGTGTCCCGTCACCCAGGAACCATGACGCAATTTTTGTTCTAAACAGTTGTCTAGTATACATAAAAGTGATTGTTGATACTACCTACGTGAATAACTGCGTAGTGGTTTTGGAATGTTCGCTCAATAATTATGTGTTGTGAGGTGACTTATATAAAAAAATACTTAATCCATTGCCTATAATTACGATATTGTCTGCTCTAGTCGAGTAAATATAAAATAATTGCATTATTGACAATGATATGTACTAATTTTTTTAGAATATGCGTCCCTAAGCTACGGTAACCGCTGTCAACCATTTATGTAAACAGTAATCTATCATACTTACGTAAATAATAAAAAAGAAATGCAAAATCTATTGTTTAACGAGGTTCCTAATTTTTTGTTCAAGCAATGGAACAGTATTTTTTTATAAATATCACCTCAAATGAAACTAACAATGAATGCATGCGTGTGTTTAGCGCCCCCCTCCCCCGCCCTCAACGGGGGCTCATCCCCACCGAAGGAGCCCACGCCCCCCACGCCACGGACAGAAAAACCGCTACCGACACCGCCAACAACAGAAAACACAGCAACTCCTAACAACAACAACAATAATCAAGTCGTTGAGGAGAAAGAAGATACAAAGGAGGAAATAAAGAAAGAAGAAAACAAGATAGAAGAAACAAAAAAGGAGGAAATAAAAGAAGTAAAAGAGGCTAGCGACAAGAAAGTTGAGGAGCTGTATGATATACCCGTCGGTATGTATTATACCCTAGTACTTATATATGCGGTACGATTGGTCCCACAGCGGAAGAGGAAGGTATAGGTACATAGTTGTTGTCGTAGTTAGAGCATGGCTAATGCTGGCTATCATTTTTGTCCCACAACCAAAAGGTTGCCATTCAAAAAGTATAAAAATTACCTTTTTAATAAAAACTTAACGGGTCTATCTAACCTGTAAATGGGTTTAGGTCGAATTTCACCAGTGAAAGTAATTGCTATCAAATCCATTTAAACTGGGTTCTCACATTTTACTCAACGAAATTTATTGCGTAAAACGTGATAATTCAGTTTAATTCGTGGTTACTATCATTGGTGAATGCTACTACGCACAACTCTAAAATTGCTTCGAAAGATTATTTTTAGCAGTAACCTTAACATAACTGGCGAATCGTGGGTGTGTAATACACCTCTGCCTACCCCTTCGGGGATACAGGCGTGAAGTTATGTTATGTGTTATGTTTATTGAAGTTTACATATATTATTATAAAATTAAATTATTATGTCATGTGTAATATTATAATCGATAACATAGCGAACTTCTCAAAAGTTATGGTTGTGACTCCAAAATATTTTTACCCCGAATGTGGACCTAAGTTGTTCCCCAGGCTTCAGCACAATGGGATTAGTTAAGGGGAATATTATCCATATCCACTTTACTTGCACTGCTTATCTTCACACATCTGTGCAATCAGACACCACAGTATAAATTCATAGAGCACATATCAGCGTGGCGAGACTAGCACTAGCTCCCACCCACTAGGCTATGAGCAGTAGACAAATACCCACACAATGCTCTCAGGGTCGCCGGTACCGCCCGAGAAGTCAAATAATAGCGAGGAAAAGAGACAACAACTTGCCTCTGAGCCGAGAGAGAAAGGGACGGATGACAAGCAGGACGAAGTCTACGATATACCTGTCGGTGAGTACACCACTATTAAAACAATGCTATACTTAAACAAAATGTCTATGAAATAAAGTAAGTAAAAAATGTATTATAAAACTAATATTATAAAGAGGTAAAAATTGTATATTTATTTGTAAAGAATAAAACTAAATACTACTGCCTCGATTCCAAAACTTCTTACACCTATAGAAACTTACATTGCCAGTGAGAAATATAGGCTAGTTTAAAAAAAAATTGAATTCGATGTCAAATTCAAATAGAATCGGCATCATATACTTCCGTAAAAAAAATTTCAACACCGTAACTTAATAATTTATAATGCTTATTGGTGGGGGTGCTAAAATGTTGGCTTATTAAATAGTAAGTAGCAACATTACTACAGCTTTTGTCAATATATGTGTATATTGCTGTTGTTTTGGGGTTTCACCCCCAAAACCTCCCGCTGGCTACGGCAATGATCTACCTCGTAATGAAATCAATACATATAATACAAAGCCGTGTTAGCGATGACCGGGATAAACTTAAGAGTGCCGGAGCCCGAACTGCTTTCCCATCCCCTCCCAAACTCCTTTCCCATCCCCTTTCCTTAACAGGGTCGGCAGCGCGAGTGTGACGCCACTGGTGTTGCACACGTCCATAGGCCGCGGTAACCACTTCCCATCAGCTGGGCCGTGTGCTTGTCTGTGCCACCATAGTGGCATAAAAAGAAAAACCGGTGGCTTGTTTGTAATTTTTTTCGGAAACCGCCGCGGTTACTCCCCCGCTGGCCAGCGGGGTTAGTTATGTCGGACTCGAACCGACCAAAACCTCACGCCGTCTCGGGTCCTTAATGCCGGGGTGCAACTAGACATTCACGAAATAAATTCAGCTGATAAGGTAACGAACGTAACTTGATTCTAAGGCAGAACAAAGTTTACTGGGTCAGCTTGTATTACATTCGGTATTGTGGAGGAACAAGGTTGATGTTCCTCTGACCCAAAGGGAGGATCCTCCGACCTGGCAAGGTAATCACGCCTGGCGGCCCGCGGAACGGTTGACGTTGGGACGTTGTATATGTGCTATCTAACGCGTGAACTTCACTTGCGCGATGCAGGAATGGTACTACTGTAATATTTTCGAAGTAGTTCAGCTTGCTGTCGCTAGATGGCGCTGGGTATATGTGGTATCGCCACAGTAACTATAGCTTGGCAAATTCCTACGTGAGAACGTCAGACAAAGAGTGTCAAAATTTGTGGCTTAAGATTAGTAGAAATATCAGAAAATAAAAAGTAGGTATTTCACGAATGATGGGTGTTGCTGTTCTAAATTCACGACGTTGGGTATTATTTAGAAGTGAATTTTTATTCATCTGCAAATTGATATGTAATCGGTAATAAGTACATAATTTCATGAAGCATATATCAGACTTTTTATTTAATCATTTAAATTGTATATTTATGTATCTATGTATATAATGTGTGTATTGTAGTCTATCAGGCAAGCAATTCCTATTATGCTTATGTAAGTATTTTTATTGTATGTATGGCTTTTTGTTTCATTGTGGTATGATTTTGATTTAACCGTTTTTATGTGTACATATTAACCACTAATATAGCTTTATACATGTATGTTTATTAATTTTAATTAATATTAAAGGCATAATTATCGATTTATTAAACAATATATTAATATTAAGTTAGCAAATTTCACTAGGAGACGATATATTTCATCTAAGTATATCTACACAAATGATGTCACAATTAAAGTTAAAAAATATATATTGAAGGTCTCTTTCAGCACCTGTGTGTTGATAAAGTATAAAGTTGAAAAGCAGGAGAGGAGCTTCGATAATAAGTCAATTACACAAACGTTTACATGTAGTGGTAACCGCCTACCACATTAGAGTATATAATTTTTAACACAACAATAATATACTCGTATTTTACCTTTTCACGTGCTTTGTCTTGTCTCGTTGAAATTATAAGTGAAAATAAAAGTTAAGCTTAGGCTAAATTTATTAAAAAAAAAAGTAATTATGAAATCTAATTTCATGGTTTTCCTTTAATTTCATATACCATATTTGTTAGTGATGTGATCTTTATGAATGATGCCCTAAAAGTACAAGATGTCATTTTTTCGGTTTTTAGCCTATTCGATAACAGAGTGGGGCAATCGAGTTTCTAAAGACCCATGAATGCAGAAATCTGCATTCATGGGTCTTTAACAAATGTTTGTTTTCAAAAATAAAGGAATGTTTCCTTAGAGTAAAATTTTCTATCGCCAGTATTAGAATACTTTCCCACCGGGTAGGGTTAGAAAATCCACCCTGTATATACATGTTCAAATTTATTAGTTGTAAAAAAAATGGAGGGTGAGTTTGGGGAGGTCGCCGTAGCGCTCCGGCGATAGGGCGATAGGGCGCTACGGGGGCTGGAGGCCCCCGTAGCGCCCTATCGCCCTATCGCCGGAGCGCTACAGCCCGCGTGTTGCCTGCGCAGGGGCGACGCTGGCGGGGCTGCCGGCCGGCACGCTGTACCGCGTGCGCGCCACCTACCGCTACGTGCGCGAGGACTCCGACGAGCTCAGCTTCGACGTGGGCGAGCTCATCCGCGTCGTGGAGTACGACGACCCCGACGAGCAGGTACGCCATCGGTTACGCGTACGACCTCCACCTCCACCAGCAACCGCACGCGCAGCACCCAACTGGACTCGAGTTCGGTACCTTTATACAGTAGTTACCGTGGCCGCGGCCTCGCCTGGTGGGGCACACACACGACACGTCTCCGCCACGGCTTGCTTTTGTAAGAACGACGAGACGAGTCTGCGGTGTCCTCGCCGCAAACTGCGGAACTCGGGGGGCAGGGTTCTCTCCCGCTCCCTCTCCGCCCGTTCGTTTTTCTACATTTTATTTATTTATTGATTATATTTGAAGGAAACTTACAGCTAATGGTTAGTTTACAAATATATAGATACTAGAAGAGGATCAATTACAAGTTTCCACTTATAAATTAGTTTGATGGTAATGTTATAAACCGTAACTTCGGTATTAACCACTCCGAAGATATATCAAACTGTAGACATGCGTTGTGCTACGCAGATACAGAAAACGCTCTACAAAACCAAAGCAACCTTTCTTCTTCTCGACATGCCCGTGAGGTAAAAAGGCAAAAGAAAAATATTAGTGCTCTCTCTGTCTATCTTCCTTTTTTATTTCGTTTCCTTCTTTACTTTCTTTCTTATAATAAAAAAAAATGGTAACTTGAGAAAATACGAACATACAATTCAAACATGTATGCCGTTTGTACCTCTAGGAGGAAGGCTGGCTGATGGGTATAAAAGAAACGACCAATGAAAAAGGCATGTTCCCCGCGAACTTCACGCGGCCAATATGAAGCGCGGTCGCTACGATCGCCGCCGACCGACTGTCACACGCTACGCGGTCTACGCCGTAGCACACAGCTGCATCACCTACGAGTGCTACGGGACCACTCATTAGTGTAGGTATAAACCGTTAATACGAACTGTCTTATGATATGATTCTATTCATTAATCACCTTATGTTTCATTATAGTTAACGATTATTCAAAATATAATGTTTATAACTTAGTTTAGTTGTTGAATGTTAATAGATTATATATTATTTATTATTTTTGTGTTGTATTACAACGAATTATTATAAATCGTAACCGTTTAACAGCTGACGTTTTGTATATACAATGTATGAGTACTGAGTCATCTTAGTCACAGTCCGCTCGGTGTAGGGTAACGAATATTTTGTAATTTATTCAATATTCCATGTTGTTTATTTTGGTGAAAATAATTAAATTTTTATATTGATACGATCATATCAGTAAAACTTATTTATAACATGTGTTCACCGCGGTGAGTGTTTCGAAAATCATGTTTGTTATACTGTTTATTTACCTTAATCTTTGACAATAATCATACGATTATTACATTGTATAATATAAATGATACATTTTACAAATTAAAATTGCTCACGAAATAAATATTTTTACATTAAAAGTGACCTTAAAAATATATTGGGTAATTAAAAGTTATTGCAAATAAATCAAGTTAATATTTCAATACCTATTCAAATATTTATTCAGTATTATTTATTTGTATTTTCAACCTTCTAGCAGTCCATGGACGTTGGGCTACCAACTTCAAAAAAAAAATCTTGTAATTGTTCTCTTAATCATTGAATATTATTATTATATTTATTTAAGAGTTTTGAGATTAACACTATATCGGCACTTTTAAGCGAAATACGATTGCTTAAAAAAATTTAAGCAAAATACGATATTTAAAAAATCTGTGTAGGCTTATGAAAACCTAAAAACCGCTGCAGCATATTCAAGCTGTTTGATTGACTTCGCAGTGTCATAATATTGTTAAACATTTCCTTGTACGCATTTCATTACAAATTGATTGCATTTTCAAAGCGAAGTTTACTCATAATCATTTATAACGAGTTAAGTTTTATGATGTATATAAAATCACTTTTTTTAGATTTTTCTTTTGTTGACTCCATATTATCTTACTGTTAATACTTATAACATAAGTAAATTAATCGAATATTTAGCTTTCTCAAATCAACATTTTTTTTATAGTTTTTTAATTTTTTGTTAAATTTAACCGTATTAGAACCGGATACTAACTTTAAAATAAGATTATGATGATAATCGGCATTGTTGTTGACTGAAAACTTTTAGAATTCAAAGAAATTTGCAAAATTTTATTTTTGTACTTCGCTCTAAATGTGTTCAGTTGACAAAGTATTTGAAATCGAAACCAGACTCTTAGTGCCCAGAACAAATATTGATATTAAAGCCTGTGTCAAATAAGGTGCTTTTAAACTGTACATAATTTATATATTTTACAATTTAATCCCATATTTTTAGATTAAGGCGGTTTGATATTTTCCACAATGTTTTCTTGTTGCCAACTTTAAAAAAAAGGTAACACTGACGATTGAATATCATTTTAACGTTTGTTAAAAGGTAACATTAAAATGTGCTCCTTAGGTGTGAAAATATTTTGAGTACTTGTTTATTTGACAATATAAAAGACGGGCCCCTTTTGCATGCTGTGAGCTATTGATGCTCAAAAAGTTGCTCCGCCTTACCAAACATTAAAACTTGTGACTTTTATAAAGAATTTTGTCCTATCAAATAATGTTAATATCAATTTTATCGAACGACTGAAGTTAGTAGGCAAGTGTTGAAACGTTGCGATGTTTTGTAGGAGTACAATCCGACATGTTGAAAGTTGTGGCTTTATCGTCAGTGCCATGCAAAGTCCATATGTAATGTTAATTTATAAGTTTGTTAGGACTTGTACAGTTTTTACAAGTGGAAATAAAATATTTCGAAAAGTTTTGTCTTTTATTTCTAAGTGATATGTTATACCATGTCATACCAAATACTTACCTATATCCGACAAGCTACAATACAACTATGTCGGTGGCTTAGTGGTTAAGGAGTCGACCCTACGATCGAGAGGTCCCGGGTTGGAATCCTGGCCATTAATTACACTACCGAGGCGAACCCACTCCTAACATAAGCAATTAAGCTTAGCTGGAGGCGTTAGGTGGAATACTTATTAGTAATTTCGGTTACATTAGTAACCGATAGTAGCGCGATTGCGGCGCTGCCCTTTTTTTCATAATATAAATGTAAAAACCGGCGACTGCAGTGCTGCATTGATCAAACTCAATCAAATCAAACTAATCTGAAGCATCACGTTTTTACTGCCGGGACGGTGGGGCGACTAGCGCCCCTCCCCCAAACCGGGGCAAGACGGGGACACCGTGGTTCCCGAACCCGAGGGGGCCATCTCGAAACCGGAGATGGCCCAGGGTCAGTCGGGGTGCGAGGGATATGCTCTATGGGCAACCTTACACCCCGACGTCTGCAGACCCGAGACGGCGTGCGGTTTTAGTCGGTTCAGGCCCGACATAACCGCCCCCGCTGGCCGGCGGGGGGTATCCAAGGGGATTTCCGCACGAAAAGTTTTTTTTTAAATATTAATTTTAAAAAAAACTAAGGATGGATTTCACCAAAAAACAGTAATTGCGGTTTTAGAGTAAAAACGTGATACCTTTTTTTTTTTTTTTTTTCGTGCGGAAATCCCCTTGGATACCCCCCGCCGGCCAGCGGGGGCGGTTATGTCGGGCCTGAACCGACTAAAACCGCACGCCGTCTCGGGTCTGCAGACGTCGGGGTGTAAGGTTGCCCATAGAGCATATCCCTCGCACCCCGACTGACCCTGGGCCATCTCCGGTTTCGAGATGGCCCCCTCGGGTTCGGGAACCACGGTGTCCCCGTCTTGCCCCGGTTTGGGGGAGGGGCGCTAGTCGCCCCACCGTCCCGGCAGTAAAAACGTGATGCTTCAGATTAGTTTGATTTGATTGAGTTTGATCAATGCAGCACTGCAGTCGCCGGTTTTTACATTTATATTATGAAAAAAAGGGCAGCGCCGCAATCGCGCTACTATCTCGCGGCATTTTGCAGCAAATTTGAAGGCGTTCTAATTAGTGAAATCCACCCTTAGTGGTATACAATGCAGTTAATATGCAAATATAAATTGAAGATGTATAGTGCCCTATCATCTCTTCGCTTCTCTTAGGCGAGTAAGCGTAAGGCTTCGTCAACAGTTGTAATAACATAACATAACTTCACGCCTGTATCCCCGAAGGAGTAGGCAGAGGTGTATTACATACCCACGATTCGCCAGTTATGATAAGGTCCCATTGTCATGCAGACTTAAGTAGGTAACTCACTATGTAGGCATCTCTCCAGCCTTCAAAGCACAAAAGTTGACGTCCAAACGCATCTGACAACCACGTATTGTTGTAATAGGGGGCGAGCCTATTGCCATCTACGCGAGCGATAATTAACATTTATTAATGCACACATAACTACGAAAAGTCAGAGGTGTGTGCCCGGGGCGACTGGGGCGCGAACTCGAGACCTCGTCTCAGCAGTCCGTTACGTCCGCCACTGGGCTATCGCCGCATTGTATTACAATTAAGTAAGTTAAATTAAGAAAGTAAGTAAGTACATGAATGGCGGCGATAGGCTCGTCCAAAATTACGTGGAACCGGGAATATAGTCGGTGAAATCTGAGTGTATTATGATGTATGTATAGTAGTAAAGTAACTAGAAACAAATTATTTTTACTGATCTTTCTAATTTAATGTGTTGTTCTCATACAAAATGTGCAAACTTTACAAAGTCCACTCAAGATTTGCCAAAGAACAATAACACTGAAGTACTACATTAAGAATACTATGACTATGATTGCATTTAGAAACTAAAATGACGGACAACCCTTGAAAACCGTAATAATAATACAAACACTTCAAAACTTGAATTAATACGAAAATTGCAAGATTGTGGAGAAGGATATAACGAAGAAGTTAAACTAATGTAAGATGATTGACAAGGGGGCCAGCAGGCGGCTCTTTAGAGCAATGAAGTAGAAAACCTATATATTCTATGTATCCCATGTAGGATGGTCGGCGAACTCTCTGACATAGACCACACCACCATACGGTGGTTCTTCGGAAGAAGATAAACTCTATAAATATAATATCTATGGAGTTTGGGCTACCTGTTCCCGCTTAATAGGTACAAAGAATAGTGCGCTTAAATTTTGCGCGCGTTTCTGAAATTTAATAGGGAAGAGAGTTCGCTCATCTCTAAAACAGACAGTAAGCCGACATGAATTGTCATAAATAACTTCAGTGAAATATCCGGCATTTTGAATATATAAAAAAGGTGAGTGTACGACAAAACGTGGGCCAAACCCAAAATGTACCGAATCGGAAGGCAAAGCAAAACATTTTTTAAATTTTTAGCTGGTCGATAAATACCTATAACGCCAGTTGATGCTGTCTTATCACACTTTTAAAGTTCAAAAACAAAATCTACTTTATTGAATCCTCCCCACGACAGGCGAACAGCCAACGCCATATTGGCTGGTGGTTGCATCCGGCATCATATATTTCAAAACCTAATTTATATTAATAAGTAGAACAAAGTAACTTTACAATGGTAATATAACATTTAGAACAATTGCATAAGGTATGGTGATTATAACATAACCGATGTAAAGTCAGGTATTATGTTGTCAGCCTAAATACCTATTACTTAATTATTTCACTAGTTATACATATAAAATACACGTTTGTCATTAGAAGAAACAACCATACATTATTATATATGGAAACAACAACAAAGTACCTACCAAACTAATATCCATGAGATTCCTGAACGCACAATCAGCTGTCATTTGAGGTACATTCTACGCAGGGTCTGTTCAAGTTCTCACATTCTCACGAAAGTCGATTCAATACATTGCGTCGTATGATGAAAAAGGAGCGTAATATTAAGATTGATTGGTAAACTGAATAAAAAGTATCTACGCGACAGTGCTAAACTCAAAACATGTTATTTTGTTTTAAATCAGTGTTTAGCTTTAGTAAATATGTGCTGCAAGATAGTTCTAATAATCCAATAGTCACATATAGATGTGTCTGTACAAGTGCGTATTTTTTGTTGTGAAACGCCGTATCTTTGTGACATAGCAAGGCGTAGATATCAGTTGTTTTTAATGCTAATTGATATCTTACAGGTATTGACTTGTTGAAATTTGAAACGAACTAAGGGAAAAACAGTAAGGTAAGTGAAAATTACAATATTGAGTTATTGGTTATATTCTGAAATGTTATTTTACTGTGTTATTTTGCAAAAATGTACCTACTTATTTTATTTGTTCAGTTGCTAAAATTTTATTATATTTCTTTTTACGCAGATAATTATGTGAAAATCATCACAATGAACACGGATCGTTTGCTTTTCGTGAGTTTCTTTGTAATATTATTTTTAACATTTTTTAAATATTTTTGTATCTATTGCTCACCTACTGTTAACTAATAACTTTTAATTTTAAGTTATAACTTTTAAGTTTTATTTATTGAAGAATATTTTTCATATATTTTACTGAGTTAATACCGTAACGTGCAGTTTATTATAGTATCAAGCTTTCTTATTTCTCCTTTTTACATTTTTGTTTTTTTTTTACTGGGCGAAAAAGCATCTACCCATGCCGTCAAACTAAGGCTGTCCGCTGCCTTATACATGCGAACAGAGTGGGCGCCCGTGCACTTGATATTTCGTGCAAATTAATAGAACAGCGCTGCGTTGTAAGTAAGTAATATTAATTAGGATTCTTGCGAATGAATCACACTGCCCACCAGGCTTTGTCTATTCACAAAGCCTCAAAAGGACTGCTGATTTAGGTTAACGAGTGCGCAAAACAACGATAGGGGCACTATCTTCATATCTTTTCAATACAAAACACAAGTTGGCTGCCAAAATATGTCGCATTACTGTCATATTAATTAAGACGACTTTCGACATGTATTTTGTACTGCGCCTAATGCCGGGAACACATCAAACGAATGGAGCAGAACCATGGCTTACGAATGTACAATAAGCGTCAAAAGTAGATGATGAATTAATAAATATTTTAATAGAGCTAATATTACTAATTAGTCAAACAGCATTTTCATTATGAAATATAAATGAACTTGCTTAAAAATTACTTTCCAAATCTGAAAATGATCATCTACTTTGACGCTGACTCGTGAATGAACTAGTGTGGATGTTAAAAACAAGTCGAGTGAGAAACTAAACAAGAATCTTTAATGAAAATCACACATTTTTGTTCATTTGGGTAACAAAGCAAAAAACTAATGAATAGCAACTTATTCAGCCAGATTTGCAAGGTAATAAGGTAATGCCTATGAGAAACAAATTGGCAAAAAACTCACTGCCGCTCTTTTCTGATAATAATGTGATGACTGTTAGCAAATTGTATCGCCAAGCAAGATAAATCGCTACGACTAACACATAAATCGTGTGTAATGTAGGTACAAATGAATGCTTGTTGAAAAAATAATGATACTATTATTTTTTATTAGCAGCCATTTTTTATTTAGCATCCATTTGAGAGAAAGGGGGAGAGATTGTCAGCGTTCGCTTAGTGTTTAGGCCTATGTGTAGGTTATGTTATTGGTGATAAATAGATAATGCTGTGGACTGTATTACTGTTTTATTGCGTAGAAGTTAAAAGAAAATGAGAAACAATGTTGAAATGTTTTTTTGTTTGTCACGTATTTGCAAGTGCCTTCGTCAAGCGGGCGCCCGTTGAACCCGCGCGCGACCGCAAGGCCCCCTCCGGCGCCTGTGCAGCGTAGGTGCATAGACACTTAGTATGTACACGGCATAACAGTTGATAAAATGTATATGAAGCCTATCTCCATGTAAGACGTGAATGATACCATAAACTCATAAGGCGTAAGACAAGACATAGTTTAAGTAAATCGCGTCCGCGTAAGGCATAGGCGTCGAACCTTTTCTATATAATTCACGCCTAACCCTGCGTTGTACAAGAAGCCGTGTGGTAATTATCTTTAGTGTAAATCCCGCAAGATGTATGAGCGTCATTTTAATTCAGGCAATATCCCGATCCTGCAGATTTATTGCAAGAATATTCTACCAGCCAAGTTAGTCATATTACATTATACACTTAAACACTATATACCTAGCCAGTATATTTATATATTAGCTGTGTAGTAACATGCGCTTAATAACCAATTAATGACTGAACCGAAAACCGTTAGCTAGGTGGAATTTCGCCCATCACAATTAAAGTGCTATACCAGGGATGGTGAATCTTAATTTTTAGAATTATTTATCTATAAATTTTACTTGGAATAATTATTATAGTTTCAAAACCGAGTAAATAGAATTTTAATAAAAAATAGAACCATTTGAAATAAAACTATTTTTAACGGATTCTATCGCGATTTATTTGATGTTTTTTTATTATTTACCATGGTCATGGGGAGACTGTTCGCGTAAACTTCCGACAGTATCAAAAAGAACCACTTTCAAAAACCAATTAGAGGAACGAAATTAGATTTAATTCAAAATATAAAAATGCGCACAGGACTTTTCTGTTCCAATTGCAATTATAGGTACAAACATACGGGTCAAACTGTGAACCACCTTTCGAAGTCGGTTAAAAAATATGCTTTTTATATCGAGCATGCATGAGATTTCACCTCGCTTGATGGTAAGTTATGGGTTTTAGGAATTAAGGTCACCTTTATAGTTTCCAACAACTTTCAGCTTGACGGCCTCGTCAGATGTTTTTTACACCTTGCTTAAAAAACTCGGGATTGTAGAAAATCAGAAACAACTTGAAATCAATTTTATTGTCATTCAATCACAAAAACAAAAACCAAATAAGCGTCCCACTATCCACACTTGTGACTATGTAGATACTAGCTGTTGCCTGCGGCTCCACCTGATCCCGTTCGTGCAAACCATATTATCCATGTCTACAATTAGGTACTAAGGGGTGTGTGTTGGGTAACCTCCTCGAGTGTCGCTCCGATTCCGATCCCGCTGCAGTCCGGGGGGAACGGAATCGGAGCGGCCGGTACACCCTGGGCGGCGGTCAATGGCTTCCCCTTCACCCCTTCATAGGGTTGGCATTGATCGTCGGCCAATACCCAACGTGGCGGGAACACCTCGCTCTCCGTACTCCTCTGCTTTCAGAGGAGACAGGATGAGCGATGCTGTTAGTGGTGAGATGGCCCAGGGTCAGCCGGGGTGCGAGGGATATGCTCTATGGGTAACCTTACACCCCGGCGTCTGAAGACCCGAGACGGCGTGCGGTTTTAGTCGGTGCAAGCCCGACATAACCGCCCCCGCTGGCCGGCGGGGGGGTATCCGAAGGGATTTCCGCACGATAAAAAAAAAAAAAAAGGTATAGTGATAAGAAATAGCCTGTGTATTGATCCGTTCAGCCTTTGGATCGTGATTGAGTAATAAACTTACCAACATCTTGACAAACTTTCGCATCTATACCTTTTTTTTTTTTTTTTATCGTGCGGAAATCCCTTCGGATACCCCCCCGCCGGCCAGCGGGGGCGGTTATGTCGGGCTTGCACCGACTAAAACCGCACGCCGTCTCGGGTCTTCAGACGCCGGGGTGTAAGGTTCATCATCTCACCACTAACAGCATCGCTCATCCTGTCTCCTCTGAAAGCAGAGGAGTACGGAGAGCGATGTGTTCCCGCCACGTTGGGTATTGGCCGACGATCAATGCCAACCCTATGAAGGGGTGAAGGGGAAGCCATTGACCGCCGCCCAAGGTGTACCGGCCGCTCCGATTCCGTTCCCCCCGGACTGCAGCGGGATCGGAATCGGAGCGACACTCGAGGAGGTCACCCAACACACACCCCTCGCATCTATACCTATATATGAAACAAAGTCGTGTTAATGATGTGATGACCGTTTATAACTCGAGAACGTGTGGACCAATTACCATGAATTTTGATTTTTTAGATTTGTCTCCGCCAATACTGTGCCGTTTTGTCGTTTTTGCCGAAATTCCCACGATTACCACACCGCCGGCCAGTGGGGCTAATATGTCGGAATCGAACTGACTGAAGTCTCACGCCTGCGGGTGTCTGATGCCTGGTCTTAAAGTGGCCAAATAAGGCATTTTTGGAACCAACATAACTTGATTCTAACCCGGAAGTTTCACCTAGTTTTCAAATAAGTAAAATATACAATATTATCTCGCTATGGAAGTCTGAGCTACCACAATAAAACAGTGTTGAATCCGTTGCCAATGTCTCTATATACCATAAATCTCCTTTAATAAATATATACTTTATTATCACTAAACGACTGACTGACAATGAAAATTATAACCCCACGTTATCCGTCTCACAATACATTCAACCAATTTTCTCTGATACAAAATATATGCAAGTCTAGAACTTTAGCCTTCGGCCCTGTCTGGAGCCCAGGTGTGAAAACTGTCAAGGATGTACGTCACCCCTTAGGACATTGCACTTTCTAAATGCGCGTAGACGTGAGTACTAAAGGGCAGTAAGATATTTTAGAAAAATATCTGATGGACAGGGTTTCTCAAAGTAGGGTGCGCGTAACATTTGACTGACAATGTACTAGATGCGCAGTTACGAGTTTATAGGTCTCTTTGAAGGTAAACGCGGGGTACGACGATGGAGGCGCGCCAATTAACCAATCATAGATATATAAAACTAATCTCGGGCCAAAGGGCTCACGTCATTGGTTGGCCAGTTCTTTTATTGGTTTTTTAATTGGTCAGTTAGTAGGCCCATGCGCGAACTTTTTAACGTTTGGTCATGATTTTTGTCTTGAGGTATAGGTACGCTAGTTGATGGGGTGTGTGTTGGGTAACCTCCTCGAGTGTCGCTCCGATTCCGATCCCGCTGCAGTCCGGGGGGAACGGAATCGGAGCGGCCGGTACACCCTGGGTGGCGGTCAATGGCTTCCCCTTCACCCCTTCATAGGGTTGGCATTGATCGTCGGCCAATACCCAACGTGGCGGGAACACATCGCTCTCCGTACTCCTCTGCTTTCAGAGGAGATAGGATGAGCGATGCTGTTAGTGGTGAGATGGCCCAGGGTCAGCCGGGGTGCGAGGGATATGCTCTATGGGTAACCTTACACCCCGGCGTCTGAAGACCCGAGACGGCGTGCGGTTTTAGTCGGTGCAAGCCCGACATAACCGCCCCCGCTGGCCGGCGGGGGGGTATCCATAGGGATTTCCGCACGATAAAAAAAAAAAAGGTACGCTAGTTGATGTAAGCAGTAATTGCGTCGTCCTTTAATAGATTTTTTTCCTACGAAAAGCGAAAAAAATACTTTATGTAATCTAATAATAAATAAAACTCAATGTATGTTTGTTCGTATTTTATGCGCTGCCGTACTAAGTGCTAAATTACGTAGATATCATAGGAATGTTTCCATGTGATAGCTAGCGTGGTGGGTGTGGACTGTATTATAATGTGTGAGGTTGATGGAAAACACGTATTAAAACGTTATTATTTAATTAAAATATCTAATAGGAAAATTACAATCAGATGGAGCCGTGACCAAGGCAACAAGTCAATAATACATTGACATCCTTCTTTTTAAATATCTAACATTTTATAAAGATTCACAAAAAAGGTCGCACCAGAGTCACTCGCCAACACCATGGTCGTCAGATTCTTACCAATACTGCTTCATGTCTTAGTTTTTACTAAAAAATATGCATTGTAAAATAAGTTATTGCCCAACTAAACTGAGACTATATGATTTTTCATTATTTTTAGTTCCCAAAATAGGCAAATTTTGAGATCTCTTATTAAATTGTGAATTAATTTTATGCATTATACGCGATGGCCCGGTGGCGTACGTAACGGACTGCTGATACGAGTTCGACCCCCAGTCGCCCCGGGCTCACACCTCTGACTTTTCGTAGTTATGTGTGCATTAATAAATGTTAGTATCGCTCGCTTAATAATGTGCCCGGTAGATAGCAATAGGCTCGCCCCCTATTACATTGGGACCTCAACATAACTGGCTAATCGTGGGTGGGTAATACACCTCTGCCTACCCCTTCGGGGATACAGGCGTGAACTTATGTTATGTTATTATACGCGTGTAACTAAATGCGATATTCTCTTGCACTCATACATAGCACTACGCGCCAACATGCGGTGACGTCACTTCTAAGTACAATTTTGTATGAAGCTTTATTCGGTGGCTCGTGCAATTGAATTTTCAAAATCAAATATCCTTAAAACTATGTTTCAAAAGAATATTTCACTTTAGCAGTTAATCCCACTAATATCATATAATGTGAAAGGTTGGATGTTTGTTACGAACCGATCTGGCTGAAATTTGGTACAGGGATAGATTATAGTCTGGAATAGAACATAGGCTTTTTGTCCATGGAATAGGTTCCCATGGGAACCCGGGAACGGGTTCCAAATTTCACGCGGGCGGACCCATGCCTATATTATGTCACATTTTACCATTTTGGAAGTGTCTCTCGCGCAAACTATTTAGTTTGAAAAAAAATTTATATTAGAAACCTCAATACTATTTTTGAAGACCTATCCATAGATAAACCACAGGTATGGGTTTAATGAAAAAAAAAATTTAGTTTCAGTTCTAAGTATGGGGAACCCCCAAAATTTATTGGAATGTATTGAAAATCTTAATGCGATTCACAGAATACATCTACTTACTAAGTTACAACAGCATAGTTCTTATGGTTTCGGAAAAAAGTGTCTGTGACATACAGACAGACGGACAGACAGACAGACATGACGAATCTAAAAGAGTTCCGTTTTTTGCCATTTGTCTACGGAACCCAAAAAATATAGTCAACATCCCTATTAGGTTTACGTACGTAAACTAATTTAATAAAGTTTTATAGCAATTGGATGAGCGCATCCGATTGCTATAAAACTTTATTAATTTAGTTTTAACTTTTATTAGTTTAGGTTGGTTTATAGGCACAGTTGGACGTGGCACTGCATTTTGGATATATTCTTTTTTTAAGAAACATAACATAACATAACTTCACGCCTGTATCCCCGAAGGGGTAGGCAGAGGTGTATTACACACCCACGATTCGCCGGTTATGTTTAGGTCCCAACGTAATAGGGGGCGAGCCTATTGCCATCTACCGGGCACATTATTAAGCGAGCGATAATTATCATTTATTAATGCACACATAACTACGAAAAGTCAGAGGTGTGTGCCCGGGCAACTGGGGATCGAACTCGAGACCTCGTCTCAGCAGTCCGTTACGTATGCCACTGGGCTATTATTACACGGTCAACTAATAAATTACAAAAAATCCTCTTTAGTATTTATTTTTTCATAAAATACCTTATTTGTTTCATCTATAGTCAGGTCATTTTAAAGGGGTCATTTTGAGAGTATATTAGGGGTACTTGGAGCTATAAAGTTTGAGAAACCTTGTTATAAGATATGAAAAATATTTTTGTGTTCAGGGGCGTTCAACCACCGTTCTGGGAGGAGAGAGAGTTCAATTCAATTTTAAAATTCTAATGCACGTAATAAACATTTGATATTACTTTATACAATAAATATTAAACTTAGATGTTTACATAGACACACTCAAGCTTCTTTCCCAGTGGGGTAGACAGAGACCACATCTTTCTACTAAATGCAAATCGTCTCAACTTTGGCTGCTAATAGACTCTTAGAAACAGTATAGAGTCTGCTGAAAACTAGATTCGCGTAAAGGGTTGACGGCTAATAGGGTCAACCCCTTACGCGCAACCCTTCTGCCTACCACCTTAAGGAGATACAGCGCACCTACTCGGGGACGCAGACTGACTACACCACTGACATTTAGAGTAAAGAACCATGAGTTCATGACATTAGAAACCATGGGAAACCTTTGAGAAAATCGGGAATAATTGCGTGCAAATGCCAACAGCAGACTCTGGGATATTATTCTTTTTTTTAGCAGAAGCTATCTGATACCGTTCCCGCAACCCACGGGAACCTAGTCCAGGAATAGCCAATGTGTTATTCCAGACAATAATCTATCCCTGAACCACATTTCAGCCAGATCCATTTTGCTGTTTGATCGTGATTGAGTAAAACATCCAAGGTGAAATCACATTGACGTACCCTACATAAAAAAGAAAAAAGAACGTAACAAATGAACATATTATATCCTACATTTCATCCAACATAGGTACATTGTGGTTTTAGTCGGTTCAAGCCCGACATAACCGCCCCCGCTGGCACGCGGAGGGGTATCCGAAGGGATTTCCGCACGAAAAAAAAAAAAAGGTACATATAGGTATATATGTATGGTATATTTTAGTCGGTTCAAGCCCGACATAACCGCCCCCGCTGGCCGGCGGGGGGGTATCCGAAGCGATTTCCGCGCGGAAAAAAAAAAAGGTACATATAAACCTTTAATCATATAATATAAGTAATGACAACAAATTATCGACAAATTCAACTGCCATACCATAATGAATATCACAAATTAATTGGTGTTTAACTGTAACACGACTAACGGAACGTCTGAGTCTGTGTAGCGACCATTTCGCAGTGCCTTGCTAAACCATACCGATAAACATGCAACTATTTATCTAGCTTAGTGCTAGAGTGAGACACAGCATATACGAAACTCTGCCATACTACTGACAGTTATTTCGTTTTCCTACAGATTTAGATCGGAAAAAGAGAACATCTTGGAACGGGACTTGAACCCGCGACCAGTCCCTTACAGGGGGAACGACCAGCTGAGCCACCAAGACACAAGTCCCGTCCTAGATGTTCTCTTTTTCCGATCTAAATCTATAGAAAAAATAAGCATACAAATTACTTAAATATTTCATTGAAGTTATTTCGTTGTTTCGCCGCCGCATAAGAATGCGTATGGTGCGAAACCACAGTGATCGCGTGCCGACGTCTTGCTAACCACTAGCGAAACATCGGCGTCTGTGTAACGACCATTTCGCAGTTCCGTGTTAAACTATATGGATAAGGATGCAACCATTCATCTAGCTTAGTGATAGAGCGAGACATAGCACATACGAAACTCTGCCATACTACTGACAGTTTTTTCGTTGTTTCGCCGCCGCATAAGAACGCGTATGGTGCGAAACGACAACGATTGCGTGCCGACGTTTTGCTAAGCGTAACCACATGCGACACATCTGTGTCTGTGTTACGACCATTTCGCAATTCCGTTCGAAACTATATTATGGATAATATGGATAAGGACGCCACCATTCATCTAGCTTATTGCTAGAGCGAGACATAGCACATACGAAACTCTGCCATACTAGACAGTTTTTTCGTTGTTTCGCTTCCGCATACGGACGCTTAGGTGTACTTAAGGCGTAATGCGTACAATTGTATCCAGTGAATATGAAAACAGCAAATAGTGGAATTGTTACCAAACTGTCAGTTATTACTGTTGTGACATGCGTACATACGGCCGGCTTATACAAATATTGACACATTATTAACGGAATCACTCGAGAACCTTGTTGTACCTGCTGCGGAATATGAACTTAGTTTCTTTATAAAATCTATTCTGATGAGAAATCCTAATTTCAAATCATCATTATTTCATTATCCAAAGGTCCGTGCGGTTTAGTTAAACTTGACAATCACGAGAATCAATATATACCTATATATATAAAACTTAGAATAATATTATGTAATATGAACTGAGTTAAACTTGACAATCACGAGAATCAATATATACCTATATATTTAAAACTTAGAATAATATTATGTAATCTGAACTTAAGAACGAGTGATAAACTTAACAACATACATTTTAGTGCCAAAATGATATACTCAGTAGCACTCTCACAGTAAATACTAATCTAACGACACCTCTCAAGCTAAAATCCATCTAGCCGTTCAGGCTGCAGAGCGTGCCAAACAATTATACATACATACACACTCTCGAAAAACATAACCCTCCTTCTGGCGCAGTCCTGTAAAAAGTATGGACGCGTACATTTTTTTTTCATTTTTTTGTGGTTTAATCATGTATATATATTTTTTTTATAGGGCTTTGACGCAAAGCCCTATAAAAAATATAAGATCCTAAATATCCGAAGGTATCCGATCCGATCCGAAGGATCCGGAAAAAAAAAGATCCTAAATATAGAAACTTGAGAAATATGTAATGAATCAAGTAATTTGATAAATCAATTAATTTGCATATGAATTTTCGTCATTTAGTCAAGGTCAAGGAAAGTCCTGCATAGTTATAGTCAAGTTAGTCTGCCCTAGTAAAGTAGTGGAGGTGTTAGTTAAGGCTTCTTTGGAGTTTTGGGAACAACGCGGAAAATCACAATTCCCGATAAACATGTCACTTTCCTATACTTGTGCACGTTGTCGAAGACGTTATGTCTAACAACCCACCATTTTTAAACATAAACACTCGAAAATACACAAATTTTAGAAAATGAAACACTGACTCGGTGCGTCTTTTCCTGTGTTGGCGCCAAAACTCCGTTTAACTATACTTTGAATTCATAAACAAGAACAATTTTTTTTTATATTACAAGAGGAAAAAAGAAAAAGAAATGATGTTCGGAATCTGAAAAGAACAATTTTCCATATTCAATTTCCAGCCTCTTAGGCCTAAGCAAGGTAAGAAGCCGAATGGACGTTTGCGTTAGTCTTTCCGTATATTAAAAGTACTTTGTGCGTTAGTCTTTGCCACGCTATCGAGCAGAGAGCGTGTTTGTCGATGTGCGCATTATTTCCCACGCTTTTCACTTTTGGTAATTTTCATAAAGTATTACAGTGTTATAGATTTTTCTTCGAAATAACTCCTCTAGTTATTTGTGCGTGTTTTTATTCTGCCACATTTGAGTGTTGTTGTATACAGACTTTGTAATAAAGTAAGTATTTATCAGTAATTCTCCTTATAATTGTTTATACTTAATTGTTTAAAAATCTAGGAAAGTAATTAATAACTAGGGATGCGATGCAGTTAGCCGATCGCAAGAAAATTGAGCTGAGCGAGCATTTATTTTTTTATTTCAAAATCTGAAAAATTCAATTTTTGCGCGCGCGAACTTTTTTCATTAGTTTCAATGGTAAATTTGTTTTTCGGTGATAATTCCCTAATGGTATGTCCGATTTTTAAATTTATGGTCTCAAAACATGCCCCTAGATTGTAGTTAAGTTATGACCATGCCAAATTTGGTTGAAATCAGATTTGTGGTTGCAAAGGAGTATCCGAGTTTGTAAGCGGCTATCCCGCGTATAAGAGAATAACGAATAATTTAACGAATATCACAAAAAAAGAATTATTATAGGACATAGATACTTGCATTTACATTGCTATTATAATTGCTTAAAATTCCTTTCAGATTTATGGTAGTTTTATTATGTAGTTGAATATAATTTCAACTTTAAAATTTTATATCGATTAACTAATATTTTTGGAAATATATTGGTGTTTTTTTAACTGGGACAGAATGGGAAAATCTGAAACTCTTGGGATATCATTAGCTTTTTTTAATATCTTTGGCATACTATATTTTCCGATCAAGCGTGAGCTCTCCATGAAAATAAGCCATTTTGATGTTATTTTTAAATGCGGATCGACTCCTTGCTACACCGCCTCGCAACCGAGAGGTTGCGGGTTTAAAACCCTCTCCTCCTCGTAACAAGTTATCCTCGAATGCGGATGCTGAACATACTTTTTTTTTTGTAAATACATGTTATGCCTAAAGTAATGTGAGCTTCGTTACATTCACAAGTAATTATTGTACACTAAGTACACCTCTACCTAACAAGGGACGACGCTCCAACAAAGGCTTTACTTTAGGGGGTTGGGGGTTTAACGGCAGTAGCGTCCATAATAGTCAAAACGCCAAATAAAAATGGTTAGAAGGGGTAGAAGTTAGGGGGGGGGGGGGTCCGCTAGACTCTAGACCCTAAAGCGGCAACAAGAAGGAAAGAAAAAAAAAACAACGAAAAAAATTATTCTTTGACAATTTAGGTATACCAGTTGTTGCCCGCGGCTTCGTACGCGTTAAGTTCGTAATAGATCAAGGTATGTTTATTTTTGCAGTCTTGATACTAACACGTAAGTATTAAGTTATTTTATTTAACGGGCCGGATGACGGATTTACATTTCAACAAATCGTTCAAAAGAGATAGAGAAATATGTAACATTGGAATCAATTCTGCCCGATTCCTTAATATAATAGCGTGATGATATTCATTACGAAATATCTATGCGTATCTAATCAATTATCTTTAATACGCCGTTTGACCAGACGGGTGATCAACCCTTCTATGTGCGGCCATTTCACCCATTTCCCCTATAACGACTGTCATACATATTCGTATGGCAACCGGGACCGACATCTTAACGTGCTCTCCGAGGCACGACCAGACCAATGCAAATACTCATATTCATGCATACAAATATTTGCACTGAGCGGGGATCGAACCCGCGCCTCCTGCGTAGCGGCCGCTTTCAATACCGCCACGCCACGGAGGCTGATTAATACGTGGGTAACTCTGTGGAGTTTCTAGATTTTACATTTTACTGCTGATTACCTTTCAGGTATAGCGTGATGAGTTATAGTCCGGATTTTGACCATGTCTGAGTTCTGCTGAACTACAAAGTTTCGTAATGATCTACCTTGTAATAATAAAGTTATCTTCAATAATAGTTTAGACCGTTTTTGTTCTACTGCTCCTCTAATAGCATGATGAAATAGCGCAGTTTATGAAAGTCAAAAGTCAAAAGTCAAAAATCATTTATTCTGTATAGACCATTAATACGGAACTTACAAAACGTCAAAAAAATTAAACGAATGTTTGGCAAATGGACCACCGGTTCGAAACGCGGCCCTGTCCTGAGAAGACTCCGGCAAGAAACTCAGCGGGTTGTTTTTTTTGGTCTATTTACAAACACGTTTACTTAACCTAATTACAATATTTCATTTGAGTAGCATAGAGAGAGAGCAAACAGTTCATATCCAAGCTTGTTTGTCATCTAAACAGTCTTGAATTTTATATTAGCCTTCTTGGCAGAGTTTACTTTTAATTTTTCTTTTAAATTTAGGAAGAGGTAGATTCTTCATGAATAGAATAGAATAGAATAGAATATACTTTATTGTACACCAACAAAGAAATTTCACAATTACTTAACTTAGCTATTTAATATAATTATGTACAATGGGCGGTCTTATCGCGTAAAGCGATCTCTTCCAGACAACCTTGGTATGAATCTGGTTGAGCTAGAGTAAATAACTAGTGGTGCAGTTGTAGTGACTACGAATAATTATATTAAATAAATACATAATCTATAGCAAAACATAATATGTAGATACTTATAATAAAATAGTGTGTAGTGTAAACAATGTGAGGGACGTGATACTCAATCGATATATTATAATGAGATAATATTATAAACTTAAATAACAATTTTTGACAGCGGTCTTAAATGCTTGCAATGTCTGAGAACGTCTTATTTGTACTGGTAATGCATTCCACAACCGAATAGCCTGTATGGTAAAAGACTTGTCGAGGAAATTTGTGGAATGCGCTGGCATTTTTAACCGTAAGTTTCCTGATGACCTCAAAGTTTTCCCATGCGTGTCGTGCAAGTACTCAAAGCGTTCTTTAAGATAGGAAGGTGTAGAAGGATTAAACAATATACTATATAATAAAGAGAGAAAATGTGCATTCCGGCGAAGGCGTATCGGTAACCAATTTAACTGTTTACGGTACGCAGAGACGTGGTCGTATTTACGTAGCCCAAATATAAATCGAATACAAAAGTTTTGGAGTCGCTCAAGTTTCTCTAATTGGTTCTCGTTAATATCTGGATAGCAAGCATCTGCGTAGTCTAGAATTGGTAGAAGAAGGGAATTCGCTAGGGCTGTTTTAGTGGCAGTAGGAAGGAAATTTCTCAACCTTCTTAGAGATCCTGACGATGCAAAAATTTTCCGCCTTACTTCCTGTAACTGAGGATCCCAAGAAAGATTTGAGTCAATAAGTATCCCCAGGTTCCTAACCTTATCACTAATTGGTATTACCGTGCCGTCAAAAACAACCTGTGTAATTGTGAACTGCCAACTTTACAGCTCAGCCTAGAGCTACCAACAATGGTCACCTGGGTCTTAGTGGTGTTGATTTTAAGTCCATGTGATTTACTCCAGTTACTTATACTAACTAGATCCTTATTGACTCTTTCAATAGCATCTGATAACTGTCCAAATTGCGATTGGGAGTATATCTGGAGATCATCTGCATAAAGGTGGTAGGATGAAAGAAGTTTACTAGAAATTGAATTTATGAATATTGCGAAGAGTAAAGGAGAAAGAACGCCACCCTGGGGCACACCAACGGTTTTCAATACGGATACGTTGTCGGCGGCCGCACAGGTAACCACGAATGAACACGCCCTAGAAGAATGTTCATGCAATATTTCAGCCAAATCTGTTCAACAGTTTCCAAGTAATGCTCGGACATTGATAATAAAAGCAGACCAACAGACGAACCGGCAATCAGATAAAAATTCTAAAAATCACATTTTCGGCATCGGTATCGTTCCCAGAACACACATCAATAATTATTTTTTTGGGCAAATATTTTATCTATAGATGTTTACAAAAAGATAATAAGCTGAATGCATAGATTATTTTATTTTTATTTTATTTATTTGGAACAAAAAACAGTTACATGCTAAAATGGTTAACAAATTATAGGTAATTTAACAGATTGGTGAACATATAACCCACACTATTGTTCACGGGTTTACAATATAAAAGAAAGAAACTCAAGCCAAGTTGTAGTCACGATCTCATAATAACAGAAGATTAAGTGAAATATGAAAATCAAAATAAGTTAATAACAAATTTTCTTGGACCCATCTCAGAAACTAATAAAGTAATAAGGTAGTTTTAATTAATTACAAAGCTGACAAGAGCTCAATGACTAGACTTTTAAATTGTTCGCTGGAAAATGCGAAGATGTCAATTTTATTATAATGTGTGCTAAAGGTTTCAACGAGACGACGAATAGGTGCGCGGATCCCTGCGTTAGTTTTGCAAGTTCCCGTGTAAAACAATTGGGGCACACGCACCGTTCGTTGATGAACAGTTCTAGGCACTATATAACACAACTGATTGGTGATTTCAAGGCAATCATATCTGTTGTTACATATACCATGCAGCATCATGACGGCCAGAAGTAGACGTCTAGGTTGCAATGTTAAAATGCTATACTGTTTTACTAGCTGTACATAAGGAACTCTTAATCGGTGATATTTATAATTTTCGACACGTAAGATTTTTTTTTGCACTAATTCTAGACTCTGAGTGTACTTATCATAGAAAGGATTCCAAATTGTAACGGCATATTCTAATTGTGGTCTCACTAAGGTTTTATACAAAAATAAAAGTGTGGAAGGCTGCACAAAGTCACGACAGGATCTCATGACAAACCCGTACATATGGTAGGCTTTATTAATTATGCTGTCAACATGCTGTTCAAAATGCAAGGACGAATCTAACAAAACACCCAAGTCGCGAACCAGGCTGACTCTGTTCAAAACTATAGCACAAAATAGGATGAAGTATCATAAATTAAATTCCTAAAATATGAAACCGGTACTTTTTAGGGTTCCGTTGCCAAATGGCAAAAAACGGAACCCTTATAGATTCGTTATGTCTGTCTGTCTGTCCGTCCGTATGTCACAGCCACTTTTTTCTGAAACTATAAGAACTATGCTGTTGAAACTTGGTAAGTAGATGATTTTCACACAAAAATAGAAAACAAAAACAATAAATTTTGGGGGCTTCGCATACTTAGATCTGAAACTCAAAAATTTTTTATTCATCAATCCCATACGTGCATCTATGGATAGGTCTTCAAAAATGATATTGAGGTTTCTAATATATTATTTTTCTAAACTGAATAGTTTGCGCGAGGGACACTTCCAAAGTGGTAAAATGTGCCCCCCCCCCTCCCCACTCTGTAACTTCTAAATTAAGAGAATGATAAAACTAAAAAAATATATGATGTACACATGGTGTAAACTTCCACCGAAAATTGGTTTGAACGAGATCTAGTAAGTAGTTTTTTTTTAATACGTCATAAATCGTAAACAGCAATTTATCTTTCATTCAATCAAGTCACATATAACAATTTTACTTCCTGCTACGGAACCCTTCATGGGCGAGTCCGACTCGCACTTGGCCGGTTTTTATAACTATAAGAGTGCAAAAGTCAAAAGTGAGGTCATTAAAAGATACCAAGCCATTATTTCATTTTACTCGACGTGGTATTGTCGATAACGCTATGATAAGTCCACCTAATAATTACGATAAGTTAACATAATAATATCGTCGTAATAATACCCATCGTTGGTTAAACATTGACAAAAGGTATTATTACGACAAAATCTACTGTTTTTAAGGGACTAACCTACACTACTACCCACTACTGTAACTTTTGTACACCAGGATCTCAACAGTACTCGGGAAGACCCAGGGAAAGTTAAACTATCTTGGTAAATTGAAGAAGTTCGATGTTCAACCAGGGGTTTTTTGATCGAAGACTTGGGTATAAAATCCTCTAACTCTAAATTTATGCTTGTTTGATTGTATTTTATGCGCTACCGTATTGTTCATCCGAATGTGAAAAATCTTTGACAACTTATAGCTCCCACTTGCACGAAGCACAGAACTAATAATTAGTTCTATAATTATAACACTTATTATCATAGATTGAACCTTAGCTAGTGCTGTAATTGGGTTATAGAATATTTTAACCGACTTCGAAAAAGGAGGAAGGGTCTCAATGCGTCGGACATGTATTTTCGCCGATCACTCGAAGACGCCTGAACCGATTTGGAAAATTATTTTTTTGGTTTAAAGGGTATACTTTCCCATTTAAATTTCGTGGAGATCTGATGGTAAGTTTCGGAGATCGACAACGGAGCTCTTCAATAAATGTCAGCAAAGCAACCGTGATTGCTGCTGCTATCGCATATTTATGTTGATGTTTATGGTATTACATAACATAACATCACGCCTATATTCTCACGGGTTCACATATTATTATACATGTTCGGTATATGAGTACCTTTTTTTTTTTTTTATCGTGTGGAAATCCCTTCGGATACCACCCCGCCAGCCAGCGGGGGCGGTTATGTCGGGCATGAACCGACTAAAACCGCACGCCGTCTCGGGTCTTAAGACGCCGGGGTGTAAGGTTACCCATAGAGCATATCCCTCGCACCCCGACTGACCCTGGGCCATCTCCGGTTTCGAGATGGCCCCCTTACTTGCTCTCCACTGTGCCATCTGCTAATCAGAGGGACACGTGGAAAGCTTCCGAACAGCCCTCAACAGGGCCGTCCTCGCCTCGGTCGGAGTTGGCCGTAGGCGGCAGCGTCTCTCACACCCTAGGAGAGAGGCACTGCTGTCTCCGTTGCCCAGGGTGCACCGCGTGGAGGTCCCCAACCAAGCACCCCTGTATATGAGTACCTGTCTGTGTACGAGTCAATTTCCTTTAATTAGAATCATTCATAGTGCATAATTTATTATTAATATTGACATTAATTTTAACTACTTCAAAATTATTTTTTCTTTCTTTTCTTTCATATTGACATAAGATTCCACTTATTATTATTATTATTATCATTGATTAATTTACTGATATAGGTATACCAATATTATGCTGAACGCTGACATTATTGTAATAATTTTCAATATTATTTTAGTTTAATAGTAATAATTATATAAATGACATCGTATCATATACAAAAGACATCGTTGTATCAGTCTATATCTTAACTGTCTACTTCATATTGTGTAAAATCATTGCATGTATTCTGTTTTATTTAATTGTTGTATTTGTATTTAATTTTACATTTGCATGCTGGTAAAACGGCGAAACGTGCTGGACAATAATTTAAATGTAAAAATGTAAAATCTAACATATATGTACTTAACCATGTTTCTGCAATAAATCAATAAATACGAGTCGTTATTGAACCGATTTTAAGAATTCTTTTACCATCGGGTTTGGTTTAGTTCCCGGGGTACGGGTCCCCATATGAATTAAGTTACGTTCATTAAAAAGGGAGAAATAAGTAAAATTTTAGTTACAAAAATGAAGGTTAGGAAGAGGGTTACGTTCGGAATAAATATTACATTTTTTTTCAAGTTTCTAACCTAATCCGCGAACGGGTCAGGTTCGGAATAATCGGTTTGTAGGGCCCGATACGCCCGGCATACCCACAAGCATACTTAATTGTTCTCATAATTGTTCATCCCATAATTGTTATCTAAACTGTAACCTAAGTGTATTAAAACAATAACATTATGAATTATGAATCTCTGCCTAAAGCTCAAAGAGACATTTGTATTTATGTGCATGTATGTGTATGCAGAGTACCTTTTTTTCTTTTTTTTTCGTGCGGAAATCCCTTAGGATACCCCCCCCCCCGCCCCGCCGGCCAGCGGGGGCGGTTATGTCGGGCTTGAACCGACTAAAACCGCACGCCGTCTCGGGTGTACAGACGCCGGGGTGTAAGGTTGCCCATAGAGCTCGGGTTTGGGAACCACGGTGTCCCCGTCTTGCCCCGGTTTGGGGGAGGGGCGCTAGTCGCCCCACCGTCCCGGGCTGCTTCTGCTGGGGTGACAGGCGGACTCACCTGCCACCCCCAGGCCTGCACTCATGGAGGACGGAGGTCGTTAAGCGGCCTCCGGCGCCTGAGTCGCCCGCGACGCGCGGCGAGCAAGTTGCGGGCTTGGCGGGCCGGGAGAGTTCTAAATCTCTCCCGGGCGCGCTACGCCATCTCCTTCGCGAGCATTACATGCTCGCAGAAGGAGGTGGCTGCGGCCCACGCGCTTGCGTTCCGCACCATGGCCGCAATCATGCTGCCGAGCGAGAGGACTCCCACCCCGATGGCTGCCACGAGGTCACGCCTCGGCGCCTCCCACGCCGGGCAGTCCGCCAGCGTGTGCAGCCCTGAGTCCTCGCTCGCGTCGCAGTGATGATACTCAGGCGTTGGCTCCTTCCTGATCCGATGCAGGTGGTCCCCGAAGCACCCCTTCCCGGAGATAACCTGCGTCAGTCGGTACGAGAGGCTTCCGTGTCGGGGTCGGGTGGCCCTAGGCCATCTCCGTTTCGAGATGGCCCCCTCGGGTCGAGATGGCCCCCTCGGCTGTCTGCAAAGTACCTATGTTTGGCATGTGTCTGATGCCCACAAGGAAAAGGAAATTAAGGAAATACAGCAATCTATTTTTATGTAAAGCAAATTAATATGTATATTATTTATGAATTGCTATTAATTTTAAATAATGGTCACTTACGTATTCAGAAGTTTCTCATCTAAATGATGTATTTTTACATTCCACCGACACCACCTACATTATGAATACCTACCTATTCAAGACAGTTAATGTATTAATAAAAAATTTTCATTAAGTACCTACTCATTAACATTGTTTTTAATTATTGCCGTGATGTCAGCAGTGGTGAGCCATGACCCATGAGACTTGTGAATATTAAACCTATTGAAAAATGTATGTGATATACTATTAAGCGAGCGATATTTTCTTAGACAGGTAGGTAAGACCTACAAAAAAAAGAAAAAAGGTACTTACTAGGTGAGGCCGCCTATCACCCTAGCAGAAGCAGGCAGGTGGGGCGTCTAGCGCCCCTCCCCCAAACGGGGGCAAGACGGGGACACCGTGGTTCCCAAACCCGAGGGGGCCATCTCGTAACCGGAGATGGCCCAGGGTCAGTCGGGGTGCGAGGGATATGCTCTATGGGCAACCTTACACCCCGACGGTCTGTAGACCCGAGACGGCGTGCGGTTTTAGTCGATTCAAGCCCGACATAACCGCCCCCACTGGCCGGCGGGGGGGCATCCGAAGGGATTTCCGCACGAAAAAAAAAAGGTAGGACCTACAAGTAATCTACGAGTATATAACAGTCTAACGAACTCTTTCTAATATCATAAAGAGGTACAGTTTGTGAGATTGTAGGGGGTAATCTGTGAATCTACTCATACGATTTTGAAAATTCTTTTACCAATAAAAAGCCACATTATTTCACGCCACTATCCAAGGGAGCAAGGAGCAGTAATCATAAATGTCAGCAAATCCGGCAGATTCCCATATTTTATATGAAAACTAGAAACGAAGCCAGAGAGGGTCAGCTAGTTATACAATACTTTTGAAGTGAAAACTTCTTAAGGCACGTTGAACACTTTTTGGGTGAAAAAAAAACCATGGTACTCGCATGGGAGAGTGAACTGGGGGTAGCAGTACTCCGGCTTAAACCCCGGAAATTCACTGCCCCCGGACCCGACGGCATTCCAGGCCGAGCATGGGTCCTGGCCCTTGAGGAACTAGGGCCTCGACTGGTGGCGCTCTTTAGCGCATGCCTCGAAAGGGGCCAGTTTCCAAAGGCTTGGAAGACGGGGAAACTGGTAATTATCCGGAAGGCGGGGCGGCCGGCGGATCAGCCTTCCGATTACCGGCCGATCGTGTTGCTCGACGAGGTGTGCAAGCTCTTTGAGCGGATTATTGCAGAGCGCCTCGTCGAACATCTCACGAATGTGGGGCCAGATCTGGCGGACAACCAGTTCGGTTTCCGCCGGGGGCGCTCCACCGTGGAAGCGATCATGCGCGTTAGGCGCCTGGCGGAGGAAGTAGCCTCGCGGGGTGGGGTGGTGGTGGCGGTGTCTCTGGACATCGCCAACGCCTTCAACACCCTACCCTGGAGCTGCGTTAGGGAGGCGCTCGCGTATCACGGAGTGCCTCCTTACCTCCGCCACATTGTCGAGGCATACCTATCCGAGAGGGCCATAGTTTAGCCGAGCTGGCTAAGGCCAGGGCGGCCAGAAGTGTCGTGCGTTTTTCCGCAGGGGTCGGTCCTAGGGCCACTCCTGTGGAACATCGGATACGACTGGGTGCTGCGCGGTTCGTTGATCGAGGGTATCAGCATAACGTGTTATGCTGACGACACCCTCGTTATGGCGCGGGGAGCAACGCACCGAAGCGCGGCACTAAAGGCCACGGCAGGGGTTGCCGTAGGGGGCGTAAGCATCGGCATCGAGCCCACAATGAAGTACCTTGGGCTCGTACTCGATAGCCGATGGGACTTCGGACCTCATCTCCGAAGTCTGGTCCCGAAACTGAGGGGGGCTGCGGCTGCGCTATCGCGGCTGATGCCCAACGTTAAGGGACCCAACGCCCCCACTAGGAGACTGTACCTGGGGATCGTGCGAAGCATGGCCCTGTACGGGGCCCCAGTATGGGCGGAGACTCTGGTGGCCCGCAACGTGGCTGTATTAAACAGCCTGTTAAAAGCGAAGGCCGTCAGAGTCATCAGGGGGTATCGCACGATCTCCGTCGAGGCGGCATGTCTCCTAGCCGGGACCCCTCCATGGGACCTGGAAGCGAGAGCCCTTGCGCTGCTGCACCAGTAGCGCAAGGAGGCGCTGGAGCGGGGCCATAGGCCGGAGCCCCGAGAAATCAGGGCTCAGCGGTCCCTGCTCCGCCAGGAACTCATGAAGACATGGAGGGTGCGACTTAAGCACCCAAGGAGGGGGGGGGAATCCACCATTGCGGCGGTGAGACCGATCATGAAGGAGTGGTTGGAGAGGGACCATGGGGACCTCTCCTACCGGATATGCCAGTTGGTTATTCGGGTGTTTCGGTAAATATCTGTGGCGCATCCACCGGGAGACAACGCAGCAGTGCCAGCACTGCGAGGATCCTGGCGAAGACACGGCGCTCCACACGTTGGTGGAGTGCCCTGCGTGGGCGAGTCAACGCCGGGATCTCGTTGCGGTCCTGGGCGTGGACGTTCTCTCGTTGGAGACCATGGTGAGGGCCGTGGTTTCCGACGGGAGCAAGTGGCACGCCGCCGCCTCTTTCTGCGAGCAGGTAATGCGCGCTAAAGAGACGGCGGAGAGAGAGCGGGAGAGAACCCTGCCCCCCGAGTTTCGCAGTCTGCGGCGAGGACGCCGCAGACTCATCTACGTCCGGGACTACCGACCTCCATGATCGGGGCCTGAGGACGGCAGTTGGCCGACTCGCCGTCCTTACAGAAGCAGGCCGTGGCGGAGGCGTGTCGTGTGTGCCCTGCCAACTCACCGAAGCGGGATAAAACCCGACCCCACCAGGCGAGGCCGCGGTGGCGGCCAAAGTCCGCCGGCAACCCTGGGGTTATCCTTTCGAGGGCTTACCCGGGGTGCCCGGCAACGGACACTTGGGGAGGACACCGTGCGGTTTTAGTCGAGACACGACATAACCACCCCCGCTGGCCGGCGGGGGGGTATCCGAAGGGATTTCCGCACGTTAAAAAAAAATGGTACTCGCATCATTTTCGCAAATTTTGACAACCTCTAGGGCGTAGCGGTAGTGCGTTCAACCGCTAAGTCAGAGGTCGCGGGTTCGATTCCCGCTCAGTGCAAATACGTAAATTTGCATTGGTCTGGGTGTTTCTATGTATAATATGTATTTATTTACAAAAAAAAATATCTAAGTATACTTATCCGCATTGTAGAACCCATATGACAAGCACTGCTTAGTTTGGGTCTAGATGGCGTTGTGTAATTTGTCCTAGAGTATTTATTTATCATCGTCACGTCCTGTCATGCTTTCCATATTCAAAAATGGATGCATGAATGGATGGATGGAGCGAGGAAAGAAGATAGGAACAGAGGGAGGAAGGGAGGGATCGATGTGTGATGACGATTACAAAAATTGTACAGAAATCTGTTGTAATTGTTCAAGTTTTCACTTCTGTCGGCACTCCTGGATTACTACAACTTTTTTTTATTTACCCCATTTTGTTCCACTGCTGGGCAGAGGCCTCCCCCAAATCATTTCAACTCTCTCTTTCTCTCCTTTGCAATATGCCACCAATCTGTGGCAGAAGAGTCGATGTCGTCACGCCAACGTTTTCTCGGCCGACCAGGTTTCCACCTTCCATCTTCTAGCTTCCAAGGATACCCCCTCTGAGCACACTTATCAGGTGGGATTCTGCAAACATGGCCCGCTGGAACCCTACACTCTCCTTTACAATATTATACCCGCAATATTAACACGGAAAACGGAAGTACCCTTTTTTTTTGTCGTGCGGAAATCCCCTCGGATACCCCCCGCCGGCATGCCCCCGCATGGTCGGTTAGGGTTATGTCGGGCTTGAACCGACTAAAACTGCACACCGTCACGGGTCTACAGAAGCCGGGGTGTAAGGTTGCCCATAGAGCATATCCCTCGCACTCCGACTGACCCTGGGCCATCTCCGGTTTCGCCCCACACTTCCGGCCTTCAGGGTCTCCGTCCATATTGGGCACCCATACAGGGCCATGGACCGCAGGATCCCCGCGTAGAGTCTCCTGCAGGAGTCATCAGGCCCCCGCATGTTGGGCAGCAGCCGCGCCAGAGCGAGAGCTGTGCCCTTAACTATGCGGCGGAGGTAGAGAGGCACTTCGTGATACACGAGCGCCTCCCTAATGCAACTCCAGGGCAAGGTGTTGAACGCGTTGGCGATGTCCAGGGACACCGCCAACATCACCTCACCCCGGGCGACTGCATCCTCTGCCAGAGCCCTCACGCGCATGATGGCATCCACGGTGGAGCGCCTCTGACGGAAGCCATATTGGCCATCCGCCAGGTCCGGCCCCACTCTTGAGAGGTGCTCGACGAGGCGCTCTGAGAAGCCCTATCAGTTGGGGCTCGAGACCGTCGTCGACTAGAGCTAGGACCCACGCTCGGCCTGGAATGCCGTCGGGTCCCGGGGTGGCCAGCTCTAGTTCTACCCAAGTGACCTCGGGCACGTCGTCGTCATCCACGTCGGGCACCATGGGCGACCGAGTCAGTATTGCTTATGTCCCACAAGTTGAGAGGTCAGACGGCAGTAGCTCCCGGAAAAGCTGATATACCCATCAAAAACAACAAGCGAATCACGGGCTCCAATAAAGTGCAAACTTTGGAAATAGTTAAGAGAATGGTGATGGTTCCGTGATCCTCAATGTTTGACAAACATTCATTGAGAATTTTATTTTAATACTTATACGCAGTAACGTCACACAAATCGTTTACATTCGTATTATTAAAATTTCGTATTCAAGGCATGCAATGTCACGTATTTTAGTATGCCAGACCTTTGACGTATGAAATAAAAGTTACGTTATTTACAAAATTCACGTCTTAATTATATTAATTAAGATTTACGTACCTTTTTTTTTTTTTTTCGTGTGTGTCGTGTAAAATCCCTTCGGATACCCCCCCCCCCCCCGTAGTAATGTCGGGCTTGAACTTACTAAAACCGCACGCCGTCTCGGGTCTTCAAAACCTATATAGTTTCTACTGTTGGGTGGGTGCTCGAATGGGCCATACATGCTACATGTGAATATAGACAGACATTAATTAACTGTCGACGTCTGTGGCGTAGCGGTAGAGCGTTCAATGCCCGCTCAGTTCAAATATTTGTATGCATGCATATATATTTGTATGTATATTTGCATTGTTGAAAACCCAGGTTTTCTATGTATAATATGTATGTATTTACAAAAATAATGTTTCTAAGTATGTTTATCCGCATTCTAGAACCCATAACACAAGCTAGTTAAGCCATGCTTACTTTGGGTATAGATATCGCTGTCCTAGAATATTTTCAAAAACATATTTAGCTCCCAATACTGACAATCACCCGTTTTACGAATGTTTAGGAAATAAAATTATTTTCTAACTTTTAGCGAGAAACTTTCCTAACTATATGAATAATCTACTATTCTATTCTATATGAATAAGTTTAGCGCACTCCACTGGGATTAACGCCAAAATTGAATTTTGATGAAATTTTGCACAAAGCATTGGTGATTCAGTTTATAAACTTTTAAGCATTACTAATGAGATCTAAGTGTTTTTTATCTATTTTCTTTATGTGAGTATAAGTCAGTACAAGTCTCAAAAATGAAGACTTTCATTTTAGATGCCAACAATGGTAGACTAATAAATAAATAAATATTCTATGACATTCTACACAGCGCTTTCTAGACCCAAAGTAAGCATAGTTTAACCAGCTTGTGTTATGAATTCCAGAATGCGGATAAACATACTTATATACTTTTTTATGTAAATACATACATATTATATTTAAAAACACCCAGGCCAATGCAAATAGACATATTCATGCATACAAATATTTGCCCTGAGCAGGAATCGAACCCGCGCATCCTGTCGTACCAGTCGAATGCACTACCGCTACGCCACAGAGGCCGTCGAGACTAATGGCACAGATTACTCGTACCTAATAGTTGCTAGTAGTCCTTAGGTTGACATCCTTGGTAGATGCTTCTTCCTGTACAAAGTCATTGGTGATACGAACACCAGTTTATAAAAGAATAAATTGCTAAATTGTTAACTGTCTTTTCATCTATTGTTGTATGTGAGATATGTCAATATAATAATAATAATCTCCAAGCCACCTTATTTTGGATGTCCACTATGTTACAGTGGTGGTGCTTAGCTTGACAGCCTTGTTAGATGCTTTTCACACCTGGCTTAAAGGACCCGGGATTGTGAGAAGAAGGATAGGAATAGTGTGTTAGCAATGGACAAAATATTCTCATTAGTTAAGTTAAGTTAAACTACTTGGAATAAAAATGAACAACTAGTTCCATTATGCAATACAATGTAACGCGTCATAGACAAAAAATCTCATTAGTTAGTTACATTAAAATATTTTTTTTTTAATAATGGAACTACTTGGAATAAAAAAGTCTCATTAGTTCCACTAAAATAAAATTTCTGATGAATATAAATATTCGGAAAAAATATCATTAGTTACATTAGAATAGAATTTCAAAATAGATTTACTTGGACCAAAAGTGTCCAACTAGTTACATCAATGTAATTCCAATGTAACTAAATGGAACAGGTTAAGAATTCCACGTCTTTATGGTGCG
The DNA here is from genome assembly GCA_946251805.1 of Cybosia mesomella. Lineage (NCBI taxonomy): Eukaryota > Metazoa > Arthropoda > Insecta > Lepidoptera > Erebidae > Cybosia > Cybosia mesomella. The sequence continues at coordinate 3,498,053 of OX276396.1, forward strand.
GTACGGTTTTGTACAACTCATTATATTAACCCATTTAACATTATATTAACTTCAATTTAAAATAACGAAAAAAAACTTAATCTCTCACGTTTCAATGGCGCCCAACGTTGGTAGAGCGGTAAAATACTTTGTCTTGGACTTTTGGGTCTGGGTTTTGATAAGTATTTATTTTAATTTAAACACTGTGTAAAATGTGTAGTACAAAACGTTTGTCTAGCGTATAGTGTACAGGCAGTATATGGATACAATTACTAGATACAGAGAGGGAAAATATATAAGTGCACAAATTGTTGGTCCTTGGATATGAGAGCCATAAGTTCCTGCTGTTAAGTATATGTTATAATCGAGGTCACGTCCACCTAAGAGAATTTCTTAACTAATTTGATTACTCCATACTTAGGTAGACTAGGTTGTTCATGTAATAGAAAATGAGTCTATTGCTCCTCTGGACCCGGGGTTCGCTTAATCCTTCTCCTACTTTATATTTGGCTTATGGGAGCGACTGCGATCTAACCTCCCAACCCTGAAGGAGAAGCTTGCGCCAGAGCCTTGTCCGTCAATCAGCAGGTGTACCGGCTTCCAGGTGATATTGGTTGGCCTCCGAAGATCTTGGTGGGACTCTAAATAACCAAAATTGAACGAAATCAACGTTTTACTGATATTTCGCGGATTTTTTGCTGTTTTCGACCGATACAATTACTGTCCGCCTCGTTGTTGCTTTTAACAAAACAGCTTATAATTAACTTTATAAAACTGAATAATACAAACAAAATAGAAGTTTATTTGCATATAGGTAGGTATTACGTTTAGTTTTTATTTAGGCATTTATTCGTTTTCACCTCTAAATTCGGTATAATAAAACAGATTCTCACTGGTCAAATCCAGCCTAATCTTTGAAAACTGATGTTTTTTAGATTGTTGGTTGGTTTGTTGTTTACGAAACGAACCTTTTTTGTCATTTATTCAACATTTTGTGCGCAGCTTCGGCAAATAGGAATTGTTTTCCCTACTACTTAGGTAATAGGGAAAACAACACTGTATAAAAATTACGTAATATGTGTGAAAATGTTACAAGTAGCTCGTAATTGTGTTAGCATGTATATAAATACACTTACGAACGATGATTTGAGTTTCTCACTACAAGCAAGTGGTATTTTTGTGGCCCATGGAACTCCACTTCTTTTTACTAGGTGGTAGAAAGAGGCGAGGCCGCGGTGGTGGCCAAAGTCCGCCGGTAACCCTGGGATTATCCTTTCGTGGGCTAACCCGGGGTGCCCGGCAATGCACACTTGGGGAGGACACCGTGTGGTTTTAGTCGGTCGGATTCCGACACGCCCACCCCATCGTCGGCACCGATGGGGTGAAGCCCGTGAAACTGAAACTTCCACATGCTAAAAAAAAAAAAAGGTGGTAGAAAGAATTTTGAGTATATCTCAAAATCATATCTAATTATAGCCAGTAGAATTTCTAGTATTAAGCACATAGCACAAATATTTGAAAACATGAACGAACTTGTGTGACTGTGATACTATTTACTGCCATTTTTAGGGTTCCGTAGCCAAATGGCAAAAAACGGAACCCTTATAGATTCTTCATGTCTGTCTGTCTGTCTGTCCGTCCGTCCGTCCGTCCACTTCTTCGAAACTATAAGAAATATGCTGTTGAAACTTGGTAAGTAGGTAGATGTATTCTGTGAACCGCATTAAGATTTTCACACAAAAATTGAAAAAAAAACAATCAATTTTGGGGGTTCCCCATACTTAGAACTGAAACTCAAAAAAAATTTTTTTCATCAAACCCATAGGTGAATCTATGAATAGGTCTTCTAAAATGATATTGAGGTTTCTAATATAATTTTTTCTGAACTGAATAGTTTGCGCGAGAGACACTTCCAAAGTGGTAAAATGTGTCTCCTTCCCCCCCCGCCTGTAACTTCTAAAATACGATAATGATAAAACTAAAAAAAACAAATGATATACATTACCATGTAAACTTCCACCGAAAATTGGTTTGAACGAGATCTAGTAAGTAGTTTTTTTTAATACGTTATAAATTGTAAACCGCAATGTACCTTTTTTTTGTGCAGAAAACCCTTCGGATACCCCCCCGCCAGCCAGCGGGGGCGGTTATGTCGGGCTTGAAGTGACTAAAACCGCACGCCGTCTCGGGTCTACAGACACCGGGGTGTAAGGTTACCCATAGAGCATATACCTCGCACTCCGACTGACCCTGGGCCATTCGCAGTGTCCCCTCTGATAACAGCAGAGGGGTACCTGGAGCGGCCCCACCCCAGCGGGCCTTGCAGGCTCGCCATGCCCCGACCCCCTCGTGCAATGGGGTCAGCTGGCCCTGAAAAGGGCCGGTTGGTCAGATTCTTGGCCGTTGACGTTGACGCCTGCTACTCCAGAGGAGCAATCAATAATGCGTCATCGCCCACGTTGCCCGGGGTGCACCAAACTTGGAGGTGATCCAACCAGTCGCACCCCAACCGTAATGTACCTTTCTTACAATCAACTTAAATATAAACATTTTACTTGCAGCTACGGAACCCTTCATTTTTTATTTTTATTTTTTTTTTTACTAAAAATTTGAGTGCGTTTGACTGCATCTCACCTGATGGTAAGTGACGATGCAGTCGAGGATGGTACACGCAAACTCAAATAATGCCTATTCACTCTCGCCTTGAAGGTCCCCAAATTATAAGAATCGGGGAACACAGACGCAGGCAAAGAGTTCCACTCCCTCGCTGTCCGCATAATAAATGAGGAAGCGTTGCGCTTGGTGCGGATTGGTGGAATATCAACAACGAAGGGATGAAAACGTTGCCCGCGCCTAGTTGTCCGATGGTGAAATGGAGCTGGGGGAATGAGGTCATGCAGTTCTTGAGCACATTCTCCGAAATGAATCCGATAGAACACCGATATGCAGGCAACTTTGCGGCGATGTTCAAGGCTTTGGAGCTTGTTGCTAACTAGCTCGTCGTCGCCAATGAGTCTCCTGGCGCGTCGATCGATGGTGTCCAAAGTATCCAGCTGATAGCGGGCTGATCCATCCCATAGGTGTGAACAGTACTCCATACAAGATCGGACCTGTGCTTGATATAAAATAAGAAGCTGTCCAGGTGTGAAGTACCGTCTCACCTTAGAGAGGATGCCCAGCTTCATTGCAGCAACTTTAGCCTTGGATTCTATATGTCGACCGAAATTAAGAGCAGATGTTAGGTGAACGCCGAGGAGCTCAAGATGATCGGATATTGGTATGGATTCATTTCGGAGAGTCGGAGTCAGGGCGAAAGGACTCCTTTTCGCGGAAAAAAGACACGCCTGAGTTTTTAGAGGCATTGAACCTAACGAGGTTGGAGTTACCCCAGTCAGACACTGACTGAAGTGTCAGGTTCATGCGCTCTATCATGGCCTCTCTCAGAGATAGCGTTTCAGCGCCTGTAGCTCGTGAACTGGATAGGTATCTTTCCACAACTGTGCTGTCGTCCGCATACCCAATGATACCGGGTTTCAGCAGATCAATAATATGCAGCAGAAATAGAGTTGCGGAAAGAACAGACCCCTGAGGTACCCCGGCATCAATAGCCAATAGGTCCGAGGAGCAGCCATCAACGACCACTCGAATAAACTGCTCCCTCAGGAAATCAGCTACCCAGTTACACAAACTCATAGGTATCCCGTAGGATGGAAGCTTGCTAATAAGGCTAGCGTGCCAGACCCTATCGAAAGCCTTCGAGATGTCGAGAGACACAGCGAGAGCTTCGCCGTGTTTCTCGATGGCTTCGCCCCATACATGCGTGGCATACACTAGGAGATCCCCAGTGGATCGTCCTCGGCGGAACCCGTATTGTCGATCACTGAGGAGGTCATTGTCTTCTAGGTATGCCAGGATGCGGGTGTTAATTACACGTTCCATAGTCTTACAGATTATGGAGGTGATTGCTATGGGGCGGTAATTGGCGGGATCAGCACGACTACCTTTCTTGGGCACAGGCTGCACGTTAGCAAGCTTCCATGACTCAGAGACTAAACCTGTTCTAAGAGAGAGGCGGAACAGGCGTGTCAGAACAGGAGACAACTCAGGAGCGCAGTTCTTTAGCACTATAGCAGGTATACCGTCAGGTCCACTGGCTTTGTTCACGTCTAGATTACGAAGCGTTTTAAGTACCTCCTTTTGGCGGATACGAATAGCGGGCATTGTAGTACCGCAAGGAGGTAACTGGGGTGGTACATTGTTCGCTGTATCCAGACGCGAATTTTCGGCAAACATACAGGCAAGCAGGTTTGCCTTATCAGTTGCCGTGTGAGCCAGCGTTCCGTCGGGTTTGTGCAGTGGAGGCAGAGACGAGCGACAAAAGTTCGCCTCGACCGATTTTGCCAGGGACCAAAACGCCTTACTCCCAGAAGGGTAAGAGGCTAGTTTTGATCCAATTCGGCGTATATGATCAAGACGAGCCATGCGTAGCGTCTTTTTGAAGGACTTGGCGGCTTTGTTGAAGGCTTTCTTCTTATCCCGCGTGTCCGGAGCTTTACGATTCCGAGCTTCAGCCCAAGCCCGGTAAGCTGAATACTTAAGCGCCTCTGCGACTGAGCATTCAGCACCAAACCATGGGCGAGCTTTACTCTTGGATGGTAAGTCAGAAAAAGGAATAAAGTACTCCATCGCCTGACACACCACCCTTGAGATTTCTGTCGCGCAGCTCGACGGATCGCTCGAAGAAAAGCACGTTTGCCGCCAAGGATAAGATGCGAAAAAGTGGCGCATCTCATCCCAATCTGCTGACTTGTACCGCCAAACCCGTCTTGTGCCTTTAGGGCTGAGATCGGAGGTGAATAAGACAGTACAGACTTCACCAAACTATGGTCAGACGTACCCAGTGGTGAGGATACGGACACATTATATCGGTCTGGTTCTGTTGTCAGCAGAAGGTCCAAACAATTCGGCGTATCGCCCTCACGGTCAGGTACACGCGTCGCCTGATCTACCAGCTGGGAAAGGTTAAGCGTCAAAGCAAGTCTGAGTGTTTCTCTCCCAGCATGGTCTGTCTTCTCGTACGGGAACAGCCACTCCTTATGGTGGTGCGTTAAAGTCCCCGAGAAGGACCAGTTGTGCTGACGGGTACCTCAGTTGGGCCTCATCGGCGGCCTCACACAGATGTTCACATAACCTGGTTGTCTCCTGATTGCCGCTGTGTGAACGGTACACACAGGCGTAGACAATTTTGTCTACACCGGTGTCGACCAGCACCCAGAGTGTGGAGAAAGAGGAGTCTTCAAGGTTACGGAGACGCTTACAGCAGATGCCATCGCTGATATAGACACAGACGCCGGCTTGTGCCTTGAAGTTGTGCTCCAGGGTATACCCCGGGTACTGCAGATAGGACACATCAGCCGGACGTCCGATTTTCGTCTCCGTAAGAAAGAGCAGCAGCGGCTTATCGGTCTCAAGGTGGTGGTGGACCGCATCGAGATTGGAGTTGCAATCCTCTGATGTTCCCGAGGTGCACTTTAAGTGGGAGGAAGTGCCGCCGCTGTAAAACTCGATTTCTTTTTATGACTTTCATGTTGTTTGTGGGAGTGAATAGACAGGAAGGCGGAAGTTGTACGAGGCGCTGACCAGGATCCAGTGGTGAACACAGAATCGCTGCACTGAAGGTAAGACTAGCCTGGAGACCGCGGGGACGCCCGAACCCCCCGGAGATGGCCATCGGGTCCTCCCGTCTCAATCGCCAATTGGCACGATGGAGCATTCCGGGATTTTTCGTAAGATGTGTGGGGCAGCCTTTCATAGGTGGCTAACCTACTAGTTGGGCCCCCTACTATCTACGTCGGCCAGCGGTGCACCGTGCTTCGGATCCCGCTGCCCTCCAAGACTAGCCGCCAAGTGCAGCGACACTCTGACACCGAAACTGGCATACTGACTCAGCGCTACTGTACAGACCCGCCTTCCACATGGCTTCCCAAGGCTCCATGCCGGAACACGTCCAAGGACGCTTGGCGGCATGACTTAGCCTTGAGGGTGGTGACTAGCCACGGCCGAAGCATACCACCAGACAAAGTGCTGCTCATTTAGCACTACCCAGGGGCCACGTGTAGGGTAACTAGAGTAATGAGGCCCAAAGGGCCTCGCCTACGGACGCGAGCAACATTAGCCCCCTAATGCCCCATGGGCGAGTCCGACCCGCACTTGGCCGGTTTTTTTTCATACCACTTGTCACCTGATGGGAAGAGGTCTCACTCGCGCTGCGATCCTGTAAAAAACCTTCTAAGGCCCACCTTAAAGAACCACATCTTGCGGTCGCTTGGGAAGCCACAGCGTGGAGCTCATTCCACAGCCTAAAGGATATTCGCAATGCTCCTTTTTAAACAACCAGAAACCTCTAAAACTACGAATTTAATTTAGACACCATTATCTGCTGTTCTTGAAGGAAGGTGAATAATAACATGTATCTAATATTAACTGAAAAAATATATCCTGATGATTATCTTAATTATTATGTTGTGCAGAATAATTGTTTTTGTTTTTTTTTTTGTTTTTTTTTTTTTTTAAAAGAATATTAGTAACCGAAATTACTAATATTAAGGCATTAATTATTAAGGCAATTAAGTAAAAAAATATTTTAATTAATTATTATATATTAATTTGTTTCTTGGCCTTTTTTGGTTGGGTTCCATAGCCAAATGGCGAAATCGGAACCCTTATAGATTTGTCATGTATGTCTGCCTGTCTCTCCGTCCGTATGTCACAGCCACTTTTTTTCGGAATTATAGGAACTATGCTGTTGAAATTTGGTAAGTAGATGTATTCTGTGAACCGCATTAAGATTTTCATACAAAAATAGAAAAATAAACAGTAAATTTTGGGGGTTCCCCCATACTTAGAACTGAAACTCAAAAATTTTATTTCATCAAATCCATACGGTCAAAGATGATATTGAGGTTTCTAATATCATTTTTTTCTAAACTGAATAGTTTGCGCAAGAGACACTTTTTCCAAAGTGATAAAATGTGCCCCCCCCCCCCCTGTACCTTCTAAAATAGGAGAATGATAAAACTAAAAAATATATGATGTACATTACCATGTAAACTTCCACCAAAAATTGGTGTGAACGAGATCTAGTAAGTTGTTTTTTTTAATACATCATAACTCGTAAACCGCAATTTATTTCAATCAATTCAAATATAAAAATTAAAAAACAAAACAGTATTATGTGTCATGCTGTTACGGAACCCTTCATGAGGGAGTCCGACTCTCACTTGGCCGATTTTTATGATAGTGAATAAACTGCAATAAGCACATATTGCGCAACCAAAGACAACATAACCGAAATAAAAAATCACCATAAAACTCTACCAATCTAACAATCAAAAATCAAAATATCTTGTCAGTTCAGAAATATCTTTAAAAATCTTTGGTTATTGTATGTAAATTACACTTAAAACAAAAATAATAATAGCGACTTCGATGCTTTTCAAAACATGGCTATGAGCTCCATTTATCCAGTGAAGCCACGGTTGCATATTCAAGATAAAAAGCATATGACCAGCTGATACATTCAGAATTGTTGAAAATCAAGACTTACGTCCTGAAAGGTAAACAAGAAAGATTGTCACCTCCAAGGTCATCAACTCCATTTATCGATTAGGCTTGTTGCTTTCAAAAGCCAGGCTATTGTAGGTTCTTTAGTGAAGTTCAGATGATTTATTACGAAAGTCGACAGTTAGGTATTTGAAGAGTTCATACAGTTAATGGAATTGAAATATATGGGGGTGGATTACCAGCCGTCATGTGTGAAAGGCACTGAAAGGTTTTTAATTATAGAACGGTCGGGGTAGGGGAAGTGCTCCGCAGGTTCCGCCTGAGGTAACTAACGCCTTAGAACTTCTGCAGTTGCGTAGATATGTTACCTTTCTGGCTGTATTTTACCATCTCTAACATGAAGAGTGTAATCCCACTTTCCTATCCAGAACAGCACGTGCTGGACTGTGGTGTCACCCATATACCTGCCTGCCTCTCTGGCTGTATTTTACCGCCTCTATCACGGCGAGTGTTCTGAGGAGCTCTTTCAAGTAATCCCACCTTCTCCATTTCGATCCAGAACAACACGTGCTGGACAGTGATGCCATACGCACACGTTGGAAACCATACAGTCCCAAACTCAGCATTTCGGTGCTTCCTTTCTTTGTCGCACGATAAATGCTGGAATGCTCTGCCCGCGCACGTGTTTCCTTCTTCTTACAATCCCGGATTCTTCAAGCGAGGCGTGAAAAAGCATCTCTTGAGGCCGTCAAGGTAGGGGCTACCATTTTTAGGGTCGTCAACTTCTGGGATCACCCTAGCTTCTCACCATCCAGCGGGGTACAGTCAATTGACGAAACGCATATAAAACAAGTTGAATTCCTGAGACGAGCTCAGCCGAATACAAGGGATTTTCGATTTTGCGTTTTTCCTTTTTTGCGATTTTTTGCGATTTTTTCTTTATCTTGTAATGGTTCACCCCAGCACGAATCTATTACTGAAACAGCAACTCGATAGCTCATCTCCTTCATACCCAAAACCGTGACAGAAAATGGGCAACGACGACGTCGACGATAACTCGATAGCAATAGGGCTTTTCTAAAGAAAATCCCTAAAAAAGCGGTTCGGGACTTACTTTCTTTGTCTCACGATAAAGAACTGGATTGCTCTACCCCTACACGTGTTTTCTTCTTGCACTCTCGGGTTCTATAAGTGAAACGTGAATAGGATCTGTCAATGGCGTCAAAGTTTTTGAGGATCGTCAGCATTTTTGTTTTCTTTCTTTTATCAATTTAAACATACAGGTAATAGCAATACGTATTAATAAACTACTAAGGTTTATGATAAATATTAATATCTACACAAAACTTGAAGTAAATAGATCGATATACATAACTTAATGTTAAAAAAATGTAGTACTTAGGTTATTATATTGGTCTGGGTGTTTCTATGTATAACATAACATAACTTCACGCCTGTATCCCAGAAGGGGTAGGCAGAGTGTATTACACACCCACGATTCGCCAGTTATGTTAAGGTCCCAATGTAATAGGGGGCGAGCCTATTGCCATCTGCCGGTACATTATTAAGCGAGCGATAATTAACATTTATTAACGTTTCTATGTATATTATGTAATATACGTATGTATTTGCAAAAAAAAAAGTATATAAGTAGGTTTTTTGTTGTTGTAATCTTTGCGTAGTGCTTTGGGTCAAAAAAGCGTTGTGTAGAATGTCGTAGTATATTTATTATTATTGTTATAATATTACAAACTGTTTTAATTCATTTATGTGAATGCAACTTCGCAGAAGCATTCTCCAGTAATTATTATGAACTTTCCATATTCCACGTTTCCACATTCTCGTATCCTCTGGACTTAACCCTAGCATCCTACCATTGACGGACCGAATTAAAAAAAAAACAATACTATAAAGATGTTCATAATTTAACGACATTTCAGGCTTGCTCTCTGTAGCAAATTATAACCAATCACTCCACTGTTTATGTCATGTGATTCTTCACACACACGTCTTTCTCCTTTCGGGGTACGCAGAGTAAACAGCCCACGACCTGTCTCTGTCCTTCACGAGCTCTGTTGCTCTCCTCTACTGTTGCTTCGTCTGACCATAAATTTGCTACCCGTAAAGGATTTAAATTGCTCCCAAACCTCTATAGACGTTTTCTATAAACGTTTGCTGATTGTGACAACGTCAGACTTGGTACAGTAGGTAGCACCTGTACCAAGTCTCATGTCCAGTTTGTTACTTTACACTTCACAAACGGCTTGTAAGAACATCAAAGACCTTAGCTCGCTTCTTCTCCTTCCCCCATTCTCCTCTACCTTGGCTGCTTACCCACTGGAGGTAGTAACGCCAGAGTTACATATCTGGTGTTGTAAGCATTCACAGACTATTACGGTACTCGCTAAAACCTGAGCCTTAGCGTGCGTGTACACGTGCACACGCACATAGTGAACATTATACTGCAATAATATTTAAAAACTATAGGTACTTAAAAATTCCATCATGGAGGATTGGCTAGAGAGGCGACACGGAAGCCTCTCGTACCGACTGAAGGGGAAGGGGAGCTTCGGGGACCACCTGCATCGGATCAGGAAGGAGCCAACGCCTGAGTGCCATCACTGCGACGCGAGCGAGGACTCGGGGCTGCACACGCTGGCGGTCTGCCCAACGTGGGAGGCGCTGAGGCGTGACCTAGTGGCAGCCATCGGAGTGGGAGTCCTCTCGCTCGGCAGCATGATTGCGGCAATGGTGCGGAGCGCGAGTGCGTTGGCCGCCGCCACCTCCTTCTGCGAGTATGTAATGCTCGCGAAGGAGATGGCGGAGCGCGCCCGGGAGAGATTGAGAACTATGCCGGCCAGCCGAGCCCGCCACATGCTCGCCGCGCGTCGCAGGCGTCACAGGCGCCGGAGGTCGCTTAACGACCTCTGTCCTCCATGAGCACAGGCCTGGGGGTGAGAGGTGAGGCCGCCTGTCACCCCAGCAGAACCAGGCCGGGACGGTGGGGCGACTAGCGCCCCTCCCCCAAACCGGGGCAAGACGGGGACACCGTGGTTCCCAAACCGCGTAACCGGAGATGGCCCAGGGTCAGTCGGGGTGCGAGGGATATGCTCTACGGGCAACCTTACACCCTGTAGACCCGAGACGTCGTGCGGTTTTAGTCGGTTCAAGCCCGACATAACCGCCCCCGATGGCCGGCGAATGGATTTCCGCACGAAAAAAAAAGGTACTTACAAATTAATATTATTGTAACACTTTTTGATAAAATATGTTATTTAAATTTATTAATTATTTATTCAATTTAATCCAATTTTATAATAACTTACCAGATATGAAGGAAGATAACGGCACTCGTGACACAGGGTTCACATAGTACGAGTGCCAAAGTACTCCCTTAACAATATAAATTCTACCACTTTATAAGGAGAATTTTGTACCATTTTCATAGAAATAAATAAATGTATTATTGAATTTATTATTATTATTATGTTTACTGACCACCGTAGCAAATAACAAGTAAAAATTACTAATTAAAGCCACGATCATACGACTAACTTTATAATGTTGCACTGTGTATTCCTCAGACACATAGTTGCGCTGCTGTCACGATAAACAAACAGCTCTCAATCTGGGGTAATAATGCTATTGTAAGGCCATATCACGTAGACCACGAATCACGTACGATGCTCGTCCGCTCCTCGTACAACCTTGCTGGGACGGCGACAGGTTGATCGTGGTGTAGTGTGTTTGAATTCATGCAACTCACTGGCAGCTACTGGTGAAAAGGCCCTGACCTACGTGCTTTTAGTTTGGTGTTTATTTGTTTAAACAATATTATAGTAACCGGCGATAGCCCTATGGTGTACGTAACGGACGAGGTCTCGAGTCCGATTCCCAGTCGCCCCGGGCACACACCTCTGACTTTTCGTAGTTATGTGTGAATTAAAAATGTTGATTATCGCTCGCTTACTAATGTGCCCGGTAGATGGCAATTGCATTGGGACCTAAACATAACTGGCGAATCGTGGGTGTATAATACACCTCTACCTACCCCTTCGGGGATACAGGCGTGAAGTTATGTTATGTTATAGAAACCGACCCCCGAACCCCTCCAGCAAAGCAAAATTACTTGTGGTAGGAGTGGGTTCACGACGGCAGTGTAATGGCCAGGATTCAAACCCCTGAGCTCTCGATCGTAAAACCGACGACGTCTCAGCTGCCAAAGCTTTTTAATTGAAAAGAATCAATAGGAAATATGCATTTGGCCATAATAAATTAACAAATACCTAATTAATATGCTAGGACATACTCATTGAGCTGAGCGAAGCAAAGCTCTTATACGTGGCTAAGCCGTTTGGTCGAGACTGTACTCCTCCGGAACCACAATACCGATCTTGACCAAATTTGCCATGGTGTGTTTGTGTTTATTATCGCTCGCTTAATAATGTGCCCGGTAGATGGCAATAGGCTCGCCCCCTATTACATTGGCGTACAACATAACTGGCGAATCGTGGGTGTGTAATACACCTCTGCCTACCCCTTAGGGGATACAGGCGTGAAGTTATGTATGTATGTATGATAGTGTAGACACCGCTGAGTGTTTAGAGGGATCAACTGTTCAAATACAATGTACCATTGAGGAATAATCATCGAAAAACAGTTTCACGAGCGCGCGACCGTAGTAAGATGCCTTATTTTTCAAGTAAGAGTCCTGCTTGCTCAGCTCAATTTATTTCAGTCGCGCCCTGCACTGAATTCCTAGTATTACACAGCACCATCTAGAATATAATTTTATTTTTATACATATCATCATCTCCGTGGAATACAGGGTCCGCTTCTTTTATATTTATTCTACTTATAAAATAGTAGTCAAGTGGTTACCTATAATCGCTCCCAACTCCCAATCAAACCAAGTTACGATAGTGCACTCAATCTCAGAGCTGTTGTCACTTACTTATGGCCGAACATTCTCTCTGCTTAGGAAAAGCCTGAAGTCCTTTTTTATATATATATATCTATATATATTTAAGACACGTCACCATTACATACACGTACCATGTTAACAATGGTGGCACTCAGCTTGACGGCCTCATCAGAAGAGGATTGTCGTCGCAGCACCGCGTGACACCCACCGGTCCTACTAGTGCTGCGACCACAATCTCCCTGCCCGGCCGTGCATTTGCTGACCCCTGAACGCAATCAAACCGAAATTGGATTACTATGGAGGGTTTTTCGCAATCGTGTACGTGCACCACCCACCCGGCCGAATTTTGTGACAAATTTGTGTCATCAAATGTTTACCACCAGTATCTTGCTAGGTATTAAACAGAATTGAAAATGATGTAATTCTATGACTAGATATTTACTGATATGAACTTGAGGCTCGATTCAATATTTACTGTGCTCAAGTTTCAAGGCTCTATTTATAAAGGATACATATAGAATAGCCACATAATGACACCATATTGTATTGTATGCGTTTAAAGCACAGACTTAAGAGATACAGACTGAACACGTAGATTTAATTTTTCATCTCTCCTGTTCGGAAAGTTTAATTTTCATGAGTAGATAGTCGGGTGGAACGTAGCTTATTTTATCCCTAGGGCGGAAAGTATTTTTTTTTAATTTTGAATTTTGCCATGAAGTCCATGATAATTAAGTTACGTCATAATGCCTTGATATCATAACGTTTTTTTTAACATTGCCGCTTAGATGCACGTCTCGTGACAAACTCGATTACAATGTAACCAATAGATTCAATTTTTCAAAACTTTTATAATTTTGGCAGTATGTACGTTAAGTACAACTTTTTTTCAGAATAAACAAACAATTTAAGTTTGCTAAATAATTAGCGGGAAAACGAGATTCAATATAAATAAATCATACATAAACTCATAAACTCACGCCTATATCCCCGAAGGGGTAGGCAGAGGTGCTAGCACCCACATTTCGCCAGTTCATGTTTAGGTCCCAATGTAATAGGTGGCGAGCCTATTGCCATTAACTACTACTGCCACTAACTCTATGCTTTTCGAAGTTATGTGTGTATTTATCGCAGCTTTATAAGTGCCCGACTTATAAACCTGCGATAAATACACACATAACTTCGAAAAGCATCGAAAAGTCATTGGTGTGTGCCATGGTAAAACCTGGAATCGAACCCGAGACCTCGTCTCAGCAGTCCATTACCCATACCACTAGGCTACCGCGGCTTTTTTATATAAATTATTATTATTATCTCTTTATTCACTTTATTTAATTTTAATTTAATTAATTTAATTTAATTACTTATAAATTACATTTTTAAATACATATTAAAACAAAAAAACATCTATTTAAAAATATAAAAAATAGTGCTCCACCGGCAGCGTGGCAGGGCCCAAGCTACCGGCGGTCGGGGTCACAGAGAGAGAAACCTCCGGACAATGCATGCCGTGTCGAGGATGACCGCCTTCTGCATCTGACCTTTGACCCAACCATCTAACGAGAGTCTCTTGAGGTGTTGGTCGAGGCTCTTCGCTATCAGCCCGTTCGCCGAAATGACTATCGGGACAATGATCGTTGAATCGACATCCCACATGGCGGTAACCTCATGAGCCAAGTCAAGATACTTGCTGATTTTGTCCTTCTCAGCCTTCACGAGGTTCTCGTCATGCGGGATGGTGATGTCAACGATCATTGCCCGGCGCTGGGGCCGGTCGACTACCACGATATCAGGCTTATTGCAAGCAATAGTCCTGTCCGTGATAATAGAGCGGTCCCAGTAGAGCAATGCATGACTATTTTCAAGAACCGACACCGGTGTGTACCGATAGTACTACACCTCAGACTCAACATGGCCATATCGAAGAGCAAGTTGCTGGTGGATGATCCTGGCCACTAGGTTATGCCTGTGCAAGTACTCGCCGTTGGCCAGATGAGAACAACCCGAAATAATATGCCTGAGTGACTCTCCGGGACGACGGCATGCCCGACAGATGTCGACCTTCGTCCTTCAGGATATATTTCCGATAGTTGTTCGTCATCATGACCTCGTCAGCAATTGCACAGGCAAACCCTTCAGTTTCCCCAAAGAGGTCCCCGAAGCGTAGCCAGTTCACCGAGGCCAGAAGGTCCACATCGGGCCCTGTTAAGGCTCGATAGAACCTCCCTTGCAGCTCCTTGCCCTCCCATACGGTCTTGCGGTCCGTGACGCTCAATACCGTCGGTCTGCGCCAGTTCTCGTTCGCCAAGGAGAGCGGAGTGAGACCCTTGTCTACTGCCACCACATCACGATGCATCCCGCATTCGTTGCTCTGGAAATAATCCCTAAGTCTGCACACCTCACGGTTGTGGAGGTTCTTGGCATTTAAAAAGCCTCGACCCCCCCCCCCCCACCTCCGCGGGATGTACAGTCTCATAACAGACGAGCGCGGGTGTAGCATGCGATGAGTAGTGAGCAGTTGACGGACCTTTCTATCCAGGGCGTCCAGCTCAGTCTGAGTCCATCTCAGTATGCCAAAGGAGTAAGTCAGTAGAGGCATCACCCAACCGTTGAAGGCTCGCACCTTGTTGCCGCCCGACAAAAGACTGTTGAGTACTTTTGTGAAGCGGCAGAAGAAGCGTTCCTTCACCGATTTCTTGATATCCACTACTGAGATACCCAAAGACTCTGCCATACCGAGATACTTATAGGTTTCGGTTTCAGAGAGAGATCTGAGAGTCATAGTCTCAGAAAGTTGCAAATTCGTAGAATTCACAACTTTCCCCCGCTGCACATGTAAGACCGCACACTTATCCACACCGAATTCCATCCCAATGGCGTTGCTGAAAACCTGCGTGATTTTCAGCAGCTCCACCAGGTCAGGAAGTTTCGGTGTGAAAAGTTTGAGGTCATCCATGTACAGCAGATGACTAATAACCTCACCCTCTCTCTGAAGCCGGTAGCCTAGACCTGAATCTCTCAACAAAGTGCTGAGAGGATTCAGTGCTAGGCAAAACCAGAGCGGGCTCAGACAGTCGCCCTGGAAGATGCCCCGCTCAATCCTTATGAAGTCCTGGGGGTCAGAGGAGATCTCCCCGCCGCCCGGTTGACGAAGGACTGTGGTCCACTGCCCCATACACGCACTTAGGAAGGATCTCAGAGTTGCATCGATTTTATACAACTCTAAGATCCTCCTCAGCCATGAGTGAGGCACCGAATCATAGGCCTTCTTGTAGTCAATCCAGGCCGCGGACAGAGCCCCCCGGCTCCGCCGGACTTGCTGGCTAATAGTCATGTCTATGAGGAGGAGCTCCTTAGTACCGCGGGACCCAACCCTACACCCATTCTGAGCGGGGGCCAAAATATTGTTCACAACAATGTGTGTGTTAATTTTGATGGTCAGAATGGATGTAAGGAGCTTGTACATAGTGGGCAAGCACGTGATGGGTCTATAGTTTTTAGGTTCAACAGTACTACCGGTCTTATGGAGCAAGAAGGTGATCCCGGTGGTCATAAACCGGGGAAGGGAGCCAACTTCGAGGGCTTGTTGTTTATTATTATTCATAATATTATTATTAAATTATAATATTTTTTATATAAATAAATACCTTGTGTTAATTGTGGTCAAAAATGGTTTCGGAAAGTGATTCCAGTGACATGGATATTAATTTAACTCCCGATGAGATTAAAGAACAGGCCAAAACTGTTGTTAATAAACTATTTCCAATTTTTTTAACCTAACCTAACCTAACCTATACCTTTTTCTTTTTTTCGTGCGGAAATCCCTTCGGATGCCCCCGCCAGCCAGCGGGGGCGGTTATGTCGGGCTTGAACCGACTAAAACTGCACGCCGTCTCGGGTCTTAAGACGCCGGGGTGTAAGGTTACCCATAGAGCATATCCCTCGCACCCCAACTGACCTTGGGCCATCGCCAGTTTCGAGATGGCCCACTTACTTGCTCTCCACTGTGCCATCTGCTAATCAGAGGGACACGTGGAAAGCTTCCGAACAGCCCTCAACAGGGCCGTCCTCGCCTCGGTCGGAGTTGGCCGTAGGCGGCAGCGTCTCTCCAACCCTAGAAGAGAGGCGCTGCTGTCTCCGTTGCCCAGGGTGCACCGCGTGGAGTGATTATGAGTATACCTGTTTCATTAAATGTGTGTGTAGTATTTTAATTTCCTCACATAGTCGAAATGAAAAGTAGAGTGTTTAACTCGGGTGAATGTCACCCATTTCACCCTCGGAACTATTGGCGCCAGAAATACCTCGGGTGAAATGGCTGACTTTCAACCCTTGTGTAACAATCTACTATTGTTTATGACGCACGATCTCTTTCTTTCTAGTCACTTAGTTATTATGCGCTATCCTTTTCTTTTACCTGTACATACACATTACTCACACAAGTACACATATGGAGTTGAAGCACATTTAAAACCCAGTCGTCATTCGCGGCCATTGTAACGAGTAAGAAATCTAAAAATTTTGACATAGCTGCTAGACAGGGTTGGATGCAGTGCTAATAATAATTTCTTAATTTGGCGTCACAAGATATCGGATATGTTCCTTCTGTGTCTCTTATATATCTGTGGTTTAAAGCAATTACAGAGTTTTGTGTTCTATGACAATATGATCGTAAAATGCTCATTCCTATATCTTCATGTTTGTATAGTTAGGTCTAACTATGTTTTCCAATGATATCTATGTACGCCACGCAACGCATGTCATCATAATACGAGAATATGCCGAAACTAACTGTTGCTCGCGGCACCGTACTCATAGAATTCTAATCCCATTCCCACACCCAGTGCGAACCTATTCCAGGGATAATGGGTAGCATTTATGTGCTATTACAAACTATAATCTATCCCTGCACCAAATTACAGCCAGATCCGTTAAGCCGTTTGAGCGTGATTGAGTCCAAACATCTAAAATCTTCACAAACTTTCACATCTATACTAAATGGTAATTTAGTTGTGTCATTACAAAATTTCTTTTTTTTTTTAATTATTGTCTGTTTGTTCGCTATGGATGCAAAAACTATGGAACGTATTTTTATGCGGTTTTTTTTCTATTAGAAAGGTCTTGGTTAGACTTAAAATCTGCCGTGTATTTGGTTGCAATTGGTTTAGTAGATCCGGCGATATGACTAAAAAACTATAAACGACCTCGGTATCAGCTAGTTTAGAATATTAGTAGGAAGTAGAATAGGATTTAAGTTCTGTTCTTCAACTAACTACTTTACTGGTGGTAGAAATAGGATGACACAAATTTGTCACAAAATTCGGCCGGCTGGGTATCACCGTGCACGATTGCGAAAAACCCTCCATAGTAATCCAATTTCGATTTGATTGCGTTCAGGGGTCAGCAAGTACATAGCCGGGCAGGGGGATTGTGGTCGCAGCACTAGTGGGACCGGTGGGTGTCACGCGGTGCTGCGACGACAATCCTCTTCTGATGAGGCCGTCAAGCAGAGTGCCACCATTGTTACATGATACGTGTATGTAATGGTGACCCTCTTTCCTGAGACTTTACCTTCAGCTTACCATCAGGCGAGGTGAAGTCAAATTGACGTGTCCTAAATATAAAAAAAAGTAACATTTTCATTCATTAATTAACGGTAACGTTCTTAGTTCTTACTGAATTTCACCGGAATGTAGGGTAGGTATATTCACTCAGGGGTGTGTGTTGGGTAACCTCCTCGAGTGTCGCTCCGATTCCGATCCCGCTGCAGTCCGGGGGGAACGGAATCGGAGCGGCCGGTACACCCTGGGCGGCGGTCAATGGCTTCCCCTTCACCCCTTCATAGGGTTGGCATTGATCGTCGGCCAATACCCAACGTGGCTTGAACACATCGCTCTCCGTACTCCTCTGCTTTCAGAGGAGACAGGATGAGCGATGCTGTTAGTGGTGAGATGGCCCAGGGTCAGCCGGGGTGCGAGGGATATGCTCTATGGGTAACCTTACACCCCGGCGTCTGAAGACCCGAGACGGCGTGCGGTTTTAGTCGGTGCAAGCCCGACATAACCGCCCCCGCTGGCTGGCGGGGGGGGGTATCCGAAGGGATTTCCGCACGATAAAAAAAAAAAAAAAAAAAAAGGTATATTCACTCAACTACCTTCCTACTTATAAATTGATATTAATATTTCTGTAGCCTGAAAATTGTATGAGTTGAAACTGTGCCAGACAGGCACTGTAAGCTGATTAGCGGTTTTCGAATGTATAATTACGTCATTATTAGTTAGTATTTTTAGATGCAGTTTAATTGTTCTATAGCGTATCGTGGTCTAACTGAATCACATTATAGAGCAAAAATCTCAGTCCGGTCTCTTTGCCACGATTGGTTTTTTTTAAGATTTTTAGTAACTGAAATCACTAGTATACCTGTTAACCTTTCCACCTAAGTTGAATTGCTTGTGTTAGGAGTCGGTTCACGTAGGTAGTGTAATAGCAAGGATTCGAAATTGGAACCTGTTGATCGTAAGGCCGATTCCTTAACCACAAAACTACGATTATTGATGGTATTCTTCAATAAACCCACAAATCAGCATATACACCTCAACCTTGGTTTGCGGCGCAGAACAGGTAGGTATTTATTAGTCTGCCAAGGTGGATCACTTAGTCTGATCAGAGGTTCCTCACTTAGTGTCGGACGAACATCACGTCTCCTCTACATCATCGTCTTCGTAGTGAGATAAAAACTGATATTTAATTAATGATTCATATAATGTTTTCGATAAGGATAATCACAAATATCACAAGTTTTATGTCTTTCTAGTATTTATTCAAAACGCTGCAGAGTATTTTTTTTTTTTATTTATTTATTTAGAAACAAACAGTCATAATACATGTATGAAAATATAGAAACAAATTTAAAAATTGTAGACCTACAGTTTCCTGCATTTTTAAAACTACAGTATAAAATTGTATTTTTACAACAACCAAAAAGAGATTTTAAACTTAAATTTAACAAAATACCTACGTACATAACCTGTGTTTTGTAATTACACATAAAACACATACAATTATTCATTGAGACATTCCGAAGCCAATCTCTTAAAACGTCGAAGAGATTCGCTAAACAAGTCTACATGTAATAGTCTATCATTGTACAACCTGCAAGCACGTCTTACGAAAGCATTTTGTGCGTAACTAGTGCGACTGCGGGGTATCACAGAGAGGTTTGTTCCGGCAACTCCGTTCGCGACGCTGAGGTACTCTAAAAGATAATGAGTGCAATAATAGGGGAGCGTCGATAACATTGTTTATTATTTTAAAGATGATTGATAATATAATATGATGAATATAATAAAGATGATGATTTATAATATAAAATGAAGTATTATGAAGTATTGAGTGGAAACATATTCTAAATATCTAATACCTTTAAACGAGCAATTCTTGTATATATATGAGAAAACTTACACTTCAAACTATAAGACAACCACCACCTTCAGTCTCCCCGTAACCATAGATGCAGAAAAGCAACCGAAACGTCGGGTTCAATGTAAATAATAAAATAAAATCAAATAAATCGCGCTAGAATCCGTTAAAAATAGTTTATATATATATGTAGATATCAATAAAACGATCTAGCTATGTTTCATTTTTAGAAACCGTCACCCAGATATTTATTATTATTGAAACCAAGCGGTTTGGTGACTCCTTTTTTTGTCGCACCATAAAGCACTGGAACGCTTTACCCACACACGTTTTTTGTGTGTGGGTAAAACGTGTTCCCTTCTACCTACAATCCTGGGCTCTTTAAGCGGGGCGTGAAAAAGCATCTGTGGAGGCCGTCTAGGTAGGGGCCACCATTCTAGGGACAATCTCTGGAAATGGTGGTCACTACTTTTTGGACTACACCTCAGCTTATCATCAGGCGGGGTGCAGTCAATTTGACGGACAAAATATAAAAAATAAATAAACTCGCTTCTCTCTGTAGATGGCCCAGGGTCAGTCAGGGTTAAGACCAGAGACGGCGTGCGGTTTTAGTCAGTTGCAGCCCGACATAACCGCCCCCGCTGGCCGGCGGAGGGTATTCGAAGGGACTTTCGCACGAAAAAAAAAGGAACTCTCTGTAGGAGTGAAAAGTAGGGATGAAATGTAATATTGTATCTAACTTGAAGTTTTCCAGAGAATATTCAGTGTACCAAGGTACAAAATTAACTTCCTATAAAATGAAATAAGAAATAGGTCAACTAGACGCCACACAGGAAAACTTCTTGGAAAAGCTCGTAAAATAGGCAAGATTGGCTTTATGAAGTACGTTGTGAATTTAGGTGAAACAACGTGAGGCTCCATAAAAAGCACATAACTGTTTGATTACAATGTTTTACGTGTGGAAGGATATGCAAAGCGGAAAAATCCTTCCGTCGTACTGGCTTTTCATGTTAACATTATCCTCATAAATACTTACTACTTACTGGTGGTAGTAATTTGATGACACAAATTTGTCACAAAATTCGGCCGGGTAGGTACCACCGTGCACGATTGCGAAAAACCCTCCATAGTAATCAAATTTCGGTTTGATTGCGTTCAGGGGTCAGCAAGTGCATAGCCGGGCTGGGGGATAGTGGTCGCAGCACTAGTGGGACCGGTGGGTGTCACGCGGTGCTGCGACGACAATCCTCTTCTGATGAGGCCGTCAAGCTGAGTGCCACCATTGTTAACATGATACGTGTATGTAATGGTGACCCTCTTTCCTGAGACTTTACCTTCAGCTTACCATCAGGCGAGGTGAAATCAAATTGACGTGTCCTAAATATAAAAAAATAAAAAAAATAAGGCCACTACACAGTCTATACAAATAAATAAAATTGAAGTGTCTGTTTGTAATATAGAAATAACAGATATTTAATGACTGCACATGAATGTTTACACGATACTTATAACAAAAATACAATTTTTAAATTTTTTGTCTGTCTGTCTGTCTGTCTTTCTTTCTGGGCCGATTTTAACAGGACTTTCACTGGCAGATAGGTTATATTACAAGGCGTAATATAGGCTACTTTAATTTTGGGAATAATAATTAGGGATCCGCGCAAAAGAACTAATATCCTGAAAATCGAAATCCAGCTAGTTAAGGAATAAAACTGCAGTCTACTTTAATTTAAGTACTTAGAGTGTAATCAGATTTGCAATCGCAATCAAAACTAAACTTTTCCTAAAAGGTTTTTATAAAATTCAAGTATATTTGACGACAAACAAGCTTGGATATGAACTGCTTGCTCTCTCACTGTGCTACTCAAACGAAACAATTTAATTAGATTAAGTAAACATGTTTGTAATTGGACCAAAACAAAACAGCCCGCTGAGTTTCTTGCCGGAGTCTTTTCAGGATGGGGTCGCGTTTCGAAGGCGGTGATCCATTTTTTCTAGGTAGCTCAAGTTGGTCAGAACTTTACCCCTGTAAGGGACTTGGTCGCGGGTTCAAGTCCCGTCCTAGATGTTCTCTTTTTCCGATCTAAATCTATTAGTCTAGATATTTGACGATTTTTGAGATTTTGCCGTTTTTTAGTACCGTTTGAATGGTCTTACAGAATAAATGAATTTTGATTTGAAATCATTGAGAATTTGAAACTAGTAGTTAAACAAAGCATATCCCAGGATATAAAATGTGTTTGCATAACTAGAATTTCAATGTACGACCACGGTAGTCAGAGCAAAGAGGTAAGCAAAAAGTTTTGTTTGTGTAATCATCATCATCATCATCATCATCAACCTATTCTAGTCCACTGCTGGACACAGGTCTCCCGTAATGAGCGCCATAGCGCCCTGTCTTCAGCTTGCCTTTGTGTAATGGAACAACTAAATTAAATTTTGCTAAGTAAAGGGATTCATTACATAATTAGTTTATGCAGATATTCAAGATAAAAAAATATATATAATTTAATTAAATATTTTAGGACAAATTACACACGCCATCTAAACCCAAACTAAGCAGAGCTTGTCATATGGGTTCTAGAATGTGGAGAAACATACTTAAATACTTTTTTGTAAATAAATACATATTATACATAGAAACACCCAGACCAATGCAAATATACATATTTGCACTAAGCGGGAATCGAACCCGCGACCTCTAACTTAGCAGTCAAACGCACTACCACTACGTCACAACTTTTCGCCTATGTTTTAGTAACTCAAATTTAAAATACGCAAGTATGATCGTCTGAGCGTTTCAGAAGATTAGAGCGTTTCTTATGAGAGATTCTTCTACGAATCGGGGCGCCGCTGAAGCCATCCACCGGAGCTCATAGTTGGGCATAGTATTCCCCCTGTGTGTGGATTCGTCGTGGGTTCATATCTCGCCCTGGACTTTTCCGAGTTAAAGCTACATGAATACCTACATATTTTTTTAAGCCTACGATTAGATTATCCGTCTATAATCTAGTTTACGCGTATTTTAATAACAGATGGTGTTACTAGAGGCGTTAGTGGTACATACTTTATCATAGTATTATTATCGGGACCTCTGTAGCGTGGCGGTAGGGTGATCGACTGCTTAGTCATAGGTCGAGGCTTAGATTCCCGCTCAGTACAAATGTTGTATAATGTAAAATTTGTATAATTTGCATTGGTGTGTATTTACTTAAAAAATATATATCTAAATATGTCTATCCGTATTCTAGAACCCATACCACAAGTTATGTAAGCTATACTTAGTTTGAGTCAAGATAGCGCTGCGTAAAATGTAAAATAGGTATTTATTTATTTCCCTCTCCGGGGCAAGTTGTGGACACCGTGGTTAACTCACCGGAGAGGGCCATCTCAAAGCCGTAGACGGTCCAGGGTCAGCCGGGGTGCGAGGGAATTACCTTATTAGGCCACCTTACACCCTGGCATTAGAGACCCGAGAGAGATTATAGAGACGGCGTGCGGTTTTGGTCGGTTCCAGTCCGACATAACGACCCCTGGTGGCCGGCGGGGGGTATCCGTGAGGATTTCCACACGGTACAAAAAAAATGTATTTATTAATTTATCATCTTTCTCAGGATGGAGGTAGGAGTTCAATTGGTGGGAATACTCCTCCGTGTGCTAAACTTCCTCCTAGCACCGCTGTTTTGGCTCCGGGCGCGTGACAACCGCCGTGTACCACCTGTCACCAACCACATACTGCTGAAGAGTGCTTCGGAATTGGTTTCTGCTGTCAGGAATGGAGAAGTAAGTTCAATATTTATTTTTTGTTACACAGTGATTTTGAATGTCAAAGTCAAAATCACTTGGGAATTTAAAAAAAATCACAAATTATTATTAAAGTCAGATATTACTCCTATTACTGCCGCTACCCAAAAAAAAAGTTATGTGTACACAGCTAGGAAGTGAAACTTCTTTATGACCTTATTTTTCGAAAAATGATCTACTATATGCAACTTTACAGAAATTGGTTAAAGATGAAGTTTAACAAAAGGCTTTTATTATCATAGACAAGAATACAAATAATACAATTATTTCATTTTACCTTATTACTACTAAGATTATTACAGCATTTCATTAAAGTACAAAACAGTCGTATTAGTTAATAATAACTAGTTTTAATGGAATTATAAACATTGACCGATAGTTACAATCAAAAACTGAGGTTGACCTTAAATAACTTGAAGAAAATAAATACCATAACCGTGGGGTTATGGTATTTATTTTTTCAAGTTAGTAAAATATAATTACTTACTTTTTTTAGAAATTCACTGGAATTAGAATTAAAATAAACCCTTTGATTTTGCTGATCACTATCAGTCGAAAAATCAACTTTTTTTTAAAAGATGGCCGCGTATCGGAAATATGTGTCGCGTAACCGAAAATGTGACGGTAACTTTTTATCCAACGCCGATAAAGAAGTTTCACTTCAAAAAACATAGATATATTAGCCTTTCTGGTCTCAATTACATCTCCTCACACTCTTACTTCTCCATAATATGGTTTACTTGGGTTTAACGGGAGCGACCCCCGGACCCGAGAGGGAAATCTGTGCCAGACTCTCATTCATCAATCAGCAACCAGCTTACAGGTGATATACCTTTACACTATCATTGCTAACAGACTACTGATCAACTATGTTATGGCAACAATGTCAGTATATATTGCCATTTTTGTCCCGCAGACTTTATCTATTGCCTCGTGACTATAAATATAAATGTAGACGAATTGTTCTGGTTTTACTTTGTGGCCTAAATTACATTTTCTTCGTTAGGTTTCATTTATTTCATTGCATTGCTGAGTTACCCGCTCTCACGATAAACCATATTTGCATATCATAAAAAATAATAGTTATTGATATGCTGACAAAGAATGTTTATGTAAATAATAATAATATGTTATACAACCAATACAAATACAATGGACAATAAGCATATTTTTATACATTATCTCATACAATGCTTCACGCAGCATTATGCGCGATATGTAAATTATTATCCGACTACGGACATAATGCTGCGAAGGACATCAAACTGCACAGAAATTCTTTTTTTTTTTAGTAAATACTCACCCCTGAATATCCCCGAAGGCTTAAACACTTAGTTGGCAGACAAGCACGTGGCCAACCAAATGGGAAACGGTTACCATGGCCTATGGACGTGTGCAACACCCATCATACGTCAACACGCAATTTTACATAACGGAACACGAGCCCATCGCAGTCAATGTGGCACTTTGTCGCATGGAACAAAAGAAGGTGCCTTTAACGCTCGTTACTATGGAAACTACTGGCACCAAACTCTCATTATATTGTGACCTGGAACTGTGAGCATTGCCTTGCATGAGTATCCAGGTTCGAGGCACGAGCCCTAGTGTTCAAAGTGTAGCAAAAGGTCTCTGTTGATAATTATAACCAATCAGCAATCATCGTTTAACTGTTATGTGAAGTGATTGGTCATACTATGTGAGAGTTTGGCAACACTAGTTTTCATACTACTTAACAAAGTTTGAGAGTACTTCCTCTTAATTTTATAATCTGTGGTAGTTTACCTTGTCCTTTATAGTTTAAAAACAGTGAATGTGACACCGTGATAATGAATGATGGTAGAAATTTGATGACACAAATTTGTCACAAAATTCGGCCGGGTTGGTACCACCGTGCACGATTGTGAAAAACCCTCCATAGTAATCAAATTTCGGTTTAATTGCGTTCAGGGGTCAGCAAGTGCATAGCCGGGCAGGGTGACTGTGGTCGCAGCACTAGTGGGACCGGTGGGTGTCACGCGGTGCTGCGACGACAATCCTCTTCTGATGAGGCCGTCAAGCTGAGTGCCACCATTGTTAACATGGTATGTGTATGTAATGGTGACCCTCTTTCTTGGACTTTACCTTCAGCTTACCATCAGGCGAGATGAAGTCAAATTGACGTGTCCTAAATATAAAAAAAAAAAAAAAAAACTTTATTTTTTGGAGAATCTCATTTTATTTTGAAACTGTTTTTTTTTTCAATTTCTGTTCTTACTTAGAAGGTAGTGTTACAGACTACATATATTATACAATGTGTGTCATTGAGTTCCCTTATTAACATGCGTGGCCACCGTACTTATTCTCAATAGGACTAACCTAGTATTTCGAAGTATTTCCAACATTGCTGGTCATATTGTCAATCTTAGGTCATCATGCTTGCGTAACAATTGGTACGGCGCCGTTTCTCCAATCAGCATGCATGAACAGAACGTATCATTCATGTAATTACCAATTAACATGTTGACAAATTATGCATTCAAAGAACTGATACTGGATGGGACTATTTGTAGGTGCTTGGTATTGGGAAATTGAGTAAATGTAAATTACGTAGAGGCGAATTTCCCATAGGGCGGACAAAACCCAGGCCTAGGGCGGTTAAATATTAGGGGTTGTTAATATTTTGATTAAATTCGATGGTTCTTACCTACTTCTTCATGACCTTCTGAAACTACCGAAACGATCATGATAAAAGTTGACAAGAAAATAAGTTAATGTCAATTTGTCTATGACGAGCTTAGAAGTGGGCGACTGCTTTATTTTATCTTGTCTCTGTTTGTATAGCATTTTTTGGGATTATTGGCGGTTAAAAAAGAAAATCCTGGTTAACTACAATACAAGAGCCATACAGAGCCCTCGGTGCTTCGACTCATCACTGGCGAACTGGGCGGATAAGATACACGCTTCTGCGGCTTACACCACACTAGGACCCTCCTCCGAACCCCTTCCCAATTCAGTTTGATCGGCTTTTTTTTTCAGTCTAACTACGAAGTGGCTGACCTTCGATATTTTCCATGAAGCGACTGTCATCTGACCTTGACAACTTATCGGCGATATTGAAGTTCATCAAATTGAACTTTGTAGGGATCCAACTATCGTGAGCAACTGCTATAGATGTTCAATGGCAACCGTGGCCGACGGCGACAGCCTAACGTACTCTCCGAGATACGGAGGGGTCTCAGTATGTTAAGAATGGTCACCCATCCTAAGACTGACCTGGCTAGGATTGCTTAACTTTGCAATGTATTAACCTAGTCGGTTACCACTTACCCACCAGGATAACGGAACTAACTACTGTAGTAAGAAACTCGCTCGCGTGAAAGGGTGATGCCCATGTGTGTCTAGATATCGCTCAGTTAGTAGAGACCGCACGCCACAGAATGAACTGGTGCTTAGTGGCCGGTTTGACTAATATTCCTATCAGGTACAGTATGACTCATGGGTTCACTTCCACTCCACAAGTTATTTTACTGTGATACAAGTCATACATAGCTGTCGGCGCTTCACATTATGTAGAGGATGTAAATGTTTTCCTGCTATCTAATTGCCCTAGTAATCTGTGGTAGAAGGACGCATAGGCACGCACACAAGCGGACTAATGCACTGTTCATAAATACGGTTAAAGCACAGAATATATGTGTTCTGTGGCAGAAATATCCAAATGATCACATAACACAACACAACATAACGTCACGCCTGTAGGCATAGGTGTGTTACACGCCCATGATTCGCCAGTTATGTTTAGGTCCCAATGTAATAGGGGGCGAGCCTATTGCCATCTACCGGGCACATAACTAAGCGAGCGATATTCAACATTTTAATACACACATAACTACGAAAAGTCAGTGGTTTGTGCCCGGGGCGACTGGGGATCAAACTCGAGACCTCGTCTCGGCCGTCCGTTATGTACAGCACTGGGCTATCGCTGCAAATGATCACCTTTCCGGGAATACTAAATGAACCTAAATGAAGTTAAGAAGAGTTAGAGTCATATGTCTTTGGACTTTAGCAAAACGTCTCGCGTCTTTTCAGAACGCTTATTTACACAAATTTACTTTGAATCGCTTCATTAGTCTGTCAGATATTTTCCTGTTACTGATGTATTACGTCTTATGTCATATGACTTCTGTACGTACCTTTTTTTTTTTTCGTGCCTAAAACCCTTCGGGTACCCCCCCTGTCAGCCAGCGGGGCGGTTATGTCGGGCTTGAACCGTTGATCCATTTTTAGAAACCTCACCTTCTTAACGTTACTGTAAGAAAGATACTATATGAAAATATTAATAGTGAACGGTAATAACTGTCTGAATTAGCAGCATGCCCAATTTAAAACAAACCACATTACTTCAATTAAATTTTGAAGCAATTTTAAAGTACGCAGCAGTACGCCAGTTCATGCTGTCCAATCACACTTTTAAAGTTATAAAAATAGAAATATTTAGTTCTATTTTCAAAAATAAAAGTTGTTTTATTGACTCCTCCCCTACCACAGCGCGCCCCGCCAACGCCATATTGGATGGTGCTTGCGTTCGTCATTCTTCAGAGTATTTTTTTTTAATTTTCCAATAGATTAAGTTGGAAAAACTGTACATCTAGAACGGGACTTGAACCCGCGACCGGGTCCCTCACAGGGGGAATACTCTAACACACACTAGCTGTTGCTCGCGACTTCATCCACGTTATATTCGAAATATAATTCGAACCAAGCATGTATTCCGTTACCTATTTCATCGTTATATTTTCAATCATTTATATTGAATAAATATAGGTTTATATGTAACATCGAAATAAATTCTACCCGGTTCCCTAATATAATAGCGTGATTAAATTTATTATCAAATTTTGAGTCTCTAATCAACTATATTTTACACGTAGTTTCGGGATTTTATATTTTACTACTCATCACCTTTTAGCTATAGCGTGATGATTTATAGTCAGAACGTTGAACATGTAACAAAGCGTCGGTAGCTTAGTGGTTAAGGAGTCGACCTTACGATCGAGAGGTCCCGGGTTCGAATCCTGGCCATTACACTACCGACGTGAACCCACTCCTAACACAAGCAATTTAGCTTAGCTGGACGGGTTAGGGGGAATATTAGTAATTTCGGTTACTAATATTCTTTATAAAAAAAAAAAAAAAAACTTCAGAATTACGTGATGCTATCACACTTATAATAGCGTGATGATATACTGCGCAGTTTATGACCATACCCTAGAAGAATGTTCATGCAAAATGTCAGCTGAAGCTGTTCAGCGCTTTTCAACTACTGCTCCCACATCGACAACAAAAGCAGACAAACAGACAAAAATTTTAAAAATCACATTTCGGCAGCGGTATTCTTCCTAGAACACATAGCATTTTTTTTTTAAATATTCAATGTATAGTTTTCAACTCGTTAAGATTTTATTCTAAGTATAGAAAATTTGGAATATCTAGGACGTGTCTCAGTAGCTCAGTTAGTCAGAGTATTCCCCCTGTAAGGGACTGATCGCAGGTTCAAGTCCCGTTCTGAATGTTCACATCTCCGAACTAAAACTATTAAACCAAATTACCTTCTATTTTTTTAAGATAACAAGCGAAGACTTGGTAACGATTTACGTCAACCGTGTCAAAGAAGTCAATCCATTCCTCAACGCAGTAGTTGAAGAAAGATACAAAGCGGCAATTGATGATGCCAAAGCGATTGACAGGCAGATTGAAGAGGCAAAGAAAAATGGGTCTTTTGAGCAGCTGGTGAAGGACAAACCACTACTAGGCGTGCCGTTCACTGTAAAGGAAAGCTGTTCACTGGCTGGTGAGTTCTTTTTACATTAGTTGCTAAGGTTATACAAAAATATGAAGAAGCACACGAACAGAGACTTCTTCAAAATGTGAATGTCGAAGCTATCCAGCTCCTTGATATATGACATAGTAAGGAGACTGAAAAGGACTTAGCCTTTTGTAGTTTAGGGAAATAAGTGTTACGTAGTGCAGTGAGTGTTACCCTTGAAGAACACAAGAACAAAGTTCCTTTCCATTATAATAGTGACCATAAGAAAAGTGCCTATGGACACTTTCTTTACCGTGTAAGTTGTTAGCATATTAAGATAATTTAAATTACTTATTAGCCTTAAGGCTAGATTGTAATGGTTATGAGGTAACCCCGTAACCATTCGGTTACATTATAAGGAAAAAAAAGTTATTCAAGCTTCATGTACAAGATATATTGGCGGACTTAATACTGTAGGCATTCTCTACCAGTCGACAATAGGGTGGTGCAGTGTTAGAATGAGGTGGGCGTATATAAATGAAGTCTAGAAGAAATTACGGCTTTGCCCGCGTTGAACTTTGTTCCTGTTTTCCATGGGATCCTATTTCAGGGATAAAAAGTAGGCTATGCGTTATTCCAGATTATAATCTATCCAATCTAATGTACCAAATTTCAGCTAGGTCCGTTCAGCCATTATAGCGTGATTGAGTTACAAACATCCAAACATCTTCACAAACTTTTACTATTACACCTAAAATTAGTAGGATGGAATTACTAGGTACTTACGGACTGAATTTAGACACTACAATACTTCGACATGTAGCGAACTTCGAAAACACATAGATCGACAAGTCATTGCTTCGACAGACAATTATTAGACAACACACACCTTCGAATTACCACTACTTCGACAGACGATTATGCGACAGACAATACTTAGACAAGACACATCTTCGAATGACCACTAGTTTGACAAATTTTTTTAACATTCTACCAAAATAATAATGCTAGTTGGTGCAGTATATTCAATATAGCTTCTGGGTTAATCGTCTGTCGAAGTAGTGGTAATTCGAAGGTGTGTGTTGTCTAATAATTGTCTGTCGAAGCAATGACTTGTCGATCTATGTGTTTTCGAAGTTCGCTACATGTCGAAATATTGTACTGTCTAAATTCAGTCCGTAAGTCATCACTAGGATGTAGGATATCACACAGGAAAGTTTAGGCCTCTTCGGCGGGGTGCGACGGCCGAGGCGCGCCAGTTAACCAATCACAGATCAATCACGGGCTTAAGAAGGAGCGCGTCATTGGTGTTTTAGTTGGTCCGTAAGTGCACATGCGCGTTTGTGACTTTAGTTCAAGATGTTGTGTGGCACTTGTGGTGACGAGTGTGGTCCTTAGGGCTGTCGTGCGCGGTGGGCTGCCTGGAGAGCGCGGGGCGGCGCGGCGCCGTGGACGGCGGGGCCGTGGCGCGCGTGCGCGCCGCCGGGGCCGTGGCGCTGCTGGTGTCCAACACGCCCGAGTTGTGCCTGGGCTGGGAGACCACCAACCTGCTCAGCGGCACCACCAACAACCCCTACTGCCTCGGCAGGACCCCGGGCGGCTCGTCCGGCGGCGAGGTACGTATTGTCATCATCATCCTGCGAACCTTATCCCAACTCAGTTGGAATCGTCAGTCTAACTACGAAGCGACCGAATTTTGATATTTTCCGCGGCGCGACTGGCATCTTACCTCCACAACCCACTGGCGATATCGAAATTCTGTAGTTAGACCAGTTGTCGGACTTTTTAACGACTGCCATAGATGTTCGTATGACAACCGGGACCGACAGCTTAACGTGCTCTCAACTGATCTATTAATATATAATGATGATTTTAAAGAATTAGATATATTCAGTAATCGTTTGGCTGCTTACAAAATAAAATTACGCAAGCAACTCCTAACCACATAAATCATTATATTTGTTATTTAACACTTAATTGTGACAGTTGTCTTCATTCGGTGCATGACTGTATGTATGTATCAGTATTAATTGTAATGTACCGTATACTATCTTAAACTATTATGGAACTCTAACGGCCAGTCTCAATAATCTACCTACAGTTAAAGGTAGCAGCTATCCCAGATAAACATGTCAATATTAATCTATCTGTAACTGCGGTTTCAATATTATCAAAGTCATTTTCTGCTTATCTTTGTTTATTAAAACAGAAAAAACCCCCGATAGATACTAATGGTAGCCATTTTAACTGCTAGTAAATGATAGATGGATTATTGAAACCGGCCGTTGGTCTATAAGTATATATTTTTTCTTCTTGATGTAAAAACTGTATATGACTGTCTGTTTCCTAAATAAAATAAAAAAATAAAAAAAATATTAGCAACTGGCATATTGTGTAGCTGGAAAACGTAGATGGTTCTACGATACTCTTAACCAGTAAAAAGTACTTTTAACTTTCAATATCGGTCAACTTTTTACCGCAAGCTCTCGACAATTCGGCCTAACGGCGAGGGATAAGGTTTCCCTTTGCTCTTTTTTTTAGCGTGTTGAAACCCCCACGGGCTTCACCCCATCGGTGCCGACGATGGGGGGGTGGGCGTGTCGGAATCGGACCGACTAAAACCACACGGTGTCCTTCCCAAGTGTCCATTGCCGGGCACCCCGGGTAAGCCCTCGAAAGGATAACCCCAGGGTTACCGGCGGACTTTGGCCGCCACCGCGGCCTCGCCTGGTGGGGTCGGATTTTATCCCGCGTCGGTGAGTTGACAGGCGTGTGTAGGACACACACGACACGCCTCCGCCACGGCCTGCTTCTGTAAGGATGGCGAGTCGACCAACTGCCGTCCTCAGGCCCCGATCATGGAGGTCGGTAGTTGGGGTGTAGACGAGTCTGCGGTGTCCTCGCCGCAGACTGCGGAACTCGGGGGGCAGGGTTCTCTCCCGCTCCCTCTCCGCCAGCTCTTTCGCGCGCATAACCAGCTCGCAGAAAGAGGCGGCGGCGTGCCACTTGCTCCCGTCGGAGACCACGGCTCTCACCATGGTGTCCAACGAGAGAACGTCCACGCCCTTCCCTTTGCCCTAGCAGAACTAGGCGTACGAAGGTGGTGTGACATCGTCCGCGCGCACATCTGTAAAAGGAGGCGAATTGCCCCCAAATTTCACGATGATACCACCTGCGTTATGACTGGTGGGCAAAGTCCACCAGGGTTCCTGAGGAGTTCCTTGCTAGCGTATATCCAGAGTCCTGTAAAACTCACGTGTACAAAACACCGTGTGGTTTTAGTCGGTTCAATCCTACCATAACCACCGCAATTGCCCTGGCGAGGTGATACCCGTTGGGGTTTTGCGTACAACAAAAAAAGAACTCTCGACAATAGTACTTTTGACTGAAATTACAGTCAAAACTAGTTTTACCCAGTGGTGCTGGTTAAAAGTAATCTTGACTCACCGCGGGAACGAACAAGCGAAGCGAAACGAACTCGGGGACTCTAACCACCCAGAATCGGTTACGAGGGTTTCATACAATATTTCTTCGTCCAAATCTATACTATTATAAAATTATAAATTAGTTGTGTCTGTACATTAGAGATATTTGAAAAAAAAAACTTGGGTTATGTTAAATGAACGATACTGAACACAAAAATGTTTTTTTAGAATTCTTGTCGGTCTCTTTGTTCGGGATGGACGCAAAAATACTAAACGGATTTTGATGAGATTTTTTCTATTGGAATGGTTTTGGTCAGACTTAAAATCTGCCGTGTTTGATTGCAATTGGTTAAGTAGAACCGAAGATATGACCAAAAAACGATAACCGACCTCCGCGCGGGCGGAGCCGCGGGCATCAACTATCAGCTTTATTGCTTTCGCTACGCTCAGCTCTTATACGTGGCTAAACCGTTTGGTCGAGACTGTACTCCTCCGGAACCACAACACCGATCTTGACCAAATTTGCCATGGTGATAGTGTAGACACCGCTGAGTGTTTAGAGGGGTCAACTGTTCAAATACAATGTACCATTGAGGAATAATCATCGAAAAACAGTTTCACGAGCGCGTGGCCTTAGCTAAGCGCGCGACCGTAGTAAGATGCCTTATTTTTCAAGTAAGAGTCCTGCTCGCTCAGCTCAATTTATTTCAGTCGCACCCTGCACTAAATTCCTAGTAAATATGTACATATGTATTTCTGTATCTTAGCATATTGTGAGATCACCTTTTGAAATTACCTTTAATTGCTCTAAGTTTTATAGCACTATGCGTTAATAATATTACTATACTAGTGGCACGCTATGATGGACGTTTTGACGTTTGCCCGCTCATGAAGTTTCGTAAAAATAAATACTAAGTTTGAAGGAGGAAATTTCTGTTCTTTATTGTCAGTAGTGAGGTGCAGTGTAAGAATTTAAGACACAACTTGGCATTAATGTTTTTCGAAATTCGAATTTTTTCGACTTTAAAAAATGAATGAAGTATCCAAAAAGTACAGATGTGACTCACATGTGATTTGATTTCTTTCTATTTTAAATTGACATTTCACATCACTATTTTAACGTGTCAAAATGGCCATCATAGCGTGCCGCTTATAACGTATTTAGTTAAACTCATAGTACGTAGATCCACTACCTGAATATGTATATTTGATACATAAACTCTCATAAACTCACGCCTATATCCCCGAAGGGGTAGGCAGAGGTGCTAGCACCCACGTTTCGCCAGTTTTATGTTTTAGGTCCCAATGTAATAGGTGGCGAGCCTATTGCCATTAACCGGGCACTTATAAACCTGCGATAAATACACACATAACTTCGAAAAGCATCGAAAAGTCATTGGTGTGTGCCATGGTAATACCTAGGATCGAACCCGAGACCTCGTCTCAGCAGTCCTTTACCCATACCACTAGGCTAGTCGTACATAGTTCAACTATGACGTTTTAAACAAGTGCATATACTTACGAATAAATACTGGTCTGTTTATCACAATTACGTTTCCCTTTCATTTTCTCATACATTGACACAAACTAGCTAAGTGAAATATTTGTTGAACGTTACGTAAGTGAACGGCCACAAGTACCTCGGCATCATAGTTCTAAACAATCACTTAAATTATGTTGACATAAAACATCGTTTTATGACCGCCTAGTTCTAACAAGCATGCCCATATCTCACTTTACGTTACGTATCTGTTATTGCCTTATTTGTTTTTGATGCGGAAATCCCCTCGGCTTGAACCGACTAAAACCGCACGCCGTCTCGGGTCTACAGACCTATCTGTTATACGTATTGAAAAAATGGAAAATCAGTACAATTAGACGCGTTTCAGTTTGATGAGTTAACAGCGTACCAACACCTTAGATTATATTATCCAGAGCTTTTTTTTTGCGTCACCGGCTTCACCCCCCCCCCCCCTGGTGCCAGCGGTGACGCCTCATCGTATGTCGAAATCGAATCGACTTAAACTACACGGTGTCCTTACACTACAAGCGTCCATTGCCGTGTACATCGGGTACGCCCTCGTAAGGATAACCCCAGGGTTCCCGGAGGATTCTCCAGAGTAAACAGAAAATAATGGTTGTCTATCTAGACTCTAGACCATTATTTAAGTACCTGCTCCACCCAAAAAAATGTCATCTCGTTCATCAAATTCTCTTCTCTTAGTATGGCTTTCTCTTCTTCTTGGTATTGAAGTGATGAAGAATACATAACATATCATAACTTCACACCTGTATCCCCGAAGGGGTAGGCAGAGGTGTATATTACACACCCACAATTCGCCAGTTATGTTAAGGGCCCAATGTAATAGGGGGCGAGCCTATTGCCATCTACCGGGCACATTATTAAGCGTGCGATAATTAACATATATTAATGCACACATAACTACGAAAAGTCAGAGGTGTGTGTCCAGGGCGACTTGGGATCGAACTCGAGACCTCGTCTCAGCAGTCCGTTACGTATGCCACTAGACTATCGCCGCTAATGTCATCTCGTTCATCAAATTCTCTTCTCTTGGTATGGCTTTCTCTTCTTGTTGGTATTGAAGTGATGAAGAATACTGTTAGATCAAATAAGATTCTTTCTGTAATGATGTATTTCTTTGCGGAATAGGTTCCTACGTCATCAGCAGCCCTTAGTGGCAGTGTGCATCGTTGATTTTCAGGGGATAACAGAACTCATCGTCCAATATGTTCTCGCCCTTTTGTTTCGCATGGAAATATCTGTGATAAAGTATTAAAAAAAACCGGCCTGGTGCGAGTCGAACTCGCCCATGAAGGGTTCCGTAGCAGCAAGTAA
This sequence comes from Cybosia mesomella, assembly GCA_946251805.1. Lineage (NCBI taxonomy): Eukaryota > Metazoa > Arthropoda > Insecta > Lepidoptera > Erebidae > Cybosia > Cybosia mesomella. Next base: position 3,533,806 of record OX276396.1, read on the forward strand.
ATTTTTTATATTTGAGTTAACTAAATGAACGGTAAATTGCGATTTACGATTTATGACGTATAAAAAAAAACTACTTAGGTACTAGATCTCGTTCAAACCAATTATTATTATTATTATTATTATTATTTATCAGGCAGGCAGTCGACTGCAACTGATGATGCCTGTATCCAGCTTCCTTCTTTTTATTTTAGAGTTGATTTGATGCAATATTCATCCAGTCTGTTTTTAAATTGTGTAGTACTGTCAGCTGATACGACATACTCTGGGAGCTTGTTCCACACTCTAACCACTCTGTTCGCAATAAAATGCTTGTGAGGATTGTTGTTGGAGAGCCTAGTGCACAACTTTAGATGGTGTCCTCTAAGATGGACATTTTCATAACGCACAAACATGGTGTCAAAGCTCTTTATGTCATAGTGACCATTCAAGATCTTAAATGTTTCAATAAGATCTCCACGGTTCCTGCGATCCTTCAGAGTTGGGAGTTTTAGCATCGACAAACCCTTTTCGTATGTCCGTTGTTTGAGCTTCTTAGGGACTTTGGTAAATCTTCGTTGCACTCTCTCAAGGAGACTTATTGGAATGCGTATTCTAGTATAGGTCTTATGTAAGTTTTGTGGATTTTCAACATCATTTCTGGAGTTAAGGTTCCAAATGCTTTTCTGGTGAGGTAGATGAGGCTGTTTGCTTTCTTAGTAATTGATGTTATATGGGCCTCCCACTTCAGGTCTTCGGTAATTTTCACTCCTAGATCTGTCTGAACTTTGACTTCCATTAGTTGTGTGTTACCTAATGTGTATGTACAGTGAGGATTGCGGTTTCCTATGTGCAATGCAGTGCATTTCGAGGCATTCAGATTACGGAGCCATTCTTTTGACCAGTTTGCTATTCTATCTAATTTTCGGAGGAAGTTTACATGGTAATGTACATAATTTTTTTTTTTTTTGTTTTTATCATTCTCTTATTTTAGAAGACACAGGGGACACACACGCATTTTACCACTTTGGAAGTGTCTCTAGCGCAAACTATTCAGTTTAGAAAAAAATGATATTAGAAACCTCAATATCATTTTTGAAGACCTATGGGTTTTATGAAAAAAAAATTTTTGGGTTTCAGTTCCAAGGACCCCCAAAATTTATTGATTTTTTCTCTTTTTGTGTTAAAATCTAAATGCGGTTCACAGAATACATCTACTTACCAAGTTTCAACAGCATAGTTCTTATAGTCTCGGAAAAAAGTGGCTGTGACATACGGACGGACAGACAGACAGACATGACGAATCTATAAGGGTTCCGTTTTTTTGCCATTTGGCAACGGAACCCTAAAAACAGTATTGATCTATTTCTGCTTCTCAGCTTTTGAGTATTTAACACGGAAGATACATTGCGTGCGTTCCTCTCTCGCTAACGTACATGTCAATTTGGCCGTGTCGGCATAGTAGCCAACCAATCAGGTGAGGGTTAAGAAATTTCTGTTCATAAGTGTCCGTGTGTGCTCTGTATGTCGTAAAAATGTTGTTGTGTGTACTATGCCAGTGTACATCGTCCATCGCCGAAGACGGCAAACTCCCATATTAAATACTCCAAATTAAGTTACTCATCCCACGTCGGTAGCCGCGCGACTTTGTAAAAGTCCAATTTCAGGTCCCGCACAGTATCCCCGAACGTCTTTTTTATGCTTAAACATGTGTTATTATTTATCTTTCAGGCAGCTTTATTAGCTTGTGGAGCGTCTCCATTTAGTGTATCTTCAGATATCGCTGGCTCCATACGACTTCCAGCCGCTTTCTGTGGCGTGTTCGGGCATAAGCCAACGCCTGGTAAGTACCGCCATGATATTATTCAATTAACTAATATCATCCTCCGCCTTTTCCACCTAATAGCCGCGTAGAGCCTTTTTCTTTAGGTACTCCGACCCTCGACCCTAGAATCGGACCTGCGTCACAGCATGTTATGTTCTGATAATATTTAAAAGAAAACTTTTGCTTTCTAACTTTCTGATAGTATTTAGACATCACCGCTCTTGAATTCTGTTGACTAGTCTCCGTTATTAACTTTCGGAGTCTACTCCACCTGATACTGAACAGTAAAAATAAATGTGGGATCATCTAAAATATTCTGACTGCTTTATTTATCGAATACATTGTGTTTGCAGGCATTATATCCATAGACGGGCACATACCGACACTGAGCGACGAACAGTTTCCGAAGTTCTTGACAGTGGGGCCCATGACGCGGAAGGCTGATGACTTGCCGCTTTTGATGGATATCATGGCAGGAGATGACAAGAGCCTGTTGAGACTAGATGAACCGGTGGACATGAAGGATCTCAAGGTAATATCACGGTGCACAGAGCCCTACCAACGTCCTTGATCCAGAAGCCAACCTCGCCTGCAAGTCGGTGCACTAAACAACGGCCAGCGGTCGCGCAGGCGCACCTCTCAGGGTTGGGAGGTCAGATGGTAGTCAGAATACTGGTGGTAGAAATTTGATGACACAAATTTGTCACAAAATTCGGCCAGGTTGGTACCACCGTGCACGATTGCGAAAAACCCTCCATAGTAATCAAACTTCGGTTTGATTGCGTTCAGGGGTCAGCAAGTGCATAGCCGGGCAGGGGGGTTGTGGTCGCAGCACTAGTGGGACCGGTGGGTGTCACGCGGTGCTACGACGACAATGGGGCAAATTTTGCAGGAGCGTGAAATAACTAAATGACTTCTCCTGTATTTATCAAATACGTATCTGAACTTTAAAATATTTAGAATGTATTAATTTAACTTATATCATAATATCTAGTTCAATCCAATCAATATTTAACTAGAAAATACACTTACGCTGTTTTTCAATATTTGAGACATTTGTTATTTGTACTGTTTTAGCATTTACGCGGAATTGAAGGTAGAATGAAACAAAGAAAAAAAGTTATATTTATTCAATTAATCACAGTCTAATTACAATAAATTTGGTATTTATTACCTTAAACAGTCGTCATTATAAGATTGTTATTTAAATTCGTTAGTTAGGTACTTATTAGCATAATTAATTTACCTTACTACGAACATAACAAAAAAGATCTTATAAATAAAATAACAATTAAATCCATTTCAATAATAAGTCAAACAAGTTGAATTCCTGAGACGAGCTCAGCCGAATACAAGGGATTTTCGATTTTGCGTTATTTTTTTTTTTTGCGATTTTTTCTTTATCTTGCAATGGTTCACCCCAGCACGAATCTATTACCGAAAACAGCAACTCGATAGCTCATCTCCTTCATACCCAAAACCGTGACAGAAAATTGGCAACGACGACGACGTCGACGACAACTCGATAGCAATAGGGCTTTTCTAAAGAAAATCCCTAAAAATAAATGAAATGTTTGTGTATCAAAACATAATAAAGAAATAAGGAACATCTTTTTATACTTTATAATAAATTTACTATTTTTTTTATACGGGAAGTAAGATGGCAAAAGGCTTGCTCCCTATAACATTGGGACCTAAACATAACTGGCGAATCGTGGGTGTGTAATACACCTTTGCCTACCCCTTCGAGGATACAAGCGTGAACATATTTTATGTTATGTTATTTATTTATCTTAAAACTGATGACAATCACTAGGAATGACGCTTTTTAGTTGCTGTAAGTGCAAATTCTTGCGTTCTAATAATTGCCTTCGTGGCAAGGGGTTCAGTCTGCTACCATCTATCCATATTACTACATCTTTTAATCTTCATCTAACAGATTTGTTACGTAATGCACAAAAGACCAGCTCTTAACTTAGTAGCTTTTAACTCACAAGTGAAAAGATGAAACATCAAACCAATAACATGTCACATCGTCTGTTCCAATATTGTAGACGGTAAAATTCTGCACTGCTACCTTGGTCTTGAATTTGGAGCACTATCGGCCAAATAGCGACATAGTTTTACAGCTTGTAAATCTGCAGTTACAGCGTGAATGGTTTCATTTTGTGTGAAAGCTTCCTTGAAGCAATAGGGACATACTTTTACAGCTTGTAAATCTGCAGTTACAGCGTGAATGGTTTCATTTTGTGTGAAAGCTTCCTTGAAGCAATACGGACATAGTTTTACAGCTTGTAGATCTGCAGTTACAACGTGAATGGTTTCATTTTGTGTGAAATCTTCCTCGAAGCAATAGGGACATAGTTTAACAGCTTGTAAATCTGCAGTTACAGCGTGAATGGTTTCATTTTGTGCGAAAGCTTCCTTGAAGCAATAGGGACATAGTTTTACAGCTTGTAATTCTGCAGTTACAGCGTGAATGGTTTCATTTTGTGTGAAAGCTTCCTTGAAGAAATAGGGATATAGTTTTACAGCTTGTAAATCTGCAGTTACAGCGTGAATGGTTTCATTTTGTGCGAAAGCTTCCTTGAAGCAATAGGGACATAGTTTTACAGCTTGTAGATCTGCAGTTACAACGTGAATGGGTTTCATTCTGTGTGAAAGCTTCCTTGAAGCAATACGTTTAGATGATGATGGTGCAAATGCTGAACTCGTCGTGAGTCATCGCATAGCCCGGCCCGGCAAAGAAACAGGTGTACTGGTGGTCAGCGGAGATCACACAGCTGCGAGCAGCGTGCGTGACCGCTCGCCGCCGGTACACCAGGTTTCGCCGGAGGCGTCGCCGCCCAGACGATGCGGCAGCCCGAGAGGCGGAGCTGTATGAGGTGTACAAGGGGGCCAAGAGGACCCTCCAGGAAGCCATTAAGCAGGCCAAACGGCGAAGAGCTAGTGGAGTCTCTGGAGCAGAAGCCATGGGGGTGCCCTTACCTTGCGGTTAGGGGCAACATCCGCCCAAGGGCGCCCCTATTGACCCAGAGCCTCCAGCCGGAGCGGCTGGAGGTAATCCTGGGCTCCCTGTTCCCAGCGAGAGTGGAGGAGCATGTCCCTCCGCGTATGGCTTCGCCTCAGGCGCCTGACGCTGATAATAGCGAGAGCTATGTGCCCGAAGTCAGGGAGAGTGAACTGGGGGTAGCAGTGCTCCGGCTTAAAGCCCGGAAATGCACTGCCCCCGGACCCGACGGCATTCCAGGCCGAGCATGGGTCCGGGCCCTTGAGGAACTAGGGTCTCGACTGGTGGCGCTCTTTAGCGCATGTCTCGATGAGCGGATTATTGCAGAGCGCCTCGTCGAGCATCTCACGAACGTGGGGCCAGATCTGACGGAAAACCACGGTTTCCGCCGGGGACGCTCCATCGTGGAAGCGATCATGCGCGTTAGGCGCCTGGCGGAGGAAGTAGTCTCGCGGGGTGGGGTGGTGGTGGCGGTGTCTCTCGACATCGCCAACGCCTTCAACACCCTACCCTGGAGCTGCGTTAGGGAGGCGCTCGCGTATCACGGAGTGCCTCCTTACCTCTTACCTTACCTCGCCATTTATTTACCGGACACGGGTGTTTCGGTAAGTATCTATAGCGCATCCACCGAGAGACAACGTCGCAGTACCAGCACTGCGAGGATCCTGGCGAAGACAAGGCGCTCCACACGTTGGTGGAGTGCCCTGCGTGGGCGAGTCAACGCCGGGATTTCGTTGTGGTCCTGCGCGTGGACGTTCTCTCGTTGGAAACCATGGTGAGGACCGTCGTCTCCGACGGGAGCAAGTGGGAGCCCGCCGCCATTTTCTGCGAGCAGGTAACGCGCGCGAAAGAGACTGCGGAGAGGAAGCGAGAGAGAACCCTGCCCCCCGAGTTTCGCAGTCATCGTCTACGCCCGGGACTATCGACCTCCATGAACGGGGCCTGAGGACGGCAGTTGGCCGACTCGCCGTCCTTACAGAAGCAGGCCGTGGCCGAGGCGTGTCGTGTGTGCCCTACACACGCCTGCCAACTCACCGAAGTGGGATAAAACCCGACCCCACTAGGCGAGGCCGCGGTGGTGGCCAAAGTCCGCCGGCAACCCTGGGGTTATCCTTTCGAGGGCTTACCCGGGGTGGTGGCAACGGACACTTGGGGAGGACACCGTGCGGTTTTAGTCGATACAAGACATAACCACCCCCGCTGGCCGGCGGGGGGAGGGGGGTATCCGAAGGGATTTCCGCACGTAAAACAAAAAAAAAGTTGTCTCACCTGACTCGGGCTACAGCTCTCTTAGTGTCGCTTTAACTCTATCTCTCCACGGTACTAACTGAACCCATCGCTTTCTTCAGAGAATCTGGAAGCTTGCCCACTTTTTCTTCACATTAATTGATGTAACCGGGATTGGTGCTGGAATGATGAGACCTCATCTGTATAGTTGGATTAATTTTAGATTGTTTTGATGTGACAATTTCCTTAGGAGCGTTCAGCTCTTTTTGGGTGAACAAAAATTATCAAAAAATGGATGGATGGATTAATGGATGGTGGGAGGGAGATACGGGGAAGGGAGGGAGGAATAAATGATGGCGATTCAAAATTTAATAAAATTACACGTAATTGTTCAAGTTTTCACTTCTGTCGGCACTCCCGGAGTGCCGCTGTTTTTTTTCTAGGTGTTCTATATGCATGAAGCAACGGATTCCATAGCTTTGTTAAAAGTAGATAGTTGCATAACCGAAGCGATAGAGAATGCTGTTGGATATCTCAAAAAGGAGTGTGGTTGTACTATTAGTGAGGTGAGTGAACTCAATCTCTTTATTGTACAGTCAACGACAAAAGTGGAGTAATACTTAAATATTTACATATGTGTTTTCCATTGAAATACATGTACCCCATATTATAATCCCCAGACTACAAAGTTAAGTATTTTTTATGGAAGGTTTTAAATATAAATTAGAATTTGTTAAGCCTTTTATCGTTGACTGTACTATTAGAATAGATTAAAAGCTGGAAACTAGCGAGCTTGGTCCGAAACCAGAAGCTCGTGGTGAACTTTGTGAAGTCAGAAGTAAATAGTAAATGATTAAGTTTCAAATATTAATGTACCTTTTTTTTTTTTTATCGTGCGGAAATCCCTTCGGATACCCCCCCGCGTGCCAGCGGGGGCGGTTATGTCGGGCTTGAACCGACTAAAACCGCACGCCGTCTCGGGTCTACAGACGCCGGGGTGTAAGGTTGCCCATAGAGCATATCCCTCGCACCCCGACTGACCCTGGGCCATCTCCGGTTTCGAGATGGCCCCCTCGGGTTTGGGAACCACGGTGTCCCCGTCTTGCCCCGGTTTGGGGGAGGGGCGCTAGTCGCCCCACCGTCCCGGCCTGCTTCTGCTGGGGTGGCAGGTGGCCTCACCCGCCACCCCCAGGCCTGCGCTCATGGAGGACGGAGGTCGTTAAGCGACCTCCGGCGCCTGAGTTGCCTGCGACGCGCGGCGAGCAAGTTGCGGGCTCGGCGGAGACCGGGAGAGTTCTAAGTCTCTCCCGGGCGCGCTCCGCACCATTGCCGCAATCATGCTGCCGAGCGAGAGGACTCCCACCCCGATGGCTGCCACGAGGTCACGCCTCGGCGCCTCCCACGCCGGGCAGTCCGCCAGCGTGTGCAGCCCTGAGTCCTCGCTCGCGTCGCAGTGATGACACTCAGGCGTTGGCTCCTTCCTGATCCGATGCAGGTGGTCCCCGAAGCACAATATTAATGTACCTTTTTTTTTTTTTTTTTTTTTTTTTATCGTGCGGAAATCCCTTCGGATACCCCCCCGCCGGCCAGCGGGGGCGGTTATGTCGGGCTTGCACCGACTAAAACCGCACGCCGTCTCGGGTCTTCAGACGCCGGGGTGTATGGTTACCCATAGAGCATATCCCTCGCACCCCGGCTGACCCTGGGCCATCTCACCACTAACAGCATCGCTCATCCTGTCTCCTCTGAAAGCAGAGGAGTACGGAGAGCGATGTGTTCCCGCCACGTTGGGTATTGGCCGACGATCAATGCCAACCCTATGAAGGGGTGAAGGGGAAGCCATTGACCGCCGCCCAGGGTGTACCGGCCGCTCCGATTCCGTTCCCCCCGGACTGCAGCGGGATCGGAATTGGAGCGACACTCGAGGAGGTTACCCAACACACACCCCAATATTAATGTACCTAATGTTATTTTTTTTTTTTGTTAAATGACGAGTTCCTAGATAGGCAAATATAAGATATTAGCATCGCTACGTGGTTTCGCTCGCGTAAGTATTGATCCTGTGGGAATATCGTGATAAAAAGTAGCCTATTTAAAATGCAGCATTCTAAAAATGAATGATTTTTAGTGAAATTAGTTTAGTAGTTTCAGAGTTTATCGATTACAAACAAGCAAATCTTTCCTCTTTATAATATTACTTAAGATCGTTTACACCTCTAAGAATGCCTGCAGCAGTTGAGATTAATCACCGACACTTGAATTGATACCTACTGTTTAGGGTGGGTGAAGCGTCGGTAACTTGTGGTTAAGGAGTCAACCCTATGATTGAGAGGTCCCGGGTTCGAATCCTGGCCATGACACTACTGACGTGAACCCACTTCTAACACAAGCAATTAAGCTTAGCTGGAGAGGTTAGGGGAATATTAGTAATTTCGGTTACTAACATTATTAAAAAAAAATGCCACTATATTCGAGTGGGTACTACCTCTGACATTCCAGTTGGTAGTGGTTACTTGGTATATTTGCCAAATCTCAGAATTGTTAGCAAACATTTTATCAATCCATGGTTTCGTATTCAAAAAATCCAAAAGAAACAAATTATATCACCATCTATTTTTTTATATATTTTTAATATTTTCAGCAAAAATTTAAGGATCTGGAGGATTCTGTAGAAATATCTATATCAACCTCTGACATTCCAGTTGGTAGTGGTTACTTGGTATATTTGCCAAATCTCAGAATTGTTAGCAAACATTTTATCAATCCATGGTTTCGTATTCAAAAAATCCAAAAGAAACAAATTATATCACCATCTATTTTTTTATATATTTTTAATATTTTCAGCAAAAATTTAAGGATCTGGAGGATTCTGTAGAAATATCTATATCTGTATTTTTCTCTATGAAAGATATTCCGAACTTGTTGCAAGATCCTGCCAATCCGAAAGTAAGTATTAGGTAACGACACCAAAAGCCAAGTAAAGTCAAATGAAAGCAAATCCTTTGACCGTTAAAAATATTTGAGTAATGTTGCCAGCTACACAATCTTTCCCCTTTTTAATTGTACTTTTATGGTGTATGTCTTTTGAGGAGCTTTAATGTTTATCAATTTAGTAAATGATATCTACCTAATAGATTTCTTTTTCCAAATCAATAAAATACAAACATTATTTAACAAAAATAAATGTGTTTTTCAAATCAATGAATATTTCAAATATTTTTTTGTCACTCAATGTTTTTACATGTTTACAGCGAGACAAAAGCTTAGCCGTAGAACTAATAAAATACGCCTTCGGCGGAGGATCCCGGTCGCTACAGGGCCTGAGCTTCTCACTCATAAACAGCACTCACTTATTCATACCGGAGTCACGCCGAGGGCATTATAATGCAAAAGCGAACACACTGAGGAATCATATGCAAGTATGTCTGAGGAATTAAATAAAAGTACGCTACTATTCTACGTACTACTATTCGTAAATTTTGATTGAGCTGAGTGAGACGAAGTCGAGCGAAAGCTCCTCATACTAGACTTCAGGATTTTCTTTGTCACAGGTCTCCTCCTAAACTACTAATCCAATCAGAAACAAATTTGGCATGATTAAAGAGGTCAATCAGAGAAAGGTTTATGGATATATTTTGAAAAAATTAATGCTACCACAGAGGAATGATCACCGTCAAAAAAATTCCAGATGGAATTACATAATAACCGCTCGAGACACTGTGACCAAACTTTACACGCTCAGAAAGCATGTCCAGAGTTGTGACTTTCAAAAAGAATTTTCAAAAACGGACTTACCATGGAGGAATGATCACTGTTCAAAATTTTCAAAATCTGATTCACGATGTCTCACTCAGCTCAACATTGCAAGCAGCGATTCGCCTTGCAGACCTAGTTATATTTATGTATATAGCACAAAATCGTGTTAGTGATGACCTCGATGAACTCGAGAACGGGTGGACCGATTTTCATAATCTTTGATTTTAGATTTTTTTCCGCCTATACTGTGCCTTTTTGTAGTTTCTTTTTCGGAATCCGCCACGGTCATGTTGGACTCGAACCGACCAAACTCCATCCCGGGTCTTTAATGCCGGAGTGCAAGCAGACATTTATGAAATAAATTCAGCTGATAAAGTAACCGAAATAACTTGATTCTAAGGCGGAACGAAGTTTGGCGGGTCAGCTAGTTATATTATGTTTTATTTAAATTCTTTTATATCTGTACTTATATCCCTGCCTGTATATCTTAGAAATGATGGGCAGAGGTGTATCCTACATTAAAATTTTGCAATTTTACGTTTTAATTCGCACTTCATGGGGTCAAGTTAACTGTCACAAATATTACCCATATTGCACAAATATGTTTATTGTTCCCATATAATTGAGGGCGCGCTTATTGCCGGCAACCAGATATTTTTTCGTGCGCTGTATTTCACTATCGGATGGAGAACAGCCCTAACCATCAGTCATCTTGTGTGACATCCACAAGAAGAGATGAGAAGTTACCCTTGTAGTCTACTTTGCCAGGAGCCTGGCGAATAATTGTGAAAAGTATTAAATATTATTCCAGAAAGTGTTAGGCGACAACGGAGTGTTCATCTACCCCGTGTTCATCGGCCCCGCGCACCGCCACAACGAGGTGTTCCTGAAGGCATCGGGCGTCATGTACACCATGGCCTTCAACATCCTGGGCATGCCCGCCACCTGCGTGCCGGTGGGCATGCATGGGGGGCTGCCCGTGGGGATACAGGTCAGACGGTTGCACTTTGTGGTATCTGAATAGAGAAACAAAAGAAAATATCGATAAAAATTGCAAACATATTCCCTTTGAACCATAATTATATTTCAATTATATTTTACAGTTCTGTTAATTTTATTGTTCAGAATTTGTGTAAAGTTCTGACGTCACCACTCGTGACTCGTCTGATATGTTTAAAAAATGCAGCGCATTATGAATAAAGATAACTGAATTAATATATCATTATAATGTACCTAATTTCGCTAGTAGTTACATGGTGGATGAAATTCGTCTTAAAATTAATTACGTTTTTCAAACAAACCTACTTTTAAATAAACCGATTTCAATCTCGGAAGTACATACTACTTTTGGGAATATTGTTTTTGTGCTACTATTATTCTTTTATATAATTTTAAAATAAGTGTGAGGCGTGATCACCAGGCCTGAGCCCTTTGTGCCGGAGAAACCTGAAACCTTGTTCCTGTACGGGACTTCACATAAAATAAACAGATGAACTCAAGTATTATTATCTTTGCCAGGTTATTGCCGCACCATATCAAGACAGATTATGCCTGGCAGTGGCGAAGCAACTGGAAGTCGGTTTCGGTGGCTGGAAGCCGCCACAATAGCGACTAGAACATTACAACACCAAATATTAAATATAAGTCAAACAAACCACATTTATGGCGTGGTTCATTTTTTACCAGAAAATCTTAGATACATTTGTATTAGAAAGTTGTTACTTTATTCTATTTTATACGTATAAATGTATATTTAGGGAGCTCTTTAAAATCGGAATAAAGTTATACTATGATGGGATTAGCGGGTAATTTTATTAGTATTTTACCATGGATGAAATAATTTTGATAGTAACCCACTGCAATATTACCGAAAAATTTGAAAAATAAATATTGAAATAAAAAGGGAAATTTAAAAGAAAAGCCTGTCATCACATGTTAAACGTCACGTAATCTTTGCCAAACTTATATTCTAGTTCCCTGATATAATCTGTGGTTCCGTCGAAAGTGACTTCGCAAGACAAAGTTTGAACACCGAACACGGGAAGCGATGCGTGCGATTGTGCAAATTATGTTTGTAATATTCCACAGACATATTAGAGGATATTATGGCCACAGTGGCGGATTTACGTATTTGCCGCCAAATAGGATATTCAAATTTTACCGCCAGTAGGCTATTCAAATTTGGCCACACATACGGTGTGCAATAATACCAGTTCCTAAGTTATTTTTCCCGCGCCACATCCTTACAGGACGTTGAATTTATGGTCCAAAACAAGAAAAGGTGGTGATGACCAAATATTTAGGAAGGATATATTTTTCAAATTTCTGTACGCTTTTGAAAAAATGTTGAGCTAAAATCTGCCGCCTGAACCAGCCTAGTCAGTCTTTTGGTAAATCCGCCACTGAGTGGTCACTTTAATACAGAGGGAGCCAAAAAGTGCAGTGCTTGCCTTAGCAGATAATCTGGGAAAATAAATAAAGAAACATCTCTTAATAATTATGAGTATATTTTTTTAGAATATTGTAGATTTAAGCTAATAAAGAAGTCGATGTATAATGGATTTAACATTTATTTATATGGTGAACATGATTTAGATGAACACTGGAACACTTGATATGGGTTATGGTATTAAAGTTTAAGAAAGCTGTGAATGTAATATATGGTTCTAACGTGCCCAGATATAAAATTTAATTTAATAAATTTTATATTTTTTTATATTAGGTATATAATTTTTGAAAATCAAAACACTTTTTATCGCAGTGACATCTGATTCGTTTTGATTAATGAAAATCAGGACCGAAACAAAGGCACGCCCTACGTGCCTTAGTTTCGGCCGTTTCCTTTTCACTCGTAATATTACGAACAGCATTGGCGCATAGTGATCTATGGCCGCCGTTGTGTCACCGTTCCTCCAGAGGGACACGAATTAAAAATATAGTCCTCCCGCCCCAACAACATTTACCATTAGTCGGATGTAACAATAATTTCCCCAAAATAAAGGCAACACACACTTTTCTACTCAAGGTGTGCCACGATGAGACTTGATGAGACTTGTCAGCCGAGCCCTAACTAATCACTAAACCTTGTAGATGTAAACATAAACAAAAGTCCGGTGGCTGTATGTTTCTTTCTACTAAAATGTTTCTGGAACTAAGCGCGATAGAAAAAAGGATCTAGGATGGTAGAATTAAAACGGAACTATCCCGTTTCATAAAGAAAATATCCCGCTGGCTGGAGTTTTATTTTAAAATAATCATTAAATTCTTTAATGTCGCGAAACAAATTCAGTTTTGGTCTGGATCTGCTAGAAAAAATAAAATACTAATTCCCTGAACCTCGCACGCATCTCCATGACGTGAGCGGAATCCGCTGAGTGTAAACTACCTTCTAGAGAGGTACCTACCTACCTTCCTAGAAGGTATATATGTCGAAGTAAATAATGTGGCAGGTTACCTATATACCACGATGTAAGGTAGATAGAGATTTGTGAAAAGTAGCTATAACGTATAGCCATGAAGTAGGTAGATGCTTGTTTTACTTTTTTTTAATACCTATCAAATTAAACCAAGACTGACAACAATAATTGAACTCAACATCAATATTATTTTTTAATGATGTCTAAGGGATTATGACTAATGCAGGTATTTGTTAAAAGTGCTAACATTGAATGGAATCATGGTTATTAAAAGAAAGATAATAAATACTTTTATATTAAAAAAATCACTATTGACACGTCATACTTAAAAAAATCTACTTATTTTATTTATATAAAGACAGGGATCAATCAGACGATCGACTATTAAGTGTTAGATACATTATAGATGTAGGTAATGACTAACGATATTTATGTAGATTTAAGTTGACAATGTCTGCACTTAGACCGTAATTAAATATGTGAGACAAATAAAGAAAGTGATTTGAACTATTGCTGTAGATTTCTTTCATCATAAACGAACAACAAATAAGTTATCATTCTAACATGCACCTATATAAGGTGTCACAAAATTAGGTCTCTGAATTTGGTGAGATGACTTCGTATCGACAAAATATGTATTTAAAACAAACAAAATCGGGTAAAATAAAAAAAATATAAAAATAAAATATATAAAAATGAAAAAAAAACACCACTAGCGACCGGCGTCACGTGACGCGACAAGCCCGTGACGCACGTGGTAGGCACGCAGTCCTCCTCGCAGTATTCTCCAAGCGGATGTGTGGGAAATACCTAAATCGCGACCAGCGTCACGTGTCCTCGTCGCGTCACGTGTCCTCGTCGCGTCACGTGACACTGGTCGCTAGTGGTGCTTTTTTTATCATTTTTATATTTTTATATTTCTTTTATTTTATTTTACCCGATATTTGTTTCAAATACATATTTTGTCGATACCAAGTCATCTCACCAAATTCAGAGACCCAATTTTGTGACACCTTATTTAATATTAACAAGGCACACACAGGTATACTTCGACTATGGTCTCCGGCTAAAAGGGTGCATTCAGATAGTTTGTAGGTGCTAGACATTTGTTGAAACCATCAAAAAATATATCGGCATCCGGATTTGATCGCAACAAATCCTTCAATAACGCGACCGCCTTTGCGGCCTTGATCGCCTGAGGCAAGTGCCATGTCGGTGGAGTTCCAAAAAGGCGATGTTGTCGACGTCCAGTAGCACGCATATAACCATCTGGGACCAAGAAATTAATGCGTTCATGAACGGGTGGGTTATCTACCTTATTGCTGAGAAACAGGTAATAATGCATTATATGTAGGAAGTTACGCCTCAGCTCTAGGGTTTCCAGACCTATCATCCTGGTGTCGAATAGGGAGGGATACAAAATAGGATAATATCCGTATGAGCGCTTCTAGAGATACCGGGCGAAATTACGTTGTAGGTATTCTCTCGATCATTAACGCGCATGTTTTTTCATAGGGGCCCCAAATGATGACGTTATATTCTAATTTACGTCTTACATACGCGTTATATACCTAGAAGCTTTACTGCAAGGACCTTTTTTATTTGCTTCCTTACATGTAATTCTTATGTAATCATGAAAGTCCAATTTGGCGTCAAGAGTTAAGCCAAGATCGCGTATTGTCGTGACACGGTCAAGCTGCTCTCCAGCTAATACGTATGTAGTTTCTATTGGATAACGCGATCGAGTGAAGGTAATCAATTTGCATTTCAGAATATTTAATGACAGTTTATTCGTAACGCTTCATTCTGCTACCTACTGCATCAATATCACGCTGCAGTGCTTAGCAATCATTAATATCCTTGACCGATGTATACTATTTAAGGTCGTCGGCAAACATAAGACATTCCGATCGGGAAAGGATAGTTGGTAGGTCATTTATCATGAGAAGAAACAAAGTTGGTCCTAGGGCACTACCCAGACTTACCCCAGACCTCATATAATAATCCTGTGATCTGTACTTCCCCAACTTAACATACTATTTTCAATCTCCGAGATAATCCGCGATAAATCTCATAAGCTGCCAGTCGACTCGATTATGTGGTACAGTGGTAGTGTCGTGAAATGCAACTAAAAATGATATCACTATTAAATATTATACATTTTTCCTTCTATAAGTTAAGGCAATCAACATTATTAGGTAACAGGGGTAGGTAACTTTTGAGTAGACCGCTTTTAACATTTAAACGTCAGTCTATTTTGTAGGTTTTAAAATAAGGACCTATACCCATGGCAGTTGAATAAATAAATAATAATAAAAAAAGTCTAATTTGTCACTTCTGTGTTCTATATTCCTAACGAGAATATCATCTATTCATTTAATATATTGAATGAATTGACGATAATTTATTGATTACGGGATTAACATTTTTCTAAATTTACAATATCATAATTTGTTATTAAGAAAGCTATTCCATAGCGTAAAATATTTTTTTAATGTCTTATGGCTACCGTAGCAAACTGGCAGACCCTACCGGGATAAATTAAATATTATTTTGGCAACACTAAATAACGACGTTCTTTCGCGGTGTGTGCGACATGACGCGCCGGTGAATTTCAATATAAATTTGACGTAATTCTTCCGTGCATATCTCGTTAATAAGGTGAACGATCACAAATAGCGTTACATAAACAGTTTACCAGTGAGTGCATATGTGAATAACCTGTAATATTGTGCTTGCAGACTTCACAATGGCCGATCAAGTCGACTCAATGTCAGATGCAGAGCTGCGGACCAAACTAGCTGAACATGGATTTCCTGTAATGCCTATAACTGCTTCCACAAGAAAGTTGTTGGTGAAAAAGTTAAAATTAGTTCTTGACAACAAGACAAAACCTAGGAATAGCGCCGATAACAAAGTCGATAACAGGCGGTCTCTAGCACGCTACTCAAGCGGTGAAGAGTCAGATTTAGACACTACAGCCAATGCCAAGGAGAAACGTGGTCGTCGAGCAACCACAGGTGGTGCTATGCTACCTCCAGCGGCCAACAAGACACGCCGACCACCTGTAAAAAAAGATTCTCCTGCTAGACGAGACTCTGACAAAGGCTCTGAGTCTGATGATGAAAAAGATAAATCTGGTGTTCGTACACGCGAAGAAGTGGAAACTGTCACCACTCGCCGAGTTACACGCACGTATGCAGCTGACCAAGATGATTATGAGACTGGCTCAGACAGTGATGTAGATGCAGATAAAAAGACATCTAGTCCGTTCCGTAGCAATTCTAGGTCCAGCGACTACATATCCAGTACCTTACCTACTGTTGATGTAGGCACTAGTCCCCCAAAGACATCCATATTCTCACGAGCTTCAATTATACCAAGTAACTATGCGTCTACATATTCATCTAATTTGTCACCATCTGATAATCTCAATTCTATTCGATCACGGTTAGGTTTAACTTCTACTTTAGGGGACCGTCCTTCTGGCAGTAACTATACCTCAAATTTCTCAAGAAGTTCTTACCAACCGTCAACTTCAACTATTGACGAGCTAGAATCTCCATACTTAAGTAACTTTACTAGAAGATTATCATCACTTAAATCTGACCCCACCAAAACAACACCTTACCTCGACAGAGACCCAAACAATAGTGGGAGTACACTACCTCGCAGGTCATATATAACAGGCCTTAACAGGTCTGATATTGTTGATTACAAAACAGCAACTGATAAAAAATTCTTAAAGAATAATCTTGTTTCTCTCGCTCTGGTTGTGTTAGTCGCACTTTTTTTTTTTTGCTTATTTTTCATGTATATAGTTAAGAAAAACGATATCACATCAGTGGCAGATGATCAGAACAGTGTCATACCAATCTGTCAGTTAAACATACCAGGAAATAGACCTGGCATTAACTGTGTGCCTAAAGAACAAGTCAGTTATGCTAAAAATCTTCTCAAAGTCATTCATCCAGAATTGACAAGTCGGATAGCATCTTATAAATGTGGACAGCCTGGCGCTCTCCCTTACATGACAGAGAGAGAAATAATTGACATTGCCCATGCTAAAGCTGCGATGGCTGATGTAAGTCAGTTTCGCACAGACTTAAATAATTTGGAGGTTCTAATTATTAGCAATCCTCGCTGGGGCCTTAATGTGGTCCAACTCAAAAACCTTTACACCAAAGATGTGGAGTTCTCCAAAATTGGTGTGACAGATATGATTGTCCAACAGCGTACTAAAGGCACTGTTGCTATCACACTGACTGATCCTTCTACTCCACTGTCATGCTTGTTTGTTAATACTTTATACTCTGCCGGATCCACTTTAGTTGTCATTGCTGGACTTACCATACTAGCGTTAGGTATGCAAAGAGCTTACAAATACTATGTGAGTTATAAGAAAAGGAAAAGTGAGGAAATCTATTCTATGGTTGAACAAATTATCGATGTGATTTCGCAAGAGACTGAGGACAGTGGAGAACCATATATATCTGTGGACCATGTTAGGGACACTTTGATTTCACCTCAAAACAGGGAAAAGATGGCTTCGGTTTGGGATGCGGCTGTGAAATTTATTCAAAGGAATGAGAGCAGGGTCCGCATGGAGGTGCAGTCTGTTGATGGTGAAGATTGTCGAGTTTGGAGGTGGATTTCAGCCCACAACAGTCCAAAACGCAGTGCAGCCTGGCAGGGGCAGGCTTTTGAAACACAAGAAGGATCTGTCAACAATCTAGTCGTCTCCCCAACGCCTTGCCTTAAAATCCGCCACATGTTCGACAAGAACGATGACAATCCAAACCTCAGATCTGTCATTCAAGATGCAATCTTAGAGAAGTGTGACCGTTGTAACATTCTGCATATCGATGTTGAGAGGACATCATGCTGTGTCTATGTTAAATGTGCTTCACCGACGGATGCTGGAGTCGTTTACAGGAGCTTGCATGGCTGGTGGTACGAGGGAAGGCTGATTACGGTCAAGTACTTGCGTTTGGAACGCTACATGCAAAGATTCCCGAACTCGCCTACGGTAGGTCCATATTTGAAGATGACTCGCCAACACCGCAGCTGGGATGAGTAACAATGTTTTGGAACAGTGCTAGAGCACATCTGGAATGTTCTACTTGTTACAGAACTTGGTAACTGGACATGTAAGCTTTTTTATTTATTGTGAGTCACCTTCAAGGGTTGCCATCTGCAGTTCAAGTCAATTGCTGCATTCCTTTGGGTCGAGACAAGATAAGTGCATAGGTAGGATGGAATTGGAATATCATCTCATTTTCATGTTAATATTCAACAGTGTTTTAATATTTTTATAATAAACTTTCTGCATAATATTTGTTCTTTGTGCTTTTATGATTTAATTCTTAAATCCATGATCAATAATCATGTATTTAAGAAGGTAGTTACAAAAATTATACTCATAAAATTCTTATTTATACAAGTCTTGCCTGATATGTCAGTGATTGTATTGTAATAATATAATTGTACCTGTGTTAATTGTTTAAAGTAGTCCCAAATATGGTTCTGTCCCCCATAAATATTCTCTTATTTAAAGTCTTGTACTTGTCAATTAAAATTGTATGACTAGTTGTTACTGATCTGATTGTTTTCCTTATAATAAGGTGCTGGTCTAAACATAATGCCTTAGATTTGGAAATAAATGTTCAATAGTGTTAGCATGTGAAAATTCTGCTCAGTCTGAATGTTGTACATATTTGACATCACAAAATATATGTTTAATTTGTACGGTTTGATAAGTTACAAGTCACAATGGCTTAAATTTGTTAATGAATTTACTGTTTTGGAACAAACTGTTTAAAAAAATGGTAGTCATAAGTAGAGGGTAAGTTTCTAGGGTATACCGACGCATACACATATTTGATTAATTTTTCTTATAATTTTAAGTTTAACAATGCGACAGCACAACCTGAAGATAACTAAGATTGTTTTAATTTCATATAAAATTGACATTTTGTTTAAGTATTTCTACTAACTTCACTGTTCTTGATGTGTAGTTATTTTTATGGATGGATTTTCATTTTTTAATAAATTGATATAAGTATTACATTGTTTGAAATATCTATATTCCCATATTGTTCGGAATCTAGGCCAAACGGCTCCTGCAAGCTCGTACATCTGTTGAAACGAACGAGACTCTGGCGCAGGCTCTCCTTGCGGGGCTGAGGGCTCAGGGCGGCAGTCGCTCAGGCAAAAGCCAAGATAAACTAATCCAGAAAGAAAAGTGGGAGAGTGCAGTTCACCTCAGGCGCCAAGTACAAGCTATCGATGTAAATCGATGCAGGGACGTACAACGAATGAGTACTGAGTGAATGACACAGCAAGTATGTAAGGCACCTTGATATAAGCGGGCAGGCAAGCCGGGGTCGACCTCGCAGAACATACACTGATCCAATTGATGATGTATTCCAAAAATGGCAGGTCAGAAGCACTTGATATCAGTAGGTTTGCACGAAAAGTCTAATGACAGTAGAGGAAGCTCATGTAGTGGTGTAAGGACAGAAGCAGATGGTGGAATTAATAAGGGTATTTGCATCTCGGGTCCTTTATATCCAGTCTCTTCGAATTTTAGATCTCACAGAAGTCAAGGGATGAATAGAAATAAAGAAGTTACGAGACATTTATTTCCTTAGTGAAAAAAAAAAACAAATAATGTGCAAAATCATAGAAAATAGTCATCCAAGTCATCAAACGTTTACGGTACCCTTTTTTTTTGTGCGGAAATGCCTTCGGATACTCCCCCCTCGCCAGCCAGCGGGGGCGGTTATGTCGGGCTTGAACCGACTAAAACCGCACGCCGTCTCGGATCTACAGACACCGGGGTGTAAGGTACCCATAGAGCATATCCCTCGCATTCCGACTGACCCTGGGCCATTCGCAGTGTCCCCTCTGATAACAGCAGAGGGGTACCTGGAGCGGCCCCCACCCCCGTGAGCCTTGCAGGCCCGCCATGCCCCGACCCCCTCGTGCAATGGGGTCAACTGGCCCTGAAAAGGGCCGGTTGGTCAGACTCTGGGCCGTTGACGTTGACGCCAGCTACTCCAGAGGAACAATCAATGATGCGTCATCGCCCACGTTGCCCAGGGTGCACCAAATTTGGAGGTGATCCAACCAGTCGCACCTCACTTTTACGGTACCCACGGTGCTATGTGAAAAGGGTTTTAACCGTAACAAACAAAATATATGCACTAAAATGAACAGCATAACTGAATAAAAAGCAATAAAAATCTTAAATTACAGAAAATATTTATTAACAACTTTATAAAAACAAAACAATAGGTAGGTCATTTACAAAATTATATTTATTTCTCTTATAACTAACTAAATGCAATAAATATTGTTACATCTCTTGAGATAGATGCAAAAATTTTGTTTAGTGTAGAATTTCCTACATGCGTCGTATTTTTTTTTGATCTATTTGGTCCCTCAACACCATAAACAACTATTCCAACATTCATTGCACGCCTGGCAAGAGAATACGATATATATTTATTAATTGGAGCGATTTACAATGAATGTAGAATGTATTTTTCTAATGTACAGTCAACGATAAAAAATAGCATAATAAATAAAATAAAAATATATTTAAAATTTTCTTCTGCGATAATAAAACTATTTATACAGCAATTACATTGGCATGTATAATAAATATAAATAAATATGCATTTTAATGTAAAAAAAGTTTGTAGTGTTAAGAAATTTTGTCATTGACTGTACTTACCTTATGCACACTCAACTTTTAATGTTAGAAGTGCCCTCACATATAAAATAATTAGAAGGACACTCAACGTTTTGGAATCCCTTAGTGCATATAATCGCAGGTTCGTGGGGCGAACAAGCGCACCAAAGAATGCTCGCCCTAAGGACAGCCACAGGTATCGTTAGTACTGCAGCGTGTCTAGCAGCGCCTGGTAGCAGCGCCACTTCCCGGGAAGGTAGAAGGGCTCGAACACGTGCGGGAAGGGCGCGTCCCAGCCCGCCGCGCGGCCCACCGGCGCCTCCAGGTGCAGGAAGCAGCGCTCCTGCAACGTCGGCAGCACTGTTCACAACTTAGCAACATTTATAACTAAAAAAAGAGCTGATTAACCAATATCGCAAGGCCTTTAAACCTGTCTTTTTTTTAACGTGTGGTAACCCCCACGGGCTGGCTTCACCCCATCGGTGCCAACGATGGGGTGGGCGTGTCGGATTCGGACCGACTGAAAACCACCCGGTGTCCTCCCCAAGTGTCCATTGCCGGGCGCTTCGGGTAAGCCCTCGAAAGGATAACCTCTTTTATTTATATAGAAGGATAGATTTAAGCCTGTCATTGGTTTAATAGAATCTATTCTATTATTTGGTTGAGTGCCGCGCCGCCGCAGTCGCGTCTCGCGCTTACCCCCAAAGAGACTTAAAAACGCATTCTGCGCAGCTATCACAAAGTTTGTCGGTTATTATAATTATAAGTAAATATTCTACGTCATTTTAAACAGCGCTATCTAGAAACTAGCTTGTATTATGGGTACCAGAATGCGGATAAACATACTTATATACTTTTGATTTGTAAATACATACATATTATACATAGAAACACCCAGACCAATGCAAATAGACATACTTATTTATGCATTTGCATTTAGCGGGATCGAACCCGCGCCCCTGTCGTAGCAGTCGATTTGCACTACCGCTACGCCACAGAAGCAGAAGCGCCCCACCAACACGTTGGGAGCGCCGGGCGCGGGCCGGCGCACGCGCAGCTCCCGGGCGGGCTGTCAGACGGCACTCGCTTCCGGAAAAGCCGACATACCAATGAAAAAACTTTTTTTTCGTGCGAAAATGCCCTCGCCAGCCAGCGTGGGAGATTGTATCGGGATGGAACCGACTAAAACCGCACGCCGTTTGAAGTCTTCCATGCCGGGGTGTAAGGTGGCCCATGAGGCATTTCCATTTCGCACCCCGACTGACCCTGGGCAATTTCCGGTTTCGTAATGGCCGCCTCTGGTTTGGGAAGGTAACAATAAGCGGACCCCAGGTTCCAAAATGCAAACTGGACGCAAATGGGAAATCGCTATGAGGATATGTCGTCAGACATCTGTTGAAAGACTTTGTTCACGAGTTCCATTAAGAGAAGTCTCACCTGTATGGTAGCCGCTATCTCTGCCCCGAAGCCGGACGTGAGCGGAGCCTCGTGAGCGATGACACAACGACCTGTTTTCTTCACTGACTGCAAAATATATCACTATATCACTACATATTATAAAATAAAGTCCTCCGCCACGTGTCTGTCTGTTAGTTTGCGATAAAACTCAGAAAATACTTCATCGATTTTCATGCTGTTTTCAACACATTTTTCGATTGGTTTAAATTTTAAACCAATCATAAATCATCATTATAATATATATTTCCCCCTGTATATCGCCAAAGGCCGTTAACATTTTCCATTGTTGTTCTCTATATTTTGAAATAACAAAAATGGATGATATAAGGACTTAGTGGCTCCGGCCGATGAAGTCGCCGTTTTCCTTAGGTGGCGGAAGGTGGTTACATCGCATACCTAATCCCACAAAAGTGTTATCTATTTTATTTTAGTGATGTAATAATATTTTTTTTTTTTTTTTTTAAGAATATTAGCAACCGAAATTACTAATATTCCCCCCAACCCCTCCAGCTAAGCTAAATTGCTTGTGTTAGGAGTGGGTTCACGTCGGTAGTGTAATGGCCAGGATTCGAACCCGGGACCTCTCGATCGTAAGGTCGACTCCTTAACCACTAAGCTACCGACGCTTATAATTCTTTATTTCATAATCTTAAAGTACATTTTTGTATACATTACTTAATTGATCTTACATAGGTTTTTGTTGTAAATTTCATGCATTACAAATTGTTGCTTCTTCACCTGAACTAAGTTTATTTAAACTTGTATTTCAGGGTCAGAGTTCTTCTAGCAAATAATCAGATTATATATCTCTTTAAACACCTCATGTGTGTGTGTTATTAATCCATGCTTATTTATGTTAATTCAATTAACCCCAGAAATGCATCATTATTTTGTTTATCCGCATTCTAGAACCTATAACACAAGCTAGTTAAACTATGCGTACTTTGTGGGCTAGATAACGCTGTGTAGAATATTTATTTTTATTAGATAGGTGAATAATAATTAATAAGAAAAACAGTAACTTACATTACAAATCGTCTCCTCGTCCCAGGGCAGGATAGACTGTAAGTCGATAACGTCGCACTTGACTCCCAGTTTCTCTTCAGCCATTTCTGCAACCTCCAACAGCACGTGGATCTGAGTGCCCCAGCCCACCAGGGTCGCAGCGTCCCCTGTCAACGTCACATTTAGGTCGTCACTAGATATACTGTGACGATAGCACATGTACTCAGTGCCATCTAGCGCAATGAAGCTGAACTACTTCAAAACTACTGCAGGCCTACCATGAAACGAACTTATCCCGCAATCGGGCCCGAAGACGGCAAGGAGTTTATTTCACCTTTAACCCCATCATGAAACGACTTGAAAACGCAATAGGAATTTTGACAGCCCGCCATAAAAAAATTTAAACACGATACTATACGACTTATTTCAAAAGGTTGAAAGGTTATCATAATCCAATACAAAGGAATGTATTTTAATTATGTTGGTTAATAATAGTTCATTTTTTAATAGAAATATATTGCAAACAAAAATCTGAACATACTTTATATTCTGGACCCGAAGAACGAAATCCGAATGAACTTCATTTGTGGCCCTTAATTGTGGATGTACATTTCATGGTAGGCCTACTGTTTCTGCATCGCACAAGTAAAGTACTGATGCTGATCAAGATATCCATATACAATATCCCAACGTTGGGCCCCGGCTCACTAGGCGTGAGCCGTCTCCTCCTGTCCGGTCTGACCCTGTTTCTTCAAAATATCATTAGCATATGCATCTGAGTGCGCCAACCCCATGAGAAGAACGAGGGTCCCTTGAGGTTGTGAGCACCTTGACCATAACATAAACTCACGCCTATATACCCGAAGTGGTAGGCAGAGGTGCTAGCACCCACATTTCGCCAGTTTATGTTTAGGTCCCAATGTAATAGGTGGCGAGCCTATTGCCATTAACCGTGCACTTATAAACCTGCGATAAATACACACATAACTTCGAAAAGCATCGAAAAGTCATTGGTGTGTGCCATGGTAAAACCTGGGATCGAACCCGAGACCTCGTCTCAGCAGTCCATTACCCATACCACTAGGCTACCGCGGCTATGCACCTTGAGATTGAGGGAAATAAGGAGGTCTATAAAAATAGTGGTGAGGACCTATTTTATTTAAGTCTTATCAGTGTGTTTACTTCTAAACATCACAATATATGACACCACTAGTCCCAGGGAAACATAACTCTCCTGAAATCATATTAGATGTAATTATGAGGAGTTGTGAATAGATGATGAACTCTCTAAAAAGAGAAGGCACCACGAACATACACACTACAGTCGGTTTTTTTTCTCTTGCAGAATTCCCCCCGGAAGCCTCGCCAGCCAGCTGTATTGAAAACTTAATTTACCTAAATGCTTATTAATTTTATTCAGCACTACCTGTTGCCCTGTTGCTTCGCATCGGTATAATAAAAGTAGCCTTTGTTTAATGTAGAATTCTAATATATATTGATAGAATTTTTGAAATGGGTTCAGTAGTCTCAGAGTTTATCGATTACAAACAAACAAATCTGCCCTCTTTGTAATATTAGTGTAGATTGTTCAATTAATTTTTTCAAATTGCGCAATTAACAAAATTGCTCATATCTTGCCATGATGCCAAAGCCATTCTGATAGCAATGTATTTACCTTCTCTTAAGAGCTGTGCCTTCCCAAGGGGCAGCGTATAGTCTCCGACCGGCACCTCTTCGTTCGCAGAACGGTACAAGATCTTGGGCTCCAGGAACACGCACGGGTCGGGCTCTCGGATGCACGAAAGGAGCAAACCCTTCGCTGTGATGGGCCCGCGGGGTACCACTACCTGTAATTATGTATGTGTATCCTCATTCAGAGTGTGGTAACATGCACAACTTTCCAGATTTACTGCAATGCTCAAAGACTCTGATGGTTGGAGCACTTGCACCGAATGAAATACTGACCAAGGTGTGCTCTATTGAGTGAAGGTGCTTACGCAAGAGGAAGGATGGGGAGAAGCAATCGACTTTAAGCAGTGGAGCTAGTCTTAGTCGTCCTAGGAAAGTTAGGAGCAAGGCTGCACTGCACGTACCCTCAGGCCCGGCACGTGCGCGAAGAAGGCCTCGGGGCTCTGCGAGTGGTACAGGCCGCCGTGGCCCACGGCGCCGCAGGGGCTGCGCACGGTGAGCGCGCCGCACTCGAACTGCCCGCCCGAGCGGTAGCGCGCCTTGGCCGCCTCGTTCACGATCTGTGCGATTCAAAATACTAACTACTTGTGCATTGAATAAGTGATGCAATGTTTGGCAAGAGTTGTTAGTCGCAGCAAACGTTGCGCCACTTTAGTTTAATTTCAACCGAGATACTTGCATGTAGGTGCCCGTGTGTATACTACAGTTGTTATAGCTTAATGTTCATGGTTTTAGAGATGATAAATATACCTACTAACCTGGTCGAAAGCTGGAAAGATATAATCAGCGAACTGTATTTCAGCTATGGCTGTGGCCCCGGCTGTCGCCAGCCCGATACCGAAGCCAGCAATCCCTTGTTCACACAGGGGCGTGTTGAAAACTCGATCTTTACCATATTTCTCCTTTAATTAGATAAATAATATACTATGAGTAAATATTATAAATAATATTAAAGTGAGATTATTTGTACCCTGACTTCTTGAACTCTTGGGGCAATTCGCTACTTCGTACTCCTCTGCTTTCAGAGGAGACAGGATGAGCGATGCTGTTAGTGGTGAGATGGCCCAGGGTCAGCCGGGGTGCGAGGGATATGCTCTATGGGTAACCTTACACCCCGGCACACACGACAGCCTCCGTGGCGTGGCGGTATTGAAAGCGGCCGCTACGCAGGAGGCGCGGGTTCGATCCCCGCTCAGTGCAAATATTTGTATGCATGAATATGAGTATTTGCATTGGTCTGGTCGTGCCTCGGAGAGCACGTTAAGATGTCGGTCCCGGTTGCCATACGAATATGTATGACAGTCGTTATAGGGGAAATGGGTGAAATGGCCCCACATAGAAGGGCTGATCAGCCGTCTGGTCAAACGGCGTCCCCACTGGCAGTATATAGTATATATACACCCCGGCGTCTGAAGACCCGAGACGGCGTGCGGTTTTAGTCGGTGCAAGCCCGACATAACCGCCCCCGCTGGCCAGCGGGGGGTAATCCAAAGGGATTTCCGCACGATAAAAAAAAAAAAAAAAAAAAAAAAAAAAAAAGGTAACTAAAAACTAAAATAATCTACCCGACCATATCTCGAGGGGAAAGGGGAAAGGTCGAAAGGAAGAAGATTTGGAACATAATGAAGGATATTTTGTCACAATGAAAAGTGTCAGAAAACAAAAATTACACAGAAAATAAATAGGCTTTGCACTTCAAAACTACAAAATTTGATATTAAGACGCTTCATCCAAAGATAAAATTTATTTATTCTTCAAATCTGGGTGGCAACTCCCCTTATGCCTTATGTAAGTGTTATAAAAAATAATAAATCCTCTTTATGGACCCCATTTTGGGTATAGGCCTCCTCCAGCCCTTTCCACCTTTCTCTGAACTGTGCTTGATCCATCCAATCTCCCCCTACCATCTGAGCTATGTCATCTGCCCACCGCTGCTTCGGTCTGCCTACTCTTCTTTTACCAGATGGGCCCTTCCACATTGTAGTCACTGTAGTCCATCGTCTGTCCGTGCAGCGGGCAATATGCCCAGCCCATTGCCACTATGGTTTTAGCGCTTACTTGAGAGCATCTGTGACCTTTGTTTTTTGTCTTATTAACTCACTACGAATTTTGTGTATTTTTCTGATTCTTAATATGCGTATCTCCATTGCTCTCTGTGTGTTTTCTACTTTAAGTTTGATGTTTTTTGTAAATGTCCAAGTTTGACAGCTATATAGGAGGCATGGCGTAATGCAGGTGTCCATCACGGTTTCTTTCATGTGTAAGCTGTAGTTGCCTTTAATATTTCTTTTGTTGCCCAAATACCATGATTCTTCTTGTTACTTCATCTAAGTTACTATTTACATTGAACGAGCACACATTTTGTAGCTGTTGGTCATAATTTTTATCATTTTTGTGTTCATATCAAGGCCGACTTTTTTACTTTAGCATTCAAGTATTGTGATCATTTCCTCTAAGTTCTATGTAAGTGTTATTAATACTGAAAATAATACCTGAAGTCCAAGAGCACACCTGAAAACTCCACCGAAGCCGACATCTTCTCCAAAGAGCACAGCAGTGGGATCAGTTTTGAGCGTGATGTCCATTGCATTGTTGATTGCCTGCATCATATTCATCTTAGTAGTTTCACCTAGAAACACACAACACCTGTGATTGTGTTAGGTTAATACCCCCTCAAAAAAATGCAAGTCCATTCACAATCAATGATCTGTATTTTAATCTGAATGCTTTCCAGTAGGATCTAACTTCATGAGCTAAGTTGAGCGGTCCTCCACCAGTTTGTACTCAACTTCATAGCAAAATGTAAGAAGATAGGGATAGTTGCAGTTGCAGCCTCATGTTTGGGGCTTTATAGAAATTAGAATACAAGTAATGAGGTAGGTATAGCAAATTCTACAATATTATAAAGATGAATAACAGGTCAAATTTGATTTTGGCATTTTAAACTTTCGAAGGGGTAAATATTCGATGTAACCTTACCTTCAACGGGAACTTTCTCATCCGGATAATAAATGAAATGCGAAGACAGTCTTTTATTAACATTTATCACATTTTTAAAGAAATTCACGAATAAACTTGTATTTTTTGTGACTAAACTTGCCATCTTAACGTAATATAAACGTAATGTTCGAGCTCAAAGCTAATAATGATTAATGAATTAGGTAATGCTTTGCTTCTTATCTACAATTGTAATCAGCTTTGGTTTGACTATATTATAATGCGGTGATAGGAGCGCCTAGCAGTGATTGTCGTTAATCGGTGAATGCGATTGACAACTTTACTTTAAATTCCATCCAAGCATTGTTCCATTCATTGTTTTGATTGCAACTTGTATCTTATCTTGATTTGACGTTTTATTGACGTCACTGGCAGTCACTGACGTACTTATTCAAATATGAGGGCCATATACTGTCCTATATGTTAGAAGTAAGGATGACGGGCCATTCATGAGCAAATTTTATATTGTTAGGTTAGTCTTTTCAATCTAACTACGAAAGCCAAACTTCGATATTTATCATGAAGTGACTGCCATCTGACCTCCACAACCTACCGGTTATATCGTATATGCCACACACAGATGTTCGTATGGCAACTGGGACAGACGGTATAACGTGTTCTTCGAGGCACGAAGGGGTCTCTCTTTACTATGCTAAAAATGGTAACCCATCCTGAGAGGCTGAGCCGAGCCCTACTGAGTTAGGAAAATGCTCAGAGGAGGGAAGTGTTTGGCGCCTTTTGAAAATAGCAGATTGCCATTGCCCTTTCCTCCTCTAGGAAGCCCAGCAGCCACTTAATGGTCGATGACTTCTTAAAGTGAGGAGCATAGCATATCCTTAATTCCGTTTTGGTCCTTGTCGGCTTCAATAAATCATATTTTCGGATCTGTCGTTCATGTTCTAGGGTGTATGGTGCCCATTAAATACTTTGGGGTCAAGTCGACCTCACCTGCATGTCGGTACACCTGCTGCTTGACGAACGAGGCTCTGGCGCAGGCTTTCCTCCTCTTTTCTAGGATGTCAAACGACTGTCGTAATATTAAAATGTATGAGATTGATTGTGTAGGTACAGTTGCCCTCGGTTACATTCCAAGGCACCGATCCTCTTAGCGCTACAAATTTACTTATAATGAAAACATAATAAAAAAAAAAATAACATAACATAACATAAACTCACGCCTATATCCCCGAAGGGGTAGGCAGAGGTGCTAGCACCCATATTTCACCAGTTTATGTTTAGGTCCCAATGTAATAGGTGGCGAGCCTATTGCCATTAACCGGGCACTTATAAACCTGCGATAAATACACACATAACTTCGAAAAGCATCGAAAAGTCATTGATGTGTGCCATGGTAAAACCTGGGATCGAACCCGAGACCTCGTCCCAGCAGTCCATTACCCATACCACTAGGCTACCGCGGGAATTTAAAAAAAAAGTAGGTATATGTAATAATTAAAAATTAAAATTTATGCTCTACCGATTTCAAAAATAATTATACATCAACTTATTTATTGTTTGTTTTTTTAGAATGTAATGATCGGTTTTAAATTTCTTAGTGTTTAGCTACTTCTGAGGACGACTGTACCTAGGTAGGTACTATTACTTAAGTTAGAATTGTAATTTATTCGAATTTAATGGTATCCGGTGGAAACTTTCAGCATACCAAGTGTTTGGTAATACATGATGAGATTTCTACTACTTACCTTTATTTTTTTTTGTCGTGCGGAAATCCCTTCGGATACCCCCCCGCCTGCCAGCGGGGCGGTTATGTCGGGCTTGAACCGACTAAAACCGCACGCCGTCCCGATTCTTAAAACGTCGTGATTTCTAGTAGGTCTGCTGTTATCAGAGGGGACACTGCGAATGGCACAGGGTCAGTCGGAGTGCGAGGGATATGCTCTATGGGTAACCTTACACCCCGGTGTCTGTACCTAGACCCGAGACGGTGTGCGGTTTTAGTCAGTTCACGCCCGACATAACCGCCCCCGCTGGCTGGCGGGGGGGTATCCGAAGGGATTTCCGCACAAAAAAAAAAAGGTACCTATCTAAGTAACTGTTTCGAAGAAATCTAAAACATCAACCTTTTTGACACCTACTCTTTCTGGGACGGCAGGGCGACTAGCCCCCTCCCCCCCCCTCCTTTCGGGGCAAGATGGGAACACCGTGGTTCCCAAACCCGAGGGGGCCAAACCGGAGATGGCTCTGGGTCAGTCAGGGTGCGAGGGAAAAGCCTTATGGGCAACCTAAGACCCCGGCGTCTGAAGACCCGGGACGGCGTGCGGTTTTAGTCGGTTCAAGTTCGACATAACCATACCCGCTGGCTGGCGGGGGGCATCCGAGGGGATTTCTGCACGAAAAAAAGAAAAGGTACCTACATATTGGAATTATATTTAGTGGATATTGACTAGGCAAATAGTTTTGAAGTACTACTTAGTAATTTATCATCGGTAATATCGAGATGTCGTTATATTTATATTATGGAAAAGGCATTTTTGTATTAAATCGTGTTTTTTCAGGAATTTCACCTATAAGGATATAGGTGAAATTCCTGAAAAAAGGAGAAATATAGAACAAAGACAAAGAAAGAACAAAAAAAGAAATATATCTCACCTATATAGGTGAGATAGGTAGTAAGGTACCTTTTTGTGCGTATACCCCCCCCCCCCGCCCGCCGGGCAGCGGGGGCGGTTATGTCGGGCTTGAACCGACTAAAACCGCACGCCGTCTCGGGTCTAAAGAGTGTAAGGTGTAAGGTTACCCATAGAGCATATCCCTCGCACCCCGACTGACCCTGTGCCATTCGCAGTGTCCCCTCTGATAACAGCAGAGGGGAACCTGGAGCGACCACCCCCGCGGGCCTTGAAGGCCCGCCATACCCCGACCCCCTCGTGCAATGGGGTCAGCTGGCCCTGAAATGGTCGGTTGGTCAGACTCTTGGCCGTTGAAGTTGACGCCAGCTACTCCCAGAGGAGCAATCAATCATGCGTCATCACCCACGTTGCCCGGGTGCACCAAACTTGGAGGTGATCCAACCAGTCGCACCCCAGATATAGATACCTAGGTATAGAAAAATTTTTATTTTAATTAAAGCCAGTTTCCATGCGTAGGTACATTATTGATATACCTATATCAAAAACAATAAAATTAAAAAAAAAATTAAACGTAATCGTCTCATGTCGCATATAAAATCCTTCATGTTAAATTAATCGTAATACTTAATCGATTACGGGTACTTATCGATCGATTTAATATAATATGACGACATGCTGTTTAAAAATCGAGAAGTTAATTTGATTATTAATGCACTTGTTCTCGTTAACTTACCGAAGATAGGCTTATTATCGTAATAGGATTTCTCAAGCTATCAGATTCTTATCGGAAGGTACTTAACATTTTTGATTTATTATACAATAAAAAAATTGGTGTTGATTACAACCGTTTACCAATTATTGTATGCAAACCAATGTACAAAAATTAAATTACATTATTTTATAGAATAAAAGACTTTAATAAAAAGGACCTACCTAATTATCTGAAATCTTAAAAAAAATAGCTTGTAACGACCGTAGATCAAAAGAAAAAAATTTAACCCCTTATTGCATGAATTATGAAAGAGACCAGCAAAAAATATTGTTTTGGCTACTTTTTCTTTACCTTAATTAGTAAGTGAAAAATATAATATAAATAATAGTGGTAGGTACCTATAGCTTAGCAAATTAATGCGTGACACTGCCATGGTTCACGCGAGATGAGGGGCGTGAGGCAGCGAGTGTGGTGAAACATGCGCGCGGGACGCCCTATGTCAGGTACAGGTACCCAGTAGACAGAATGCTTTACAAAACCGTAGCAAGCCAACGTAGCCGGTCTCAGCCAAAACGCACTTGCTATTTTTATAATTTATGAAATCGTACCGCATGCGGCTGGTCGAACTGGGTCGCTTGACAACATACAACAACTGACGATTGAACGCCGCGAGTCTGTTCAACGTTTAAGCTGTTTTAAGGATGTTTTTAAACATCCATCAACATCAAAGTTCACTATAGTATGTTATAACTTATAACGCAAAATATTGAATAATACCTACTTCAGCTCACAAGCCTCATTGCCCACGTTCAAACAAATCGGTAGGTGCTCATACTACTCATGCAATTTTCGTATTAAGTGCTCAATAAACTCGCTTGGCAATGTATTGTTCAAATAAATTTTAAATTCAAGAGGCTGTTTTTAAATTCGATCGCGGTGCATAAATTAGAATTCACGTGAGCCTCTCAAGTGACGGCCTCTTGTGGCGTAGCGGTAGTGCATTCGACTGCTATGACAGGGGGCGCGGGTTCGATTCCCGCTCAGTGCAAATATTTGTATGCATGAATATGTCTATTTGCATTGGTCTGGGTGTTTCTATGTATAATATGTATGTATTTACAAAACAAAAGTATATAAGTATGTTTATCCGCATTCTGGAAGCCATATAACAAGCTAGTTAAACTATGCTTACTTTGAGACCGAAAGCGATGTGTAGAATGTCGTAGAATATATGATCGGCCGTTGATAAGGAGGGGCCCACATATCACGTAGTTAAAACCAGCCTATAATAAATCAGTCAGTAGTGGATATTCCCAAACTCCTTGAATATTGTTCCATCCACAAGTGGACCAGGTGGTATATTCTAAAACAGTTGTGTCACAGGATCCGCTGGACCAACGATGGATCACAGTGAACCATAGTCTACTGTTTGCTCCACTCATTGGAGGATAGTGGCGGTGAATTCAAGTGCACTAAGGGCGATTACGAAGTGAAGGCACGTATTGCTGCCGCTTGTGCCAAGTGTAAGTGTGTAAAATGTCAGTTAGGTTGAATGGACAAGTCTATAAAACCATCATTAGGACTGTCCTATAAGGGGTGTGTGTTGGGTAACCTCCTCGAGTGTCGCTCCGATTCCGATCCCGCTGCAGTACGGGGGGAACGGAATCGGAGCGGCCGGTACACCCTGGGCGGCGGTCAATGGCTTCCCCTTCACCCCTTCATAGGGTTGGCATTGATCGTCGGCCAATAACCAACGTGGCGGGAACACATCGCTCTCCGTACTCCTCTGCTTTCAGAGGAGACAGGATGAGCGATGCTGTTAGTGGTGAGATGGCCCAGGGTCAGCCGGGGTGCGAGGGATATGCTCTATGGGTAACCTTACACCCCGGCGTCTGAAGACCCGAGACGGCGTGCGGTTTTAGTCGGTGCAAGCACGACATAACCGCCCCCGCTGGCCGGCGGGAGGGTATCTGAAGGGATTTCCGCACGATAAAAAAAAAAAAAAAAAAGACTGTCCTATAAAACAGCTGTGAATTGCGGCCGGACACACGCATAAGGTGGTGAATATCCTGAGCTGTATGTGCATATGCGACAGCCTTCATGTCCGTGGCATAAAAGACAAACTGCAGGAGTGTCGCTTCCACTGGTGCGGCGACTGCCTGGTTACATAAGTAACAAATATCTGACGATACCACTTCCGCCAAGCCCTGGCTAGAGGGGAAGTCCCAACAAGGGCTTGCTTGACTTTGTAAAGGATAATCAGCGTGCTTACGAACAACTCCAATGCCAACGCGTAACAAGCGTGCGTGCTGAGCATGCTGAAGATATTGCGAAGCAGAGAAGGAAAAGCAAGAAAGCGGGCTCCGGGTTCCGAGGTAGAAGCTTCAGATGTAACAGGGACACTCGCTAGGAGGATGATGAAGGCTTAGTAAGTGAAATAGTGCAATAGAGAATACATTTTTTAATATTAACACACTAAAAGGTAAATATTATGTAACTTTTATCAATCAATATACAATGTGTTGATTTGCATCTGCGCATCATTTACAGGGGGGTGGGTGTGGGGGGAGGGGTCGGAGCTACTTATTGAGCTACATATATAGTCATCAAAACTTCATGTTTTAAAAAAAGGATAAAAAAATTGAGATGCACATTTTCGAACTGCATTTGCATGTTATTTACAGAGCTCACTCTATGGAATTAAATTACTTGTAGGTACATTAAATACTATAAAATTATTATTAAAATAACGATTTTTTTATGTCTTCATTCTTCATGTGCTAGTGATTACAATCGGTAGAGTAAGCTACGTAAATAACACGCAATGAAATAAACAAAAACATTTATTACTTTTTTTGTATCCTTTTTTTTAACCAGGAATTTTTAACGACTATTAGTGGCTTAACTCACCTGTGAATGATGCGCAGATGCAAATCAACACATTGTATACAAGAGCTATATTTATAAGTAGGTACCTCACAACTACCATAAATTAGGTAGGTAGTACTACATATTATACTTATTTTATTATGATTTCTGAACACTTATGATATAGGCACAGTGATAACTTAAAATTGACAAAATATTTTTTTTTATTATTTTTCTACTTTCGACAAAGATTAAAACCAAGTTATGAATAGTGTTAATTTGTCTAATTGCATTGGTCTGAGTGTTTCTATGATTCACAAAAGAAAATATAACTAAGTATGCTTATCCGCGTTCTAGAAGCCATATCACAAGCTAGTGTAGATAGCGCCGTGTAACAGGGCTGGGCCAATTTTCTTTAATTGAAATACAAATTACAAAATACTATGTCGCAAGTATTCAAAATACGTAATACAAAATATCTTTAAGAAATTAATTTGAAATACAAATTAAAAAATACTACAAATTTTTAATAATACAAAATGTTTAAATGCTCTGTCAGAAAAACAGCCGCTTATTGGAGAATGAATAAAACCTGGCAAAGAAAACCATCCTTCTACAGGTGTGCTCACCAGGGAGCACAAACTTGTGTTAAATTGTATAAACATATTATTTATAATTGGATAAAGTTCAAGAATGCTTTTATCATTTAGGCAGCTGACCAACTCTAACTCCATTTCAATTTTTTTTTACTAAAAATTTGAGTGCGTTTGACTGCATCTCACCTGATGGTAAGTGACGATGCAGTCGAGGATGGTACACGCAAACTCAAATAATGCCTATTCACTCTCGCCTTGAAGGTCCCCAAATTATAAGAATCGGGGAACACAGACGCAGGCAAAGAGTTCCACTCCCTCGCTGTCCGCATAATAAATGAGGAAGCGTTGCGCTTGGTGCGGATTGGTGGAATATCAACAACGAAGGGATGAAAACGTTGCCCGCGTCTAGTTGTCAGATGGTGAAATGGAGCTGGGGGAATGAGGTCATGCAGTTCTTGAGCACATTCTCCGAAATGAATCCGATAGAACACCGATATGCAGGTGACTTTGCGGCGATGTTCAAGGCTTTGGAGCTTGTTGCTAACTAGCTCGTCGTCGCCAATGAGTCTCCTGGCGCGTCGATCGATGGTGTCCAAAGTATCCAGCTGATAGCGGGCTGATCCATCCCATAGGTAATTTGAATACTGCCTAACCCTGTTTATATGTTATTATTATTGATTTAATATTCTTCAACGACCTATCGTATCGATTATTATTATGGTTTGAGTTATCGATAAATTCCAAGTACAAATATCAACTATGTCCTAACTAAATATATTAACAAACTCCTAATTAAAAAAATAGAGTTATCTTACTTAGTTTAAAAAAGGTACTTTTGTAGTTTGAAATTCTTGTCTAGCACGATAATTTCG
This sequence comes from Cybosia mesomella, assembly GCA_946251805.1. Classification (NCBI taxonomy): domain Eukaryota; kingdom Metazoa; phylum Arthropoda; class Insecta; order Lepidoptera; family Erebidae; genus Cybosia; species Cybosia mesomella. The sequence continues at coordinate 3,569,503 of OX276396.1, forward strand.
GTGACAAACTTAGGGTACTTAAAACTAAAATTACATTAAACACATTTAGGGCCAAAAAGCACTTACTGCTAGTCTCAATGCGGCGTGCCGGATCCTGCTGACCACATGTCTATTTAAATATGTAGCCGCATAAACGCAACGCACTTGCTAGCCGCATGCGGCTGACCGCACGTCTATTTTCATATGAACCCGCATAAACGCAACGCAGTTGCTAGCCGCATGAGTTTGAACGCACGTCTATTTTCATATGAAGCCATATATACGCAACGCACTTGCTAGCTACATGCGGCTGACCGCACGTCTATTTTCATATGAACCCACATAAACCCAACGTACTTACTAGCCGCATGCGGCGTGACGGGGATATAAAGAACATTAAACAAGTTAAAAAGTTAACATAAAAAATCATAATAATAGTTATCACAAAGTAGTATTAAACTAAATATTACGTATTTCTAACAAAAATCACAGATTATCTAAACGTTCCTAGTGTTTTAACATTTCCCATTACTAAGGTACAAAGTCAAAATGAACTGTTTAGCATCTTCAGCATTGCCGTTTCATCGCGCGCCCATTTGTGGTATGTCAGGCGCGCAATGAGAATTGTGTAAAACGGTTTTATTGACGCTCGATTTCAATCAAAACCGTCTGATACAATTTGGATTTAGCTGCTAACGGATAAAGCTAAGGAAGAGCTTATAAAAATCTGAAAGAATTTGACCAGATGCGGGATATTTCAACAGCCAAATTTGTCCTGACTGCTACATCCATTGGTGTTGTTCGCGCTAGTGTTGTTACCAGTGCTATGAGCGGTGTAACAATGGCGTCTCCTCGTTTTCCGTGCCACTCAAGCGTTTACTACGAGGTCGCTCACTGCATTTATTCGCGCAACACGATAAGTCTTGTTGACCCGCTTGTGACAAATGTAAGTCATAAAGATGTAGCGCGCTGACAGACATATCTTTAGTATCATCAGTTCGCGCCTGGACTGAAGGCTCGAGGCCGAAAGCCGATGCGCCGAGTGCCGAACTTACGCCGGCTAGACCTTGACAGGAGGACTCGTGTATCGCACTTGGCCGTATTGGACCAGGAGCATCATCTTCGTCACTTGTTTCATCCATATCCGGCAATCGGAACTGCTGCCGTTGCTGTGGATAATATGATAAGACTGCAGGCGTTACAGCGCCAAAAAGAGTCTGCTGTACATATGATCCGAGCATAGTTCTGTTGAGGTGATTGGAACCTGGTATGGCCAGGTGCATACTTTGTCTTAGCGATTTGAGGAACTTTCTCTGCGAAGGTTCGGAAGGATGCCAAGCAGGATGACGACAGGAGAACGCTACAAGGGACAGCTCGGTCTTGCCACCCTCGCCTTGGTCGTACTGATTATTTTTATCGCCTTTCGCAATACCAGGTGTCTGCCAATCGGGATGGCCATGTCGGCGGATGTCTAATTGCGCGAATGAACAAACATCGCCGATACCGAGGACCCTCACTGTAAAATTTCGATAGAAATCCACAATGTCCAATGCTCGGGAACGGAGCGAGAACAGTAAGAACGGGCACAATAGTGGACTTAATAACTCGAACAATATGTGTAGTGCTCGGAACTGGAAGAGTTGCTGGAAATGCGCCGCAACGTCTTTGGTGTGGGCACGTCCTTTCCAGGCGGCAGGCAAGTAATGGACATGCCCTAACACTTGAACGAACAGCTCCTCACCCCAATCCGGTCCAGTGCACCCGCCACCTATACGCTCCTCATCGCCAATCAGACTCCTGGCCGCTGCTAAGACACATCCAAGTATGGTAATAATGCTTAAAACGTGTTCTACTGTAAGGACATCTTCGTCGTACACTGATAATACGACCAACACACCGAGCACACTCGCCGATAGGAACACCACATTTTTGGCAATAACAGTGGTGATAGGCGAAGAGAAGCTGGCGAGGTATTTAGTCGCCGGTTTGTGGGCTCTGTTCAATCTGTCTCGTAGTTCATGTTCCAACTCGTTGAAGTGTCGTAAAGTGACCCGCGCGTATAAGGACCAAGTGCGAAGCCCGAGCGAGGACGGTGAACGTTTTATTAACTCAGCATAGTTGAAGAAGAAATAAAGTATTTGCCAGGCTTGTATGAGTGGCGCGAGTAAGAGATTGATTAAAGCCAGCCACATTATCTGTTTCTCTAACTGTCGTGCAAGCATCAATCGCTTCGAGCTATCTTTGTAACACTCCCGAAGCTGCCAGCAGTTCTCCCATGGACTCCACGGGCTCGAAAATAATAAGAACTCCAGGTTCCATTTAAGACCTCTGGACAGATAATGAAAATCGCCAACATATGGGATGTGTATTTGGAGTGGAAGTAGACTTTTATTTACCATTGCCACCATGTAATTGGTAAATCTGAGTATTCGATGATAAATGTCTAATTCGTTGATCTCTTGCTTATGAACGCACATGTGATGCTCAGGTTGTGCTTCTCCCACTCTGTCTTGTATTGTTGACCAGTTTACCCAAGCTAAATCACTATCGTTGATTTTTAAAGCTGAAGTATAGAATAATTTTATGTCATAAGCGTGATACAAATGGTATACTGATATCACAAGTTTCATTAACCAAATAATAGCTGATAGCATGACAAGACACCACCACTTCCACGAGACATAACTCACACAGACCGATGTTGGGTATATAACACTACTTAAAGTTAATTTTTCAGTTCTGTTGGCATTAGGATCATTTCGAAACAATCTTTCGTAATCTACACAATACACTAAAAATGTGGAAAACCACATAATGAAAATAAATTGCAGCAGGTAAAATAAATCTGATATTATCATTGGGTAAAACCCACCCCTTATGTAGTATCTGTACATTCTTGTAAAAAAAGAATCCAAGTCGTCTATATGAGTCCATCTACTTTTATTTTTTGGCACTTTGTGGATGATGACGTTGATGTCCTCGTGTTCATGGTCTAGGGTGACCATTTTCGTTTCTGCTTTTGTTTTCAGCGGCGGGGTCCAATCATTGTCAAATGCATTGTATGTATCATCACGTAGGCCAAAGTGAGCCATATTAGGTTGGAAATAATGCGTTGTTTTATTTATTTCCTTTCTCAAATATTCTTTATGAAATAGTGTACAATATTTGATTTTTCTTAAATTGGGCGATCGATACGAAGAATTTTGTAATTTTCCAAAACAAAGATGATGAAAATGATTTGAGGTATCTAGTCAACTCATGAAATTCTGTACTTTGTTATTTGCTGCTGTAAATATAAGTTCCACTTCCCATTATACCAAGTATCAGTGTCATTTCAGTTTCAGTGATGCCATATGTAATTCAATAGCTCGTTCAGTGATTGTAATTTGTCTTTTAACAAACTTAGACTGCCACCCCTTTTTCTACATAAACATTACTTTGTTGCTCCATAGTCCTTAAACAAAGAAAAATACAGTTCAATAATTTGAAAGTTTTCACAATTGTACCTGTAGCTAATTCTACCATCAATCAGCTCTACCATCTCTTTTGCAACATCCCCTACAATTGGTGTGGCTGAATTTGAATGAATGCAGACTGATTATTGATAGGCTATAGGAAATGAGGCTATGAGGAAATAGCTTGCAGAATAAGCAAGCTGAAGTGGCAATGGGCTGGCGACATCTGCCGAAGGACCGATGGCCAATGGAGCAAACGAGTCCTAGAGTGGAGACCACAAATCGGTAAACGGAAGGTAGGACGCCCCCCAGCACGGACGACCTGAAAAAGGTAGCTGGGATAGACTGGATGCGCAAGGCGGAGGATCGGGTGTTATGGCGTAAAATGTGAGAGGCCTATGTCCAGCAGTGGACTGCAATAGCTAATATTCTGTAACCCTTTTTTTTTCGTTATCTTTTATTGATCTGTAAATCTGCCTATTAGCTACTAAGTACTATATTAATCATGTTTGTGAACCAATAGTGTAAATAAATTATATGGTAGTGTAAACAGTGTCCCTTGAGATAATTAAAATGAACCGTACCTATAAAACGAAAGAAGTTCACATGTTGCTCGAGTTGGAAGTCAGTTTATCATCTCTGCCCTGAGTCCAAGATAACTTCGAATTTATATTTTTTCACATCTTTTACATTTTGCACGGTAATTCTTACAAAAGAGTAGAGATATAATACTGTTAAAATAAAAAAAAAGGTTATTACGCGTTGATGAAATGCTTCAGAATAACAAAAGCATTGTTTATCATTTTAATGTGCATAAACTTCATTCAGTATTGTCAAAATTGGCATTTGAGGTGTGTTGCCAACTTCTAGAAATAATTATCCTTAAAACTAAAGTCAAAATCCCTTAAAATCGGCTCAATTCCATAAAAAGCCTCCTAAAATTACAATTAAAATAAGTGAAATCATTTCATCTATGCTAATTATTCTTCTTTTAATTTTAATTTATTTCTGTGAGCGATAATGTACTTTTTATCAAATATATTATGAAGTGTATCCTAGAATACCTCAGAAATGTGTCTTATAAGTTTCCCACACTGATTTTTTACACTAAATTAAAGTATAAAAACTCATAGTTGACATCACTACTAGGTATTATGTCTCCAAAGTTTTATTAGGTCTATTGCAATGTTGAGCTGAATGAGACATCGTGAATCAGATTTTGAAAATTTTGAACAGTGATCATTCCTCCGTGGCAAGTCCGATTTTGAAAATTCTTTTTGAAAGTCACAACTCTGGACATGCTTTCTGAGCGTGTAAACTTTGGTCACAGTGTCTCGAGCGGTGATTATGTAAATATAAAATATAAATATAAAATACCTACTCACCTATAAATATTCGTGCATCTAAATATTTATACTAAGTGGAAATTAACCCCGCCTCCATGGAAAAATGAAATAAATAATATGTATTCCTCTCGAGGTAGGGGAGTCAGGTGACATCGCTCCCGTAAAAGTTAAGGTGAACCACTCAACACAAAAAAACGTCGCTGAGCGAAGTTCGTCAGAGCTTTGCTCTCTTTTAGACGATTCATGTATTTCGTTAGACCATCTTCTCCTTCCAAACGGCTGAACCAATTTTAATGAAATTTCACACAAGCAAATAAGTTACTGATGGGAAGGACTTAGGCTATGTAATTAAAAATTCATGTGTACCACGGAGGAATAATTACCGGAAAAAATAATTAAAATCTGATTTCTCAATAAACAAACAAGCCTCATTCACGCGATTGGTATTAAATTAAGGCCAAGTGCATTTTTTTTAGTTTTATCATTCTCTTATGTTAGAGGTTACAGGGGAGGGGGGGGGCACAGTTTAGAAAAAAATGATATTAGAAAACTCAATATCATTTTTGAAGACATATCCATAGATACCACACGTATGGGCATGATGAAAAAAAAAATTGAGTTTCAGTTCTAAGTATTGGGAGCCCCCAAAATTTATTGTATTTTTCTTAATTCTTAATTCTTTATTGTACACACATAAAATAGTACAGTAACAGGCATAATTGTAATTAGGTGTACAAAGGCGAGCTTAACTCCGTATTGAGTTTTCTCCCAGCAAACCTTTGGGGGATAAAGGAGAAACAGCAACAAAAGGGTAGTAAGTGCAAGTGTACAATTGCAGAGAACATACTTAATAATAGAATACAAAAGTACTAAGAACATACATAACATACATATTAAATTACATACATACAGACAAATTTATATATATAAATATATGTATACATAAATACACTACATAAATTCCTAAATTACATAAATAAATAATACACAGTTATCTAGTTTGAGCAAGGAACAGTTCTTTTACTTTGATCTTGAATACGTTCAAAGAAGTGCTATCGCGTACAGAGTGAGGCAGCGCATTCCACAACCTTACCGTTTTTCAATTTTTGTGTGAAAATTTTAATGCGGTTCACAGAATACATCTACTTCCCAAGTTTCAGCAGCATAGTTCTAGTTTCGGAAAAAAGTGGCTGTGACATACGGACCGACAGACAGACAGACATGACGGATCTATAAGGGTTCCGTTTTTTGCCATTTCGCAACGGAAACTTAAAAATGAAAATCGGACTGGCCATTTTGGAATTATCACTGTTAGAAAAAGTAGGGGAGCTTCGCTCAATTTTTGCAACAGCATAATGTATTGCAGACCTAGTTACCTTTACACGGCTGCGAACCGTGCCTGATGATAGAGCGACATACGCAGGAGTTGAGTGTCACGAAGATGAATACGCTGCGGTGAATGTGTGGAGTCACGCGTAAAGACCGCATGAGGAACTCCTGCATCCACGTCAACCTTCATGTCGGTGACATCGCAGATAAAATGCAGAAGAGTTTTCTTCGCTATTGCGGCCACGTTTTGCAGCGACTGCCAGGTAACGTAGGGTAACAAATGTCTGGTCATGCAGTTTCAGTCAGGCCCCGGTAGGAGTATTATATTTTTTATTATATATATTTAGGACACGTCAATTTGACTTCACCTCGCCTGATGGTAAGCTGAAGGTAAAGTCTCAGGAAAGAGGGTCACCATTACATACACGTACCATGTTAACAATGGTGGCACTCGGCTTGACGTCCATCAAAAGAGGATTGTCGTCGCAGCACCGCGTGACACCCACCAGTCCCACTAGTGCCGCGACCACAATCCCCCTGCCCGGCTATGCACTTGCTGACCCCTGAACGCAATCAAACCGAAATTGGATTACTATGGAGGGTTTTTCGCAATCGTGCACAAATTTGTGTCATCAAATTTCTACCACCAGTAAAAACCAGTAAGAACCAAGAAGCGCTGGCTTGACGTCGTAGAAGATGTTATGCGTGCCAATAGTCTCACTGCCAGGGATGCCTAAGACCGTGAGAAGGAGTAAAAGCCGGGAAGCGGCTTCCGGGTTTCAAGGTGCTTCAGATTCAATGCTGAGATGATATTGAATATTGTTGTATATTCTTGGGACAAACCCCATCTGGCTACAACCTTGTACACGTAATACGAGGTGATATATCACCAAGATCTTCTTCTCACCTGCAAACCGGCACACCTGCTGATTGACGGAGGCATTCCTGTCTAGGTTTTTGAGTCAGATGGTAGTCGCTCCCACAACAGTTGAACAAGTTAAACCGAAAACGGGAGAAGGAAGGAAGGTGTGAAAAGTTTAGGATGGAACCGGGAACTATGTTAAGATGGTGATAGATGAGTTAAAAATTAAATGTGCAGTAATAAAAAAACCGAAAATCCATAGTGAAATATCTGTTTATTAGAAAATTAGTAGCGGGGATTTTTTTTTTTACTTGTGGAGTCCCCCACCGGCTTCCAACACGCCCACCCCATCGTTGGCACCGATGGGGTGGGCGTGTTGGAATCGCACCGACTAAAACCATACGTTGTCCTCCCAAAGCCGGGTACCCCGGGTAAGCCCTTGAAAGGATAACCCCGGGTTACCGGCGGACTTTGGAAGCCACCGCGGCCTCGCCTGGTGGGGTAGGACACACACGACACGCCTCCGCCAAGGCCTGCTACTGTAATAGCGGGGTGTCTAAATATTAAAATTAAAGGTAACGTTCCGTTAAACAAGCGGTGCCGTTGAATAAAACATCAGAAGGATTTTATTGAAACGATTTTTTATTTATTATACCACTTAAGTGATAGACAAGCACACGGCCCACCTAATGGAAAGCGGTTACCGCGGTCTATGAACGTGTGCAACACCAGGGGCGTCACTGTGCGCTGCCGACCCTGTAAAAATCTTCTAATGCCCTTCTTAAAGAGCAGTGGAAGGTGGTGAAGAGTTTTGTTAGGGTTACTAGACTGATACTGGTTCTTTCAAGCCGAACTTGATTCAATCGAAGTATTTACCGACGTCGACAGTTGATGTAATCACTCCCGTTACCGTCTTCAGAAAACGACTTCGGTTTTTTTTACGTGTGGAACCCCCCACGGTCTTCACCCCATCGGTGCCAACGATGAGATAGGTGTGTCGGAATCGGACTGACTAAAACCACACGGTGTCGTGTCTGCAAGTATTCATTGCCGGGCACCCCGGGTGCCTTAGATAGGATAACCTCGGAAACGACTTCGGCTTGCAAACAGATAACTTCGACTGCTGCCAAGGCACCAACGCACTGCCTTTTAATTTAGGCGCCAGCCCAGCCGTATTCGCTTAGGAACCCGGGGTCGGCTGACTTACCCCTCCTTCCATGATTTGATTGGTTCACTTTTACGGGTGTAACTGCCATCTGACCCCCCAACACCAAGAGGAAATTTGAGCTTCAAATTTGAGCGGTAGCTTAGTGGTTAAGTAGTCGGCTTCACGATCGGGAAATCCCAGGTTGAAATCCTGGCCGTTACACTACCGACTTGAACTCACTCGTAACACAAGTAATTTAGGTTAGCCTAAGGGAAATTGTAATAACTTTGAATACTAGTAATATTTGAAAAAAAAAAGAAACGAAAAATATTCGATAAAATTAGGCTATTTGGTGGTTTTGGCCGAATTTATAAGCGTAATAAAAATCTTCAATTTCGAACCTCACCCTAACAATATTCGGCGTGTAGGCTCACTCCCCGGGTATTTGCATATTGTTTTATCATGTACCAGTTTCAGACAAGGTTTTGCAATAACTCAACCCAACCCTTGTCCTCCCACTATACATCGGGTTACAGTAAGATATTTGTCAAGCAAAAAAGTACGCGTAGTGTGATAGGAAAGTGATGTTGTCATTAAAAACATTATAAGGACATTGACCTTTTTTGGAGCGTCTGGAGGTTGGAATTAAGCCGCCTTTTAGTTGTAAAGATCCCCACCCACTCTCTTTAGATCAATTTTTTTTTTTTTTTTATTTAGGACACGTCAATTTGACTTCACCTCGCCTGATGGTAAGCTGAAGGTAAAGTCTCAGGAAAGAGGGTCACCATTACATACACGTACCATGTTAACAATGGTGGGACTCAGCTAGACGGCCTCATCAGAAGAGGATTGTCGCCGCACCACCGCGTGACCCCCACCGGTCCCACTAGTGCTGCGACCACAACCCCCTTGCCCTGCTATGCACTTGCTGACCCCTGAACGCAATCAAACCGAAATTGAACGGAAGTCGCTGACAGCCGTAGTGACTTCTGTTCTTTGAGGCTCTTGTGCGTGTGTTGTATTTAGGGTCAATGACTTCTATGTGTACCAGACTGACTGTCCGGAACAAAAAAAAAAAACCAGCCAAGTGCGAGTTGGACTCGCCCATGAAGGGTTTCGTAGCAGAAAAATGTTTTTTTTTGTTTTTATATTTGAGTGGATCGAATGAAAAGTAAATTGCGGTTTACGATTTATGACGCATCAAAAAAAAAAAACTACTTACTACATCTCGTTCAAACTAATTTTCGGTGGAAGTTTACATGGTAATGTACATCATATATATTTTTTAGTTTTATAATTCTCTTATTTTAGAAGTTACAGGGGGGGGGGACACATTTTACCACTTTGGAAGTTTCTCTCGCACAAACTACTCAGTTTACAAAAAAATTATATCAGAAACCTCAATATCATTTTTGAAGACCTATCCATAGATACACGTATGGGATTGATGAAAAAAAAAAACCCCAAAATGTATTGTTTTTTTTTTTCTATTTTTGTGTGAAAATCATAATGCGGTTCATAGAATACATCTACTTACCAAGTTTCAACAGCATAGTTCTTATATAGTTTCGAAAAAAAGTGTCTGTGACATACGGGCGGACAGACAGACAGACATGACGAATCTATAAGGGTTCCGTTTTTTGCCATTTGGCTATGGAACCCTAAAAAGGGTATACATTTTTGACGCTACTATACCCAACTTTGGCACCATTTTTTGTTCCTGTCATAGCCACAGAGTATATTAAATTTATTTTACCACCTAACATCTGTAAAGTAGTGAGAGGACATCAACATTATGAATCTATGGTAGGGCATCCTGTACCCCACCCCCCCGTTCCCGCCACAATTCGGAAGTCTGACACACTTTTTGTTCTGAAGTGCTGGTCTGGTATACATAGAACTCATTGAGTAGGGCACGTCAATATAACTTCACTAAGTAAGATGGCGATGTCTCAGGAATGAGGGTCTGGGTCACCCTTATAGATAGAAATAATGCCACAATTTGGGCCTCCACTTTCTCATAAGATGCTATTTCACAGCTCTTACGTTCTTTTCTTGCCAAAACCCCCGATACCCCCCGCCGACCAGCGGTGGTGGTAATGTTGGATTCGAACCGACTAGGTGGCCCGGCCCATAAGGCATTTCCCTCGCACCGTGACTGACCCAGGGCCATCTCCGGTTTCGAGATCGCCTCGTTAGATTGCCCCCTAGGGTTTGGGAACCACGGTGTCCACGTCTTGCCCCGGAAAGCCCCTCTCTTTGCAATGCGCCACCGCCCCATTCTGCCTCCGCTAGGGTTATAGACGGCTTCACCTGTCACCCACAGGCCTGCGCTGCTGGAGGACGGAGGTCTTTCAGCGACCTCTGACGCCTGAGTCGCCTCCACCGCTCAAGGGACCAGAGATTGTAGGAAGAAGGAAACACGTGTGTTGGTAAAGAATTCGAAGTCTTTATGGTAATATGGTACGGGTACCGAACAGCCTTAGTCCCGGTTATCCCAAGGTAATCCGGGTTGCATCTGAAGCTTGCTTTTCGGAGTCGGGATTGGCTTACGCCTTCTACTTCCTTTGATTTGGCTTATACGGCTGGTACCGAACAGCCTTAGTCCTGGTTGTCCCAAGGCAATCCGACTTGCATACGAAGCTTGCTCTTCGGATGCAAGCTTCTCCTCCTTTGATTCGGCTTATACGGCTTTTATAGCTGTGACTCCTATCTGGCCTCCCACCCTGATGGAAAAGCCCGCGACAGAGCTTCATCCGTCAATCAGCTGGTGAACCGGCTTACAAGTGAGGTTGAGTTAGCTCCTAACGATCTTGGTGGATATGGTGGGTGGAATAATAATCTGCATATTTTGTTCTAGACTTTTTGGATTACACTACATATTATAAAACAAGGTTCTCCGCCGCGTTTGTCTGTTCGCGATAAACTTAAAAACTACTGCAGCGATTATCATGATGAATCATAGAGTGGTTCTCGAGAAAGATTTTAGTATATAATTTGTTAAGTTTTTGTATACATTGGCTAAAATATTATAATATTTGTTAGAGGTGTCGGAAAAAATAGCCGTCTGGGAGCTTTCGACGTAAACACTGCTAAACCCTTTGAGACAAATTGATATATTGTCGAATTGTGTATCTTATATAGGTTGTGGTGGTGGAATAGGGTCCCATGGGTAGCGGGAACGGGATCAAAATTCCGTGCGGGTAAAACCGCGGGCAACAGCTAGTACTAAATAAAATACTCATCATCACGTTCGCGTTGGTACTGGTCGCATTCGAGGCAGGGGGACCCCTGTCTCCGATGTGAGAGCCTTCCAGCGAGGTGGACACCTTCCACCTTTCAATCCTCTACTTTGCTCGGTCTTGGTCATCCATGGTAGTGAGTTCATTGACTCCCATGTCATTTTCTACGACGCGCGAAGGCAAGCCAGGGCCGGTAGCTTAGTGCTTAAGGAGTCGGCCTTCCGATCGAGAGGTCCCAGTTTCGAATCCTCTAATATTTTTTGAGGAGCTGGTGTCTGATATAGGTTTGGAAGAAAACCTGTGCTACTGATCACCAGGCCCCCACTCTTGAGTATAGATAATGGTGAGCAAACAAGGATACGTATTTACTTCAAAATGGTCGTTGAAAATACAAGTTTTTTTTAATATTTAGGACACGTCAATTTGACTTCACCTCGCCTGATGGTAAGCTGAAGGTAAAGTCTCAGGAAAGAGGGTCACCATTACATACACGTACCATGTTAACCAACTAGTGCTGCGACCACAATCCCCCTGCCCGGCTATGCACTTGCTGACCCCTGAACGCAATCAAACCGAAATTGGATTACTTGGAGGGTTTCCGGTCACCCGGCCGAATTTTGTGACAAATTTGTGTCATCAAATTTCTACCACCAGTAAAGCTTGCAAGTGTGTGTGTGTGTGTGTGTGTATGTGTGTGTTATGTGTGTGTTTGTGTGTAAGGGTGATGTGTGTGAGTTAAAGTCCGTAAATGTATAATGTAATTTTTTTAAACTATTTTTGAAGTATGCAATGCAAGTCGCAACCTCCATATCTTTAGTAATCCAGAACAGTATATCATAAAAGTTGTTTTGTGTCATACGTGAACAAACAAAAATCAATCATTTACAGTTTTATAATAAATGTTTCAACACATTTTTATCATCATAAAGCAATTTAAAAATGCACTGACCTAGTTTATAATTGGCTTATTGATAAATGTTACGTTATTGATAAATGTTGTGTCAAATAATTTCTTGATGATAAATGATAAAATAAATGTAGATTATTCATAAAATGTTACTGAAGCATTGCTGGACATGACATGTGATGCGCTGGGATGGGATGAAGCTGATATCGTAAGGAAGACATTTAGCACTAATAATAAATAAATATAGCAGGACAAAGTACACAACGCCATCTAGACCCATACTAAGCAGAGCTTGTCATATGGGTTCTAGAATGCGGATAAACATACTTAAACACTTTTTTTGTAAACGAATACATATATATAGAAACACCCAGACCAATGCAAATATACATATTTGCACTGAGCGGGAATCGAACCCGCGACCTCTAGCTTCGCAGTTCTACGCACTACCGCTACGCTACATCGTCGTCATATGTATATTGGGTGTACAGGACTCTACCAATACCTTCGGTTCACAAATCAATCTCACCTGTAAGCCGGTGTACTTTGTGATTGACGGAGAAACTCTGGCGTGAGCTTTCCCTTCGGGTTTGGGGGGTCGGATGGCAGTTACCCCCGGAAAAGTCAAAATGTCAATTTAAAAAAACATAATAAAAAAAAAAGAGGTTATCGCGTGAGTTGACGCTGATTGATGTATGATGCTCTGGCGCATACTTTTCTCTTGGGGTTAGGTCAGACGTCAGTAGCTTCCGTGAAGTCAAGATAAGCCAAATCAAGGGAACGAGTAGGAGACCTGATCCCGGACTTCAAAGTACAGGTTTTGAATGCAAGTAGGACTAACGCTGCGATGGTGGTCCATAAAGTCACGGGAAAAAGAGAAATGGACTGTAAAATGATATTGTGTACTTACAATAACATCTTACAGTTCATTTCTCTTTTTACTTTTTTTTTTAACTTGAGCTGAATGAGATTTCCGATATCGAATTCAAAAAAAAATATCTACAATAAGTCGCGTCACACATATTGAAATGTATTGAAAAATTACTCTTTGTTGTTACTTGTATTAACTATTATTAAAAAAATGTCGGATATCTCTTGTTTCTTTTTGTTCACACCTGTGCTTACAGTCATAACACGAAATGGTCAAAAACAGAAGTGGGCATTACTAGAACCGGCCGTAACAAGAAGTGGTCAAAAACAGAATTAGTCATATCCAGAAGAGGACGTCACAAGATGTTGTCACAGACCGCCTAAACGAGTTAAACAGGTTCTACCTCAGTAGGTAGAACCTGTTTAACTTAAGCCAAAACTGCACTGCAGTGAGGACTCGGCGCAACACACGCTTGCGGTCTGCCCAGCTTGGGAGACGCAACGCCGGGTGCTCACTGCAGTCATAGGAAGTTATCTCTCGCTGACGGCCATCATTCGATCTATGGCCGCCAGCGACAGGAATTTCGCCGCGGTCGCAACCTTCTGCGAGGACGTCATCTCGCAGAAGGGCGCGGAGCGGATCAGGGAGGGAGATCCCCTTGCTCCACCTGCCGATTTAGCCACCCGCGATGAGGCGTCGTCCGTGTGTGCCTGGACGTCGCCTAATTGAGAGTTCTGTGGTGAAGGTGCCCGTGACACACTGCGGGCACGCGCTAGGGGGGGTCGCCATGGAAATATTTTTGTATAGTTTCAGGCCCCCCGACAAGGTGCAGAGTATGGCACACCGCAGGGGTTTTAGTGTGTGAGAGCGACACATAACCGCGCGGCCTCCCCGCGTCGCGCGGTATGCCGTAGGACATTTCCCCTGACGCAACAAAAAAAAGGTGTAAACCTGTTTAACTTAAGCCAGTTTTTTTATAATGTATTTTTTTTAAATAGATTGTGAGAATATGACCTGTCGAATAGCCGCAGACTTGTCTACGCCCGGGACTACCGACCTCTATTGTCGGGCACTGAGGACGGTAGTTGGCCGACTCGCCGTCCTTACAGAAGCAGGCCGTGGCGGAGGCGTGTCGTGTGTCCTATACACGCCTGCTAACTCACCGACGCGGGATCAAATCCTACCTAAAAGGAGAGGCAATCAGGAATCCTGGGGTTATCCTTTCGAGGGCGTACCCGGGGTGCCTGGCAATGGGCGCTTGGGAAGGATTGGTGTGTGGTTTTAGTCGGTTCGATTCCAACATATCCACCTCATCGCTGGCACCGGTGGGGTGAACCCTGTGGGGGTTTCCAAACGTAAAAAGAAGAGCTGTCGAATAGGCATAGATAGAAATATTAGTTATTCAACTACATAATTCATAACTCAAATCTGTGAAAATCAAATATTTTAAAAAAGTAAAAATAATTAATAAAACATTGTATTTTTGTTATAAGGTAAACATTGAAGTGCATCATTCAAAAACTATTTAATATTACAAACAAAATGTTCAATTTTATTGATCTGTATAGATTGTAAATTATTTGCTATATTGTCTATATATTGGAGATATAAAAAAACTTGAGTTACGTTACGTAGATAATTCGGAACACAAAAATATTTTTTTTTGAATTCCTGTCTGTTTATCTATTTGTCTGTTTATTCGCGACGTACGCAAAAACTTCTAAACGGATTTTGATGCGGTTTTTTTCTATTGGTAAGGTCTTGATCAGATTTAAAATCGGCCGTACGTTTGATTGCAATTGGTTAAGTAAAACCGGAGATATGACCAAAAAACGATAACCTACCTCCACGCAGGCGGAGCCGCGGGCATCAGCTAGTGCTAAATACAAGTTACGTAACTTTGTTGTAATAGCTCGTATAGCGAGCAATAAATGATTTTAGCATTTTCAGCAAAAAGCTTTGATGCTATCTCTTTGATGAATACTGGACCAATTATAAATCGCACGGTTCATGAATACAGGTGTACCTACTAAGGTATTTTATTAACACCGCAATTCTTTCTCTAAGTATCCGGTTTTAGTCGGTTCAAGCCCGACATAACCGCCCCCGCTGGCCAGCGGCGGAGTATCCGAAGGGATATCCGCACGAAAAAAAAGAAAAGGGTACCCACATCCCAAAAAGAATATCTGTATGTCTGTCTGTCAAAACTTGAAGCTCTACAGGAACGTTAAGTTCACCCCAGGAACCCCAGTTCACTCGAGGTTTGTACGGAACCCTCAGTGCGCGTGAAATTAATATTAAATACTCAAGCCTGTATGTAACGTCTTGAAACTTGCAAAAATCAAACGTCTACGTCAAAGCAATCAAAACATGTTTTTTTCAAATATTCTAGCTAGGACATTATACACAGCGCCATCTAGGCCCAAACTAAGCCGAGCTTATCATATGGGTTCTAGAATGCGGATAATCATACTTAGATACTTTTTTTGTAAATAAATACATATACATAAAAGGAAAATTTTCAATCAGTGCGTCCTACCCGTAATGACCTACGTAGACGTGGACACTCACGGTAGGGCTGGCCCACCAGATCAAAGTCGCTCAGCGAGCTATGGAAAGAGCTATGCTCGGAGTTTCTCTGAAGGATAGGATTCGTAACGAATACATCTGACAGAGAACCAAGGTTATCGACATAGCTCAAAGAATTAGCAAGCTGAAGTGGCAGTGGGCCGGCCATATCTCGCGAAGAACCGACAACCGCTGGGGTAAACGTGTTCTTGAGTGGAGACCGCGACTCGGCAAACGTAGTGTAGGATGCCCTCCGGCCAGGTGGAATGACGATCTGCGAAAGACTGCGGGCAAATGCTGGATGCGGCAAGCTGAAGACAGGGCGCTATGGCGCTCATTAGGGGAGACCTATGTCAAGCAGTGGACTAGCATAAGTTGATGATGGTGATGATGATACATAGAAACACCCAGACCAATGCCAATGATACATATTTGCAATGAGCGGGAATCGAACCCGCGAGCTCTGACTTAGCAGTCGAAAGCTCTACCGCTACGCCACAGTGATTGTCATGTCGTCATGTTGCCGTTTATGCAGCATATTTAGACAATCGCAAGGGAATTAAAACCTATAGGGTACTTCCTTTTGAGCTAGAATCATGATATTTTGCAGACTTATCTCTTCTTCGTCACATAGCACAAGTAAAGGGAAAATATGTAGTTACCCAAATCACAAAAATAAATCTGTATGTCTGTCTGTCAAGACTAGAAGCTTTACAACAACGGTAAGTTTGCCCCTCAGTTCAGTTTTGTACAGAACCCTCATTGCGCGAGTCGCCCTTGACGGGTTTTTAACAATAAAATACTATGCATGATTTCCTTTGCAGTCTACATGTACAGGGTCCTTGAGAGGAGGAGCCAAGCACCTGCAAGCGGTGCACCTGCCAAAGAACAGACGAGGTTCTGGTGCTTGATTACTTTTCAGGGTTGAAAGGTCTGCAGACTGTCGCTCCCGAAAAGGCCGACATCCCAATCAATCGATTCCTGGCTAGGAATATTGTTAGAGTTCCGCGGCCAAATGGCAAAAAACGGAACCCTTATAGATTCGTCATGTCTGTCTGTCAGTCCGTCCGTATGTCACCGCCGCTTTTTTCCGAAACTATAAGAACTATGCTGTTGAAACTTGTTAAGTAGATGTATTCTGTGAACCGCATTAAGATTTTCACAGAAAAATAGAAAAATAACAATAAATTTTGGGGTTCCCCAAACTTAGAACTGAAACTCCAAAATATTTTTTTCATCAAACCCACCTCCTCTATCCTCCCATCTATGGATAGATCTTCAAAAATTATATTGAGGTTTAAATATCATTTTTTTCTAAACAGAATAGATTGGGCGAGAGACACTTACAAAGTGGTAAAATGTGTGTCCCCCCCTCCTCCCCCTGTAACTTCTAAAATAAAAGAATGATAAAATTTAAAAAAAAAGATGTACATTCCCATGTAAACTTCCACTGAAAATTGGTTTGAACAAGATCTACTAAGTAGTTTTTTTTGGCAAAAATCGTAAACCGAAGTTTACCTTTCATTCAAACAACTCAAATATAAGAATTTAAAAAAAAAACCGTTTCCGCAGGGGGAACGCACAGGTAGATTTCGTCAAGCAATTAATATTATTTTATTAACATGTTTAATTTTTTTTCTCGAAAGCGGTAACTTTTAGCGAAAAACTTTTCAAACATTTATTTTAGACTTAAAAATAGCCTATCGATTAAAAATGTTTCCGACTGCAAGAATGTTCACCGGTTAGAAGTTATGATTTTTTTCCCGAAAAATTTTGGTTTTTCCCACCTCCACTTTTAGTTAAAGTTTTAATCTTATAGGTTTATAATTAAAAGTTGTTGGTATTCATGTATACTATGGGATAAAATTAGAACGGTTCGAATATCTTTCATGGAACGTGAAATTTTGAGGAAAAACTGATTTCACAAAAAGTGAGGCCCTACCGTCCCCTTAGGCCGGATTCCACCCGTTCACGAACTTAAACTAAGTTTACACCCAAGCAATTTTTGACCGCAGTTTGAAAGCGATCGGGGCAAAAAAGCGACCGTGAGAGTGCCGCAAATTTTGGGAAGTGGAACCATACATACATATATATATATATATAAACTTTTGACCAGTGATCATTTCGGACTCAGAGGGTCATAACTAGACCTCTTATGAAGAATTTTTTTTTTAATTCGACAGTAGTCAAGAAACCAATAGTAAACCAATCTCTAGATCTGCGTATGGGCCGTATTAACGGTGGAATTACTACTCTCTCCATTGATAGGCAAGGGTAACAGTCAATATAAATATCGCGATCCAATATCGTGATATTGTTGTCAATATAGGTGCGAATTGCGTTTGCGCATCTTTCTTACTATCCTTCTTCCTACTTCCTACCAGTGTCACTATTCTATTTCCAACTATCTTATCCTACTTCCAACTTCCAACTAATATTACTAGGAATTCAGTGCAGGGTGCGACTGAAATAAATTGAGCTGAGCGAGCAGGACTCTTACTTGAAAATAAGACATCTTACTAAGGTCGCGCGCTTAGCTAAGGCCGCGCGCTCGTGAAACTGTTTTTCGGTGATTATTCCTCAATGTTACATCGGATATGAACCATTTCGCTTCAAAACACTCCTCGGTGTCCACACTATCACCGTGGTAAATTTGGTCAAGATTTGAGGAGTTCAGCCACCAACAAACGGCTATGGCGCGTATAAGAGCTCTTATACGCGCCATAGCCGTTCACAAACGTTCACATTTATAAATGTGAACGTTTGTGAACGGCTGAATGGATCTAGCTGAAATTTAGTACAGAAATAAATTATAGTCTAGATAAATCAAGGAATAACACATAGGTCATTTGTTATTCCTGGCATAAGTTCCTATGGGTTGCGGAAGAGGTATTAGAATTTCAGTCGAGCGAACCCGCACGCAACAGATAGTAATATCAATATATGACAGGATGGCGACTATCGAGATATTTATGGACTGTCTAACACTTACCGCAAACTTCAAATAGCAGTATTGATAATTCCTATTTCATTTCCTTTATCCCAACTAGAATGCAACGACCACCCCGGCTATAGCCGTTAGTGTAATACAAGGACCACCCCGATCATTGCCGTGGGTATAATACAAGGACGACCCCGGCTATTGCCGTGGTTGTAATACAACGACCACCCCGGCTATAGCCGTTGGTGTAATACAAGGACCACCCTAATCATTGCCGTGGGTATAATACAAGGACGACCCCGGCTATTGCCGTGGTTGTAATACAACGACCACCCCGGCTATAGCCGTTAGTGTAATACAAGGACCACCCTAATCATTGCCGTGGGTATAATACAAGGACGACCCCGGCTATTGCCGTGGTTGTAATACAACGACCACCCCGGCTATAGCCGTTAGTGTAATACAACGACCACCCTAATCATTGCCGTGGGTATAATACAAGGACGACCCCGGCTATTGCCGTGGTTGTAATACAACGACCACCCCGGCTATAGCCGTTAGTGTAATACAAGGACCACCCTAATCATTGCCGTGGGTATAATACAAGGACGACCCCGGCTATTGCCGTGGTTGTAATACAACGACAACCCCGGCTATTGCCGTTAGTGTAATACAAGGACCATCCCGATCATTGCCGTGGGTATAATACAAGGGCGACCCCGGCTATTGCCGTGGTTGTAATACAACGACAACCCCGGTTATTGCCGTTAGTGTAATACAAGGACCATCCCGATCATTGCCGTGGTTAATAATACAAGGACGACCCCGGCTATTGCCGTGGTTATAATACAACGACCACCCCGGCTATTGCCGTTAGTGTAATACAAGGACCATCCCGATCATTGCCGTGGGTATAATACAAGGGCGACCCCGGCTATTGCCGTGGTTGTGATACAAGGACCACCCTACTCATTGCCGTGGGTATAATACAAGGACGACCCCGGCTGTTGCCGTGGTTGTAATACAACGACCACCCCGGCTATAGCCGTTAGTGTAATACAAGCACAATCCCGATCATTGCCGTGGGTATAATACAAGGGCGACCCCGGCTATTGCCGTGGTTGTGATACAAGGACCACCCTACTCATTGCCGTGGGTATAATACAAGGACGACCCCGGCTATTGCCGTGGTTGTAATACAACGAGCACCCCGGCTATAGTCGTTAGTGTAATACAAGGACCACCCTAATCATTGCCGTGGGTATAATACAAGGACGACCCCGGCTATTGCCGTGGTTGTAATACAACGACCACCCCGGCTATAGTCGTTAGTGTAATACAAGGACCACCCTAATCATTGCCGTGGGTATAATACAAGGACGACCCCGGCTATTGCCGTGGTTGTAATACAACGACCACCCCGGCTATAGCCGTTAGTGTAATATAAGGACCACCCTAATCATTGGCGTGGGTATAATACAAGGACCACCCCGGCTATAGCCGTTAGTGTAATACAAGGACCACCCTAATCATTGGCGTGGGTATAATACAAGGACGACCCCGGCTATTGCCGTGGTTGTAATACAACGACCACCCCGGCTATAGCCGTTAGTGTAATACAAGGACCACCCTAATCATTGCCGTGGGTATAATACAAGGACGACCCCGGCTATTGCCGTGGTTGTAATACAACGACAACCCCGGCTATAGCCGTTAGTGTAATACAAGGACCATCCCGATCATTGCCGTGGGTATAATACAAGGGCGACCCCGGCTATTGCCGTGGTTGTGATACAAGGGCTACCCCGGCTATTGCCATAGGTGTAATACAAGAAATACTCAAAAGATGTTCTTTCATGCTCCGCTTAAAGACCCTGGTATTGTAAGAAGATAAAACGTGTGCGGATAGAACGTTCAAAGTATAGTTAGGGACAAAAATCTTAACAATTTATTCTCGTGCCAATCAACCAATCATATAACATTCAACTAATCACGGGCTCAAAAGGCTCGTCTAATTGGTTGATCAGTCCTTTTATTGGCTTGGTTGGCCAGTTAGTGCACATGCGCAGACCATTTTGTCAAGATTTTTGCCCCTTACTAAAGTCCCGAACTGCTTGGTTCGGTTATTACGTGAGACAGAAAAACATAGTTGGCGGAATGTTGGTCTTCTTCTTTATACGAGTGCCAATATTGGTCGCACACAACGTAGATTGTAAAAAGTTTGTAGCTCCATATAAAGTAAAATATAATTTAAGAATGTATATTGCTACTATAAAATAAGTCTATGTAAGAATTGTAAGTAGAAGTAAGAGAAAAAGTAAAAAGCTTTTGTTTTAAAATAAATAAAAGAAATAAATAGACCAGTCGTAGAATAGGTACACAAATCCCTGATATCCCCCATATCCCCACAGAAAATGAAAGGTTAAATGAAAGTGCGAGAGGTATAAACGCGAGAACTGGTATGACAAAGAGACTCGGAATAAAAGAGGAAAGCGTAGGTTTAAAATAGGCAGTTTTTATTTCTATTGTAAAAACAGGCCCCGCTCCAAAGCGGGGGTAAAAAAAAAATCGCATCCAAAACTAGCACTTTGGATTCCAGGATCCGCTCTCCTATTCCTCTTCATAATTTGGTTTATTTTGGTTTTACTGGAGCGACTGCCATCAGACAGAGTTTTGTCCGCCAATAAGTGGGTGCACTGGCCTGCTCGTGAGGTTGGCTTGGACTCCGAAGATTGGGACTTATTGGGGGAATTATAGTGAAATGTGGACATTAATACACTTCTGCCTATCCGTTGAGGCATTCATCTTATCATCAAAACCTTTTTAACATAAGTCGTTGTTGTCACCCACAACTAAAAGACGCCTAAAGACTGAATATATTTCATGACCTGTCAACATTAATAGCTTTAGAAATATCGTGACGCCATTAGGGCCTCCACTTCCACCCCTTACATTCTCCAAATGCCTGACAACAGGGGCCTAAACCACTATTGATCAATACACAATTAGATCAAGGATATTGGACGGGAGTCATCCGGATGGACGAAATGTAGAACGACTTCTCATTACCACATTGGTATAAATATTCATAGACGTCGTTTACAGTTGACGCCTACCTTACAAAATGGAAATCGGTTGTGAATTATTCAAAAAATACCTTTTTTTTGTTCCAAATATATTTTTTTGGTAATTTCCATTAAGAAATGAATAAATAAATACTCTAGGTGCTATCTACGCTTAAACTAAAAATTGCTTGTAATATAGGTTCTCTGGCCTCTGTGGCGTAGCGGTAGTGCATTCGACTGCTACGACAGGGGGTGCGGGTTCGATTCCCGTTCACTGCAAATATTTGTATGCATGAATATGTATATTTGCATTGGTCTGGGTGTTTATGTATAATATGTATGTATTAACAAAAAAAAAAGTATATAAGTATGTTTATCCGCGTTCTAGAACCCATAACACAAGCTAGTTAAACTATGCTTACTTTGGGTCTAGAAAGCGCTGTGTAGAATGTTGTAGAATATTTATTATTTATTTATTTATTTATTTATTGCGTATTTAAACATACCTACTGTTTTTTTTTGGAAACACATACATGTTATGCATAAAAATACCCAGAGTAATACAAATAGGCTAATAGAAATAAAGATATTTATGTATAGATACAAATATTTGCACTAAGCGGTAATCAAATCTACGATCTCTGTAGTAGCAGTTGAACCCACTACCACGTCACAATAAAATAAACTCGTAATAATGTTTGCCGGAGACTGTGCTCCTTTCAAAATGAGAGTGGTTACCTAAGTCCACCTACCTAAGCTCATGCGTGAACACCTAATTTCAAAGATTTTATTCGAGATTACATTCTGAAATATGTTTGTATTGAAAGTTTGTTACGTACTTTCGATTTTCCCGCGAAAACTGCGTGGGAAGACCAACGCGATTCAGTTTCATACCTACGTATGTTTCATGCTGTGTACAAGACCCTTTGACCTTTCCTGTGCGAATGCAAAATTTGAAAATGGAATGCATGTGAGTCGATTCTCTCAGTCCCAAGGGCCGCTCCCGAAATCGTGACATCGATTAGACGCGAACGGCGCACAGTAATCGAGTAACACGATTACGAAACTATAAAATATTATGGAGATAAGTTACGTTACATAGGTATTTCGAGTTGCGAATATTGCCGTTCGCCGAGCGCTAGCGTAGTGTTGTGCGGCGCGACCGGCCAGTGCCGCGCACATCACCGCGCGATACACACGTATTCCGTAAAGCGCGCTCTCACCCGCGACTCGACTCGTGCTACCCTGTGTACCTGTGCCCTGTGTTATACCTCCGAAAGTACGTAAACAAAATACACTAACTTAACCTGTGACAGTGCGGTCCGGATTTGTATTGGAGCGGCATCAAACGCGTGCGTATTATTTGTTACTTACGAGGGATAGAATCTGTTGCATTCTGCAGGTGCTTGCTTGTTCTTTATTAATTGAAAAGTGATTGTAAAGCGGTCACGGCCGAGGCACACATGTCCGGCCCAGTTTTCACGATCGTTGCCTCTGTCTCAAAAGAATTCCATGGCTTGGTTGCTTTTCTTTGTTTACCGGCGGGAGATGTTGTCGGTGCGTATTGCACTTGTTGATTCTCGAACGATATGCGGTGTTGCCGATTTATATTTTGTTTCGATATGTGATCAATCGTTTCCGATTTAATTTTGGCAACAAGTTCTAACACTAGCCGATTAATTGCTACGATGCCAGATTCTTGTTAAGAAAACAACGC
Source organism: Cybosia mesomella (assembly GCA_946251805.1). Classification (NCBI taxonomy): domain Eukaryota; kingdom Metazoa; phylum Arthropoda; class Insecta; order Lepidoptera; family Erebidae; genus Cybosia; species Cybosia mesomella. The sequence goes on from OX276396.1 coordinate 3,592,932, forward strand.
TCATGTTACGGTATGCACATGTAATGAGATCGATCTTACCCAGTCTATCAAGTAAAATTCATATCGATTATTTATTCGCAATGGATCTTCACTAATATAATTTAAGATTAATTGTATGTTGTTCCATTTTTAGGTTCTCATCTGTTAAATTCTTTGTAGGAGAAAATACTGTAGGTAAGTAGGTATAGCTAGGTGTGAAATTGTTGAATTAATTCTTTGCGAGATCAATAGGTATCTATACAATAGTACAACATAACGCAGTAGAATTATAGGGCGCTAAATAAACGGCTGGAGCCGTAAAACAGCTAGAACATTCCAGATCATCCTACATAAATGGGGCAAAAAGGTCAGTTATTTTTAAAATGGGTGCTAAGCCTTAAGAGACGATAATTTCAAGTTGAGCTTCAAGAAGCAACTATGCAAGTAGGTATGTAGAAATTCTTCTTGTGACAAAAAATTACATTTAAACTTGACCTTTGATTTTATGGTAGGAGACTAGTAGGCATTAGTCTCCAAGCAATTAATTCATTACTAAGCAATTAATAGAAATCAGATAGGTAGGTACTGTATTAAAGTAGGTTGAATTTAAACAAAATGAATTTAACCAAAACAGTTCAAAAGGTTTGGGGTTGCTGGTGTCAATCTTTTGAGGTCTCCTTAGCTAAAAACCGTGTCATGATCGATCAAAGTCTAAGTCTATAAAATTTAAATGAAAGAGATTATATACTTTGTAATAGAAATAGAAAAATGGTTAAGAACTAGTTATTTTTCATATTCGGGCCAGTTACCAACGAAATATGGATTACAAACGAAATTTCATAATTATAGGCACAAGTCTGGAACGAATGTACCATTATTATAACACGGATTGGAACGATATGAGTCGATCGAACGATTAAACTACTGTTCAAAACATTTAATATTACTTTGATATGTAATAAAATAATTCGAAATGTGCAGGTTATTTTTTCAAATTAACTTCCTAATGAGGTATTAATCTTTTATAGGTAGTATTTTTGATGCATGATTTTAAAAAAAGGCGATGGAGATGATGGTTTTTTATTATATATCCTGATAATCACCAAATATGGATAACTGTCATCCACTTAAATTAATTTGAAAGCGATAACGTGACCATTATAAAAAATAACAGTTATAATTTTCTAATAAAATCAAAGACAAACGATAAAATCAATGATACAATTAGTTTATTGGCTATATTTTTACATTACATATAACAGCTTAAAAGTTTGATGATATAATCCAAGAATCCCTTATTAAAGGTGAATTATAGTCTATCTTCATCACCAACGCTGTTATTAATGATGAAAGGATTGTTTATCATTGAAATAGAATTTTTTTTTTCTTGTCATTAATACAGGATTACCTGATGAGAAGAAGCATTCGATTACTTAGGTACTGTTCTGGCTCAGCGGCAAAAAGTGACTTTTGGCTTTCGAAACACGAGATTGCCAGCGCTTCTGGTATTATAATTTCTTCTTTAACTTCTTTTAATTATACAGAATTATTTCTGCGGTGGGGCCGCATACACCATGGGGCCCTACCACAGAAATAATTCTGTCAGCCCCACCTAGCCGGGTCTTTAGCAGACGACGCTATGGCGCAGGCTTTTCTCCCGGAATTGGGGGGTCAGAAGGCAGTCGAAAGTCAAATTAAAAGAATGAAAACGACTAGGGGCACGGTCCCCGGGCTCCTAATTGTTAGCTTTGGATGAAAAAGAAAAAAAAACCGGTACTGGCGCTGGAATGATGATCAAGGCATTTAAATTCTTTAAGAGTTTTCTAAATGGTTATCGACGTCTGTAGGCTTTTCATTGGGCAGGCTTTAAGCTACTAAGAAATTCTAGTAGCATAGGAAATTATTATAATAAACAATGATTGTAATAAAATGACGAAACATGGTTAATGGACAAATTTATTTAGGACGGTTTAAGAGCAGGCGCAAAGGATTAGCATATCTGAAAATAATTATGTCAGTAGAAAAATCTTAAAAGCGTCTGCAAGTGTGGCAGCAAGTGAAAAGATATTGTGTCAGTCTACCCCGACGGGAAAGAGGCGTGGGTGTGACTGTATATAGGTACAATGCAAACATCGTTACATATTTATGCTAACCGACTGAACTTCATCCCATGCTATCAAGTTGATCATGGTGGTACAATAACAACTCAAATGTCAAGAAAGTTTTTACTCAGCAAGAAAAGGGGCACCCCCGTAAGCGAAATTGTCTATTGTCTCTCGACCTATGTTGCTATCTACTCTGTTATTACAGGTACATATTATATTTATGACATAATTTTCTTTCATCAACTTTGACGTACTTACATAGTTTTAGTAATCTTGTGTTCAGAATCAAATTAAGTCACAATTTTTTTTATTGATTGATACAGATTTTGTAAAAAAATTACAGTCGGCAAAAAAAGCAAATATTCCATTTTTTGACTCTCGATTCTATTTCATGTGTGGATCAAAACACTATGTAGGACCAATTGTCAACAACTTTTCCCATACATTTTGAGTATCGTTTTTTTTTAAACCGATTTTCTATTGATCCTCAATAGGCATAATGCCTAATTACTAAAAGCAACTTTTTTTGCTGACTAAGATTTTTCCAAAATCTATGAATGCAGTTCAGAATATCTTAAAAAGCTATGGATGGTCTCCATGGTTTTATTTAATATTTAGGCTGAGCGCTCATTAGAGACAAGACAGTCTTAAAACAGACCATTGCTTTACAGAAACACATGAAAGAGCGCATACTACGAAAAAAAAAGTTTCATAGACAAAGCTGTCAAATACCTACAAGAACTGCACGGCGACAAGTCTGTCTTCTCTCTAATCTGCGCTCACCCTTAAGATACCAGCCCTTACTGTCCCGACTCAAAATTAATTTATAGTGTTAGTTGATCTTCAGTCGAGTAACAAAATTATGTTCTAGAATAACGTCAGATCTAACTCGCAGCTGTTTTTACGTAAGACTTATCTAATAACCGTGGAATATTTTAAAGACTAGTTTGGATTCATTTTGGTCTATGGTTGCAACAATGGCCGCCTGTGCATTAGGAAATTGCATACTGTAATAGGAAACTTTGACTGATAATAGTTTTACTTCTATTTTGAATCGTGAGCATTATTTTTCAGTTGATTAATCAATCGTTCTGTTGTGTCGACGTTGCTATTTGCTATGCTTGCGAAGGACTCAATTGCCGATTTAGGAATTTTTGATAGTGCACACAGACAGTAGTTGTTTTTTTTAATAAAATACTTTTTTTTTACCGTTACGCACATTATTTTCATTACATAATAATACTTGCAGTCTCATGAAAATGTTATGGACCAACTGTATATAAGCACCCCCTTGCGCGCCCGGTCTGTGGTACGAGCTATAGGTTGGACCAGGGTTTCTTAAGGAGGGATACGCGTCCCACTTGTCTTTAATTGTTTTTTAATGACAAGATGAATATCCGTAGTTTACGTAAAGCGGTGAATATTTTCTATCATTCGTGACAACTTACTTATTCATAAACCTGAGTATGTTTACGCATCTGGTCATTCTATTAAAGATGAAATACAGGAATCGATTAAACACTGAAACTGAACTAAGGTTGAAATTGGGCAAAGTTGCTCCAGGAATAGGTATAGTTACTCTACTTTGTATAAAAACTTGCCCAGCTATCACAAAAACGAATGAAAATCAATTCAATGAAATTTTGATATAATTAGTATGCTAACTTATTCTATAGATTTATAGCGGAAAAAGAGAACCTCCTGGACGGTAGTTGAACCAGCCACCAGTCCCTTACAGGGGGAATACTCTAACCAACTGAGCTACCTAGACATGTCCTAGATATCCGAAAACCTCCGATATATTATACTTAAATTCTACTTCTTTTCTTCTCTTCATAGCTATCTTGGTATACGCATTTTAAATAAATGAGTATAATTACATAAGAATATAGCCTTGTTTTTACTTTTTCTAACACCATAATTGTAATTACTCAGAATAACTAGGTACTTAGATGTAACCTGTGGCACTATACTACGTTCAAACCTAAAAGGAAAAACCCTCATTCATTACACAATTAACCATTATTTCAAAAAGTAGCAATACCAACAGAAAAAAATAAAACATTCCAAATTCAAAAAACCCAAATATATGTCGTTTGAAGTGTAAATGATGGTAATGACGTCACTTACTATTATTTCATCGAGCGCACTGTTTATGTTCGTTCATATGACATACAAATGGCGATTATGAATAATCCTGTTACTAAAACGTGACAGAGTTAATCCTCTGTGAGAGGTTTCTATGTTATTAGTTCATTATTATACAGTCGTTTTGAATGTGTTTGATGGGTCATGTCATGAGTTCCTGGGGTTTGCAAAAGTGATATGTCAATATAGTAAGTTCCAAAAATTTTGAACAAACTCGCGCATATGCACTAAGTGGCCAATCAAAAAACCAATAAAAGGACAGATCAACCAATGACGTGATGCCTTTCTTTTAATTTTTTTTTTTCGTGCGGAAATCCCTTCTTTGAACGATGTTGACGTTTAAATAATCTATGATTGGTGGATTGGCGCGCCTCCGCCCGTCGCGCCCCGCGTTTACCACCAAAGAGACATTAAAATATCGAATACGCAACATTGTTAACATTTTTAAATCAGGGTTCCGTTGCCAAATGGCAATAAACGGAACACTTATAGATTCGTGATGTCTGTCTGTCTGCTTGCTATTGCTATTGAAACTTGATAAGATGTATTCTGTGAGCCGCATTAAGATTTTCACACAAAAATAGAAAAAGAAAAACAATACACTTTGGGGGTTCCTCATACTTAGAACTGAAACTCAAGTTTCTAATATAATTTTCTTTCTAAACTGAACAGTTTGCGCGAGAGACCTTTCCAAAGTGGTAAATGTCCCCCCCCTGTACCTGTTTTTTTTTTCGTGCTTAAATCCCTTCGGATACCCCCCCCGCCGGCCAGCGGGGGCGGTTATGTCGGGCTTGAACCGACTAAAACCGCACGCCGTCTCGGGTCTGCAGACGCCGGGGTGTAAGGTTGCCCATAGAGCATATCCCTCGCACCCCGACTGACCCTGGGCCATCTCCGGTTTCGAGATGGCCCCCTCGGGTTTGGGAACCACGGTGTCCCCGTCTTGCCCCGGTTTGGGGGAGGGGCGCTAGTCGCCCCACCGTCCCGGCCTGCTTCTGCTAGGGACGGAGGTCGTTAAGCGACCTCCGGCGCCTGAGTCGCCTGCGAAGTCTAAAATAAGAGAATGATAAAACTAAAAAAATATATGTAAACTTCCACCGAAAATTGGTTTGAACGAGATCTAGAAAGTAGTTTTTTTTAATACGTCATAAATCGTCAACCGCTATTTACCTTTCATTCAAACAACTCAAATATAAAATTAAAAAAAATATATTATGCTACTTGCTGCTACGGAACCCTTCATGAGCGAGTCCGATTCGCACTTGGCCGCTTTTTGTACTATACACTTGTCAGTAACCTGTTAAGTATTAAAATAATCATCATCATCATCTTAGCGTAGTTCCCGGATCCTCTCGAGCCCTTCACCTCAGAGTCCGGGGTCCGCTTACTCTCCTCCCCCTTTTCGTTAGGTTTACATGGGAGCGGTCTGACTTTCTAACTATGAGAGGGAATCCTGCGCCAGAGCCTCGTCCGTCAATCAGCTGGTGTACCAGCACGCAAGTGAGGTTGCCTTGGACCCTGAAGATGTTGATGGGGTTCCAAAAACACCCGCACATTGTTACTAAAGACAATTTTTTTTTTATTCACGACGGTCTACATAGCGCTTTCTAGACCCAAAGTAAGCATAGTTTAACTAGCTTGTGTTATGCGTTCCAGAATGCGGATAAACATACTTATATAGGTTTTTTTTGTAAATACATAATATTAAACATAGAAACACCCAAACCAATGCAAATAGATATATTCATGCATACAAATATTTGGACTGAGCGGGAATCGAGCCCCCTGTCGTAGCAGTCGAATGCACTACCGCTACGCCACAGAGGCCGTCTCGGTATAATATGTTCGATATTTCTATCAAAGTTTTATCAATTTCCCTTTAATACATAACATAACATAACTTCACGCCTGTATCCCCGAAGGGGTAGGCAGAGATGTATTACACACTCACGATTCGCCAGTTATGTTTAGGTGCTAATGTAATAGGGGGCGAGCCTATTGCCATCTACCGAGCATATTACTAAGCGAGCGATAATTAACATTTTTAATACACACATAACTACGAAAAGTCAGAGGTGTGTGCCCGGGGCGACTGGAGATCTCGTCTCGGCAGTCCGTTGCGTACGTCAGTGGGCTATCGCCGCTTTTTTTTATTTATTATTTTAGTAAGTTATTTAACTGAACATATTAAATATAGAATAGTAAAAGAGCGGTATAAATTACCCCCGTTCTTGCTTTATAGTTTCTATTTATGTTTAATCATTACTCATCCACCCAACAATTAACAGGTAATTACTTGACAATAGCAAGGTATGACGTCGCACCTTGTTAGTTCATAAATGTTTCCACAGAACTTGCCGTTTTGATATTTAATAAAAAAAAACAATGATTTGACTTGACAGCCATCTTCCCTACTTTATGCTTTTATTGCACCGTACTTTATAATTAACTAGCATGGCCATGTAGTTTCACCATCGTAAGTCCTGATCCCGAGGGAATATCGGGATGAACAGTAGCCTATGTTACTCAGGGATAATGTAGTATTCTAATGGTGAAAGAGTTTTTGAAATCGGTTCAGTATTTACTGAGTTTTTCGATTACAAACAAACAAAGTGTGGTGAGACACCACTTTCCTTTATGGTATTAGTATAGAAGTATAGATATGTTCCAATTTGTGTCCATCCAAAGGTTGCCTGTAAGAAATTGCTTTTAGCGATAAGGCCGCCATTTGTACATATTTTGACTGTGTATTCCAAGTACCTATGCATACTCTGATTGGTGTACAATAAAGTTTATTTCTATTCTATTCTATTCTATTCTAGAAGTTACTGATGGTAGAAATTTGATGACACAAATTTGTCACAAAATTCGGTACCACCGTGCACGATTGCAAAAAACCCTCCATAGTAATCCAATTTCGCTTTGATTGCGTTCAGGGGTCAGCAAGTGCATAGCCGGGCAGGGGGATTGTGGTCGCAGCACTAGTGGGACCGGTGGGGTTCACGCGGTGCTGCGACGACAATCCTATTTTGATGAGGCCGTCAAGCTGAGTGCCACCATTGTTAACATTGTACGTGTATGTAATGGTGACCCTCTTTTCTGAGACTTTACCTTCAGCTTACCATCAGGCGAGGTGACGTAAAATTGACGTGTCCTATATATAAAAAAAAATAGATAAGTATAGAATTTTTTTAAATTGACGGCGCCACCGGGAAATAGCATGCTCTTACTCAAATCTACTTAAAGTAGTTGTATGCTGTAATTTGTACGGTTTCTAAGAGTGTCGAAGGCTTTACCCGGGTAGGTTACAATCAGAATGCCGTCTGCGAGCTCCATAAAATTTTTCAAATGACTTCACTTTAAGTAAATGCTGACGTAATAAAATGTTTTTCAAACTTGTCGCTAGGTGGCGTTTTGCATCGTAGAAAAATGGTGCGGGGAATTCAAACTATCGGTGAATCCGAACAAAACCGAGTTAGTCATGTTTACGAACAAAAGGGTATTAGGCGAATACCGATTACCCAAACTCTTTGACACGGAACTCCAACTGTCAAAAGAGGTCAAATACCTTGGCGTTATTCTTGACAGCAAGTTAAAATGGAGTAGCCACCTAGACAATAAATTACAAAAGGCTGGGATTACCTTCTGGCAGTGCAGAAGAATTATTGGTAAAAAATGGGGGCTATCACCGAAAATCATCCTATGGCTTTACGAAACAGTAATCCGCCCAATGATAGCGTATGGTGCTATCGTCTGGTGGCCAAGGACCGAAAACAGCACAGTAGCGGCTAAACTACAACGGACCCAAAGACTAGCCTGCATGGCAACCACTGGATGCATGAAATCTACCCCCACCGCGGCAATGGAAGCCATGCTCGGACTCCCACCTTTGGATCTGTTCATCCGCCAAGAAGCAACAGCTGCGGCTATACGCCTAAGGGCACTCAACCTATGGAGCGAGAGAAACACGCGACACACCTCACTGCTCACAGATCTCATAAAGGAGATACCCATGATAGGAGCAATGAATGATCGTGTGCCCAAACAACACGTATTCGACAAAAAATACAAGATCCAACTTCATGAGGACCACCGCTGTGAGGCTTTATGCCCAACGGAACTACGCATCTTCACAGATGGATCAAAGACTGGTACAGGCACCGGGGCCGGCGTTTTCTCGGAGGACCTTAATATATCCATATCAACACCGCTGGGGACCCACAACACAGTATTTCAAGTTGAATGCATGGGGATTACCCTGGCAGCTTCAGCGGTAATGGCCAGGAGAGTGGAAGGCCACTCAATACGCATACTCTCCGACAGCATGGCCGTGCTGCAAGCTTTAAACAGCCACACTATAAACTCGGGACTAATACTGGAGTGCCATCGTAAACTGAACCAAATAGGCCATTTCAATAACATAACCTTGCAATGGATTAAGGGCCACAGCGGCTCGCGCGGCAATGATGCAGCGGATGAGCTTGCCAGGAGAGGATCTGACATGGTGGTAATGGGACCTGAGCCCATAATACCGATCCCCTTTGCATACCTACGAACCATGGTAAACAAACGAACGAGAGATCAACACAACAGCTATTGGATAAATCTGGAAGTTTGCAGACAGGCGAGGGAAGCACTCCCCGTGCTTGAAAATAGACTGACCAGGCGTCTTCGACAACTGACCAAACAGCAACTGCGCACGGCCACAGCTGCCATCACGGGGCACGGCTCCTTCAATAAACACCTTTATATTTTAGGAATCACCGACAGCCCTCTCTGCAGAGCCTGCATGAAAGAGGAAGAAACAGCGGCACACGTGCTCCTACACTGCCCTGTAACCGCCACATACAGGGTAAAGTACTTCGGAAATACAGGTACGCTCCGGGAGATCGCCAGCAGCGTGAATAGCCTGCTGGCGTTCTTCAATGAGTTGGGGTGGATCGAGTGAAATGCCCACCCTCACGCAAAAACCGCGCCCTGTCGTGGAGTTGCGGATACCAGCTCGCGAAACCATACCATACCATAGGTGGCGTTGATTCATCATTACACTTCGACTCTAATATTTATACCTAGTTTCTCGTACGTTCATTCATCTTTAACTATCAATAATAGTAAATTAGTAACAACGAACTATGACTTCATACCTTGTTCTTTTTTTTTTTTCGTGCGGAAATCCCTTCGGATACCCCCCCGCCGGCCAGCGGGGGCGGTTATGTCGGGCTTGAACCGACTAAAACCGCAAGCCGTCTCGGGTCTTAAAAGGGGTCGGGTCTAAGGTTGCCCATAGAGCATATTTTGTGTAAGTACCTAAGATATTCCGTGGTTCCCAAACCCGAGGGGGCCAGCTCGAAACCGGAGATGGCCCAGGATCAGTCGGAGTGCGAGGGATATGCTCTATGGGCAACCTTACACCCCGGCGTCTGAAGACCCGAGACGGCGTGCCGTTTTAGGTGGTTCGAGCTCGACATAACCGCCCCCGCTGGCCGGCGGAGGGGGGGGGGTATCTGAGGGGATTTCCGCACTAAAAAAAAGGTACTTACCGAAGATATTATAAAACTATAGTCATTATCATCATCTCAGCGTTGAGTCCCAGTAGCATCAAAGACTTTTAATACTATAGTTTCGGTTTTTATTATTCTAAACCGACTGTCCTAAAAAGACCGAAATAACCGCCTGCTATCAAACTTGTTTCGGTCTTTTTAGGGCAGTCGGTTTTTTTTGGATATTTATATAATAATTTTATTACATCCTGTTTATATAGTTATGATATATATATTTGAAATCACCCTTTCGGTAAGTTGGTTTTAACAACACATTTTAGCGCCAAAAATCCGGCATTTTTTTATTTTGATATAACCAAGCACTCTCACAGTAAATACGATCTAACGACACGTCTCACGGTAAAATCCGAACAGAGCAGTGCAAGCAATGGTGGAAACCACCACGGGCTTCTCCCCATCGGTGCCGACGATGGGGTGGGCGTGTCGGAATCGGACCGACTAAAACCACACGGTTTCCTCCCCAAGTGTCCATTGCCTTGCACCCCGGGTAAGCCCTCGACAGGATAACCCCAGGGAAAGGGTATACATACATTATATACTCTTGAAAAACATAACCCTCTTTCTAACGCTCCGAGTTTCACTCTTCTTCCCGACCGACGTGTTAAAGTATTGATACAGTGATTCGATTCGACAGTCAACAAACTATTACCGTAATTCCACCACGGACCGCGAAAATTGAAAAAAGTTTCCATTCCTCTATAGTTTTAGATTAAGTACTAAATAATAAAACCTACGAACGTATTGTAACTCGTTTCCAAACGAAGCCGTCGTTTATATTACTTCTCAGAATTCTGTGACGCCACGCTCATTGCAAAAAGACAATGACATACAATATACAGTGTAATGATAGAGGTGTACTGGATGGTTGATAATATTCAATCTAGATCTTACAAATCGAATTAAGTTCGGTTCTTTGAAATTCAAACTAATTATCTGCTTGAAATTCACTGATTTCAGTACAATTAGCACAGTATAATACCCACTCTACTGAGTGAAATAGTTTTAAAACCGGCCAAGTGCGAGTTGGACTCGCCCATGAAGGGTCCGTAGCAGCAAGTAATGAGTTGATTGAATGAAAAGTTAATTGCGGGTTACGATTTATGCCGTATTAAAAAAAAGCTACTTACTAGATCTCGTTCAAACCAATTTTCGGTGGAAGTTTACATGGTTACATTACCATGTACATCATATATTTTTTTTAGTTTTATCATTCTCTTAGTTTAGAAGTTACAGGTGGGGTGGAGGTGGGGGGGGGGGGACATTTTACCACTTTGGAAGTGTCTCTCGCGCAAACTATTTAGTTTAGAAAAAAATTATATTAGAAACCTCAATATCATTTTCGAAGACCTAACCATAGATCCTACCATTTAGACCGATCCACATAGGGGTTTGAAGAATTTTTTTTTTTGAATTCATCTCTAACTATGGGGAACCCCCAAAATTTGTTGTTTTTTTGTTCTATTTTTGTGTGAAAATCTTAATGCGGTTCACAGAATGCATGTTCTTATCAATTTTCAATAGCATAGGTCTTATAGTTTCGGAAAAAAATGGCTGTGACACACGGACGGACAGAGAGACAGACAGATACAATTTGGCTACGGTGATCGCATGCAGATGTGGCTCAATCTGAATGCGGTCCAAACTTATCTGAATACATCCCAACTTGTTGCATACATTCACGGTAGTAAACATGGTCTTTCTGGTTCAGATAGTTGCAAAGCAGTCCTCACATTTCATTATGCATGATCTTACTTGTAATTGAGAAACTTCTCACTTGCTGTAAGTCACAATACGTGAGTTAGGAACTTGCAAACAATATTATGTGTTCTACATAAGAAACTATTCCCAGCATTTACGAGAATGTTCAAGGGAATTAAGGGAAAATTTACATGCACAATACAGCAATTCACGTAAATATCTTTGACTTGGAATTCTTAACAACAGACGTGTTTAAGCCACAGTTGTTATGTGGTTGTGAAAAAACATCAAATTGATAAAAATGGCCTAAATTCTTGAGAATTTACCTTAGTATCGGGTGGGAAGTAGTCAAATAAACTGCCTGTTTATAAATGCGGGAGTCAGTTAGATTTATAGAACTCGTTAGACGTAGCATTAAGTAGCTCCTTTGGAAGCCACGGTGGTTATGGATTGAAACGCTTTTCGCGGAAAGACTAAACCTATTTCTACCGGCATCTGCTTGCATAGCGGTTACGGAAAGAATTACTTTTCGCAGAATCCTATGTTTTACTATTAACTTATGATCCACGAAGAAGCCACAACGAAGGCAAACCATGTGATTTGCTGTGCTATTGGTTCTTATACACAATGTTTTTTAGCGCTATGAAATATGCAGATCTTAGAAAGAATTAGTCGTTACTCTTGCGGTTCCAACATCGTGTTGAGATAATTTTGTTCTAGATAGACGATGTCTACTCAAACACACCTAGAATATTATCGAGTTGAAGTTCATACGGGTGGGGTGAAGCCCGGTTCCACCCAAAAAAAGAAGACCCAAAGAAAGTCCTATACCTATAACTCGTACTGCTCGTACTCTACACGGCAAAGGCAACAGCAGACCGAGTTCTCTAACCGCGAAATTCTAAATTCAAATTATAATTTCTTATGTTTTTGTTTTTAATATTCCAGGACATTTTACACAGCGCTGTATAGACCCAAATTAAGCATAGGTAGCTTGTGTTTTGGGTTTTAGAATGCAGATAAATAAATAAATATTCTACGACATTCTACACAGCGCTGTCTAGTCCCAAAGTAACCATAGTTTAACTAGCTTGTGTTATGGGTTTTAGAATGCAGATAAATAAATAAATATTCTACGACATTCTACACAGCGCTGTCTAGTCCCAAAGTAAGCATAGTTTAACTAGCTTGTGTTATGGGTTTTAGAATGCAGATAAATAAATAAATATTCTACGACATTCTACACAGCGCTGTCTAGTCCCAAAGTAACCATAGTTTAACTAGCTTGTATTATGGGTTTTAGAATGCAGATAAATAAATAAATATTCTACGACATTCTACACAGCGCTGTCTAGTCCCAAAGTAAGCATAGTTTAACTAGCTTGTGTTTTGGGTTTTAGAATGCAGATAAATAAATAAATATTCTACGACATTCTACACGGCGCTGTCTAGTCCCAAAGTAAGCATAGTTTAACTAGCTTGTGTTATGGGTTTTAGAATGCAGATAAATAAATAAAAAATAAATACTCTACGACATTCTACAGAGCGCTTTCTAGTCCCTAGTCCCAAAGTAAGCATAGTTTAACTAGCTTGTGTTATGGGTTCCAGAATGCGGATAAAGATACTTATATATTTTTTTTGTAAATACGTACATATTATACATAGAAACACCCAGGCCAATGCAAATAGACATATTCGTGCATACAAATATTTGCACTATTCAAAACACAAATTGTAAACAAAAAAAAATCTGGTTTATCCTGTCGTCTGTTAGTTTTTTATAAGTTTGAATATTCTCTCTAAAGAATCCTTTAGCTAGGTTGATTGTCAGTTGTCGTAGAGACCTCCTTCCTCCATGAGCGCAGGCCTGGGGGCGACAGGTGGAGCCGCCAGTCACCCCAGCAGAAGCACGCCGGGGGTAAGACGGGGACACCATGGTTCCCAAACCCGAGGAGGCCCTCTCGAAGCCGGAGATGGCCTGAGTCAGTCGGGGTGCGAGGGAAGTGCCTTTTGGGCCACCTTACACCCCAGCGTCTGAATACCTGAGACCGCGTGCAGTTTTAATCAGTTCGCGCCCGACATAACCTCCCCTGCTTTCCGGCGGGGGAGTATCCGTGGGATCTCCGCAAGAAAAAAAAAACGACCAAGTGCGAGTTGGACTCACCCATTATGGGTTCCGTAGCAGCAAGTAACATAATAATGTTTTTTTTTTAATTTTTGAGTTGTTAGAATGAAAGGTAAATTGCGGTTTACGATTTATGACGTATTAAAAAAAAACTACTTACTAGATCTCATTCAAACCAATTATCGTTGGAAGTTTACATGGTAATGTACATCATATATTTTTTTTAGTTTTATTATTATCTTATTTGAGAAGTTACAGGGGGGGACACACATTTTACCACTTTGGGAGTGTCTCCCGCGCAAACTATTCAGTTTAGAGAAAAAATGATTTTAGAAACCTCATTATCATTTTTGAAGAGCTATCCATAGATGCCTCACACATATGGCTTCGATGAAAAAAAAAATTGAGTTTCAGTTCTAAGTATGGGGACCCCCAAAATTTATTGTACTTTTTTCTATTTTTGTATGACAATCTTAATGCGGTTCACAGAGTACATCTACTTACCAAGTTTCAACAGCATAGATCTTATAGTTTCGGAAAAAAGTGGCTGTGACATACGGACGGACAGACAGACAGACATGACGAATCTATAAGGGTTCCGTTTTTTGCCTTTTCGCAACGGAACCCTAAAAAGGAAATGTTGATTGTCAGTTTGAATTATGAGTTAGGTAAAATCATTATTACCTGAAAAGCAAATAGAAAGTTTGAACTAATCACTGTGTAGCTGACACACTGGGCGTCTACTGTGAGCAGGTACTTCCCCGGCTGTATTGTGTGAGCGTGTTGCAGCCAACCTCCATGTTATTCTTTCTTCACAATGTTTCTATTATGTCTTGCTTCCTGTTCAACTAATGTCGTATCATTGACGGCCATAATAGTATTGTACATGTCTAATATACAGAACAGTTAATATTGCTATTGTTAACTCGCAAATACCCACCTTTTTCTTTTCGTGCGGAAATCCCTTCGGATACCCCCCCGCTGGCCGGCGGGGGGGGGTATCCGAAGGGATTTCCGCTTATGTCGTACTTGAACCGACTAAATCCGAACGCCGTCTCGGGTTTTAACACGCCGGGGTGTAAGGTTGCCCATAGAGCATATCCCTCGCACCAGTATAATTTTATTTTAATTTTTTATTTATTTATTTGGAGTGGTTCATGTGTAATGACCAGGATTCAAACCCGCTACCTCTCGATCGTAAATCCGACTAGCTTACGGACAAACATGCCAAAATATAGGTGTTAATAGTACTCTACCTAAAGCCTTCGGATATATACGGGAGGGATAAGTATAATATTTTAAAACAATGGCTGTCGTAATCAAGGATTTGTTTCGCACATTTAACGAGTCAATATGTGACGGCTTCGCTTATACGAACTGGCGTCTTTTTGATATTTTCGGCAGTTTACGCGAATGTCACACATTGAAATAAAACTATTTTTAACGGATTCTATCGCGGTTTATTGATGTTATTATATATATATATATATATAGTCTACCCGTGACCATGGCTGCTGAAAAGCAACCGAAACGTCGGGTTCAATGTAAAATATAAAATAACATCAATAAACCGCGATAGAATCCGTTAAAAATAGTTTTATTTCAATGGCTTCTTTTTGTTGTAATACTGATATTAATGTAAGGAAGTATTCTGTTGTTTGTCTGTTTGATTTGGGATCCATTATTCATATATGGGCTGCTGGGAATGGACCTAAAGCATGAAAGCGGCGATAGGCCAGTGGTGTACGTAACGGACTGCCGAGACGAGGTCTCGAGTTCGATCCCCAGTCGCGCCGGGCACACACCTCTGACTTTTCGTAGTTATGTGTGTATTAAAAATGTTGATTATCGCTCGCTTAATAATGTGCCTGGTAGATGGCAATAGGCTCGCCCCCTATTACATTGGGACCTATTATAACTGGCGAATCGTGGGTGTGCAATACACCTCTGCCCACCCCTTCGCGGATGTTATGAAGTTATGTTGGGAATGGACCTATTCTCAGTACGAAAGACTATAGGGCCGATTTGACTCAATTTGACGTTATGGAACATTCATCTTTATCACAAAGCACAAAGCCTATGGATTAGGGGCCCTTAGCTTTTACGAGAGCGACTGCCATCTGATCCCCCAACCCCGAGAGCAAAGCTTGCGCCAGCGACTCATCCGTCAATCAATACGTGTACCGGCCATTAGTAAGGTCGGCTTGGGCTTAAACCATCTTGTTGTGGCCCCATAGGACAGATAAGCGAATTAACTTCATACAATGTCGGAATGCTCGTTTGTCCCGGTGTTTTTGGGCCCTAACAAGACCTTTGGGCCCAAGTCACCTTGACCTGCAAGCCAAGTGCACCTTCTGATTGACGGACGAGACTCTTGCGCAGGCTTACCTCTTGGCGTTGGGATGCCGTATGAACCTCTCTAGCGTAAAACGACGTGTGGCGTAGCGGTAGTGCATTCGACTGCTAAGCCAGCCACCAGGCGAGGCCGTGCTGGCGGCCAAGGTCCGCCGGTAACCCTGGGGTTATCCTTTCGAGGGCTTACCCGGGGTGCCCGGCAATGGACACTTGGGCAGGACACCGTGCGGTTTTAGTCGGTACATGCACGACATAACCGCCCCCGCTGGCCGGCGGGGGGTATCCGAAGGGATTTCCGCACGTAAAAAAAAAAAAAGAGGTCGCGGGTTCGATTCCCGCTCAGTGCAAATATATATATTTGCATTGGTATGGGTGTTTCTGTGTAGAATATGTATTTATTTACAAAAAAAAAGTATTTAAGTATGTGTATCCGCATTTGACAAGCTCTGCTTAGCTTAGGTCTAGATGGCGTTGTTTACTTTGTCCTACATTATTTATAAAACAAATCAAACCAATCCGAGTAGAACGAGAGAATGGGACCGCTTTCCCATAAAAGCCCCGGATCACTAGTCGTTGTCCGGCTTCGAACTCGAAGGGGAAATTCACAAATGACGTAGTTACCTACTTGAATAATATCTCTTATCTAATTTTACCAACCCTCAAGAACTTGGTAAACAACTGATACCAACTTAACAGTTCTACGGACAATGTTCTGTTTTTAAAAGATAACTTCCAAAACAAGCAATATCGATATTCACTTCGGATCACCCCACTGTGGAATAGTGGTTCAAGATTAAACAATCTCATATTATTTGTTTGAATAAATGTTTTAGGACATATTTACGCAACGCAATCGATCCAAACTAAACATATACATACACTACCCAATATACGTTTTAGCTCATTTAGGATTCATGTAAATCCAAAGGTTGCCTTAAAGATATTGCTTTTAAGCGATAAGGCCGCCATTTTGTACATATATTAATTGTTTTTTTAGTGCATATTCTAATTGGTGTACAATAAAGTTTATATCTATCTACCTAAACATAATATGTAGTATGGTTGGAAGTAAACTGTTAACTCTATTGTGCTACTGAAATAGAATTATAATTAGATTAAGGTAACATAAACACACAAAAAAACCCGCTGAGATTCTTGCCGGAGTCTTCTCAGGAACTGGCACGGTAGTCCATTCACTGAACATTAGTCTAGTTTAGATGTTTTTGACGATTTGTAAGTTGTGTGTTAATGGTTTATACAGACTTTGACTTTGTACATTCCTAGGATATACCCAAGGTTGTATATAAGGAATCACTTTTAGCGGTAAGGCCGCCTACTGTACATTCAATCGGATTCTATTTAATTTTTATAATATTCTGGGATATACTATACGGTGTTAACATAATATCATAACATAACTTCACGCCTGCATCCCCGAAGGGGTAAGCAAAGGTGTATTACACACCCACGATTCGCCAGTTATGTTAAGGTATAGGGGACGAGCATTTTGCCATCTACCGGGCACATTATTAAGCGAGCGATAATTGACTTTTATCAATGCACACATTACTACGAAAAGTCAGAGATATGCTCGGGGCGACTGGGGATCGAACTAGAGACCTCGTTTCGGCAGGCCGTTGGTTATAACCGCTTTATATATATCATACTCAGATTTATATTATTTGTACATAATACACATATTACAAATAGAAATAATCAGACCAACGACATATTTAGCATATAAATATTTGCACTAAGCGGGGATCAAATCTCGACCTCTGACGTAGCATTCGTATACTCTATCTTATGTCTAGTATTATTAATTTTGGTGTACAATATAGAATACATACACACATTTTGGCGGCTTCTGTGGCGTAGCGGTAGTGCATTCGAGTGCTATGGCAGGGGACGCGGTTTCGATTCCCGCTCAGTGCAAATATTTGTATGCTTGAATATGTCTATTTGCATTGGTTTGGGTGTTTCTGTGTATAATATGTATGTATTTACAAAAAAAAGTATTTAAGTATGTTCATCCGCATTCTGGAACCCATAACACAAGTTAGTTAAACTGTGCTTACTTTGGGTCTGTGAAGAATGTCGTAGAATATTTATTTATTAATATTTATACATATACTCAAGCCTATATTTCTAAACTACTCCTTTAGGAACATAGGCTTGAGGCATGTAACATACACACCACAGCAATATAGAACTGTATACATAGGTATTTAGATTTCTCCGCAGTACGGAGGATGATTCTCGTTTTTTGGTCTTATCTCCGGTTCTAATTAACCAATTGCAATCAAACATACGGCAGATTTTAAGTCTGACCAAGACCTTTCTTATTAAAAATACCACATCAAAATCCGGTCAGTAATTTTTGCCTCCAACGTGAAAAACAGACAGATATTCCAAAAAAAGTATTTTTGTGTTCAGAATCGTTAATTTAACAGAACCATGGTTTATTTAAATATTTTCAATCTACAGACGCAACTAATTTACAATTTTATAATAGTATAGATTTCTCTTTATCGCTTTCGATTCGTTGCTACGTAATTCACATATGAGATTGAGTACATTAGTTGAATTGCCGATAATACGAGGGCGATGCCAATCAGGTATGTCAAGGTTGAGCGTTTCCAACGGCAGATACGAACTACTCGCGACTATTTACTATGTGTTCTTGTAGTCAACACTAGCTGATACCCGCGGCTCCGCCCGCGTGGAGGTCGGTTATCGTTTTTTGGCTATATCTCCAGTTCTACTTAACCATTTACAAACAAACATACGGAAAATGTAAGACCTTTCTAATAAAGTGTTGCGTTCATCGCGAACAAAAAGAAAAAAGACAAAATAAAAAAAAATTGTACACAGAATAGTTAATTTAACATACCCCAAGTTTTTTTTTTCAAATATCTCCAATGTACAGACACAACTAATTTACAATTTTATAATAGTAAAGATAGACGTACGTACGTGTTATCACGTTTCTTGCCTAATACGGTAGGCAGAAACAACATGTTTCCACTTGCTCCCATCCCGGCATACACCTTTCGCTTCTTATACTTTCATAATTGTATTCATACATACACGCCGGTTACGGGTACTTTCGACCTGGCCTTTCCTTTAAACGTCCTCGATCTGATTGGCATAATTACGCCTATTACCTTTATAGTACCTTTACCCGGTTGCCTATTCATCCACGCCTGTTTCTCTTGGCATATTTCTTCCATAATAATACAGTCTTTCGCTGCTTCTATTTTCATAATTGTTTATTTTTCATACATGCACGCGTGTTACGAGTAGTCTTGACCAGGACTTTCCTTCAAACTTCGTCGATCTGATCGGTATAAGTATGCCTAGGTCGAGCTTTACCGGGTTGCCTATTCACCCCCGCCTCATAAATCTGTTTCTTCAATCTTCTTGGCATATTTCTACGGAAATAATACAGTTTTTCGCTGCTTTTATTTTCAGAATTGTTTTTTTTCATACATGCACGCGTGTTACGAGTAGTCTTGACCAGGACTTTCGTTAAAACTTCGTCGATCTGATCGGTATAAGTACGCCTAGGTCGACAGTTACCGGGTCGCCTTTCACCCACGCCTCATAAATATGTTTCTTCAATCTTCTTGGCATATTTCTTCTATAATAATAAAGTCTTTCGCTGCTTCTATTTTCATAATTGTTTTCGTAATGCACGCCAGTTACGAGTAGTCTTGACCAGGCCTCTTCTGAAAACGTCCTCGATCTTATAGGCATAAGTACGCCAAGGTCGACCTTTACCGGGTCGCCTATTCACCCACGCCTCATAAATATGTTTCTTCAATCTTCTTGGTATACTTCTACTATAATAATACAGTCTTTCACGGCTTCTATTTTCATAATTGTTTTCATACATGCATGCCGGTTACTTCTGAAAACGTCCTCGATCTGATTGGCATAGGTGCGTACGCCAAGGTCAGGTTCACCCACGCCTGTTTCTTCAATCTTTTTGGCATATTTCTCCTATAATACTACAGTCTTTCGCTGCTTCTATTTCATAATTGTGTTCATACATGACGCCGGTTACGAGTAGTCCTGACCAGGACTTTTCTGAAAACGTCCTCGATCTGATTGGCATAAGTACGCCTAGGTCGACCTTTATCGGGTCGCTGATTCACCCCCGCCTCATAAATCTATTTCGTCAATCTTCTTTCGTCCTTATAATCTAGTATCGTTATTACAAACATTTATTAATCTCACTAATTATCCCTCTAATATTATAAATGTGATAGTTTGGATGGATGGACGTATGGATGTTTGTTACTATTTCACGCAAAAACGGCTGAACGGATCTAGCTGAAAATTGGTACAGGAATAGATTAGAGTCTGGAATAACATAACATAATTCCTCGTGGGTGAAGCCGCGGGCAAAAGGCTAGTCTTAATACAAATACGTGATGCGAAAACTTTAGATACCTTTTTAGAAACATTACGCGGCCGTAGGAGTGTGAGATTTGACATCGGTAAAGCTTATACGGAGTATGGAGGAGAAGTAAAATAATCTACACATTAATGGATGTAATTAAAAAAAAGCAGCCAAGTGCGAGTCGGACTCGCCCAGGAAGGGTTCCGTAGCAGCAAGTAACATAATAACGCTTTTTTTTGAAATTTTATATTTGAGTTGATTGAATGAAAGGTAAATTGCATTTTACGATTTATGACGTATTAAAAAAAAACGACTTACTAGATCTCGTTCAAACCAATTTTCGGTGGAAGTTTACATGGTAATGTACATTATATATATTTTTTTAGTTTTATCATTCTCTTATTTTAGAAGTTACAGGGGGGGAGGGGGGCACACATTTTACCACTTCGAAAGTGTCTCGCGCAAACTATTCAGTTTAGAGAAAAATTATATTAGAAACCTCAATATCATTCTTGAAGACCTATCCATAGATACCACACACGTATGGGTTTGATGAAAAAAAAAAATTAGAATTTCAGTTCTAAGTATGGGGACCCCCAAAATTTATTGCTTTTTTCTGTTTTTGTGTGAAAATCGTAATGCGGTTCACAGAATACATCTACTTACCAAGTTTCAACAGCATAGTTCTTATAGTTTCGGAAAAAAGTGGCTGTGACATACGGACGGACAGACAGACAGACATGCCAAATCTATAAGGGTTCCGTTTTTTACCATTTGGCAACGGAACCCTAAAAATATCAATTCTAGAAAAAAAAAATTGTAGAACGTAGCAAACGTTCTACAATTTTTTTTAAAATTTAAATTTGATATCAAAAATTAAAATGTGCCATCAACAATTTGGTTCGTATTAAAATCATTTTTTAGGGATTTTCTTTAGAAAAGCCCTATTGCTATCGAGTTGTCGTCGACGTCATCGTCGACGTCGTCGTTGCCAATTTTCTGTCACGGTTTTGGGTATGAAGGAGATGAGCTATCGAGTTGCTGTATTCGGTAATAGATTCGTGCTGGGGTGAACCATTGCAAGATAAAGAAAAAATCGCAAAAAAAAAAACGCAAAATCGAAAATCCCTTGTATTCGGCTGAGCTCGTCTCAGGAATTCAACTTGTTTAGAATTCATATTAACATTTGTTTTAATTATGTACATGTATAAATTTAAAATATCCCTAGACAGTGTTGATAAAGACGTGTTAGTGATGATCGGGATAAACTCAAGAGCGAGTGGACCGATTTTCATGATCTCTGATTTTTTAGATATGTTTCCGCCTATACTGTGGCATGTTTTTATTTTGCGTAAATTGCCACGGTTGTCGCCGCCGGCCATCGGGGTTACTGGTACAGGTTATGTCGGACTCGAATCGACCAAAACCTCACGCTGTCTCGGGTCTTTAATGCCGGGGTGCAAGAAGGTAGTCAGAAAATAAATTCAGCTGATAAGGTAACCATTTGATTCTGAAGCAGGATGAATTTTGCCGGGTCAGCTAGTTTTATATAGCTAAAATACAAAACTAAAAAAACAGCATTATGGGTGAATTTCGTCCATTCCACCGGTCACTAGTATAATAAAACTAGCTTTTGGTTCCACCAGCGCGGAATATAGATCACGCTTCCGCGACACACAGGAATCTATTCCTAGGACAAGAAGTATTAACTGCTGCACCCAGTAACAGGACAAAAATAGAACAAATATGGCTAAAACTATGCGTAGTTTCAGCCAAATCCAATCAGCCGCTTTTGCGTGATTTAATTATAAATGAACAAACTCACTTTCGCATTTATAATATTACATACATACATATACTCACGCCTTTTTCCCTCCGGGGTAGGCAGAGACAACAGCCCGCCATCTGCTTCTGTCCTTACATACTTCACTTAGCTTCCTTCACTGTCCTTAAACCTTTCATGCAAGCCCGCCGGTTTTGAGTGCTTTTGACCTGCCCTTTTTTCAATACCTCATTAATTTGGTCAGTGTATGTTCTGCGAGGTCGATCCCGGCTTGCCGGCCCACTTACATCTGCCTTATACCAAATAATCTATCTGACTATACTATTCTAAAATTGTGAATTAGTTGTGTATTTACATTGGAAATATTAAAAAAAAACTTGGGTTATGTTAAATGAACGATTCTGAACCTTAAAATATTGTTTTTTTTTAAATTCTGGTGTGTTTGTACGTGATGGATGAAAAACTACTGAACGGATTTTAATGTGTTTTTTTCTATTAGAAAGGTTTTGGTCAGACTTCAAATCAGCCGTATGTTGGATTATAATTGGTTATCTAGAACTGGATTTATGAACGAAAACCGATGCGCGAGCGAAGCCGTGGGCATCAGTTAGTTTCCTATAGATCTAGATTCGAAAAGAGACCATCCAGGATGAGATCTATAGCTCATACCTACTATTTGCTTCAAAACTTAAACATTGATACGGCTGAAACTACGCATAGTTTTAGCCATATTTGTTCTATTTTTGTCCTGTTACTGGGTGCAGCAGTTAATACTTTTTGTCCTAGGAATAGATTCCTGTGAGTCACGGAAGCGTGATCTATATTCCGCGCTGGCGGAACCAAAAGCTAGTTTTATTATACTAGTGACCGGTGGGATGGACGAAATTCGCCCATAATGCTGTTTATTTTAGTTTTGTATTTTGTCTATTTAAAAATATTTGTACGAAACGGTAATCAAACCTGCGATGTAGCAGTCAAACGCTACTGTCACGCCACATAGTTGTTTGCTACAAATAATAACTATTCAATCCACTTATGCAAAGAAAGTTGTACAATATGTCGTCGCTGTTCTGTTGTGTTGTGGGAAATGATAAATTGCTCCATTCACAACAGTTAACTCACTTGTTTACATGGTGTCAATAATAACATACTACGCATACGTTCCTTCTACGAAGTCATAGTATTTGGTAAGCGAAATACATTTTTATACCACTAGATTATTATGTGACCCCACCATAACCTTTGGGGTCAATCCCACTTCACCTACTAGCCAGTAGACTTGCTGATTGAAGGACTCATGCGCAGGCTTTCTTATCGGGGTCGTGACGTCAGATGGTAGTAGCGGACCCCGGGTTCCAAGGTGAGAATCTCGGATGTAACGCTAATATGATGATGATAATGAATAGACAAGATTAGGTATACAACGATTATCAGGCGCGAATATAGTATGTTTTTGAGTAAAATATTAACAAATTATTATATTGATCGTTTTCTTCAAGGGGGGGGGGGGGGGTAAACAGGTTTGTCCAGATGACGAATGAATAAAGAACAGAGAAATGAACTTTTTTTTGAGTTGAGCGAAGCGAAGCTCTTATACGTGGCTAAGCCGTTTGGTCGAGACTGTACTCCTCCGGAACCACAATACCGATCTTGATCAAATTTGCCATGGTGATAGTGTAGACACCGCTGAGTGTTTTTTCAACTGTTCAAATACAATGTACCATTGAGGAATAATCATCGAAAAACGATTTCACGCGCGCGCGGCATTAGCTATGCGCGCGACCGTAGTAAGATGCCTTATTTTTCAAGTAAGGTCCTGCTCGCTCAGCTCAATTTATTTCCGTCGCACCCTGCACTGAATTCCTAGTCTAAATCATATTATTTACATAACCATCTTACAATTTTTAAATAATTAATTTAAAAAAAAAAAAAAAAAAAAAAAAAAAAAAAAAAGAAGTATAAGTATTGAAGTATGCCTACCCCGGAGGGAGTAAGTCGTGACTATGTATGTTTGAATAATAACATTATACTGCACTGCGCAGTTAGCATTCCAAACGTCATACGCCTACGTATCTCGTATCAGAATCTCGTAAGTGCAAAATGTAGCTACTTTTCCTGATAGCGCAACTTTTGTTCACTCGATACCGATCGAGTGATGTTTAATTTTGCTTACAAATGTGCGAGAAAGCAAAATGTCACGTACATATTATTTTGACGACCTCTGTGGTGTAGCGGTAGAGCATTCGACTGCTAAGGCAGAGGTCGCGGGTTCGATTCCCGCTCATTGTAAATATATATATTATATACGTCTTAAGGCGACGCTGGAGCCATCTACCGTAATTCTTGCGAACTACGGCAACAATGAATAACTTTACAGTAATTTTTAAACATTGTTTTTGATAATTCGTAATTAATTCAATTAAATTTTTAAGCATTTTGTATGATCGGAAAAGAGAACATCTAGGACGGGACTTGAACCGGCGACCAGTCCCTTACAGGGAGAACGCTCTGACCAGCTGAGCCACTTGACATGTCCGAGATATTCGAAATTCTCCGATATACGTCTTAAGGCGACGCTGGAGCTATCATCTACCGTAATTCTTGCGAACTACGGATGATACGGATGATAATCTAAGTATGTTTATCCACTTTATAGAACCCATATGACAAGCTCTGCTTAGTTTGAGTCGAGATGGCGCTGTGTCATATGTCCTAGAATATTTATTTATTTATTATTATCAAAAAAGCAAACGCAACCTGGTAAGGCTACTATAGTATTGCGACCCCTAAAGACAAAGCTTGCAACCCTAGTGACAATTTACGACTTGCCACCTGAGGTGTTTTCAGTAATATGATTATTATGTAATCTGTGGTAATATATAAATTCGACGAGGTTTGGACGAGAATTTTTCTGTCGGAGTTGGAGGGTCGAAAAGTCGAGATAAACTTATTTATGGATACCAGAAAGAGTGGCACCCGGCTCCAGATTACGAGCGTAGGATACTGATGATGATGAGGAATGTTTGCCATTCCTCATCAGAGAATGAATAGTAACTATTTTTTTAACGTGTGCAAACCCCCTCGGGCTTCACCCCATCGGTGCCAACGATGGGATGGGCGTGTCAGAATCGGACCGACCAAAACCACACGGTATCCTTCCCAAGCGTCCATTGCCGGGCACCCCGGATAAGCCCTCAAAAGGATAACCCCAGGGTTACCGGCGGACTTTGACCGCCACTGCGGCTTCGCCTGGTGGACAGGTTTATTCAGGGACAACAAACAGTTACAATATATATGTAGTACAAAATTGTTAAAGTAGACTCGATGGTCTAAAGGCAATATTGAGATGGCCTCTGTGGCGTAGTGGTAGTGCATTCGACTGCTACGTAAGGTGGTGCAGGTTCGATTCCCGCTCAGTGCAAATATTTGTATGCATGAATAGGCATTGGTCTGGGTGTTTCTATGTATAATATGTATGTATTTAGAAACAAAAGTATATAAGTATGTTTATCAGCATTTTGGAAACCATAACACAAGCTAGTTAAACTATGCTTACTTTAGGTCTAGAAAGCGCTGTGTAGATAGTCGTAGAATATTTATAATATTTATTTAATATTGCAACCCACTACGTTATCCGCAGATTAACACACATATTATAACAGAGGGTGCCACTAGAAGTAGGGAAGTAGATACATTATAAAATAATAATAACAACAATAAAAAGCAAATTAATTTGCAAAAAAAAACTGAAACAAAAACAAAATAAAATACATATGAGGAGAAATACATCCATCACAATGAAGTAACCATTGAAAAACCGCCACGTCACACGGGTCCTTCCTTCCTCCAATTTGTTTACATTTCAATACATCCGACTTGCGTCACAATTTAACCAATTACTGTCGTATATTACAAGTCTCAGCGACAAAGGTACATTGTCTTTTATCAGGTCTGTTGTGATATACATTGTCGTACACCCAGCTGATTGTTATTTGTTAGATAGCGGTGCTAACGGTGTGTCACATATCCTGTGTGGCCGTCGATAAGTTATCTTTCACCTGCGAAATTGGGGCTATTAGGTACTTTCCAGTTTTGCTAAGCCTAAAAGGATGTGAGACCTAATTTTGTAACGTTGTTACTGAAACGAAAAATTGGTTCGAACCTCGGCCATTAACCGACTCGCATCTAGCAATTTAGCTTAGTGTTATGGGTTAAAGAGAATAAAATATTTATAATTTCGATTACTAGTATATAAAAATATATTTTCCGCGTGGTTCCCTGTGAAGTATTTATTGGTATAACAGTAAGTATAACATTGGTAAAGAGTTTCGGCGAGATGACATCACCCTGCCTAACTCCCATCTGCAACGGAATAGCCTCTGTGCTCTGATCCTATACTCGGAAGAAATGAGGAGATCCGTAGACGAACTAGAGTTACCAACATAGCAGAGCGAGTCAGCAAGCTGAAGTGGCAGTGGGCGGGATACGCACAAAGCTCGGAGAACCGATGGCCGATGGGGCAGAAAGGTTCTTGTGTGGAGACTACGTGACGGCAAGCGTAGCGTAGGAAGGCCTCCCGCAAGGTGGACAGACGATATGGCAAAGAGCGCAGGGACTCGGTGGATGCAGGCCGCTACAGACCGGTCGAAATGGAAGTCAATGGGGGAGGCCTATGTTTAGCAGTGGACTTCCTACGGCTGATATGGTGATGATGATGAGTTACTATTCAAATTTTTTGAGGTCCCTTTTTTTATGTTTGTACAAGTCATATCCCATTTTACCTGACTGCGCCAGGAGGGTTTTATGTTTTTCCAGAGTATGTATGTATTTATATTTGATTGGCACGCTCTGCAGCCTGAACGGCTCGATGGGTTTTAGATTGAAAGGTGTCGTTAGATTTGTATTTACTGTGAGAGTGCTGCTGGGTATATCAAAATAGTAAAAAGAAGCACAATGGCGGGTTTAGGCGCAAAATGTATGTTGTTAAAAATATTTGCACTCAAACTTGTCGAGTAGGGTATCAAAATGAATAGCTTTAAAGGGTGATTTCATAAATATATAGATCATAACTAAAAGGTGTACATTAAATTATTATTAAAAAAATTAAGAAATCGCGACTGCTCTAAAAAGACCAAAACAAGTTCTATAGCAGGCGGGACCCATTTGCAACCGAAAGAAAATTAATGGTCCTGCCTGCTGTCAAACTTGTTTACGGTCTTTTTAGGGCTGTCGGGTTTTTTGATTTTTAATTATGGAATGTAATCAAGTCATTGCTGGTCTCTTCTTTCCTCTTCCATAGTCATCACTTGTTCTTTGTCATATGGTCTCACCACATGCGAAGTTTATCCTTTGAAGCCAACTTTGAAAGTACCACGGACATATTCGTTTCTGATTATTGATTTCCTATGATAGGTAAATACTAGAGGTGTTCCGTGAGTAGGTAGCCGTAGACAGTACTGTAGCAATAGTAAGGCGACTAAGGGATAGAGTTTTTTTTTTATATCCCACCCAGGTGGCAGACTAGCTCACGGCCCACCTGATGGGATGCGGTTACACCGGTAAGCGGTGTGCAACACTAAGGGCGTCACACTCGCGCTGCTGACCCTGTAAAAACCTTCTATTTGAAGAACCCCATATTGTAGTCGCTTGGGAAAACCACAGCAGGGAGATCATTCCATAGCCTGAGGGTGCGCGGAATAAAGCTCTCATATCTAACTGTACGCACTGTTTCCGGTTGCAACGTGTGAGGATGAATTCCCTGTCAGTGCTGAGTACCATCCGACAGTTAACAGCACAAGAAAAAGTCTCTGGTTGACAGCTGTACGCGACGAATACCCTTATCTTCCACATTTAGTACATTTTTTATTTTATTTTCACCGCCACATTCGCTTGATGAATTATTACTTACTGTGTTAGCACTTTGTTTTAAGCCATTCGTGAATATCTTAGCGAACCATTAAAGCAGACTTAATATCTGGCAAAAAGTTCAGAAAAACCTCCATCCACGAGCCATTATTTAGGTCCTGAGCATTTCGATAATCTTCTCTTTAAGATTCACATATCTTCGCTTTTTAATTATTGTAATAAATATTTGAAAACTATGACGTCATGTCGTAAGTCTTGCGTTATCATATCAACATAAAAGTCCAATGCATAAAGTTCGCGATACGAAGAGGTTTGCGTTTCAATGTATAAACAACAGCTTTATCTTTCGTTTAAATTTTCTCTGTGGGCCTCTACGTCACCACGTTCCCGCCAAGTGCTATACGGTATTTTGTTAAAATCCACAGAAAAAAGCGAGTATTAAACTCAAAAGTAGTTTTGTTCTTGATGCAGAAAAAACGAATGGATTTATTTGGAGTCGGTTCACTTTTTCTTTTTAATCCCCCTTCATACCGTCCCGCCGGCCAGCAGGGATGGTTATTTCGGATTGGAACCGATTAAAACCGCACTCCGGCTCGAGTCTTCAGACGCCGGGGTTCGTAAGGCATTTTCCTCGGGAAGTATTTTCTCTTCCATACATTTCTGTCAGCTAAACCAGACATGTCTGGTTTTGGGGCTCCACTGAGGTCTTCGGCGCCCAAGCCGACCTTACCTGCAAGCTGGTACTCCTGTTGATTGACGAATGAGGCTCTGGCAGAGACTTCCCTTTTGGAGTTGGAAGTACGACAACAGTCGTTCCAGCAAAAGCCAAGATGAGCCGAAACAAGATAAGGGTATAGGAAAGCGGACCGCGGGCTCCAAAGTTCAGGCTTTGGATACACCCGGGACTTACCCTAAGATGATGATATATCATAGTACATTACACACACAATTAACTAAATAAATGAATAAATAAATATTGGACAAAGTACACAACGCCATCTAGACACAAACTAAGCAGAGGTTCTGGGTTTAAGCATTGGGTTTAAACATACTTGAATATTGAATACTTTATTTTTGTAAAAAAAAAACTTGAGAGGTGTCAAGGGACACCCGGATGGAACGAAGTTCCTTACATACACACACACACATATATATATAGTATATATATATGCACTCTGTCTATTCTTTCGTACACGTCATAGATGCGCGGGACTTAATTTAAATGATAAATTTTGACTGATCATAAGCCGCTGACTTACGCGCTTTTGAAAAGTTCTTCAGAAACTGAAACTCCTCGTCGTACTCGTCAACTCCTATTCATTAGCGAATTCACAAATGATATCCATCACGTCGGGGTCACCACTTTTACGCCTCAAGGAAACACATTAAAAATATTAAATCAAATCGTAGTTTATTTTTACATAACAGAAAATATTGACAATGACACAAGAACTCCTCACAAGAACAATGCGCGGATCGGTGCGCAAAAGTTACAAAAGCCAAAAGTGTCGTTACAATCTTAATTTTTTCCGTCTAGCCCCCTTTCGTAACGCGCGATAAGGAACTTCGTTCAAATAAATACATACTAAACATAGAAACACCCAGACCAATGCAATCATACATATTTGCACTGAGCGGGAATCGAACCCGCGACCTCTGGCTTAGCAGTCGAACGCACTACGGCTACACCACAGAGGTCGTCAATTGTTAGTAGTGGTAGTTTTTTTTGCTGGTAACTCTCACGTAGTTTGCAGTAGGTATATTAAGGAACGCGTTGAGGCCTTACAGCGTTTGTATTAAATACCTACGCTTGCCGTAGAAAATGACGAATTATTGTATTTTGAAGTATATTGCGTTCTATATAATCGATTCGCGTGCGCATATTTACGCGTCAGTAATTCCCTCAAGTCTACTATAGTGTATTAAATAGCACTCTGTTGCGCGAGCGCATGTTTTATTGTGTGAACTGATTTCAAGTGTTTGTTCCACATTAGGAACGAATGTTTAGGGTAACAAACTCGGAATATACATACATACATATACTCGTGTCTTTTTCCCTTCGTAGTAGGCAGAGACAACAGTCCGCCATCTGCTTCTGTCCTTACATACTTCACGAGCTTCCTTCACTGTCATTAAACCTTTCATGCAAGCCCACCGGTTTCGACTGCTATTGACCTGCTCTTTTTTCATGTGTATGTTCTGCGAGGTCGACTCCGGC
Source organism: Cybosia mesomella (assembly GCA_946251805.1). Classification (NCBI taxonomy): domain Eukaryota; kingdom Metazoa; phylum Arthropoda; class Insecta; order Lepidoptera; family Erebidae; genus Cybosia; species Cybosia mesomella. Next base: position 3,623,177 of record OX276396.1, read on the forward strand.
TTGCCTGCCCACAAACATCGGCCTTATATACTTGGTGTGTCATTCGCTCAGTACTCAAGTGCCCAAACACCTTAGCATACCCTTTTCAATTCTTGTAACAAAGTTCTCTTTCAGGCTACACCATTCTCGTATATCTGTATCCCTCTTCCTATCAGCCAACCTTGCGGGAACCTCGGGATATAATATAAAATTATCATCCTTAGAGTGTTAGTCTCGGTAGTATCCAAAGTTTGCACTAGGTATGGGGGGTGTGTGTTGGGTAACCTCCTCGAGTGTCGCTCCGATTCCGATCCCGCTCCAGTCCGGGGGGAACGGAATCGGAGCGGCCGATACACCCTGGGCGGCGGTCAATGGCTTCCCCTTCATAGGGTTGGCATTGATCGTCGGCCAATACCCAACGTGGCGGGAACACATCGCTCTCCGTACTCCTCTGCTTTCAGAGGAGACAGGATGAGCGATGCTGTTAGTGGTGAGATGGCCCAGGGTCAGTCGGGGTGCGAGGGATATGCTCTATGGGTAACCTTACACCCCGGCGTCTGAAGACCCGAGACGGCGTGCGGTTTTAGTCGGTTCAAGCCCGACATAACCGCCCCCGCTGGCTGGCGGGGGGGTATCCGCACGAGAAAAAAAAAAAAAAAGGTATGGAAGTAAGAGTCCGTACTCCCATTCTGTATCTTCAATCTTTTTAGGTAGATTCCGATGAAATCGATCTACCTATTGGTTTCTTGACTACTGTCGAATTTAAAATAAAATATTCATAGGAGGTCTAATTATGACCCCCTGAGTCCGAAATGACCACTGGTCAAAAAGTTTATATATATAAATATGTATGTATATATGTATGTATGGTTCCACTTCCCAAAATTTGCGGCACTCTCACGGTCGCATTTTGGCCCCGATCGCATTCAAACTGCGGTCAAAAATTGCTTGGGTGTAAACTTAGTTTAAGTTCTTGGACGGGTGGAATCCGGCTTAAGGGGACGGTAGGGCCTCACTTTTTGTGAAATCAGTTTTTCCTCAAAATTTCACGTTCCATGAAAGATATACGAACCGTTCTAATTTTATCCCATAGTATACATGAATACCAACAACGTTTAATTATAAACCTATAACGTAACTTAACTTTAACTAAAAGTGGAGGGGGGAAAAACCAAAATTTTTCGGGAAAAAAATCATAGATTCTAACCGGTGAACATTCTTGCCGTCGGAAACATTTTTAATCGATAGGCCATTTTTAAGTCTAAAATAAATGTCTGAAAAGTGCGTGAAAGTGTGTGAAAAGCGTCGTCCTTCAATCAGGCTTAAGAATTCCTGTCGCCTTTAATTCAAACGCATTTCTGTTTGTTGAAATACTATACATTGATTCTTGTAGTAATATAACATAACTTCACGCCTGTATCCCCGAAGGGGTAGGCAGAGGTGTATTACACACCCACGATTCACCAGTTTTGTTAAGGTCCCAATGTAATAGGGGGCGAGCCTATTGCCATCTACCGGGAACATTACTAAGAAAGCGATAATTAACATTTTAATACACACATAACTACGAAAAGTCAGAGGTGTGTGCCCCGGGCGACTGGGGATCGAACTCGAGACCTCGTCCGCTGCTTTTTGATTCTTGTAGTGGCGGGAAACAAAACTCTCGTATTTGCTCACATGTAACTCTAATACAAACTCAAGTTATGTAACTTGATTGAATCTTACTACAAATTACTATAATTCAGTCAGCCAATATCAAGATAAATCGAATCGTAATTTGTATGCAGCTCCCAGGGAAATGTTAAGTTTCTTAATGTTATTGTGTAATATAATACTTTATTTACTTCATCAGTCATCTCAGCGTTGTGTCCCGGTCAGTGGCGAGGGGTTCATATATGCCGATTCCTTACGGCTTCCCTTATGCTCCTGTTATTTTAAGATCAGTATTTTCAGATGTCATATAATTTTATGTACTTAGTCTGTGGCCACTTTGCACTAATAAAAGTTTCTTTATTTCTTCTTGCTTTCTTTCTGTCAACTGGCTTTTTTAAAAGACACCATTATCATGAAATGTAAGAATTTGTCCTATACATCAATGTTTAAATTACGTGTAGGTATAGTAAAACTTTTTTTTTTATACCACTAAGGTGGCAGACAAGCACACAGCCCACCTGGTGGGAAGCGGTTACCGCGGCCTATGGACGTGTGCAACACCAGTGGCGTCATACTCGCGCTGCCGACCCTGTAAAGGAAAGGGGATGGGAAAGGAGTTTGGGAGGGAATGGGAAAGGAGTTTGGGAGGGGATGGGAAAGGAGCTTGTAAAATTCGGAACATTAATCGTTGATTTCCTTTTCACCGGCTTCCCTTTTGAAGATTTTCACCCTTCACCACTGGTCCCATTTGATACAAAATTGCAAAATACATCATTTTGTTATATCTCAAACGGTTTAGGCAGCGTTTTCGTTAAAAGCTCCCAGACGGCTTATTTTTTTCCGATACCTACCTTCAACAAAAAAAATATAATGTTTTTTTAGCCAATGTATACAAAAACTTGAAAGACTATATACTTAAACCTTGCACTCTATCCGTTGGTGAAAACAGCATGAAAATAGGTGCAGTAGTTTTTGAGTTTCTAGCGAACAGACAGACAGACGCGGCGGAGAACTTTGTTTTATAATATGTGTGTGATAGTGAAATCTTAAAATCAAAAATATATTTTTATATGATTTCATTAGATTTTCACGCGTCCCCTCTAACCTGTTAACAGTGATTCCAGTTCGAAAACATTAAATTAAAATTAAATAGTTGTCTGCAATTAGCATGCGGTGAGGCAACCACTTGTCTAAACAACTAACAATAAATAACGAACAAATAACTTTATATAACAGCTACAATAACGCTTCAAACAGATTTCTGTTAAATGAATATAATACATGTCTATTGCCGCACCATAAAGACAGAATTCTATGCCAATACACATGTTTTTACTCCAAGGTGTGAACAAGATATAGAAAAGGATCTAGCCTTGCGCTAGATACAGAAATAATATATTTGTAATACGTGTGATTTCAAAAGTTACATATTTAAATTCTAAATCTAATAAAAAAAAAATCAAGCTATGACTGATTCTGATGATTAAATAACCTCACGAAATCGTAGCTTAGGTAGATTAGGTATATTTCGACAGATCATACAGAATACCAAAGATATTTTTACATTTTTTTTTCTGATCGTAAGAAAAGGGTGATTTCATCACCTGTTTTAGAGTTCCGTACCCAAAGGGTAAAACGGGACAATATTACTAAGATTCCGCTGTCCGTTTATCAGTTCGTCTGTCACCAGGCTGTATCTCATGAACCGCGATAGTTAGTCAGTTGGAATTTTCAGAGATAATGTATTTCTGTTGCCGTTATAACGACAAATACTAAAAAACAGAATAAAATAATTTAAAAAATGCAAATAGGACAAAAAACGTGGCGAGTCCAGTTTAAAGTAATTAAATATACTAAGATTGATAGAGTACTATTAAAATACCAATTAAAATTGTACAAAATATAATGTAAGATGTCAGAAATAAAATGTTAAATGTCAGATTAAAATTGTTAGACGTCTAATCTGACGTCTAACATTATAATTTTTTTTTTTTTATTATATTATTTAACTAACTAGTATTCCAACTAATGAAATTCAAATTTATATTATAATGTGAAAATTTGTGAAGATGTTTGGATGTTGAATAGATAAAGAACGGTTGAATAGATCTGCCTGATTTTCAGGCAGACCCGTTCAACCATTCGAGTGTGAGAGTCTGGAACATAACACGTAGACTCGGAATAGGTTCCCATGAGTTGTGGGAACAGTACCCTTTTTTTTTCGTGCGGAAATCCCTTCGTATACCGGGCGTTATGTCGGGCTTGAACTGACTAAAACCGCACGCCGTCTCGGATCTACAGACGCCGGGGTGTAAGGTTGCCCATAGAACATATCCCTCGCACCCCGACTGACCCTGGGCCATCTCCGGTTTCGAGATGACCCCCTCTTGTTTGGGAACCATAAGAGGATAGGAGAGTATATAACTCCAACTCCGCATTATTTTGAAGTACCTATCTACAGCCTCTAACTCTGAAGGGATTTGACAATCTAAGCAGTTTTAAAGAAAACTTTCGATATTACAACTTAAGTCTTTGATAGCTTCATACATAACATATTTAATGTAGAGCAGTAAGTCAGCACGTTTCATCTGCACAATCGCGGACTAATGAACTCACGATTATTCCTAGAAAACGATATAACCTAAATACTCCGTGTTCTGATATTTTCCGTTCGAAATTTGCTTTAATAAAATAGTCCCAGTGAATAATTGAGGCATATTGAAGACAATACTCGGCTAGTCTGGCTAGATCAGCTAGACTAGATTCAGATTGATAGACTGTTCTCAGTATCGCAGAGTGCAAATAGAGATAACTTTTTAGAGTTGGTAGTTAATATCGCAGCTATAGTTTTAATAAGTCTATACCTCACATCACCAGCAGAAGCAGGCCGGGGCGACAAGCGCCCCACCTTTCTGGGGCAAGATGGGGACACCGTGGTTCCCAAGCCGAGGGGGCTATCTTGAAACCGGTGATGGCGAAGTAACCAACATAACTTGATTCTAAGGCGGAATGAAGTTTGCTTACTATTAACTATACTTATTTAACATAGACTAGTTGTTTGACGTGATGTTAGGTAGTATAAAAACTGGGCTATCAATTGCAAAAACAATTTTATCTACACTCAAATCGAAAAATTCGAATTACGAATTCAAAGACGATTCTAACGCACTTTATAAACGCATAAACATAAAATTAAAAATAAAACTTATTATAGTACCGCCAACTGTATCATAAAAATCATTATAGCACCGCTATCTTTTTTTATTCATTAAACTAGTCTAAGGTTTTAGGCTGAATATGAAAAAAAAGGCGAACGCATGCGCAGTTCGAACTGTGAAAAAAATGGCGCACGCTTAATTACTTCCTTGTAACCTACCTACTTTGTTTAACAGACTCTCGTGTTTTAATACCCCTTCTTATATGACAGTTGCATAAACTACTATTTCAAATCGCAGGGTAGTTTCAAAAATTAGTGCATTCAAACAAACAAACTCTTCAGCTATATCATTAGTATATAGAATAGATATACAAGCAGTCATAGTCAACTGTCAGTCAGTCATACGCCGCATCTTACTGCGAGCAGGTAATGCGCGCAAAAGAGGCGGCGGAGAGGGTTTATACAACTTGGCACAGTTTTCACAACAAGTCATGCTTATAATAACCGAAATTAAAATTAAATGTCAGGTACAAAAATCAATTAAAACTGCCGTGTGCTGTCAGTGGGTTCAACATCCTTGCACCATTGCGCCGTCGGGCAATCAATCCTATTTTAGACATTGATGTTTATATTACTTTTAGAATATTACAGCGTTATATAGGTACTTTTTATGCAATGCTTAGTACCTTTTTTATTTTCGTGCGGAACTCCCTTCGTATACCACCCCGCCGGCCAGCGGGGGCGGTTATGTCGGGCTTGAACCGACTAAAACAACACGCCGTCTCGGGTCTTCAGACGCCGGGGTGTAAGGTTCCCCCTAGAGCATATCCCTCGCACTCCGACTGACCCTGGGCCATCTCCGTTTTCTAGATGGCCCCCTCGGGTTTGGGAAGTACGGTGTCCCTGTCTTGCCCCGGTTTGGGGGAGGGGCGCTAGTCGCCCCGTCGTCCCGGCCTACTTCTGCTGGCGTGACAGGCGGCCTCACCTGCCACCCCCAGGCCTGCGCTCATGGAGGACGGAGGTCGCTGAACAATGCTCAGTACCTTCTTTATACTTAGCGCTAGTTTTTGCATCCCAGTATAACATTTTTTTATAACACAAGACTTCACCCCGTCTAATTGTAGCTGTAAGAGAAGTCCAAAAAATGAAGTCCACCATTATCGATGTCAATGTTTATTACTCAATCACGCTCAAACTGCTGTAAGGATCTGGCTCGAATTTGCTACAAGGATATATTTTAGCCTGGTATTAAACATAGGCTGCTTTTTATCCCTGGAATAGTTGCCCATGGGTTAGCGGGAACGAGGTCAGAATTCCACGCGTTCGGAGCCGCAGGCAGCTGGTGTTAAATGCAATATAAAAAAAAGATTGTTTTACTGGTGGTAGAAATTTGATGACACAAATTTGTCACAAAATTCGGCCGGGTGGGTACCACCGTGCACGATTGCGAAAAACCATCCATAGTAATCCAATTTCGATTTGATAGCGTTCAGGGGTCAGCAAGTGCATAGCCGGGCAGGGGGATTGTGGTCACAGCACTAGTGGGACCGGTGGGTGTCACGCGGTGCTGCGACGACAATCCTCTTCTGATGAGGCCGTCAAGCTGAGTGCCACCATTGTTAACATGGAACGTGTATGTAATGGTGACCCTCTTTCCTGAGACTTTACCTTTAGCTTACCATCAGGCGAGGTGAAGTCAAATTGACGTGTCCTAAATAAAAAAAAAAAAAAAACTATACATTGTTTCCTTTACTTCGTAAGAATTTTGGTAGATGGGTTCTGCATCGCCCCAAGACGTATGTATAGGAGTATTTCAAGAATCCATGATGTGTCCGGGTAACTCAGTTGGTCACAGTATTCCCCTTAGAACTGGACTGTTCGCAGGTTCAAATCCCGTCCCGCCTCTTCCGATTTATATTTAACAATATCGAGGGATATGCTCTATGGGCAACCTTACACGCGTCTGCTAATCCGCATCCGGTATCCGAAAAGATTTCCGCACGAAAAAAAAAGGTACTTGTTTGTGGTGACCGTCATTTTCAAAATTTTCCCTTTAGCCTACCATCGGGCGAAGTGTTGCCATATTGTTATCGCGGGTATGATAATGATGATCTAATCGATACTACTATCATTATTTACGATTCCCAGGGTGTTCATTGAAGTGAGATCATCCGCTTATTATATTGTAATATTAAGACAATGTCACATTGTTGAAACTTTTTTACAAGCTGACATAAAATATTTAGATGATACCGGAGTTTTCGAAGGTTTGCTTGTATAATCTACTATGGTTATACCGAGTGTAAACGTTAAATGTGTCTACACTATTATTTCGTCATTTTTAAAGATATTGCAAATCTTTGAACTGATGTGAGATCTGCATCGCTCGATCTATAAGATGCCTTAATAAAAAAAAAGTTAAAAAAAACATGTGCTCACAAATAAAATTAAGTGTTCAAGTTTTGTACTTTTACGGCTCCCATACATTTACTCTGGCAAGAATGTAAATTGGGAACATGTGACGATAACTTTTTTTTTTCCCACATTTTTTTATTATTTTTGTTAAGTCACTTTATAGATTAAGCAATGCAGATTCCATATCAGTTAAAAGTTTAAGTTGAGCAGTAAAATATGAAATCTCGAAACTACAGAGTGACCTACGTGTAAAAGATAGTTGATTAGAAACTCAGCTGTTGATAATAAATATCATCACGCTATTATACTCATATGAAGAAACCGGTTTTTTTTTATACCACTCAGGTGGCAGACAAGCTCACGGCCCACCTGATGGGAAGCGGTCACCGTGGCCTATGGACGTGTGCAACACCAGGGGCGTCACACTCGCGCTGTCGACCCTAAAAAAAAAGAAATTGCAAAGCAGGAATAGTCTTTAGTCTTCCGGGAAGACCAAAGGCTACTCCCGCCTCTCCCTTCTTTTTTAGTTTTTGTGCTGTCAGAAGCAAGACTCTTCCCTCTGACAGCACAAAAACTCTCAGTGAACTCTGGCTACCCTACTCACCGCCGGGAACACAACACGAGGTTATTATGGCCGCGGTATTCTGTAGGGCGGAGGTACTTCCCCAGTCGGACTGCTCAGTTGGACGGGAATACCGTCATGTCCTACCTTTCTTGAATTGTTAGAATTTATTTCGATATTATCTGATAAATGATTGAAAATATAACGATGAAATAGGTAACCTAATACACGTTGGGTTCCAAACTGCAGAAGTAAACATGGCTTGATCCATTCCGAATTTAATGCGGACAAAGTCGCGGGCAACAGCTAGTTAGAAATGAGAGCTATATTAAGTGCATTAAATGTGCCGTTCTAGAACTCAGTATTCATGATAAATAAAATAGCAGTACACAAAGTGAGTGTACCAAGGCTGACCAGAGTTACCTATCGCATGATCGAATGTTTAACTGCAAACTAATACAAACTTTATTTATTGCGTGTAAAGGTTTAAAATTGATTCTGTATACGTTAGGTTTTTGTTACGCACGTTAGTTAGTATCCACATTTCTTTCCTTGTACAGTTGTACGTTTGATTTATTGCTCAGGTTTAGTTTTTTTTTTCTGTCTAAGATTATGGATTTGGATAAGTAGTGTAAAAGTATACATTTTGTTATACATGGTGTTTTAATTGCTTTTAATTTATTCTGTGTGAATGTATTTAGAGTGGTCTATATACGGCAACTAGGCATCTGCCCCACGGGATGCGAGGGATATACCTTATGGGGCCACCTTACACCCCGGCGTCTGAAGACTCTAGATGGCGTGCGGTTTTAGTCGGTTCAAGCTCGACATAACCATTCCGAGGTATCCGAGGGGATTTCCGCACGAAAAAAAAGTAATCTACCCTAGCGTGTAATACAAGAGATTTCTGCGGCTTTAGGTGACTGTAGCTCACGGTAATGGCTTTCCTACCATCTACAAAAAGGATAATCTATATATAAAACAAATTTGTGTTAGTGATGACCGTGAAAAACTCAAGAACGGGTGGACCGATTTTCATGATCTTTGTTTTGTTAGATTTGTCTCCGCCTATACTGTGCCATTTTGTGGTTTTACCCAGCCGGCCAGTGGGAGTGGTCATGTCGGATTCGAACCGAATAAAACCGCACGCCATCTCGGGGCTTCAGACGCTGGGGTGTAAGATGGCCCTTAATGTCCCCGTCTTGTCCCCGGAAAGAGGGAAAGCGAGCAGCGCGCCGCAGCCGCCCCAGCCTGCCCGGGGGATATCCGTGGGGATATCAGCACGAAAAAAAAACATCAGTGCTGTACAATCAGTTACCCCATTGATTGTTCAAAAAGAGTCCTTCGGTGTATCAATTAACGGTGTGAATCGCCCAATACAAAATGCTTATTGGACGATTCATTACATGGTTCGAGATACTGAACGCAAAAAGTGCTTTTGAGCTATTCGAACCGTGGTATGAATAACTCGTGGTATGAAACGACTAAGCACCTGTTGCAACAATAATTACTATTTGTTTGGAAAGTGTTTGTATGATGGCAAGTTATTGTGTCGAGTGAGAACAAATCGAATTAATGAATGTAATCGTACAGTCAACAACAAAAGTCGGTTAACACTTAAATATCTCCAAACCTTTTTTTTATGTAGGAATACATGAACCAATAGTGGACTTTTTGTACGCCACCTGTTACATTCTTATGTGGTAATTAACTATTATTTACCTTTTTTTTTTTTCGTGCGGAAATCCCTTCGGATACCCCCCGCCGGCCAGCGGGGGCGGTTATGTCGGGCTTGAACCGACTAAAACCGCACACCGTCTCGGGTCTACAACTTTAAAAACCTTTTTTTTTTCGTGCGGAAATCCCTTCGGATACCCCCCCGCCGGCCAGCGGGGGTGGTTATGTCGGGCTTACGACTAAAACCGCACGCCGTCTCGGGTCTACAACTTTAAATACCTATAAGTTATTAAGTTATATCTTTAAATACATTCTATTTATAAAAAAAAAAACAAATATATTTAAAAATATAAAAAATAGTGGCCCAACGGTATCGGGTACAGGGACCAAGCTACCGGTGGTTGAGAGGAATTTCCTCACAATAACTATTATTATTATTATTCTTATGTTTAAGTGGATTTCCGCACGAAAAAAAAAAAAAAAAAAAAAAAAGGTACTTTTATAATACACAGAGGAAAAAATTAATATTATACATGTTTTATTTAATATTCAATTAAAGGGTCAAGAGATCAATAGATTAGAATTAAATTATTAGTTCTGTTATAATATATTTATGGTTAGAATAAAATTGACGAGCTCTGTGGCGTAGCGGTAGTGCGTTCGACTGCTAAGCCAGAGGTCGCTGGTTCTGATTCCCGCTCAGTGTAAATATGCATATTTACATTGGTCTGGTTGTTTCTATGTATAATATGTAATGTTTATCCGCATTCTAGAACCCATATGGCAAGCTCTGCTTAGTTTGGGTCTAGTTGGCGTTGTGTACTTTGTCCTAAAATATTTATTTATTTATTAATTTGTTGAGCGACTTCTGTCGTTGACTATACGTGCCACAGATCCAACCAAACCAGAATGTCGTCTGCCTAGCACGCGAACTGGTTTAGCTTATGAATACAGCATTTTACGTAACGGTCGCTAGCCACGATGTATTCACTTGAGCACATTATATGCGTATTCTGCTGTCGTAAAGTAAAAATAAATTAATAAAAAATAAAATAACCCGACTGATAATAACCCTGGTGATAACCCCAGGGTTCCCGGCTGTAACCCTGGGGTTATGCTTTCGAGGGCAATAGACGCTTGGATAGGACACCGCTTTCCGACATAACCACCTCATCGCTGGCACCGGTGGGGTAAAGCCCTTGGGGGTTACCACAGGTAAAAAAACCCGACGGCTGCTAATTTGACCGAAACAATGTTTAACCCATTAAGTCTTTTCGGTTTATAATTTGCAAATGGGTACCGCCTGCTATTAAACTTGTTTCGGTCTTTTTAGCAGCAGTCGGGTTATTTTATTTTTTTATTATTTATTTTTGCGGCTTTTTAGTTTTAAGCATACAAGAGAAACGAATCTCGAAGCTCACAACACAAACTAAAACTGGACTTAGTACACAGCTTTCGCTTGTTGTAAGCTCCGTAAACGCTTTAATTTTAATTAAAATATAGTCATGGTACACCATTTTGAAATCCTCATGATAAGCCCTTCTTTATGATAAGCCTTTTCTTCTTAGCACGGTAGTATTCTGTTTCGAATATTTTGTTCTAATATTTAGGTCAAAAACAGACTGACTTTATAGCGCTTGAGGGGTTCGGCCGGGTCGGCGAAAATATTATTCATCATCATTCTGGCGTTGCATCTGATGCTTTATCTCGGAGCCCGGGGTTCCTCCTCATATTGATATGGCTTATTATGGCTTATATGACTTTTATGGGACTGCTGCAATTGTATGTACCTGTCAGTAGCCACGATGTATTCACATGGGCACATAATGCGTACCTTTTTTTTTTGGCCTAGTGGTATGGGTAATGGACTGCTGAGACGAGGTCTCGGGTTCGATCCCAGGTTTTACCATGGCACACACCAATGACTTTTCGATACTTTTCGAAGTTATGTGTGTATTTATCGCAGGTTTATAAGTGCCCGGTTAATGGCAATAGGCTCGCCACCTATTACATTGGGACCTAAACATAAACTGGCGAAATGTGGGTGCTAGCACCTCTGCCTACCCCTTCGGGGATATAGGCGTGAGTTTATGTTATGTTATGTTTTTTTTTTGGAGGTTGATTTTGTGCAGATTTGGTTTTGGTGTGAACAGCCTACTGTTGTTAACAATTGGGTATTTACCTATAATTAAAAGAATATTTATCACTGAGCGTCAGGATCAGTGACAATACCTTATGTGCCACATTCCATGCCGGCGTCTGAAGACCTGAGACGAGTTTTAGTCGGTTCGAATCTGGCATAACGACCCCGCTGTATAGGTATACGGGGGGATGGGGTGTGTGTTGGGTAACCTCCTCGAGTGTCGCTCCGATTCCGATCCCGCTGCAGTCCGGGGGGAACGGAATCGGAGCGGCAGGTACACACTGGGCAGCGGTCAATGGCTTCCCCTTCACCCCTTCATAGGGTTGGCATTGATCGTCGGCCAATACCCAACGTGGCGGGAACACATCGCTCTCCGTACTCCTCTGCTTTCAGAGGAGACAGGATGAGCGATGCTGTTAGTGGTGAGATGGCCCAGGGTCAGCCGGGGTGCGAGGGATATGCTCTATGGGTAACCTTACACCCCGGCGTCTGAAGACCCGAGACGGCGTGCGGTTTTAGTCGGTGCAAGCCCGACATAACCGCCCCCGCTGGCCGGCGGGGGGTATCCGAAGGGATTTCCGCACGATAAAAAAAAAAAAAAAGGTATACGGGGGGATTTTGGCACGAAAAAAAAGCATCACAAGTGACAATACGTAGAGTGCTTAACAATTATACTATTGTCGAGTACATAACCTATACTTTTTAACAATAAAATGAATGTTACCTAGTCGTTTTTCTAATTTGGCTGTGTAATGGTCTCATTGCTTTTTTTTTTAAATATATTTACAACACACACACGACACGTCAATTTGACTTCACCTCGCCTGATGGTAAGCTGAAGGTAAAGTCTCAGGAAAGAGGGTCACCATTACATACACGTACCATGTTAACAATGGTGGCACTCAGCTTGACGGCCTCATCAGAAGAGGATTGTCGTCGCAGCACCGCGTGACACCCACCGGTCCCACTAGTGCTGCGACCACAATCGCCCTGCCCGGCTATGCACTTGCTGACCCCTGAACGCAATCAAACCGAAATTGGATAACTATGGAGGGTTTTTCGCAATCGTGCACGGTGGTACCCACCCGGCCGAATTTTGTGACAAATTTGAGTCATCAATTTCATCCACCTGGTAAAGTGACGTGATGAAGTCACCAAGTGACTACAACATGGGGTTCTTCAAGAAGGGTCTACATTAGAAGGTTTTTACAGGGTCGACAGGGCAAGTGTGACGCCCCTGGTGTTGCACACATCCATAGCCCGCGGTAACAGCATCCCATCAGGGGGGCCGTGTGCTTGTTTGCCACTTAAGTCATATAAAAAAAATACGATTACTTTTTAATTTAGTCTTCTCTTAAAGCGTATTTTTTCTTAACTTCTGCCTTTTTGTATCATTCTAATGGTAAATAAAACGGATACGGCGTTAACACATAGCAGTAGGTACATTGAAATGTATGATGTCTTTTTACAATTTAAATGAACAAGTATGACAGCGATTACATCAGGCACACACTGTTAAAACGATTACGTCTGCATAAATACTCTGTGTGTCACTGTATTTTCCTGCGCTGCATTCACGAAACCGAACAGTTGTCCGGCGTCTGTTAGAATGCTGAGTCAAGTACTTTCTGTTAATTGCTTTGAAATCAAATTAATTAGTTTATTCTATACCAATTATTATTATAAGCTGTACATATTTGTTCTGCAAACTTTCACTATTACTCTGCCGTGTATCTATAAATTTGGAGTGTATGGTTTTGTTAAAAATAATAATGAATTATTTAGTTTTAAGAAGGATGTATGTAATTTCAATACCAGATGTCAAAATGACCTGGTTCTTCCACCGATTAAGACTGATATATGTAGTAGAAACAGCTACGCAATGACAGTACGCATCTTTAATCACTTACCTCGAGATGATCGTGACTTGCCTATGCATAAGTTATAAACCAATTGTTTAGATGGCTCGTTGAGAGATGTTTTTACTCAGTGGATGAATATCTTAAAAATAAATTATTAAAAAAAATTGACTGGACTGAATTTGAATATTTTTACTTGATCATTAATTTGTTAACGAATACGTCATTTAATTCTTGTTTCAATTTCTAATAAAGCAAAACGATGACATTATTTAATAATTCCATATAATGATTTAAGTTCAATTCAGATGTTGTAATAAAACTATTTTTAACAGATTCTATCGCGATTTATTTGATGTTATTTTATATTTTACATTGATCCCGACAACAACCGAAACGTCGACGTTTGATCATTAATTTGTTAACGAATACGTCATTTAATTCTTATTTCAATTTCTAATAAAGCAAAACAATTACATTATTTAATAATTCCATATAATGATTTAAGTTCAATTCAGATGTTGAAATGAAACTATTTTTAACGGATTCCATCGCGATTTATTTGATGTTATTTTATATTATTTTTACATTGATCCCGACAACAACCGAAACGTCGACGTTTGATCATTAATTTGTTAACGAATACGTCATTTAATTCTTATTTCAATTTCTAATAAAGCAAAACAATTACATTATTTAATAATTCCATATAATGATTTAAGTTCAATTCAGATGTTGAAATGAAACTATTTTTAATGGATTCTATCGCGATTTATTTGATGTTATTTTATATTTTACATTGATCCCGACAACAACCGAAACGTCGACGTTTGATCATTAATTTGTTAACGAATACGTCATTTAATTCTTATTTCAATTTCTAATAAAGCAAAACAATTACATTATTTAATAATTCCATATAATGATTTAAGTTCAATTCAGATGTTGAAATGAAACTATTTTTAATGGATTCTATCGCGATTTATTTGATGTTATTTTATATTTTACATTGATCCCGACAACAACCGAAACGTCGACGTTTCGGTTGTTGTCGGGATCAATGTAAAATAAACAACATCAAATAAATCGCGATATAATCCATTAAAAATAGTTTTATTTCAATGTGTGACATTAATTTTTATAATTTTTCGATGGCGGGGAGCTAACATTTCTAATATTTTGATATCGACCTATATACGCAATAACGCGGTGTACCTTCTGTTTGCGTTTGAGGTTAACTTCCGTGCGTTATAAGCGGCGATAGCCCAGTGGCGTATCTAACGGACTGCTGAGACGAGGACTCGAGTGCGATCCTCAGTCTCCCCGGGCACACACCTCTGACTTTTCGTAGTTGTATGCATTAATAAATGGTAATTATCGCTCGCTTAATAATGTGTTCAGTAGCTGGCAATAGGCTCGCCCCCTATTACATTGGGACCTTAACATAACTGGCGAATCGTGGGTGTGTAATACACCTGCCTGCCCCTTCGGGGATACAGGCGTGAAGTTATGTTATGTGGTTGTTATAATAATCTAGGTTATTTTGATATTAAAACCAGACCGGACACGGAGATAAAACGATACACTGTTGAACGTTCATTCATGTCGGATGGAGTTAAACACCATGTTCGCATCAATGAAGACAATGCCATTGTGTTCGTACGTTGTATGCACTCTTAAGGCGGCTTTGCAAGGTGCGTGATCACATTGCACCTACTGAACTAATGGACGAGGCTATACTGCGGTACTCGAGTTAAAAAGCGGCTTCTAGGCAAACCTCATCCATTGTAGACCACATCGTCACTTACGACCAGGTGAGATAGAGGTCAAACGTGAGCCTATTATTCTTAAAAAAAAAGAGCTAGAGCTAGAGCTCAAAAACATACATACATATACTCACGCCTTTTTCCCTCCGGGGTAGGCAGTGACAACAGCCCGCCATCTGCTTCTGTCCTTACATACTTCACGAGCTTCCTTCACTGTCATTAAGCCTTTTATGCAAGCCCGCAAAATAAGGGTGATATTGAAAAGAATAATGAATAACGTTATATCATATATCAAAAAACGGTTTTTTAAGCTTTTACAGGAATAAAGTTGCTATTGATTAATTTTAATAACATAACATAACTTCACGCCTGTATCCCCGAAGGGGTAGGCAGAAGTGTATTACACACCCACGATTCGCCAGTAATGTTTAGGTCCCAATGTAATAGGGGGCAAGCCTATTGCCATGTTACGGGCACATTACTTAGCGAAGCGTCGGTAGCTTAGTGGTTAAGGAATCGACCCTACGATCGAGAGGTCCCGGGTTCGAATCCTACTGACGAGAACCCACTCCTAACATAAGCAATTAAGCTTAGCTGGAATGATTAGGGGGAATATTAGTAATTTCGGTTACTAATATTCTTAAAAAAAACTACGTAAAGTCAGAGGTGTGTGCCCGAGGCGACTGGGGATCGAACTCGAGACTTCGTCTTGGCAGTTCGTTACGTACACCACTGGGCTATCGCCTCTTTTTAAACAAATATTAATATTTGTTTAAAATTAAAATGTGAGCATTGACCAGATGACACTTAACCGCCTTTTAGGGCTTCAGAGTAGCTTTGTTTTTAATTTTGTTAATTTTATTGTATCCGCAATAAAAACACGTTTTCTTTCTTTTCTTCTCAGTTTAAGAACGGTAGCGTTGTGCAGGCTCTCGGACTTGGGGGGGGGGGGGGGGGGATCAGACGGCAGTCGCCCCCGTATAAAGGTGTTAATTAACTTAGCCAAGTCGTATACAGGAGGGGTACAGGAACAGAACTTATAAATAAGAGATGTAGAAATGTGATGCGAGACCAGTTTAGAGCGGCGATAGTCCAGTGGCGTACGTAACGGACTGCTGAGACGAGGTCTCGAGTTTGATCCCCTGTCGCACCGGGCACACACATCTGACTTTTCGTAGTTATGTGTGCATTAATAAATGTTAATTATTGCTCGCTTAATAATATGCCCGATAGATGGCAATAGCGTTCACCTTATTACATTGGGACCTTAACATAACTGGCGAATCGTGGGCGTGTAATACACCTCTACCTACCCCTTCGGGGATACAGGCGTGAAGTTAGGTTACCAGTTTATATAGGCACACATTCGCCTCGCGAGTTTTTCGACTATAATCATCATACTAAAATGGTTCAAGAGATCTTGATATATATTTAGAGGTTTTTGTAATACTACATACAGTTTTTAGGGATTTTCTTTAGAAAAGCCCTATTGCTAAGGAGTTGTCGTCGACGTCGTCGTCGTCGACGTTGCCAATTTTCTGTCACGGTTTTGGGTATGAAGGAGATGAGCTATCGAGTTGCTGTTTTCGGTAATAGATTCGTGCTGGAGTGAACCATTGCAAGATAAAAAAAAAAATCGCAAAAAAAAAACGCAAAATCGAAAATCCCTTGTATTCGGCTGAGCTCGTCTCAGGAATTCAACTTGTTTTTTTATAAAATGATTGCAATCGCAATAATATTATCGTCGGATAATTGCCGTACCTTTTTTTTTTTTTTTTTATCGTGCGGAAATCCCTTCGGATACCCCTCCGCCGGCCAGCGGGGGCGGTTATGTCGTGCTTGCACCGACTAAAACCGCACGCCGTCTCGGGTCTTCAGACGCCGGGGTGTAAGGTTACCCATAGAGTATATCCCTCGCACCCCGGCTGACCCTGGGCCATCTCACCACTAACAGCATCGCTCATCCTGTCTCCTCTGAAAGCAGAGGAGTACGGAGAGCGATGTGTTCCCGCCACGTTGGGTATTGGCCGACGATCAATGCCAACCCTATGAAGGGGTGAAGGGGAAGCCATTGACCGCCGCCCAGGGTGTACCAGCCGCTCCGATTCCGTTCCCCCCGGACTGCAGCGGGATCGGAATCAGAGCGACACTCGAGGAGGTTACCCAACACACACCCCATGTTTTCCGTACCTTGCATGACACCTATTATATCGTGTATTTAAAATGGCCATTGATTAAATACGCCTGCCGCCAACTGTGAAGTGTGTCGAATGGACACGTGCCTCTGCCACTGACGCGACACTTACTACGGTGAGCTGAAGTCATTTTTCATAATTATCTTTTGAAGCGAAACCTCAAATAACGTGCTTGTATTAGAAACTTTGGCGATTCAAAAGCTTTCGCTCATCATCACTAATCAATGATCTCCCTGCTGTGGTTTTCCCAAGCGTCTACAATATGCGGTTCTTCAAGAAAGGCATTAGAAGGTTGTTACAGGGTCAGCAGCGCGAGTGTGACGCCCCTGGTGTTGCACACGTCCATAGACCACGGTAACCGAAAACTTGCTGCCAACTGAGTGGTATAAAAAAAGCGGCCAAGTGCGAGTTGGACTCGCCCATTAAGGGTACCGTTGCAGCAAGTAAAATAATAATGTTTTTTTTTTAAATTTTTATATTTGAGTTGATTGAATGAAAAGTAAATTGTGGTTTACGATTTATGACGTATTAAAAAAAACTACTTACTTGATCTCGTTCAAACCAATTATCGTTGGAAGTTTACATGGTAATGTACATCATATATTTTTTTAGTTTTATCATTCTCTTATTTTAAAAGTTACAGGGGGGGGGGGGGGACACATTTTACCACTTTGGGAGTGTCTTCCGTGCAAACTATTCAGTTTAGAAAAAAATGATATGAAAAACCTCAATATCATTTTTGAAGAGCTATCCATAGATACCTCTGGCTTCGATGAAAAAAAACCCCCAAAATTTATTGTTTTTTTTCTATTTCTGTATGAAAACTTTATGCGGTTCACAGAATACATCTACTTACCAAGTTTCAATAGCATAGTTCTTATAGTTTCGAAAAAAGTGGCTGTGACATACGGACGGACAGACAGACAGACATGACGAATCTATAAGGGTTCCGTTTTTTGCCATTTGGCAACGGAACCCTAAAAAAAGTCAGCGCTTTATGTCGTTTTCTTCCAAACATTGCTATCAGACGTCATCTCCTTAATTACTCTCTTTCTGCCATAATCTCTTTTACGTAACCCATTCCTATTAATTTTAAACTTACTTCAATGTATTCACTCCGTATTCTTACATACTTTACCCTTACATACGGTACCCCTCGGGTACCACCTCAACGAGGATAGAGGTGAGGTGGCTATGTCGGAATCTAAGCGACTAAAATAATACGCTGTGCTGTCATGGGTGCGTATCTTGGCACCTATTGTTGCGGGGGACCCCAGGAATGCCTTAGGAAGGAAATCCCCAGAATCCACTTCCTTGAGAAAGACTCGCGCGGCACAAAACACATTGCATCTGTTGGGGCAAAGGGTAGTTCACCTCTTCGCTCTCATACCGCTTCGCTTCGAGCTCATGGACATAACAGCCTCCGGGGCGTTGCTCTTCTGTGAGTTGGAAGAGTAGGTACTGCTCCTCTTCTGTGTCGTTTCCATCACCTATTTTGAGTATATCACTTCCTCGTAAAACGAAGCGACGTAATCCCATACATTCTCGCTCTGTACTGTGACGTCGGGGGTCTGACGTCACAATTCCTCGTGTTAACGAAATGATAAACACAAGTATTTATATTTATAATGGCATTTATTTTTCACATAAAACTTCCTATATCGAGTTTTAGGGGATTTTACACGAGTTTATTTATACTTTAAGCTAACTGTAGAGAGTCGCGGATTCTGCTCAAGGATTGAGCCTACAATCAATTCACTTGGAGCTCTCTTCGTACGGCGGGTCGAGGCCGGAGCCCCCGGTCAACCGTTGTCAGCCACTTGTTCGTCTAGGCAATTGTTTTCTTCCCTATTCTCTTATTTTATTTTAAAACAATTTATTTTTAATCTCTGACACATGATGGCCAGGAAACTATCTGTAGTGCACGAACGAGGTCGGACGCTACAGTACCGTGGATAAAACCATAGTCTCAGACTACGAGATATTTTCTCTTAATTTCACATTTCGTAGATCTTGCATCGTAGTGTGTCTTGTATGTACCTACGTAAGTGGTTGTATGTGTAAGGTAACAGTTTCTTTGATAAGAAATTCCAGTGTGGAGTTGTAGGTATTAAACTTAACCTTGATTGGATTTGAGTTATGTGATAGTGGACTTATTATTTTATTTGGTAATAACCATGATTTGTAAATGGACTGTCTTGGCCGGATAAATGTGATCTTCAAATTATTAATTTTATTGCACTTTTCCCTGCTACATTCCAATTTACAGTGCACCTTAGCTCTGAAACCTTACAATCCTCACGAAATGCAGCATAGAACTGGTATTCTTCTTGACAAAGATGAAGACCGCTCTGAACACCGACCTTTATCAAGAATGGGTCCCACCAATGCCAGGGGATGCGGTCAAGTCGAACTAAACTGAGTAACGCGTCTGAATCTAGTATAATCGAACGGATTTTATCTGGTGAAAACCAGCCTAACCAAATGACTTTCCTTTGTCCAGACACTTTGACACTTTGTTATTTGACTTATCTTTACAATTAAAGTATACACTTTCTTTCCATAGTAACAAAGATGAAATTTATTGTTTTCTCAATCAACTCTGACATTTCGAAAACATAAATGTCAAACATCAATAAGTAATAACGTTATATTATTGACTGTTATATTCTTTAGATGTTATCGACGGTGTTGTGTCTTACATATTAATATATATACTAACTTATGACGGCGACACTGCTCGCTTGGAATATTGTAGTGATATTGTGTATTATGCTTTTTTTTTTACACGTGCGCACCTTTTCCTTTTTTTTGACTAAAACCGCACGGTGTCCTCCCCAAGTGTCCGTTGCCGGGCACCCCGGGTAAGCCCTCGAAAGGATAAACCCCAGGGTTGCCGGCGGACTTTGGCCGCCAACGCGGCGTCGCCTGGTGGGGTCGGGTTCTATCCCGTTTCGGTGAGTTGGCAGGCGTGTGTAAGGCACACACGACACGCCTCGCCACGGCCTGCTTCTGTAAGGACGGCGAGTCGGCCAACTGCCGTCCTCAGGCCCCGATCATGGAGGTCGGTAGTCCCGGGCGTAGATGAGTCGGCGTGCTCGCCGCAGACTGCGAAACTCGAGGGGCAGGGTTCTCTCCCGCTCCCTCTCCGCCGTCTCTTTCGCAAGCATTACCTGCTCGCGGAAAGAGGCGGCGTTGTGTATTATGCTTACGGATTCGGGGTCAGACGGCTTTTGCTCCCGAAAAAGCTAAAATAAATCAAAGAATAGAGTTGTAGGAGAGCGAACTTCGGACTCCAAAGTTCGAACTTTGGATGCAATTTGGATGCAAACGGAATTGGCTAGAACCCGAAACTCTTTTTTTTTTTAAATATAGTATCCGAACCGATCGACTCGTTTGAAGAAGAAGGGATTGGCACTATAGAATGCCCTATCCCGTCCTGTCTGTGTCCTGTGTATACCCTGACCTAAATATTAAAAAAAAAAAACATGAAGGAAGGATGAAAAGTAACCTAAGTTAGATACCGGTCGTACTCTGCCTCTGTTCCTAATTTCATCGTATTCCGTCCAGTCGTTTTCGCGTGATACTCAATCACGCGAACAATTATGGAATCATACATTCGAATTTATAATATTTGTTAGCATAACATAATTCTAGTAATAAAACGAATAGTACACAGTACCTTCATGTAATAATTGACCTATGTCAAACCACTTGTCAATTTACTTGCATACGAAATGGCACATAATGAAGGCGGTATCGAAGTTATCTACGTTGTATAATATGTCAGTATTCTCATGCTTGTTAACGTGTGTTCTTCGGGCGTCAGTAAGATTTTCGGGGCTCAAACCAACTTCGCCTACAAGCCAGGGAGGTCAAACGGTAATCGTTCACATAAAAACCGTAGGTATAAGCAACCCGGCGGCTTTTAATGAAGTAAAAACTTCTTTTGGCGCACCGCACACAGATTTTTCCGTGGCTGGTCCGTCACGCTCTGAGGTGAAAGGCTCGATCGGGTGAACTCGGGACCGCCGAGTGTACCCGAGCGAGAAAGATACAGTCAGCTGCTCTTTGCTGAAGGCTCGATCGGGTGAACTCGGGACCGCCGAGTGTCCCCGAGCGAGAAAGATACCGTCAGCTGCTCTTCGCTGTTGTGTCGCTGTGTTTAGTATATTCAATTTATACGTAATAATTGTCTCTATTAATTTAATAGTTAATATTGGTACGTAATAAAAATTATTATGACAATTATTTGGTTTGCATTGTGAGGTTACTGTGTAGTTAGCGGTTTATCGTGCTAATATTGCATATTGAAACAATGTTTTCACTTCTGCCGTGCAGTCTTAAGCACACACTGTTTTAATTATTTTTTAATACCACTTACATGGCATACAAGCACACGAGCCATGGAGATCTATGGACGTGTGCAACACCATGGGCAACACACCCGCGCTGCCGACCCTGTAAAAACCTTCTAATGAATAATAAATTCAATAATCTAATCTAAAGCCCATATTGTAGTCGCCTGGGAAACACACACAGCAGGGAGATCATTCTACAGTTTAAACGTGCGCGGAATGAAGTTTCTTTCTAACTTGGCTACAGAAAGTTGGGCCGCAACTTGACTTATATGTCTAATGCCTCGCGTGGAACTCGCTCGTTCGCACGAGTTGGCACCTTCCGATTCTACCTATGTTCCGAAATGAAGCCGTAGGCCTTTCCCGACGGGTTAAGCCGTAGGGCTGGCGGCTTTCGTGTGTAGAAAGCCTAAAGGGCCGGCGGCTTTCGTCTGTAGACAGCCTAAAGGAGAAGTACGCTAAGAAGACGATAATGATGACATTTTTACAAATCAAAAAATATTTGGGATGAATGAGAGAAGACATTATTCCTGATGATGATGAATGATTTTAACATATTTATTGACACTAGTAACCCCGTGGGATGATCGAAATTCGACCTTTTTTTAAGGTTGTCAGAAAGTTACATTTAATTAATTGCATTTCTTTTTAATTTTGTCTTATACGTCAGCTATGTAAATTATACGAATATGTCATAATACGTTTGACATTGTCGGTATAAAAATTACGTGAGTAAGTTCCAAATGCATGGTAGTGTGTGTAATGTATTATTTATGTCTATTTTTTTTTCAATATTAGCATCCTGTTCTTTTATATATGAGCTTAACCATGTCAAATCTTACCCTCCTCCCTCCGCATAATTTTCGTAAAAAGGGATGTGAAGTTTACCCTTCACCTATTATCTTCTTCTTCTTCTTCTCTCTCTTCTTCTTATATATAAAAATGAATTGCTGTTCGTTAGTCTCGCTAAAACTCGAGAACGGCTGGACCGATTTGGCTAATTTTGGTCTTGAATTATTTGTGGAGGTCCAGAGAAGGTTTACAAGGTGAATAAATATGGAAGTTGTTATCGATTGAGGCAGTACGAAGTGGGTCAGCTAGTTAATATATAGATTTTAAAGCAATTACTATATTAACTTTTCCTATAGATTTAACTCGGAAATAGAGAACATTCTAGACGGAACATACCTACTGAAAACTACTGAACGGATTTTGATGCGGTTTTCCCTGTTAAAAAGTTCTTGGTCAGACTTAAAATCTGCCGTATCTTTGATTGTAAATGGAGAAAGGAAGATATTACCAAAACACGATGACCGACCCCACGCGGACGGAGTCGCGGGCATTAGCTAGTAGTATATATAGTACTAGGTCTGCAAGGCGAATCGCTGCTTGCAATGTTGAGCTGAGTGAGACATCGTGAATCAGATTTTGAAAATTCTTTTTGGAAGTCACAACTCAGGACATGCTTTCTGAGCGTGTAAAGTTTGGTCAAAGTGTCTCGAGCGGTTATTATGTAATTCCATCTGGAATTTTTTTAACGGTGATCATTCCTCTGTGGTAGCATTAATTTTTTCAAAATATACCCATAAACCTTCCTCTGATTGACCTCTTTAATCATGCCGAATTTGGTTCTGATTGGATTAGTAGTTTAGGAGGAGACCTGTGACAAAGAAAATTCTGAAGTCTGGTATGAGAAGCTTTCGCTCGACTTCGTCTCACTCAGCTCAATAATAGTGGATAGTATAGTGAATTATATATAGATGCAGTGTTGTAGAGTTGCCACAACGTCAATTCACTCGCTAAATCGCAATAGCGAGATCGAACCTTCAATTAGCTGCATCATTCACAGACAATGGCTCTGCCTCTGAATGCACTTTATGTCTGTAATTGATGATTGTGTGAAGGTCTCGACACACTGCCTCGTTAGTGCCTGTAGCATCTAGTCTGATAGTGTTTTCAAAAATATCTAGCTTAATTGTTCAGGGGTCGCACTGGAAAATGTTGTCAAAAAGTCCTATAACGTAGGTATTTGAAAGAAACAAAAAGGAACAAGGCAAACTGTTATAATATGTGGTGCCAATTTTAACCGACTCCAAAAAGGAGGAGTTCTATGTTCGTCTGAATCTATTTTTCTTTTTAATTTAGGTTTCATATAGTGTCCTCCCCAAGTGTCCGTTACCGGGCACCCCGGGTAAGCCCTCGAAAGGATAACCCCAGGGTATGCAATTTAATACAGTGTAAAAATGCAACTAGCTGTCAAAATTTCAAATTATTGAGTTTGTGTCCACAAACATACGGATACTGTGCTTTTATCTATAACCATCCACCGCGCGGAGTTATTTAAGCCATATGTCCGGTTCTACATAACCAATATTGCAATCAGACATACGGCAGATTTTGACTCTGACCAAGACTTTTCTAACACAAAAAATGCATCAAAATCCGTTCAGTAATTTTTGCGTCCATCTCAAACAAAACACAGACAAGAATTCCAAAAAATATGTTTTTGTAAATAATGAAATAAAAATAAATCGCGATAGAATCCGTTAAAATTAGTTTTGTTTAAATGTGTGACATTCGCGTAAACTTCCGACAATATCATATATTTTTGTCTTCAGAATCGTTCATTCAACATAACCCAATTATTTTTTAAATAATAAATATTCTACGACATTCTACACAGCGCTTACTAGACCCAAAGTAAGCATAGTTTAACTAGCTTGTGTTTTGCGTTCTAGAATGCGGATAAACATACTTATATACGTTATTTTTTTGTAAATACATACATATTATACATAGCCCAATGCATATACCCAGACCAATGCAAATACACATATTCATGAATACAAATATTTGCAATTAGCGAGAATCGAACCCGCGCCCCCTGTCGTAGCAGTCGAATGCACGCTACGCCACAGAGGCCGTCAATTACATTACAATTTTATAAATATAAGTAATTTATTTATATAATAATAGTATAAATATCATCACAACGTAAGGCTCTTGCATCCAAAGCTTGTTTTTTAAAGCATGGGTTCCGTTTATCTTGGGTTTAATGGGAGCGAGTACCGTTTGACCCCCCAACACCAAGAGGTAGATATTATCATTTTCCACCTGCTACGATACTTTCACTTCTTCTACTTCTATAATTATTATCATACATGCTCGACACCAGCTGTATTCTTGACCTGGCGTTTGTTTAAATTTATGAAATTAATAACCCATAATCATCATATAACATACCTTTGCCTGTCATACCCATATCACGAACCTACATTATGTAATAACTGCCTCGGACGTCTGCAGTCTGCGTGAAATGATAGTCTTCTGAATGATTGGACTAGGCCTTATATTGTTTGTATTCCCCAAGGTAGTTGGTTAATATGATGCCAGGATACTGACGACACACTGCTAAGGGGTACATCACTGATTAAGTGTAGCGCCGGGAGCGTAGTGAAGTGAACTTATTTTTTTATTTCAGGGGATATGTCCTAAGGTTTGTCTTTTTTCCAGCGATACAGATTAATATGTTCAATAAACATACATTTCACACATTAAGTTCTTATTTTAGTTGAAATAAGTGTTTTCGTATTTAGTACTTCTCTGTACCTCTTGTCACGCACACAAAGTAATTGTGTATATACGAGGTTTACCCACACAGTGCCGCGCGCACAGATGAGTTGAACTATCTGTAAGTAATTTAGGTATTAGTCCGACATAACCGCCCCCGCTGGCACGCGGGGGGGTATCCGAAGGGATTTCCGCACGATAAAAAAAAAAAAAAAAAAAAAAAAAGGTATTAGTCCGACATAACCACCCCCGCTGGCCGGCGGGGGGTATCCGAAGGGATTTCCGCACGAAAAAAATAAAAATAAAGAAAAGGTATCTAGTCTCTGCATCTCGTTCCAAATTCGAAATTCGAATTAACACAATTATTGCTCTGAACAGTTTGGCTAATTACTATTAGGTAATCTGTGCCTATACCTATTTTTTTCGTGCAGAAATCCCCGATAGGAATCCATGCCTACCTATATTTATAATACAAAGTCTATTGTATTGCCCGATTTGTATCTAAGTATGAAGCTTAGAGGATTTATTCACCAGTTAAAAAATAATCTACTAGTTTAAAGATTCTTTTTACTACTTATAAAATATTAATGAGTCTTAAAATATGGCTCTGCATAAATGTCTACCATTTTATATACAGTTCTTACCCAAGTGACTATGACCAAATTACTTTATAATCCGAATGTCAGTCATAAATACAGGTAATGATGTATAGATCCATCACGCTTCCCTGCCGTGTCTGCGTCAGCCGTATAACTAGAATTGAGACAGCCTGTTCGTGATATGATTAATTGTTGTTTCATAATAACTATATATTATTATGAAACATAAATGAACATATTTAGAAGAGGTTACGGCGCTGGTGCTTAAAAATGCTCACTTAAAACAGTTGATTCGTCTACCTTAACAGTATCACATGATGGGATTTCTTTTTCTAACCATTAACACTAATATTTAGTGGTGTTACTGATTGGGACAAAAAATCTGGCATCCAGTAACACTGTGACACGATGTGACTTTTTATTAAACATAACATAACATAACTTCACGCCTGTATCCCCGAAGGGGTAGGCAGAAGTGTATTACACCCACGTTTCGCCAGCTATGTTTAGGTCCCAATGTAATATGGGGCAAGCCTATTGCCATCTACCGGGCATATTACTAAGCGAGCGATAATCAACATTTTTAATACACAGATAACTTAGAAAAGTCAGAGGTGTTTGCCCGGGGCGACTGGGGATGGAACTCGAGACCTCGTCTCGGTAGTCTGTTACGTACACCACTGGGCTATCGCCGCTTCTCTTTGACTTTTTTTTGACTTTGACGGTGTAACTGGCTGGAAAAAGAACTAGTTACACTGTCACTCGTTTGGGTGTACCTTTTTTTTTTTTTGTGCGGAAATCCCTTCGGATACCCCGCCGGCCAGCGGGGGCGGTTATGTCGGGCTTGAACCGACTAAACCGCACGCCGTCTCGGGTCTACAGACGCCGGGGTGTAAGGTTACCCATAGAGCATATCCCTCGCACTCCGACTGATCCTGGGCCATTCGCAGTGGCCCCTCTGATAACAGCAGAGGGGTACCTGGAGCAACCACGCTCCAGGGTCGCTCCCCCCGCGGGCCTTGCAGGCCCGCCATAACCCGACCCCCTCGTGCAATGGGGTGAGCTGGCCCTGAAAAGGGCCGGTTGGTCAGACTCTTGGCCGTTGACGTTGACGCCAGCTACTCCAGAGGAGCAATTAATGATGAGTCATCGCCCACATTGCCCAGGGTGCACCAAACTTGGAGGTGATCCAACCAGTCGCACCCCCGTTTGGGTGTACCTGGATGGGAATAAACCCAACTCGCGCGCAATAATTGCAACAGGAGACACACGAATTGGATGAATCAATGAGTGAGAACGAGAACGAAGTATGTCTTTTATGAAACAACAAGGTACAATTTTGACATTGCGATAGTATTGAGATGACACATCAGGATGGACAGGGCCCTTCCAACATACTCGAGTTCCAAGCCAACTTTATCTGCAGGTCCGTGCCCCTGCTAATCAATGACTAGGCTCTGGCGTCAATTTACCTTTCAGGGTTGGGAGGTCGCCACAGAGGTCTTACCTTATTTATACCTGTATACCTTTTTAGGGTTCCGTTGCCAAATGGCAAAAAACGGAACCCTTATAGATTCGTCATGTCTGTCTGTCTGTCCGTCCATATGTCACAGCCACTTTTTTTCGAAACTATAAAAACTATGCTGTTGAAACTTGGTAAGTAGATGTATTCTGTGATCCGCATTAAGATTTTCACACAAAAATAGGAAAAAAACAATACATTTTTTGGGTCCCCATACATAGAACTGAAACTCAAAATTTTTTTTTTCATCAAACCCATTCGTGTGTGGTATCTATAGATAGGTCTTAAAAAATTATATTGAGGTTTCTAATATCATTTTTTTTTCTAAACTGAACAGTTTGCGCGAGAGACACTTTCAAAGTGGTAAAATATGTGTCCCCCCCCCTGTAACTTCTAAAAGAAGAGAACGATAAAACTAAAAAAAAATATGTGATGTACACTTTTTTAATAGAAGAGTTTTTACCTTTAGTTTTCCAGTCGCGTCCTTTGATATTATAAATAGATACAGTACAGATACCGAACCGATGAAAAATTTTTAAAGGAAAATATAAAAGAAATAATAAAAAGCACTAAACCAAATCGTAAATAATATATTTGTACCGTGGGTGTCGCACTGTCAGACATCTCACCGTTATTCTCAGTTGCATCTGATCAGGCTATCAGCTCGGAGCCCGGGGTCCGCTTCCTCCTCTTTTTGATTTTATTCATACGGCTTCTGTAGAAGCAACTGCCGTCACATACTAAGAAACATTTTTTGTTGAAAACACACACATATACATACATGACATTGTATTTTTAACTCCATTGAAAAAAAAAATACAACATTTACAAAAATTTTGCAATGTTCAAAATATTGCGCCGGAGTACGATAGTTTCTACTAAATATTTAAATGAAAATTGTTTATAGACCCGAAACTTCTGAGTATTTTTCACGTATTGTACTTCCATATTAAAATTTAAAACCTAGGTACAGTGTAGGGTGGGGTGTGTGTTGGGTAACCTCCTCGAGTGTCGCTCCGATTCCGATCCCGCTGCAGTCCGGGGGGAACGGAATCGGAGCGGCCGGTACACCCTGGGCGGCGGTCAATGGCTTCCCCTTCACCCCTTCATAGGGTTGGCATTGATCGTCGGCCAATACCCAACGTGGCGGGAACACATCGCTCTCCGTACTCCTCTGCTTTCAGAGGAGACAGGATGAGCGATGCTGTTAGTGGTGAGATGGCCCAGGGTCAGCCGGGGTGCGAGGGATATGCTCTATGGGTAACCTTACAACCCGGCGTCTGAAGACCCGAGACGGCGTGCGGTTTTAGTCGGTGCAAGCCCGACATAACCGCCCCCGCTGGCCGGCGGGGGGGTATCCGAAGGGATTTCCGCACGATAAAAAAAAAAAAAAAAAAAAAAAAAAAAAAAAAAAAAAAAAAAAAAAAGGGTGTCGCACTGTCGGATAACAAGTTTCCTGGAACACCAAATATTTGCCACAGATACATAATAATATGTTTATGGTATCAACGAGATTTAAACTGTCTTTGTTACACACCTTATCTTTATTTTTAATCTGTGTTATTTGGGGGTTCACTAAAATTTTCGGGGCCTGCAAGCCGGTACACCTGCTAAGAAGTGGCTCTGGTGCAAGCTGTCCGTTTAGGGTACCAGAGTCCAGAGGGCGGATGGAGGAAGTCACTCCTACAAAAAGGCAAGATAAGTCACCTATTATTGCCTAATTTTCAGTTTAATTAAACTTAATCATCATTAAGTACATATTTGTATGAGAATCGGTTTCCTCCTTTATAATATTCTTAACACGCGTCATATAAAGAATCCAAAGAGAATACAAGTAGAATAGAATACACATTCTAAGTGCTTACATTAATTGATATGAATTATAAATACTCAAATATTAATTCTACGAGATCTTTGTTGAGTGAGCTCGACTTCAAAGAACGTGTTTCAACATGTATTTATAATTTCTTACTTTGTATTAATATAATTTTATAAAATGTATTTTAAATTTGGAATGGATATTTGGTGAAATCTCCATTTGCTACATAAGCCAGGAATTTTCACCTAAAAAAAAATATGACGATGAGAAGTCTTAACTTTTGGCTGCCTAGTTGTTTACAGTAGGTAGGTACCCAGTTTTGGAGTTGGCACAGTGAGGATGAGACCTATAGACCATACTTTGGGTTTGCTCAAGCCTAATATTAGCTGAGTATAAGCTGAGCAATATTTTATTTTGAAATTTTTAGACAATACACGTAAGATTATGCTAAGCATGTACTTAGACTTGCGACATCAAAATACAAACTTGGATTCTTTTTCATGCATTATCTTTTTGATATTTCTTTAAACTAAACTAGACGTACATATCTTTGTACTTATTCATCACAGAGATTTCATGAATATATGTAATTATCATTTAAATAAATGGAGAGTTCGTGTGATAAAAGGACAAAAAATAATTAACAAGGTCCTTTGTTGATGGTTATAAATATAATTCTACCATTAATACATGACAAGTTGAAATATACATTACTAATAAATACATACTAGGTGGATGATAATACGTGTGTCTTGAAAGTTTGAGTGTTTTTGTAACTATTGGGACAATTTTGTGTGTAAACTGTACTTAGTCTAACTGGTATAAGTGTGCTTACTAACTCCAAAAATATTCACAGCCAGTCCTATATTGTCAAGTATACAGATTTCCTTGATTGTGACAACACTCGACTGCACATTTGACTTTGGCAGAATTGTCGGCATATTACACCGGCAACGCTTGCTATATAAAAAAATAGAATAGAATACATACTAATGGTAATTTAAAAAGTCCTTTAAAGTTAATACGATAATTGGTTCATTATTTTGGTTGGTTTTTATTCTGAGTTTTTAATAACTCGCCGATTTCGTGAATTTCGACTTCGCTAAGCTTAAACTTGGAAATATTTAAAGACTGAAGCTCTATGTCGCCCTGAGATTCCGGCTAAGATCTTTTTATCTGCTTCGCTTCTGTATAGCGTGATTCCAATTCGAATAGAAAGAACAACTTAAAAAAACACTTAGATAGAGCATATGATTTGACAAAATAAAACCTACCTACGTTTTCGCGAGGTTATTAACCCTTTAGAATCACTCATATCGGATTGCGTTTTAAATTGGATTTTAAAAATTAATCTTTTAAAGAATTCGTAACTTTTAAATCTGTCTTTAACAACGTAATAATACTGAGTCGGGCCCCAGGTCTTCCTAACGTTAAAAGATTACTTAGAATAAAGATCAATACACATCCGGAGCATGAAATCCGTCAGTTAGACAATACAAGGCGCAAACATTTCGTAAAAGTAATGGGCACTCCTGTAAATGAAGTGTAGAGGTTTATGTGCCCTCGGGGACTCGCTCCAGGTTTGTGCTCGACATCAAGACGTTAATGCTCGTTAAGATTCGACGCGTTGAGAAATGATGCATGCGCGCTGCTCCCTTGTGTGCTCTCATTATGCTCAACCTGATTCGGACGATTTTGCAGACTTTTTTTTTTTTACGTGCGGAAATCCCTTCGGATACCCCCCCTTGCTGGCCAGCGGGGGTGGTTATGTCGCGTCCTCCCCAAGTGTCCGTTGACGGGCACCCCGGGTAAGCCCTCGAAAGGATAACCCTGCGTATTAATTAAGGTTGAATATGAAAACTATGTTAGGTACTATAGATTTAGATCGGACTTGAACCCGCGACCAGTCCATTACAGGGGGTGTAGCCGACAGGAAGTGGGATGCAAAAAAAGGGTAGTTTTAGCTATAGTATCACCGCACATAGCGTTCGCGTCCGTTCGTCAGAGGTGGATGCGGAGGATTCCAAGCGCGTCCTATGGCGGACACAGATATTAGCTGGTCCGACTGACGCCCGGCCCCAAGTACCTACTGCATACGGCGAACCGTTTATTACACATATCACAAAATATACCAATAATGTAGGTAGGCAGACATACAGGTGAGACTTATAAACTAAGATGTATCTTGGCTTATTCTAAGGGTTATTGCGTCGGTAACAGGGGGAATGCTCTGACCAACTGAGCTACCTAGACACGTCCCAGAGATTCTTAATTCTCCGATATATTATATACGTCTCGGAACGACGCTGGTTCTCAAGAGTTACGGTAGTTGTTTCCAATGTTAATCTATAGAAAAAGTAGGCATACTAATTAATTAAAAGGGTCATTGAACTATGAAGAAAGAAAGAAAGAAAGAAGAAAGAAAGAAAGAATGTTTTATTCAGTCTGCTTTGAGACACACACCCAGTATACATATAAAGAAAAAAAGAATAGCTTATGTTACTGCTATTATAAATACTACAGTACTTCATTTCTTTGTCAAACCGGTAAAGAAATTGAAAGCTCTACTTAGACACGTGTTTCCTTCTTACAAAAAGAAATCGGGCGCGAAAAAGTATCTTTCGAGGCTGTCATCTCCGGATCGTCAGCATCTGGAATGCTGGCCTGTATCTTCTGGACTTCGGCCTAGCTTTTACCATCTAGTGGGGTGCAGTCGTCAATAATTGACTGAACACAAAAAAATGCAAATGTTTGTAAGAATGGATAGCTGGAAGGTTGTTAATCAATCGCGCCAGAACGGCTGGTAGGATCTGGATGAAAATTGGCACAAGACGTGACTTTTTTTAAAGGAAAAAGGGTTATTGTGGGTGGCAGGAACGGGAATAGTCATCACGAAATCAGAAAGCGCTGTGTAGAATGTCATAGAATTTTTATACCACTTAGATGGCTTACATGCACTCGACTCACCTGATGGGAAGCGGTAACCGTGGCCTCTGGAGCGGTAACAGGGGCGTCACACCCGCGCTGCCGACCCTGTAGAAACCTTCTAATGCCCTTCTTGAAGAACCCCATATTGTAGTTGCTTGGGAACACCACAGCAGGGAGATGATTCCACAGTTTGAGCGTGCGTGGAATGAAGTTTCTTTCATATCTTACTGTGCGCACCGTTGCCGGTTGCAACGTGTGAGGATAAATGTGGCCGTGAGCATCATATCGAACTATTCTTCTGAACACATACCATTATTTATTTATTTAGTACCTTTAAAAGAAAGAAAGTCGTCAAAGTTTAGATGGTGTAACTGCACCGGTAGAACACGATGGCATCATAACGGAAGCCGAATCACTCAATGAATTTACCATACAGAGCCATACGGGTTATACAAGTGAGAGTAAGTGACGTTAACTTAATCTTTGACGTGATGCTTTCGTGTCGTGACGACGACGTGGATTTTATGTGAAAACAGCTTTTTACGAGATTAGATTATATACAGGATGTTTTTGGAAAAACATTAGGATACAAAGATGCGCACGACTGTATACCAGAAGGTAAATTCGCTTACTACATTTGTTATATTCGTTGTTACGTAATGGGAGCTGAGAAGATGGCACCCCATCCTCTTCTCGCCTTCCGCATCAAGTCTAACCCGGCTACCTTTTTTAGGTCACCAGGGTCACTTACTTTGGAACCCTGCTTTTCCTTCTTACCTTAAAATCAATTAATTTTTTTGAGCGATACACATTGCAAGTTTTTGAGATCGGCAGAGAATTTAAGATTCAAAACGCCGGGGTATTCTACAACCTTCACAGACAAATCTTTCTCCGTTCAAGTGGCTCGTTTGTGGAATGCTCTGCCGGTAGTTATTAGACGCGTATACAATCCTTGCCGGTGTTTAAAAAGCACGTATCTGAAGTGTACCTATATTTAAGTACCTAAATTGATATAATCGGAACTATAACAGTCGGAATTCGTCTCAAGCTAGTATGACGAATTCCGTCATTTTTCTCTATCCATTGGTTACCTGTATAAGAGATTGCCACAGTGCGATAAGGTCGCCAATTGTATATACCATAATGTATTACTTATATTGCATTTTTCTCTTATTCTTGGTGTAAAATAAAGAGATATACTTAATACGACTGTCGTCTGAACGCCTGCTCCCAACTCCAAGACGAGGGAGCCTTATCTGTTACTCAGCAGGTGTACCGGTTATTGGGTAAGGTTGACTTGGTTACCGAAGATCTTCGAGGGGGGGGGGGGGGGGGCTAATACACCTGCTTAGTATACCTACCTTTAGGCAAAGATCTTGAATATAATAATAGTCAAAGGATTCACGCATGTGCCCCCAACTGGCCAACCAAAAATTCAATAAAAGGACTGATTTACCAATGATACGATACGATTCTATGTGTAATATGTATTTATCGGCATTCTAGAAACCATATGACAAGCTCTGCTTAGTTTGGGTCTAGATGGCGTTGTGTACGTTGTCCTATCATATTTATTATTGTTGATTGTTGCCCTCATTCTAGTATTATATACAAAATAATCTAGATTGAATAAAGAAATTCAATACCTAGTATTCGTCACAGCTCAAAAACTCAGCGATCATTTATCATCGTGTTGTTTCGTCCATTAATCCTCTCCGAATGGCGCGTGTTTATTGCTAATGGCCCGAATTGCTAATTTACTCAGCGTATTTAGTAACATCGATTGCATATATTTTGCATTGTAATAAGTACTGCGTATTCAAAGTGAAAGTCAAAGTCAAAGTCTTTATTTTTCAAAATAGTGCAACGTAATTGCATCTTTTTGACGTCAATAACTGCTTAATACTAAGTTTACCACCGCTTCCTAGGCGCTAGTGGAGAAGAAACGGCGCAACAAACTCCACTGCGGCATTTTCGAGACGTCAGCTTATAATAGTGATTTCTTAAGACTAAATATGGACGAATGTACATTTTTGTCTCGTGTCAAGATAAATAAAGGTATATAAAAAAAAACGTTATAATAAAATTTAACCCAAGATTCATTCTTGCTTGAGCTATCTCACAGGCTTCCTATTAGATATTTGACGACCTCTGTGGTGTAGCGGTAGTGCGTTTGACTGCTAAGTCAGAGGTCGCGGGTTCGATTCCCGCTCGGTACAAATATGTATATTTGCATTGGTCTGGGTGTTTCTATGTATAATATGCATTTATTTACAAAAGACCTTATCATATGGGTTCTAGAATGCGGATAAACATACTTAAGTATTTAATTATCCGCAAAGTTTATCCGCATTCTAGAACCCATATGATAAGGTCTTCTTACTTTGGGTCTAGATTGAAGAGGTGTCATTTGTCCTAGAATATTTATTCATTATTTATTTATTTATTTCATTTACATACTCATACCATCCATGCTATTCTGTAATGAACCCTTAGGTATGTATCTCGATAGTTGAATCCGCGGAGAGTATCAAATTTATTATGGCGAATATGATATCTCATCTCGGATTTAGCTGTCGAGATTTATAAACACTCTTACAGAGTACTATTATATTTTCTTGAAGGTTTAGGCCTCTGTCTGGCTCTCCATATTACGTTCATAATTTCATTTCGCCAGTCATATTTCTTGGAGCCACGATCATTATGAGTTTATAATTGTAACCGGGTAATTCGGAATAAAAATTTGAAGTAAATTGAAATCAAAAAAGGGAAAAATATATACCTCCGTACCAAAAACTTTGTTCCTCCGGTGTAGGCGGAGACAACAGCCTGTTATTTCAAGGTTAATGACAGTAGGGAAAGCTCGTGAATTGTTTAAGGACAGAGGAAAAAGGTGAACTGTTATGATTGTAAATATCGCTTTTACAGAAGATTTTGATAATGTAAAAGCAATATTTTCTTTACAAGTTTTTTTTTTAAATAAATATTCTACGAAATTCTACACAGCACTTTCCAGACCCAAAGTAAGCATAGTTTAACTAGCTTGTGTTACGGGTTCCAAAATGCGGATAAACATACTTGTATACCTACTTTTTTTTGTAAATACGTACACATAGAAACACCCAGACCAATGCAAATAGACATATTCATGAACTCATAAAAATATTTGCACTGAGCGGGAATCGGACCTACGCCCTCTGTCGTAGCAGTCGAATGCACTACCGCTACGCCACAAAGCTTAGTTTTTAACGAATCCTAATTTTAAGACGCGAAATCCGACGACAATATCGATTCTTATAAGTGTGTATGCGGTCTCACCAAGATCTTTGTGTTCAAAGTCAACCTCACCTGCAAACTGTTACACCTACTGATTGACGGGTGAGGCTCTGGTGCAGAATTTCCTGTAGAGGTTTATCAGATGATACCGCCGACCCAACCAATACATAAGAAAAGGAAGGAGTGGACGTCTTGTGCCACAAACCAAGCGATGCGGCACCTCTTTGCCTCACCATAAAGATTTGGAATTCTTTACCAGCACACGAGTTTCCTTCTTCCTACAGTCCCGGGTCCTTTAAGCGGGGCGTGGAAAAGAATCTGATGAGGCCGTCATGCTGAGAGCCACCATTGTAACATTATCCGTGTGTGTAGTGGTGACCCTCATTCCTGAGACAATACCTTATAATAAAAAACAAGCTTCAGATGAAACTGGCATCGGCGCTTGATTGATGTTAATGAGTACTTTATTTTTACAACATTTATAATAATAATCATCATCAACATATCAGCCGTAGGAAGTCCACTGCTAAAAATAGGCCTCCCCCATTGACTTCCATTTTGACCGGTCTGTAGCGGCCTGCATCTACCGAGTCCCTGCGCTCTTTGCTAGGTCGTCCGTTCAAACCAAGAAGCTTACAAATAAAGCTTTATTTATGAAGCGAAAAGAGTATACATTTCATGTGTGTTAATAATGTTCCGCATGAGTTAACTTCGGACTATCGGGTAAAAGCCTCCTTCATTTTTCCACCTATCTCTATCATGACTCATCTCCATCCATCCATTTCCCGCGATCTCCACTATATCCTCAGCCCACCGTTTCTTTGGTCTCCCGACGTGTCTTTCTCATAGCGGTCCCTTCCACTTTGTGACTTGCAGCGTCCATCTCTTGTCCTTCACTCTACAGATATGTCCAGCCCACTGACATTTTTGCTTCAAAGCGTATTTCAGAGCGTCTAAGTTTCATTCCTTATATTTATTTTATTTGACAACATTTATCACCACATAAATTCTGTCTTACAGCTAAACATCATCTTGTGTGTAGGGGCTATTATACGATTAATGACTTCGTTAAAGAGAAAAATAACTCGATGCTCGCTCTTTGTTAGAGATCTTAAGATTACATTTACTCAGCTTTTTAATGGTTTGCTAAATTACGTCTGCGATCAGCATCTTGTTTGGTAACTTCTTGATGTGTAATCGTGTAAGCGTTGTTCTTAAAAAAATATTAGCAGACTGACCAAATTCTACATTTTTGTATTTGAAATGTTTTTTCATATTTTATGGGTTTTTTTAATCATGGTCACGCCAATATTACTTTATCTATTCTGATAGTAAATTGAGAGATAATCTCGGGAATGAGAGTCACCATTACAGATAGCAATGCTATAGCGATGGTCCTCAGCTTGACGGTCTGATCAAATTTTTTTTCACGCCCTGCTTAGAAAGTGCCTTGGAGGTAACACATAAAATACTAAATACAAGTAACTATGTTCATGCGATTGCGATAAAACTTTGTCAATTTATAGCTTGCAATAAGCGAAGGTAATGGGTACTAGGCAGTTAATTGACGGACGAGGTTCTATCAGGTTTTGCTTTCAGGGTTGGAGTTCAAACGGCAGTCGCTTTCGTAACAGCCAAAATAACTCAAATTAGTCAAATAAGAGTAAAAGAGCGGATCTAATTTGTCGAATTGCAAAAAAAAAGCGGCCAAGTGCGAGTCGGACTCGCACACCGAGGGTTCCGTACAAACCTGTAGGTATATAAGTAAAAGATCACCCATCACGACAATCGAGTCATAGTTATGGTATTTTTATTGCAAAATTTTAGTAAGAAGTAGTAATTTTAAAATTTTCAAAAATATTTTTTATTATATGATGTAACTAAAAATAGACGAATTTCGCTATTTTTCCTTTATCTGTACTATAAGACGTTACTTCGTACCTCATTTCAAGATTCTAAGTTCACTGCAAGTACCCTGTAGGTTTTGATTCCCGTGCGAGTTTCGAAAATTTGCTTTATAAACGACTGTATCTTTTGAGTGCTTTGTCTTAGAAGTTTTTTTTTATATTTAGGACACGTCAATTTGACTTCACCTCGGCTGATGGTAAGCTGAAGGTAAAGTCTCAGAAAAGAGGGTCACCATTACATACACGTAACATGTTAACAATGGTGGCACTCAGCTTGACGGCCTCATCAGAAGAGGATTGTCGTCGCAGCACCGTGTGACACCCACCGGTCCCACTAGTGCTGCAACCACAATCCCCCTGCCCGGCTATGCACTTACTGATCCCTTTTTTTTTTTTTTTTTATCGTGTAGAAATCCCTTCGGATACCCCCCCGCCGGCCAGCGGGGGCGGTTATGTCGGGCTTGCACCGACTAAAACCGCACGCCGTCTCGGGTCTTCAGACGCCGGGGTGTAAGGTTACCCGTAGAGCATATCCCTCGCACCCCGGCTGACCCTGGGCCATCTCACCACTAACAGCATCGCTCATCCTGTCTCCTCTGAAAGCAGAGGAGTACGGAGAGCGATGTGTTCCCGCCACTTTGGGTATTGGCCGACGATCAATGCCAACCCTATGAAGGGGTGAAGGGGAAGCCATTGACCGCCGCCCAGGGTGTACCGGCCGCTCCAATTCCGTTCCCCCCGGACTGCAGCGGGATCGGAATCGGAGCGACACTCGAGGAGGTTACCCAACACACACCCCGCACTTACTGACCCCTGAACGCAATCAAACCGAAATTAGATTACTATGGAGGGTTTTCCGCAATCGTGCGCGGTGGTACCCACCCGGCCGAATTTTGTGACAAATTTGTGTCATCAAATTTCTACCACCAGTAAATCGTGTCGATACGTACGATTTTGTTTTGATTATGCCTCTTACCACTTCTGTATAATTCACGCTTAAGTGTCAGATTATGAGCCACACGATTGTATGATTTCTTATCAATTTCATTTTACTACCCCGTTACTTTTTGAACACAATGAATTTGTTATTACGCAATTAAATCTCGATTTATATCTAACTATGAAATAAAATAAGCTCGTCTGCTCGTAATATTATCAATCACGTAAACGTATAAGTATTCCAAGTATTACTGCAATCAAATCAATCACTATAAAGTTAGTCTTTATAAATGTCTATTTATCTGATGAACGTAGCGAATAAAGTTTCCCAATGCGTTAGGTGAAGGTGTGTTCATAATCGTAAATTAACTGTTGGTGGTTAATCCTTCTGCTTGATTGAATTACTGTTTATAATTAAGAGTTTATGAGAATTGAAAAGGTATGCTGAGGTTAGGGCACGGAGAAGTAATGAGGAATATATACTATTATAAAATTGAAAAGGTATGCTGAGGTTAGGGCACGGAGAAGTAATGAGGAATATATACTATTATAAAATTGAAAAGGTTTGCTGAGGTTAGGGCACGGAGAAGTAATGAGGAATATATACTATTATAAAATTGCAAATTAGCTGTAGATTAGATTTGTATATTATCATAGATATATAACCATAGATTTGTGCTCACATTGGAGATATTAAAAAAGAAATACGTGGGTTATGTTAAATGAACGATTCTGAGCACAAAACTATTTTTTTTGGAATTCTTATCTGTTTGTACTCGATGGACGCAAAATTACTGACGGATTTTGAAGCGATTTTTTCCTATTAGAAAGGTTTTGTTCAGACTTAAAATCTGCCGTATATTTGAATGCAATTGGTTAAGTAGAACCGAAGATATGAGCAAAAAACGATAACTGAACTGCACACGGGCGGAGCCGCGGGCATCAGCTAGTGATACACTAAGATAGGTACTAAAAAAAAAGTACTTACCTACACAGTTCAGAGCCAAGCCGCCGTCTATTTAGCTTTTAATTCGGTTTAAATTTGTATTTTTGTATTCTTATACGCGGCATAGCCGTTTGTTGGTGGCTGCACTCCTACGTAACCAATGGCGCGATCTTGACCAAATTTACCACGGTGATAGTGTGGACACTGAGGAGTGTTTTGAAGCGAGATGATTCATGTCCGATGTACCATTGAGAAATAATCACCGAAAAACAGTTTCACTAGCGCGCGGCCTTAGCTAAGCGCGCGACCGTAGTAAGATGTCGTGCTCGCTCAGCTCAATTTATTGCAGTCGCACCCTGCACTGAATTCCTAGTTTATTTTTTATGTTTAATCATGAAAATGTTGATAAAATTAAACTATATAAGAATTTATATATTCAATAAGAAAATAATAAATGTATTTTAATGTTGATAATCGCAGGCTATCTATATATATATATATATATATATATATATAATATCACTATATTTTAGCCAATGTATACAAAAACTGGACAAATTATATACTAAAACCTTGCTCGAGAACTACTATATCCATTGGTGAAAACATCATGATCGGTGCAGTAGTTTTTGAGTTTATTGCGAACAGACAGACAGAAGGACTTTGTATTATAACTAGCGGACGGCAGTGGATTCGCCCGCGTGATATTACGCATGTATTATACATATGTACCTTCCTCTTGAATCACTCTATCTATTACAAAAAGCCACATCATAATCCATTTCGTAGTTTTAAAGATATATACGCATACATAGGGACAGACAGAGGGGAAACGCGACTTTGTTTAATACTATGTAGTGATAGCGATTTATAATACGTTGTGATAGGTAAAGCTTTTAATGCTTTGTATTGATGGATGATATTCGACGATTGATGGACGGGGCTCTGGCGCAGGCTTTCATCTTGGGGTTGGTAGGTCATACGGCATGTAGAATATACTGCTTCCGGGCTTTTTGGCCGTGGTCAAGGCGGGTGGCGACACCACAGGCAGCGGGAGTCGCGGAGAAGTCGTCGCCGACGAGAGTTCTACGCACTCGTCGCCGCCCGGACCTGTACCACTGAAGATATCGACCGCAGTGATCGACGAAACAAAACGAACAGCCCAAAAGCAGTATATTCTACATTCAACACCGGCCGTGGAAGCCTAAAGAATTACATGGTCATTCGGCAGTCACTCCTGTTATAGTCGGACGCCGACCTTTGAGATGAAAGCTCCGGAAGTAACCGGCAACAATGCTAAGACGGTTATTTAGTTAAGACGGCTTTTAAAGCCTATTTCTCGTGCGGGGCCGCCAGTCAGCGCAAGCCCTTAGTATACAAGGAAGCTTAGAAAATACAATGTCTTAGCACGCATATCTTATGATCACCAATAGCGATTAAATCATCTAGCCATAAAAGGGTACGTTAATTACATTAATACCTATTGGAATACTTACATTACTAAACCGAGAAAGGTTTGTGCCTTGTTCATTTCTAGACACTTTCCGTATTAATGAGTATTGGCAAATACTCCAATCCGCGGCCGACACCCTAGGGGCATGGTTTCGGAAATGGAGGATAGAGGTTAATCCGGATAAGAGTCAGGCCGTGCTGGTCCACAGGAGGAGGCGCGACCTGTATCCCTTAGAGGGACTTACACAGATTAGGATGTTTGGCAAGCCGATCCCTTGGGCTAGGCAAGCCAAATATTTAGGTATCATCCTTGATGATCGCCTCAGCTTTAAAGCTCACCTCAAAGCGGTCCGTGATCGGGCCGCCTTCGTATAAGGTAGACTACATAGTTTAGTGAACTCTCGTTCTAGGTTATCACTTAGGAGTAAAGTCAGACTTTACACTAGTTGTGTTAGGCCAATCATGACCTACGGATGTCCGGTTTTCGCTCATGTTAGTGAACAAAGGATCCATAGGCTACAAACACTACAAAATCGTTTCAAGCGCCGAGCTACGGGAGCACCGTGGTACTTCACACCGACCTAGAACTGCCGACGATCAGGCAGTACATAAAACAGTGCTCCCTTAGCTACTTTGACTCTGCCCCGACTCACCCCAACCCTCTAGTGGTTGAGGCTATAAACTACACACCGAGTTTAATTTCACGCACGCGGAGACCTAGACACGCTCTCGGAGAGCCCGATGATGCAATAACACTCGCTCAACGAAGAGCCTACACAGCTCGCGGAGCTACACAAAATAAACCGCGGTTCCGTCTTCGCCGACGAGGGCGGAACACGCGCCGCGCTTTGTTCGTAAATGTGGGCCTAGCAGTCCAGCAGCAGTCCAAGCCGAGGCCGCCCCAACTGGGGACCCTTGAGGCGTGTTGCTTAAAATCGCGCTCGCCACACTGTTCGCGTAAGGTTGTAGAGGCCTGTCGGCCAACAACCCACACCCCACAAAAAATTAAAGTAAAACTTCATAATCAGCCTCTGTGGCGTAGCGGTAGTGCATTTGACTGCTAAGACAGGGGGCGCGGGTTCGATTCCCGCCGCCGATTTGTATGCATGAATATGTCTATTTGCATTGGTCTGGTTGTTTCTATGTATAATATGTATGTATTTAGAAAAAAACAGTATATAAGTATGCTTATCCTCATTCTGGAACCCATAACTCAAGCTAGTTAAACTATGCTTACTTTGGGTCCAGAAAGCCGTGTGTATAATGTCGTAGAATATTTATTTATTTACTAGCCGTTGCCCGCGGCTCCGCTCGTGTAGAATTTTGGTCCCGTTCCCGCAACCCATGGGAACCTATTCCCGGGATAAAAAGTAGCCTATGTATTATTCCGGACTATAATCTATCCCTGTGCCAAATTTCAGCCAGATCCGTTCAGCCGTTTTTGCTTGAAAGAGCAACAAAGATACAAACTCACAAACGTTCGCGTTTATAAAATTAGTAAGATCGGTGAGTCGGTGCCGGATTGTCAGAATATGTTAGATTATTTTTGTTTATTACTCAATCAAGTAAAAACGGCTTTACAGATTTGGCTACAATTTAGTTTACAGATTGACTCTGGCTCATTGGTTCCGTTTCCAAGATAGCCGACAGTACAATTGGCCACAAAATTTAGTAGCACTCGCAAATTTACTAACATTTTGGTGGGGCCACAAAAACATCCATTCCGCATCCGCGTGCTATATAATACACTTTTGACTTTTAAAAGCAACCGAATCGAATACTTACTAGGTCCATGTGGAAAAAGCAAGTGACAAAAACAAAATTGCTTGTAAGAACTTTTCTATACTAATAGAACTAGGTCTGGAAGGCGAATCGCTGCTTGCAATGTTGAGCTGAGTGAGACATCGTGAATAAGATTTTGAAAATTTTGAACAGTGATCATTCCTCCGTGGTAAGTCCGATTTTGAAAATTCTTTTTGAAAGTCACAGGTTTTGAAAGGTTATTATGTAATTCCATCTGAATTTTTTTAACGGTGATCATTCCTCTGTGGTAGCATTAATTTTTTCAAAATATATCCATAAACCTTCCTCTGATTGACCTCTTTAATCATGCCAAATTTGGTTCTGATTGGATTAGTAGTTTAGGAGGAGACCTGTGACAACGAAAATCCTGAAGTCTGGTATGAGGAGCTTTCGCTCGACTTCGTCTCACTCAGCTCAATAAAGAGGTACTATTTGTGAGTTTGTGTTATTGTGAGTCTGTGGGGTTGTAGAGGGTAATCTCTGGATCTACTGAAAATTCTTTTTCCACTAGAAAGTCACATTATTTGTGAGTGATAGTCTGTATTATCACGCTACTACCCAAGGGAGCAGAGCATTAATCATATATTTCGTGGATTTGTTGACAAATCCGACAGATTCCC
Organism: Cybosia mesomella; assembly: GCA_946251805.1. Classification (NCBI taxonomy): domain Eukaryota; kingdom Metazoa; phylum Arthropoda; class Insecta; order Lepidoptera; family Erebidae; genus Cybosia; species Cybosia mesomella. The sequence continues at coordinate 3,666,322 of OX276396.1, forward strand.
ATACAATATATCAAAACTAATAAATCACGGGCTTTTATGGGTTAAAGGAGTATGCGTGAAGCCGGGTACGTTCAGCTAGTACAAAATAAATAAATAATAATAAATATTCTACATTCTACACAGCGCTTTCTGGACCCAAAGTAAGCATAGTTTAACTAGCTTGTGTTATGGATTCCAGAATGCGGATGAACATACTTATATACTTTTTTTTATTTAAATACATACATATTGCAAATAGAAACACCCATATCGATGTAAATAGATATATTCATACAAATATTTGCACTGAATGGGAATCGAACCCGCGCCCCCTGTCGTAGCAGTTGAATGCACTACCGCTACGCCACAGAGGCCTTCATTGATCATCGCACTTTATGCCGCTCTACCTTGGCGTACGTAACGGACTGCTGACACGAGGTCTCGAGTTCGATCCCCAGTCGCCCCGGGCACACACCTCTCTGACTTTTCGTAGTTATGTATGCATTAATAAATGTAAATTATCGCTCGCTTAATAATGTGCCCGGTAGATGGCAATAGGCTCACCCCCTATTACATTGGGAACCTAACATAACTGGCGAATCTTGGGTGTGTAATACACCTCTGCCTACCCCTTCGGGGACACAGGCGTGAAGTTATGTTAAGTTTATGTCAATACTACGCAACGTACTCGAACCGCCTCGCTTCGACAGTCAACAAATCAAAGCCGTCCACTTCTCAACAGTCTACTACATCATCATGTAGTGCACTCTCAGCTCAACATTGCAACTGCAGAATACATTGCGCCCCTAGTTTATATGGTCTCTTCTAATGAGTAGCATATACGCTACGAGATATCGTTACGATCGCACTGTACCGTGCGTACGTACTACGTACTGATGCGTGTATGCGATAAAAACTGCGCAGTTTTTAATTTTTTAAGCGTAGCGAGCCGAAGGCGAGCGAAGCGTCTTTGGTTTCAAAGTTGCATTTCAAACAAATGATACTCCTCCGAGACCGTTTGACCGATCTCGACCAAATTTGCCACGGTGATCAAGTAGACATTACTGAGTGTCGTAAGGGGTCGAATGTCCAGATCGGTCTTACCATCGAGGAATAATCACCGAAAAACAAAATCAATGGAAAAAAAGTCACGTTGACCTATTGTTGGATAGGCAAATCTCGCTACGCTTAAGTTTGGGTTGATTGCGAAGTATGGTAACCGTCCTAATTTAACTACACATGCATCGTTTTATCGGTTCAGTTTGAACGGTACGGTAGGGTTAGGCCGTTTTTGCGCGAAGGAATAACAATTGTACACTCAGCCACAAACATGCGTTTAATATTTATATTTACTATAAATTTCGACGGCATCTGTGGCGTAGCGGTAGTGCATTCAACTGCTACAACAGGGGGCGCGGGTTTGATTCCTGCTCAGTGCAAATATGTGTATGCCTGAATATCTCTATTTGCATTGGTAGACACACTCAGTGTCTATGTATGTATGTATTTACAAAAAAAGTATATAAGTATGTTTATCCGCATTCGGGAACCCATAACACAAGCTAGTTAAACTATGCTTACTTTGGGATTAGAAAGTACTGTGTAGAACGTCATAGATTTTTTTTCAAATTTAAATGTATAATAGGAAGAAATAAACATAACATAACATAACATAAACTCACGCCTATATCCCCGAAGGGGTAGGCAGAGGTGCTAGCACCCACATTTCGCCAGTTTATGTTTAGGTCCCAATGTAATAGGTGGCGAGCCTATTGCCATTAACCGGGCACTTATAAACCTGCGATAAATACACACATAACTTCGAAAAGCATCTAAAAGTCATTGGTGTGTGCCATGGTAAAACCTGGGATCGAACCCGAGACCTCGTCTCAGCAGTCCTTTACCCATACCACTAGGCTACCACTAGGAAGAAATATCATGATAATAAAAACTATTTCACTATTAAAAACTTGAAATGGTATAATTAAATATAAATAACCAAACAAACAAGAAAAATAAACTGAAACTCGGACTGTTTCAAGTTTAGAAAGAAAATAAAAAGGAAAAATATAGAAGACCGACATCACTGCTAAGTGGAACTTAGAATAACACTATGATTCTTCTGTGCGAAAGTAGGTCAGCGATTCTAGCTGCTTGAAACATAAACTTGCGCATGAATTGAAGTTTCATATTTTCCTTTAAAATCAAAATATGATACATATTTGTAACATTTATCGATTCTTGTAAAATATACTGCTTCCGGGCTGTTTGGCCGTGGTCCATATGACTCTTGTGTTTTCAAGCGTTTCGTCGATCACTCAGTCGCAGAGAAGTCGCCGCCAAGGCGCTAAGGAGCACTACGCACTTGTCGCCCGGACCTACATCTTCAGTGGTACACCACTGAAGATGTCGACCGCAGTGATAGACTCATCAGTTCCATTCCGGTAGCCCCCGGCCGGGTTGTACCCACGCTTAAAACCTGTTATTCCGCTTTTCCAACCGCCCTGATGTTTAATTTTCTTACAACTGACTGTACTTTATACAGTTGAGTAGAATCAGTCAAATTCGTTCAGCCATTTGCGTGTGCTTTTTCTTATAATGGTTTCGTCAATATGGGTTCACCTCGCCAAATAGTAAGATAAAGGTATGAGGGTCACCATTTCAGATGGCATCCCCCAGCTTGATGACTTCATCAAATCCTTTTTCATGCCCCGCTTTAATTACCCGGAACTGTAGGAAGAAGGAGACACTTCTGCTGATAAAGGATTCGCAAGAAAATTAAGAATTCGGCAAAGAAAAGGGGTGCCGAAACCTTTTGGTTCTTAATGGAATTGTTTGTCACGTATGTGGGTGACACCTCAGTCGTGGACGTTTTGTTCTGTATAGGCAAGGAGAGGACTAATTGGACTAATTGAGTAACAAACCAATTGACTCTGTTTTAATATTATATTATTAGTTAGGATATTTAACTGCAAATCTGCTGATACTGAATTTACGATGACAATGCTATCGCTAGGGTGTGCGTGTACGCGTGAGTACCTACACATACACATACGAATATGGGTGGGTACGTAATTGTGTGTATACATACACACTCCACACAAGTATACTCGTCAGTGTGGGTGTGAATGTCAGTGTGTTAGTATATACATAAGTGTGTACATCAAAACACATTGCATACGTATTGTGCCAAATAATAAGTTCGCAACAACATTTATGTAACATGTTAATACGAATTATATGGACTTTTATGTAATATCTCCGAATAATAATCTCTTAAGAGTCACGTCAGTCGTCACTCTTATTTGAAATTAGCTAACCGGGATGACTTGGCACGGGAAAATTTCACAATCGAATCGTACCAATCTCGCATTGGTACGATTCGAGTCGAATCTCAATATTAATCTCAGTTCAGTCACATGACGATCGCATAAAACTGAAACAAGTAGACCGGTATTTTTTTCCACTTTATAGGTACGTCGAAGTGCCTTTCGGTCATATATTCGATACTAGCTGATGCCTGCGGCATCGTTTTTCGTTCGAATCTACTCAACGATTTCGGTTCTACTCAACCGATTGCAATCAAATATACGGTAGATTTTAAGTCTGGCCAACACCTTTCTAATACAAAAAACCGCAACAAACAGCCAAAGATATAAACAGACGAGAATTTCAAAAATAATATTTTTGTGTTCAGAATGGTTCACTTAACCTAACCCAAGTTTTTTTTTAAATGTCTTCAATGTACAGACACAGCTTTTTTTTTACGTGCGGAAATCCCTTCGGATACCCCGCCGGCCAGCGGTGGTGGTTATGTCGTGTATCGACTAAAACCGCACGGTGTCCTCCCCAAGTGTCCGCTGCCGGGCACCCCGGGTAAGCCCTCGAAAGCTAATTTACAATTTTATAATAGTATAGATAACATTACAGTCGATGTTGAATGTTGAAAACTTTGTTACGCAAATACCTGTTATAACATTAAATTTATGACATCGAGATTAGATCGGAACTGAATTTTGACCATATTTGTATTACGAGAAATTGACCCGCTCGCTAATTCGTGGTAATACGTATAGTCTTGAGAAAAGAATGTCATAATAAAGCACTTACCTAATACTTAATACTTTACCTATTAAATACTTAATAACTTAGTTTACATGTCTGCCTTGTCAAGTATGTTTCGACTTTCGAGCTATCGACCGTATCTAGGCTACAGGCCAGTGGGCGATATCCAATAACGATTGACATATTGCAACACTCGGTACTGCCACTTGCTAGTATCGAATACTTAATTAAACATTTGAATTTACTGAATGTTGGTACTACAACATCCTTTTATGTATGCTTGATAAGGTCTATGGCGGTCTAAGTGGCTCAGTTGGTCAGAGCATTCCCCCTGTAAGGTAGGTACTGGTCGCGGGTTCAAGTCCCGTCCTAGATGTCGAATGATTACGAAGCGTCGTTAGCTTAGAGGTTAAGGAGTCGACCCTAGGATCGAGAGGTCCCGGGTTCGAATCCTGGCCATTACACTACCGACGTGAACCCACTCCTACCACCAGCAATTTAGCTTAGCTGGAGGGGTTAAGGGGGATATTAATATTAGTAATTTCGGTAACAAATATTCTTTAAAAAAATCTCTTTTTCGGATCTAAATCTAAAGGTTGGCAATGTTTCCTAATATAAGGTACTTAGAGTTGTGTATCTTCCACTTACTTTTCGGACACCCTGTATACTCAGAAGGGAACGCGTGTATTAGTTTTTATTTCCAATTCCAAGTTCTTTTTTAATGTAGGATACTTCATTATTCCTTCACCTGCGTGAAAGAGGATATGGCAAGGACGGAAGTGACAGTGGCGATGACATTTGACAGGAATGTATGGAGGAGGATGACATGTTGCGTCGACCCCAAATAATTAGTATAAGGGCAAGTAGATGGTGACTTCAATAATCCTGCACCTCGAATGATAATATTCTTTGAAGCGTCGGTAGCTTAGTCGAAGGAGTCGACCCTACAATCGAGGGGTCCCGGGTTCGAATCCTGGCCATTACACTACTGACGTGAAACCCACTCCTAACACAAGCAATTAAGCTTAGCTGGAGGGGTTAGGAGGAATATTAGTAATTTCGGTTAAAAAAAAAAGTAGAAGGGAATGAGATACAAGTAATGTATGTAATTCCATCAAGAACTACGAGGTTCGCCACCTCGTTGCACCGGTGCAATTGGTTACACCGTGTGACATTGGTACCTCAGCACGGAAAGGAGAGGGTGAGAATAATTGGAGGAGCTCATCGAAACACACACCACGGTAGAAGCGGTAAAATTCTGCCATAGTCAAAGTCTCTAGGCAAATGCAAAGATTCGAGGTTCTGGGGAGACTACCAGACTCCCAATACGAAGAGGTACTTAGCCAATTAGTTCTAGTTGAAATAAAATGGTTTACAACTCAGTCCTACAACTGTTTATCCATTCATCTATTAACAAATAGCGAAGGAGAGAGAGAGAGAAGAAGAGCAGTGGCTTATGCAACTGGTGCTGGAAAGAACCATGATTTTTGATATGGTAATAAAAAAAAACCAGTGGCACTCTAGAAGTGTCGACAGGAGTGAAAACACAAAAAAATTAAAGTGCATTATTCCTGATGGACATCCATCCATCCCTCCCTACTTGTCTCCAAGGTACACCTGGTTTCCCATATCATATGGCTGACGTCCTGTTACGTCCACTGTACGATATGTTCACCTTATCAGTAAGCTTAATCGAGGTGGACATGTCCAGTTGACCTCACCAGTGAGGTGGACTGGCTGCAGGGCAAACTAAGCAAAACTGGGTTCCTTTGATGCAGGAGGTGAGAGCTGTGACTGTTGTGCATCTCTGCAAACGATGGACCACCTCCTGTCGTGCCCCAACACATGCCACTGAGGGAGCTATCAATGTCGCCTAATTTTAGGCTGAACCGATGTAGCACCATTGACTTGACGAAGAAGGACTTTAAACTAATTAAAATAGAGGGGAGGAGGCGAAGATGTTATGGTCGGCCCCGAGCGACAATAACCCACGCTGCGCCACTGCATAAGAGCTCTTCCGAATACCAGCCACAGTGGATGTCTGCAGAACTACTGCCACAGCAGCTATTGCACTGACATATTCTGTTGTACTCTGAATGCATTCACAAGGACGGCATGTCAGTTGTAACTCTCAGAATTTAAATAAGCATTCTTGTAATTAAAAAGCGGCGATAGCCCAGTGGTGTACCTACGTAACGGACTGCCGAGACGAGATCTCGAGTTCGATCTCCAGTCGCCCCGGGCACACACCTCTGACTTTCCGTAGTTATATGTGTATTAAAAACGTTGATGTGTTAATGTGCCCGGTAGATGGCAATAGGCTCGCCCCCTATTACATTGGGATCTAAACATAACTGGCGAATCGTGGGTGTGTAATATACATCTGCCTACCCCTTCGAGGATACAGGCGTGGAGTTATGTACATGTATTTTTTTTAAATAGTAAAAATAGTGGTTCTTTCTGTAAAGGTGATAAGTGTGCAATAAATAAGTAAATATTTTTTACGCAACTGCAAAGATTCAAGAGTGAATTCAGGACTCCTAATGATGCAAATTGCATGCCACTGCTATCTGTCAAGAGCTTTATATTTGTTTTGATGTAATTTTGCCTTGTGCGTGATATTTGCACGTGCCGAAAAATTTCTAAATTGAGGTCGTTTCTATAACTCGGTAATTGAACTTATGTTAGTGGCTATTTTTCTGCAGTTGTATCATTTCTCTAGGTATTCACAATGCTATTAGTGCACTTGAAAGCTGAATCCACTTGGAAATATAATTATGTTACTGAATTATTATGTTAAATCTGATATTTAATAGTTAGAATCAAGATTCATTCGAATTTAATGCGCTGTCGATATCATGGCGTTTATCCGATTACGAGACTTTTAATAATAATAATAAATAGTAAATATTCTACGATATTCTACACAGCGCTTTCTAGACCCAAAGTAAGAATAGGTTAACTGGTTGCAGAATGCGGATAAACATATTTATATATTTTTTTTAGTAAATACATACATGTTATACCTACGCAGACGCATCCAGACCGATGCAAAAAGACACATTCATGCATAAAAATATTTGCACTGAGCGGAAATCTAACTCGCGCCCCCTATCTTAGCAGTCGATTGCACTACCGCTACGCCACTAAGCTGATAGCTTGAGTTAGGAGCTTGTTCAAGTCGGTAGTCCGTAGGATTCGAACCCGAGACCTCTCGATGTCGAGGAGTCATCTACGCCCGGGACTACCGACCTCCATGATCGGGGCCTGCGGACGGCAGTTGGCCGACTCGCCTACCTTACAGAAGCAGGCCGTGGCGGAGGCGTGCCGTGTGTGCCCCTACACACGTCTGCCAACTCACCGAAGCGGGATAAAACCCGACCCCACCGGGCGAGGCCGCGGCGGCGGTCAAAGTCCGCTGGCAACCCTGGGGTAATCCTTTCGAGGGCTTACCCGGGGTGCCCGGCAACGGACACTTGGGGAGGACACCGTGCGGTTTTAGTCGAGACACGACATAACCACCCCCGCTGGCCGGCGGGGGGGTATCTCAAGGGATTTCCGCACGTAAAAAAAAAGGCCGACTCCTTGACCATTAAGCTACCGACGCTTCATAATTTTGTCTTATAAATATTTAGACTACTGTTAAACATGCCCATGTGATTCCATTCGCTATTAGAATCATTAACACTGCGTCTGAAACTTGTTTTTCAATATCACGCTTCCTCTGAACCATTTTAAAGTACCTCGACTTACTCAATATAAGTTCCAACTCAACAAAGTTTTCAAACTTTATTGAGCAACATTAAATGCAGAAATACTGTCTGCCGAAACCAGTTTGATATTAAAACAGTTCTAAGTACCAGTTGAGGTTTTCCTGGAAACTGCGGATGGTTGTATGTAATTGAGCCGTCTAGGGCATGACCACTTAATGGAAGGTATGCGTCAATCTTATGCAAATATCTTCAAGGTGTGAATTGAGTTACTGACTTATGAGCTAAATAGAATCATGTCAATTTATTGACTCGTAGGAGCCAATGTGACAACTAAGGTGTTTAAACAAACTAGTTACTGTATTTCGGAAGTTCGCGCCTCCAGAGCGAGGACAGCCTCTGTGGCGTAGCGGTAGTGGATTCGGCTGCTACGTCAGGGAGCGCGGGTTCGATTCCCACTCAGTGCAAATATTTAACATAACATAACATAACATAAACTCACGCCTATATACCCGAAGGGGTAGGCAGAGGTGCTAGCACATATGTTTAGGGCCCAATGTATTAGGTGGCGAGCTTATTGCCATTAACCGGGCACTTATAAACCTGCGATAAATACACACATAACTTCGAAAAGCATCGAAAAGTCATTGGTGTGTGCCATGGTAATACCTGGGATCGAACCCGAGACCTCGTCTCAGCAGTCCTTTACCCATACCACTAGGCTACCGCTATTATATTTGTATGAATGAATGTCTATTTGCATTGGTCTGGGTGTTTCTATGTATAATAAGTATTTATTTACAAAAAAAAAACCTATATAAGTATGTTTATCCGCATTCTGGAAGCCATAACACAAGCTAGTTAATCTATGCTTACTTTGGGTCTAGAAAGCGTTGTGTAGAATGTCGTAGAATATTTATTTATTATTTATTTAATGTAAGTATAGCTAAGTAATTTTGAGTCGGCGCCAAACAATCAAATTACAAAGATCACTAAATTACCTTAAATTTAACGAAATAATCAAATCTAATTAACAATGCAACGTGAAATCTCCACTGATAAACTGGTACATAGCTTGTTTGGCGCCGGCTCAAAATTACATAGCTATTAATTCTTTAAATAATTAGGTATCTTAGACTTTTGTATCTTTTGGTTGATGTACAATAAAGAGTATCTTTCTATCTTCTGGTGGTAGAAATTTGATGACACAAATTTGTCACAAAATTCGGCCGGGTGGGTACCACCGTGTACGATTGCGGAAAACCCTCCATAGTAATCTAATTCAGGTTTTATTCAGAGGTCAGCAAGTGCATAGCCGGGCAGGGGGATTGAGGTCGCAGCACTAGTGGGACCGGTGGGGGTCACGCGGTGCTGCGACGACAATCCTCTTCTGATGAGGCCGTCAAGCTGAGTGCCACCATTGTTAACATGGTACGTGTATGTAATGGTGACCCTCTTTCCTGAGACTTTACCTTCAGCTTACCATCAGGCTAGGTGAAGTCAAATTGACGTGTCCTAAACAAAAAAAAAAAACTTACTGTCTAGCTGATGGTATATGAAAATAGCACGGAGGTCGGTTTTCGTTTTTTGGTCATATCTCCGTTTCTACTTAACCAATTAACAGAATATAACAGATTTTAAGTCTGATCAAGAACTTTCTAATATAAAAAACCGCATTAAAATCCGTTCAGTAATTTTTGCCTCCATCGCGAACAAACAGATGTTTGTCTGTTTGTTCGCGTTGTTCTTGTTATCTAGATCATTCTTATTGACTAGATTCACAAAAATAAAAATTTTGTTCAGAATCGTTCATTTAACATAACCCAAGTATTTTTTTTAATACCTCCGAAGTACAGACACAACTAATTTTTAGGGATTTTCTTTAGAAAAGCCCTATTGCTATCGAGTTGTCGTCGACGTCGTCGTCGTTGCCAATTTTCTGTCACGGTTTTGGGTATGAAGGAGATGAGCTATCGAGTTGCTGTTTTTAGATTCGTGCTGGGGTGAACCATTGCAAGATAAAAAAAATCGCAAAAAATCGCAAAAAAAAAAACGCAAAATCGAAAATCCCTTGTATTCGGCTGAGCTCGTCTCAGGAATTCAACTTTTTTTTTATATATTTAGTCCGTCAAATTGACTGCACCCCGCCTGATGGTAAGCTGAGGGGAAGTCCAAAAAGTAGTGGCCACCATTTCCAGAGATTATCCCTAGAATGGTGGCCCCTACCTAGACGGGCTCAACAGATGTGTTAAATGAATAGTGTTTTAGGGCCCAATATGATCTTCGGGGCCCAAGTTAACCACACCTGCAAGCCTGCAATCTGCTGATTGACGAACTGGGCTCTAGCGCAGGCTCTCCTCCAGACTATTATCTATCCTTGTACCAAATTTCACCCAGATCCGTTTAGCCGTTTTTGCGTGAGAGTAACAAACATCCATCCAAATTTTATAATATTATTTTAATTAGTCGGATTACAATATCGATGATGGGGAGTATTACAAAAATATGATAATAGGGGGGGGGGGGGGGAGGCTAGGTTTTAATTCAATTTAGTTCTCCATCAGAGTGAGCGGTATTATTGTAACCATTTTTCTTTCATAGTTTGTTATTACTTATTAAATCTCGCTTAAAGAAAATCGCCCCGGGACTTTTCGAGTTTAATTTTTAAGATGTTAAGCTCTTTATATCTCTAACTTCAGACATTTGAGGTTTCTTTGTCTGAAACAATATTGTTTCATGATGAATAAATTATGAAGCGGTGCTTGCTTTTAAACAGAAATATAATTAATGAAGAAAACGAAAATAATTAAAATAAACAGCCTTTCAAACCGCTAGCGGACATACTTGTGGATTATATGTGTCAGTAGCTTACTGGTTAAGGAGTCAACCTTATGATTGAGAGATCCTGGGTTCCAATCCAGGCCATTACACTACCGACGTGAACCTAACACAAGCAATTAAGCTTAACTGGAGAGGTTAACCACAATACTAGTTACGAGAATAATTTCGGATACTACTCGTAGTAAATACCTATACTTCTTAAAAAAAACAAAAAGTCCTTACTTTTTTAGGGTTCCGAACCTCAAAAGATCACTCTCTTGTCCGTCTGTTCGTCTGTCTGTCTGTCTGTCCGTATGTCACCACCGATTTTCTCAGGAACGAGTGGACCTAGCAAATTGAAATTTATACCAGATACTGGGGTCTATAGTCCCTATTAGGTGTATAAAAATTAAGGTCAGACAAAAAAGAAAACAAAAAAACCGGTGAAGTGCGAGTCGAACTCGCGCCTGAAGGGTCCTGTACCATTATCTATAAAAACTTGTACCTAAGTACCAAAATTAACCTTAATGTTGGAAGTTCGGACGGAAATCACTCCCGGAAAAGTCGACATACCAATAAAAATTATAAGCGCTCCTCGGGTTTTAAAATACAAACGCAACTGAGCATCGTGATCTGCCACAAAAGTCAAAGTTAGTGAAAGACCACGAAACATTTGTATAATTGAAAACAAATGTGTCCCTTCTTTCAATAACTTTGAATTTTGTTCATGGTGATGACATCGTGAAATTATTCCGACATGAACTACGAAAGCTGTGAAGCTACTTGACGGTGGATGCAACAGGTGGCTTCATGCCAAAATTTGAATGCGTCTCAACTATATTATAAGCTAGAATCACACCAATTTCAAACTGAAGAAGATCCAAATTCCCTTCACTGCATATGTATTTAGGGCATTATGAAATAGACCACTTAGTACAAATGGTGTTAAAATGACAACGAACTCAGTTTGACTTGTTGCCAAGTAGTAACAGATAAAAATGTATTTTTAGCTTTATCAAGAGTTTACATATTAGACTGCAATTTGCCATAATATAAATGTTGATATGAACATTAGTCAAATCCTCTAATGAACATTTTTAAAGTTGGCCGGCCCCACTAAGTTCGTCGGAGAACAAGCTTATTACGTTTATTTTTAGGAGTGAATTCGTATATAATAGTACTACGTACCAATAGTAGAGTCGTCTTGAGAAGTATTTAATATATCTGAGAATTTCGAATATCTGGCACGTGTCTAGGTGACTCAGTTGGTCAGAGCATTCCCTCTGTAAGGGACTGGTCGCGGGTCCAAGTCCCGTCGTAGGTGTTCTCTATTTCCAATTTAAATCTATAGGAGTAACATAACATAAACTCACGCCTATATCCCCGAAGGGGTAGGCAGAGGTGCTAGCACCCACATTTCGCCAGTTTTATGTTTAGGTCCCAATGTAATAGGTGGCGAGCCTATTGCCATTAACCGGGCACTTACAAGCCTGCGATAAATACACACATAACTTCGAAAAGCATCGAAAAGTCATTGGTGTGTGCCATGGTAAAACCTGGGATCGAACCCGAGACCTCGTCTCAGCAGTCCATTACCCATACCACTAGGCTACCGCGGCTATATATATAGGAGTAAATTACCCAAAAACGGTTGGGAAACGACCACAGAAATCCGGGTCCGGACCCCATCGGGCATGGAACCTTCCAGGCTTCTGCCATTCAGTACACCGGCTGATTAACGGGCGAGGCTCTAGTGCACGTTTTCTTCTTGGTGTTGTTGAGGTACCATCAGCTTGATGATATCAAATTAATGTATTTGCAACCGTATGTCTTATACTTGCAAAGTTTGAAATTGATACAGCAATTATTACAAGTTATGTAATTTTGACTTCAAAGATTCACCCGCGCTCACTAACGAGGAAATATAAATAAAAAGCGTGTAATAAATATGTTCATTACAACTAAGTAACACTTATATTGGAACCCGAGTAAGTAATAAATTTAGATGCAGTAAATTCTGTTTTAATGAATATCATAAATTTGAATTCTTTTAAAATGGTGTAGAAATCTTATAACCCTAAGATATTTTTACACAGCGTTGTCTGGACCTAAACTAAGCATAACTTAAGCTTATATGGGTTTCACATTACGGATAAATAACCTTAAACACAATTTTTGTGAATAAAAACATAAATATTCTATACATAGACACATTTTACAGGGTCGGCAGCGCGAGTGTGACGCCACTGGTGTTGCACACGTCCATAGGCCGCGGTAACCGCTTCCCATCGGTGGGCCGTGTGCTTGTCTGCCACCTTAGTGGTATTAAAAAAAAAAAGCCAAATTTCTTTATTTTCAAGTAACTGGGAATCAATATATTTATTTGATTACATTAAATTCCGTGAGATGTTATATTAAAAGAAATGAAAATATTAACTATCTGTACAATAACAACAAAATTATAACTAAACTAAAATATTTACATCTACAAAGATACGTTAAAATGACAGATTAAATTTAGAAATTAAATTTAAATGCATAGATTTAAAACATATATTTATATAAAAATATAATACAATTAATTCAATATTAATACAATAATCACATTAATAATAAATAAATAATTAAATGAACCCGTCCCTCACCGTACCCGGTGCAAAGGTGCCCATAACGCTGGCTGCATTGCCCCGCATTGCCGTAGCAATGGCTAACCTTTGCACCAGATACGAGCCGGAGCATTTTACATATTAAAAAAGACTTTGAACAAAGTTTAAATCTTTTTTTTGTGTAGGACACACCAATTTGACTTCACCTCGCCTGATGGTAAGCTGAAGGTAAATTCTCAGGAAAGAGGGTCACCATTACATACACGTACCATGTTAACAATGGTGGCACTCAGCTTGACGGCCTCATCAGAAGAGGATTGTCGTCGCGGCACCGCGTGACACCCACCGGTCCCACTAGTGCTGCGACCACAATCCCCCTGCCCGGCTATGCACTTACTGACCCCTGAACGCAATCAAACCGAAATTGGATTACTATGGAGGGTTTTTCGTAATCGTGCACGGTGGTACCCACCCGGCCGAATTTTGTAATAGTTGCCGAATTGCAGATTTAGTTAAAAAATAAAATGAACTGAAAAGAAACATTCTTTTTTCAAACGATTTATGGCGTTACATTAGCATTAACAAGCTGTTTTGTCATCCAAATTTTAAAAAGCATCACATTTATAGTCTGAGGACACTCTTGGTAATTTAAAATTTGTTATAGGTTGCTGGGATTTAAAATTGCAATATAGTGTTAGCTTGAAATTAAAAAAAGGCAAGAAGGCTCTACTAAACTCAAATTGAATCAAATTTTATTCAAATTTTATTCAATTAAATATAAGTATGTACATCAAACTTCACCTTTCGCTCTATGTCTTTAAAGTTTAAATTTAATCTGATGCAAAATAAAATGAAGTTTCTTAATTCAGATAAAAATATTTTGGTGATATTTTAGTGGCATTGGCACCAATATTTCTCAAAAGTCCTGCTGATTTATCTGTGCAAATTATCCAAAAATATATGCAAAAACTTGAAGTGTCTGTTTGTAACTTTAAAATAACAGATTTTTAATGATTGCACATGTATGTATTAAATGAATTTTTATAAATTTTGTCTGTCTTTCTGTCTGCCATTCTGTCTTTTTGAAAGAGGTAATCTCTTGAAAGGAATCCGATTTTAACGGGACTTCCACTGGCAGATAGGTAATGTTACAAGGCATAAAATAGGCTACTTTAATTTTAGAAAAATACTTAGGATTCCGCGCAAAAAAATTAAAACCCACAAAATTGTGACCGAAATCTGATTTACTCTGGAACGGGTGAACCGATTTTGACGAAACTTTCACTGGTAGATAGGTATTGCTATAAGGCGTAACATAGGTTACTTTAATTTTAGAAAAATATTTAGGGTTCCGCGCAAAAGAACTAAAACTCGAAAGCCGCGAAGACGGAAGTCGCGGGCACGGCTAGTAAGCACGATATCTTTGTTGGTGACTTATTTAGAAAGCTCTATTAAAATGAAAGTAAACACAAAATTTGCGACATAATTCTCGCCCGAGGTCCCCATTAGCATCTTAATAAGAACGCTATTATACAACAAGTATCAAAAGGTAACCCTATACCCTTGCTTAACGAGATTTTTAAATTTTTTGTCCTCAAAACTCGTATTTTTTGGGATTCCGTACCTCAAAAGGGAAAAACGGAACCTTTATAGGATAACTTCGTTGTCCGTCCGTCCGTCTGTCAAGACCGTTTTTCTCAGGAACGCGTGGAGGTATCAAGCTGAAATTTATATCTAATACTCAAGTCTACTGTCCCTTGAAGCTGTGAAAAAATCAAACTTCTAAGCTAATGCAATCAAAAGATACAGCCGTTTATGCCGGAAATGTTTGCAAATTTTAGAAACTCGCACGGGAATCAAAACCTACAGCGTACTTCCCGTGAACTTAGAACCTTGAAATTTGGTACGAAGTAACGTCTTATAGTACAGATAAACGAAAAATTGCGGATACCGTAAATTTTTAGTTACATCATATAATAAAAAATATTTTTGAAAATTTTAGTCACTACTACAATAACTATGACTCGATTGTCGTGATTGGTGAACTTTTACTAATATACCTACAGGTTTGTACGAAACCCTCGGTGTGCGAGTCCGACTCGCACTTGGCCGGTTTTATTTACTGCTGACCCATATTTTTATCGTGGCGACACTTGTACGTCAGGATAACGAACACACACACAACAAATCCCAAAAGAATTGAACATCGAGTAGAAGTTATACTGATTATACAGAAGTAATTTGGAGTCTTTGGCAGTCTATGTGAAATTCTACGTTTTGATGGTGTGGGAAAGAAAACATGTGCAGAACTATACGAATAGAGTTTTTTTTATATTTAGGACACGTCAATTTGACTTCACCTCGCCTGATGGTAAGCTGAAGGTAAAGTCTCAGGAAAGAGGGTCACCATTACATACACGTACCATGTTAACAATGGTGGCACTCAGCTTGACGGCCTCATCAGAAGAGGATTGTCGTCGCAGCACCACGTGACACCCACCGGTCCCACTAGTGTTGCGACCACAATCCCCCTCCCCGGCTATGCACTTGCTGACCCCTGAACGCAATCAAACCGAAGTTGGATTACTATGGAAGGTTTTTCGCAATCGTGCACGGTGGTACCCACCCGGCCGAATTTTGTGACAAATTTGTGTCATTCAAATTTCTACCACCAGTAGATAGAAAGATACTCTTTATTGTACATCAACCAAAAGATACAAAAGTCTAAGATACTTAATTATTAAAAGAATTAATAGCTAAGTAATTTTGAGCCGGCGCCAAACAAGCTATGTAGGTACCAGTTTATATTTTCTGACAAATTTGTGTCATCAAATTTCTACCACCAGTAGATAGAAAGATACTCTTTATTGTACATCAACCAAAAGATACAAAAGTCTTAGATACTTAATTATTAAAAGAATTAATAGCTAAGTAATTTTGAGCCGGCGCCAAACAAGCTATGTAGGTACCAGTTTATATTTTCTGACAAATTTGTGTCATCAAATTTCTACCACCAGTAGATAGAAAGATACTCTTTATTGTACATCAACCAAAAGATACAAAAGTCTAAGATACTTAATTATTAAAAGAATTAATAGCTAAGTAATTTTGAGCCGGCGCCAAACAAGCTATGTAGGTACCAGTTTATATTTTCTGACAAATTTGTGTCATCAAATTTCTACCACCAGTAGATAGAAAGATACTCTTTATTGTACATCAACCAAAAGATACAAAAGCCTAAGATACTTAATTATTAAAAGAATTAATAGCTAAGCAATTTTGAGCCGGCGCCAAACAAGCTATGTAGGTACCAGTTTATATTTTCTGACAAATTTGTGTCATCAAATTTCTACCACCAGTAGATAGAAAGATACTCTTTATTGTACATCAACCAAAAGATACAAAAGTCTAAGATACTTAATTATTAAAAGAATTAATAGCTAAGTAATTTTGAGCCGGCGCCAAACAAGCTATGTAGGTACCAGTTTATATTTTCTGACAAATTTGTGTCATCAAATTTCTACCACCAGTAGATAGAAAGATACTCTTTATTGTACATCAACCAAAAGATACAAAAGTCTAAGATACTTAATTATTAAAAGAATTAATAGCTAAGTAATTTTGAGCCGGCGCCAAACAAGCTATGTAGGTACCAGTTTATATTTTCTGACAAATTTGTGTCATCAAATTTCTACCACCAGTAGATAGAAAGATACTCTTTATTGTACATCAACCAAAAGATACAAAAGTCTAAGATACTTAACTATTAAAAGAATTAATAGCTATGTAATTTTGAGCCGGCGCCAAACAAGCTATGTACCAGTTTATTGTACCAGTTTATATTTTGTGACAAATTTGTGTCATCAAATTTCTACCACCAGTAAAGTTTCATGTGATTATGAATTGAAATCACTTTTTTGTATTTGTATTTGTCGCTAGTATCACCACCCTAATAAATATCTTATCTTATCTTATCTATAACTAGGCTTCCCTCGCGCGGAGATCGGTTATGGTTTTTTGTTCATAGGTACCTCCGGTTCTAATTAATCAATTGAAATCAAATATATGGCAGCATTTAAATCTCTCTGACCAAAACCTTTCTAATTAAAACAAAAAACCGGCCAAGTGCGAGTTAGACTCGTAGTAGTTGATTGAATGAAAGGTAAATTGCGGTTTACTATTAATGACGTATTAAAAAAAAACTACTTACTAGATCTCGTTCAAACTAATTTTCGGTGGAAGTTTACATGGTAATAATGTACATCATATAATTTTTTTTAGTTCTATCATTCTCTTAGTTTTTTGCCATTTGGCAACGGAACCCTAAAAACCGCATCAAAATCCGTTCAGTAGTTTTGCGTCCATCGCGAAAAAACAAACAGATAAACAGACAATAATTTAAAAAAAGATGTGTACAAAATCGTCATTTAATATAATCCAAGTTTTTTTTATATCTCCAATGTAAAGACACAACTTAATTACAATTTTATAAATAGTATATGTTTAGTTTTCATTGTTAAATCATTATAGTTTGATGTTTTCACCGCATATTGCAGTACGTATAGGTATAAGTAAATCGAACCGACTAAAACCGCAGGAAGCATCAAACACAGGAAGTCGGCACGAATATTAAGTTTTAATTTTGTTTGCGTTTCCACTGTCGGCTTTCGATCACGCTTCGGAACGAGGTAGGTAGTGATTGCGTGAAAGTGAGTGGTGGCACTACGGGTTGAATACTATCAGCTCGTGGTGTTACTCCTCACCCTTGTCTCCGGGTAAACTGAAAGGAGACTGGTAGCAGATCTGTTAATTGTTTTTTTTATTACTGCGCTCGCTACGTTCGCGTACAGTATAGATAGATATTAATACAAGAACAGTGTTCGTTAGAGAAGCCAAATACAAATTTTCAAATTACATAATAGTTGGCAATACTCATTCAAACAAAATATAAATCTTTACAACTCTCAAGGGTCGTATTGATAAGAAAGCAGCGATTCAGCGATGCAACAAGTGTGACCTACTGGTACAAGTCTGTGTGACCCAATTTCTATGTCAAGGTCACCGCAACAAGTGCGCTAGCCCGGTGTTTTTACGTCGAGCAAAGGGTTCCGGGACAATCAAACAAAATGGCGAAATAAGCTTTTATTGATACAATACCGAAAGAAAGGTTTGATAGCAGAGTGCTTTTGATTGTTACAAGTGTTCACTTCATACGAAATAGTTACAGTATGTGTGCTTTTAGTGTAGGTGCCGAAACAAATATTTGACTACAAACGTGTCTTTTAAGTGGATTACACTTTGTTGATTAAAAAAATATCTGTTTTATATGTTCAATATTTGTTTTGAATTTAGACGAAGGGTCGATTTCACGGATGAACGTGATTGCTATCGAAACAAATTAAAATAGGTTATCAAGTTTCACTTAATGAAAATAATTAAGATAAACGCTCTGGACTTATTAGAGAATCCGAAGGGATTTCCGCACGTAAAAAAAAACCTATGTATTTTCTTATCATCTAGCATTTTGAAGAATCTATTTAAAAAAAAATAAACTATATGTAAATAAAGTAATTTACTATTAGGTATATAAAAGCCAAATACCTTAGAATTATAAACGTGAGTATGTATAATGTGAACATAATTAAATACATATTGTAGGACAAAGTACACAACGCCATCTAGACCCAAACTAAGCAGAGCTTGTCATATGGGTTCCAGAATGCGGATAAACATACTTAAATACTTTTTTATTATAAATAAATACATAATATACATGGGAACACCTAGATCAATGCAAATATATATATATATATATATATATATATATATATATATATTTGCGGGAATCGAACCCGCGACCTCTGAAGTAGCAGTCGAACGCACTACCGCTACGCCACAGAGGTTGTCCCTCTTATCATATATATATTTTAATTTTATTTTAATTTTTTCGCTATATTTTTTTTGCGACTTTTATTAAATATTGTGTGTATACTTGATCGTTTATCATTCGAAAATGGTTACAAACTCTCGGTAATCATAACTAGGTCTGCAAGGCGAATCGCTGCTGGCAATGTTGAGCTGAGTGAGACATCGTGAATCAGATTTTGAAAATTTTGAACAGTGATCATTCCTCCGTGTCAAGTCCGATTTTGAAAATTATTTTTGAAAGTCACAGGTTTTGAAAGGTTATTATGTAATTCCATCTGGAATTGTTTTAACGGTGATCATTCCTCTGTGGTAGCATTAATTTTTTCAAAATATATACATAAACCTTCCTCTGATTGACCTCTTTAATCATGCCAAATTTGTTTCTGATTGGATTAGTAGTTTAGGAGGAGACCTGTGACAAAGAAAATCCTGAAGGCTGGTATGAGGAGCTTTCGCTCGACTTCGTGTCACTCAGCTCAAAAAGTGGTTTACATTCGATTTCAATGGTCATGCGAATGTATAACACCGGTTTTAGAGCAAGTTGATACCTCGTTTGTCATCACCACGTCAGCTCATCATCATAATGTTTAACACGCTTTTATTAACTTGGTGTGTAAGTTTGTATGTAATGGAATCTTCGTACTCGAGCACTCCAGAACGTGGGATTGATTTCAAATTTTGTACACTTAATAAATACAAATACAAAACACAATTTAATAAATTGAAAAAACTTTTTAGTGTATTTTAATATTGACACGCTTTTATTAGCTTTGTATGTAGGTATATTACGGAATCTTTGAACACGACTAGCCTCTTTTAAACGGCGAATTAATATGAAATTTGCACACTTATCATGTAGCATTGACAATATAATTAATACTTATAAAAAATGATAACTAAAAATAAACGCTTTAATAAAAGACCAAACTAAAAAAATATATATTATAAAGCGTGAGGTGCTTACATAAATCATCATCATCGAGCACCCTACGCTTTTTTAATAATTAATTTTTAACTTTTTAGTTTGGTTTTGTAACATTCAATTCCAAGTGTAATATTCAATTCCAAGTGTAACCAACAAGGAAGTGTGAACTCTAGGGCGCTGAGTTATGAAATAGAACCGAAAACCTGTTGCGGTCAAAGAACGGCCTCCAACAGTGTGAACTCCTGCGTTGTTTGCACGCAATGCATGCGTTCACTTTAGAAGTTACGATTTCATGGATTTACTTTTACTTCATACACCATGTTTGTTAGAGAGATTTGATCCTTATAATTGGTCCTATCGATTGATGACATAAAAATATGGCATGTTATTTTTTCAGATTTTAGTAGGTTCGATTGTGGCAAGCGAGATTTCGAATATATTTGAATGCAGATTTGTTTCTTTTTACGTTTGAAGTGTCTGTTTGTGTTTCTGTCCCGACATAACCGCCCCCGCTGGCCGGCGGGGGGGTATCCGAAGGGATTTCCGCACGAAAAACAAGAAAAAAAAAAGGTATCGTAGCTCAGACTTTGAATTTTTTGCTTGAAAGGTGAATAAGTTCTAAGCTGTACCGCAGGATTTTTTTTTGCAGATATTGGAATGTTTCCTTTGAGTAAAAGTTACTATCTTCAGTATTTAAAGTACCTATTTTACCTCCAGGTAAGGTCAAAAAATTCCATTCTGCATAGCAATTCCGTGAAATGTATTTAAGTTTGACTGAAACGTCGAATACGTAACATGTTTATAATATGACGTAATAATAAATTCCAAATGTAACCTACAAGGAAGTGTGAACTCTAGGGCACTGAGTTATGAAATTGCACCGAAAACCTGTTGCGGTCAAAGAACGGCCTCCAACAGTGTGAACTCCTGCGTTGTTTGCACGCAATGCATGCGTTCACTTTCGATTGAACTGATGTCTTGATAAATTTCGGCACCTCTTTTTTTTGTCGCACCATATTACTTTTTTTTTTCTTTTTTTTTCGTGCGGAAATCCCCTCGGATACCGATATAGACGCCGGGGTGTAAGGTAGATTTGGATTTTTTTACCAACACACGTCCTTTTTTTATGTTTAGGACACGTCAATTTGACTTCACCTCTCCTGATGGTAAGCTGAAGGTAAAGTCTCAGGAAAGAGGGTCACCGTTACATACACGTACCATGTTGACAATGGTGGCACTCAGCTTGACGGCCTCATAAGAAGAGGATTGTCGTCGCAGCACCGCGTGACCCCCATGGTCCCACTAGTGCTGCGACCTCAATCCCCCTGCCCGGCTATGCACTTGCTGACCTCTGAACGCATGAATCAAACCGAAATTAGATTACTATGGAGGGTTTTTCGCAATCGTACACGGTGGTACCCACCCGGCCGAATTTTGTGACAAATTTGTGTCATCAAATTTCTACCACCAGTAGATAGAAAGATACTCTTTATTGTACATCAACCAAAAGATACAAAAGTCTACATATATTATTACATATATTACATATTATTACATATATTATAGTCTACAAATCATTGGCATCGATCATTGTTTACGATGGAATTAAATAGTGTTTACTTGACTTTGTACAGGTCCTTGATATTTTTTTCTGAAAAATATACTGAAAATCCGATGATAGCACTCTAGATGGGAAACGATAGTTGCCGTGTGTTTTTTAGGGTTCCGTTGCCAAATGGCAAAAAATGGAACCCTTATAGATTCGTCATGTCTGTCTGTCTGTCCGTCCGTATGTCACAGCCACTTTTTTCCGAAACTATAAGCACTATGCTGTTGAAACTTGGTAAGTAGATGTATTCTGTGAACCGCATTAAGATTTTTAAACAAAAATAGAAAAAAAAACAATAAATTTTGGGGGCTCCCCATACTTAGAACTGAAACTCAAATATATTTTTTTCGTCAAACCTATACATGTTGGGTATCTATGGATAGGTCTTCAAAAATGATATTGAGGTTTCTAATATCATTTTTCTCTAAACAGAATAGTTTGCGCGAGAGACACTTCCAAAGTTGTAAAATGTGTCCCCCCCCCCCTGTAACTTCTGAAATAAGAGAATGAAAAACCTAAAAAAAATATATGATGTACTATGTATATGATGTACTATGTGTTCTGTGTAAACTTCCACCGAAAATTGGTTTGAACGAGATCTAGTAAGTAGTTTTTTTTTAATAAGTCATAAATCGTAAAACGTAATTTACCTTTCATTCAATCAACTCAAATATAAAATTAAAAATAAGCATTATTATGTTACTTGCTGATACGGAACCCTTCATGGACGAGTCCGACTCGCATTGGCCGCTTTTTTTTTAAAGAATAGATAAACGTCAAAAGATGCTGCAAGTGGTGTGCGCATAATTGCATGCTGTGCGCATTTCGACTTACTACTATTCTTAACAATCTCCGCCTCCGCAGATTGAATATCCAGGTTTTGAAGAGGGCATATGCGGTTCAGTACTCTTTTAATCACTCCTTTACTCGTTCTGATGTCTGTTATTCTATTCAATCCGTTTGGGCCGGGATATAAAGCCGAAACGGCTATATACAGCCGAAATTACTAATAGGAGTGGGTTCACGTCGGTAGTGTAATGACCAGGATTCGAACCCGGGACCTTTCGATCGTAGGGTCGACTCCTTAACCACTAAGGTACTGAAGCTTGAAGCCATTGATACATATATCAATGTTAGAAGAAAAACTATAGGTATTTTAAACGAATTCTATCGTGATTTATTTGGTGTTATTTCTGTTTATTAACACTGATCCCAACGACGCGCGACGTTTCGGTTGCTTTTCGGCAACCATGGTTGCCGCGGGGATACTGAAGACGGTGGTTGTCCTATAGTCTGAAGTTATCTTAAAGTACATATGCTATGTTGCATTGTGGGTGTTAGGCATAACGAGCTCACAGTATCATGACATCAGTATTTTCCTTTTTCTTGGATTTAATTAAGTAAATGACTGTATCCCAAGCTGGTGGTACATTCCAACCATCTCCCCTATTAAAATTAAGATGTTTTTTTAAAATTTCAATCACCAATATTAACAAAATATGTATTCTGTGCTTTTTTGCAATAAAAACATGTACATTTAGTTACGTTGCGACACTCCAGATAACACTTAATTGCTATCTGCAAAGATTTATTGATAAGCTGTCGCCCACAACGCGTGTTTACAGCGTACGCACGAACGGACGGACAGCAGAATTTGCAATAAACAAATAGCGGCGATAGCCCAGTGGTGTACGATAACGCACTGCTGA
Organism: Cybosia mesomella; assembly: GCA_946251805.1. Taxonomy (NCBI): domain Eukaryota; kingdom Metazoa; phylum Arthropoda; class Insecta; order Lepidoptera; family Erebidae; genus Cybosia; species Cybosia mesomella. The sequence goes on from OX276396.1 coordinate 3,689,673, forward strand.
GACGAGGTCTCGAGTTAAATCCCCAGTCGCCCCAAGCATAAACCTCTGACTTTTCGTAGTTATGTGTGTATTAAAAATCATGATTATCGCTCGCTTAGTAATGTGCCCGGTAGATGGTAATACGTTCGCCTCTTATTACATTGGGACCTAAACATAACTGGTGAATCGTGGGTGTGTAATACACCTCTGCCAAACCCTTCGGGGATACAGGCGTGACGTAGTGTTATGTAAACAAATACAATATTACTTCATGGATCTATATTACATAAAGTATGTTGTATATTTGTACAGGGTCCGACCAAGATCTTCGGCACTCAAGTCCACCTCACTTGCAAGCCGGTACATCTGCTGATGGTCAGACGAGGCTCTGGAGCAGGCTTTCCTCTTGGGGTTATCAGGGCAGATGGCAGTCGCTCCCGTTAAAGCTTAAACAAACCAAACTATAAGGAGGAATTCTGGGTTACACTTAAACATGACTGGCGAATCGTGGGTGTATAATACACCTCTGCCTACCCCTTCGGGGATATAGGCGTGAAGTTATGTTATGTTAACGATTATCTAAATACGTAATCGTCTTAGTCGGGTGAACTGTCCAAATAAATTAATGTGTGCTTTTAATGACACGGCGCTTATTCTCAACAATATTGTGCATGAAGGTACAGAGAGGCTCGTGGTGAAGTGGTAACCAAGTAGGTTAAACAACTGCCAGTATGCCTGTCACCTCAGCAGAAGCAGGCCGAGACCCCCCTCCCTTCCGGGGCAAGATGGGGACACCGCGGTTCCCAACCCCGAGGGGCCCATCTCGAAACCGGAGATGATCCTGGGTCAGTCGGGGTGCGAGTGAAATTCCTTATGGGCCACCTTACACCCCGGCGTCAGAAGACCCGTGACGGCGTGTGATTTTAGTAGGTTCAAGCCCGACATAACCTCCCCCGCTGGCCGGCGGGGGGTATCCGAGGGGATTTCCATACGAAAATAAAAAAAAAAAGATATTACAATACTAGTCAGTCTTTGGATGTGTGACCATTCTTAACACATTGAGACCACATATTCATGCATACAAATATATTTGCACTGAGTGGAAATCTAATTAACGACCTCTTTTTTTTTTTTTTTTTTTTTTTTTTACGTGCGGAAATCCCTTCGGATACCCCCCCGAATGGCGTAGCATTCGAACATTTCGAACCCAGTACCGTTACGTTAGGGCAATTAAAAAATCTTAAAGGAACCAGATAAAAAATTAATATAAACTTTTTTACGAATACGAAATGAAATAAGGCCATTTTGACCTATTTGTACATTTAGTCGGTTCAAGCCCGACATAACCGCCCCCGCCCGTTGACTGGCGGGGAGGGGGGGGGGGATTTCCGCACGAAAAAAAAAGTTATATCATATAAGCTATCAATCAATATTTAGCAATTCGTAAAAATAAAACGCGAAAGTTTGTGAGTACATATGTATGTATGTATGTATCTATCTTTGTTGCTCTTGCACGCAAAAACGGCTGGACGGATCCGGCTGAACTTCTTATCCCTGAAATAGGTTCCCATGGGAAGCGGGAACGGGATCAGAATATTATCGGGATCGGAATATTTTAACATCCAAACAAATTCATTTGTTCATTGACAGTATTTTTCACTTTCAACGGTGCATCAACAATTACAGCCCATTAGAAAGATACCTTCCACTGTTCGACTTTTCACATAAACCGTAACGGTTGACCTCCATCTACGAGGTCACCGAGCCGACTTGTTGCTCCGATAGCGAAAGTGGTGCCGTCTCCGAGTTAGTGCTCGCCGAAATCGAAAGTATGACGCCGAAACCTGTTCCGAGCTTAGTTTTGTGACGTCTGCGTGTATTACACTGTTAAAGTGTCGGTGTTGTGAGACGAAAGTGTTTCTGTGTGTGTATTTTTTTTCGGATTTTCGGTCGATGTCTGTATGTGTAGGCTGGTCTAGTTCGAGTTTAGCCTAGCCTTGTGTAATGTATGTGTGCTTTATTACTATTAGCTCTTATACGCGGGATAGCCGCTTACAAACTCGGATACTCCTTTGCAACCACAAATCTGATTTCAACCAAATTTGGCATGGTCATAACGACAATCTAGGGGCATGTTTTGAGACCATAATATATAAAATTCGGACATACCATTGAGGAATTATCACCGAAAAGCAGATTTACCATTGAAACTAATGGAAAAAGTTCGCGCACGCAAAAATTGAATTTTTCAGATTTTGAAATAAACAGATAAATGCTCGCTCAGCTCAATTTTCTTGCGATCGGCTAACTGCATCGCATCCTTAGTTATTATAAGAGCAGTGTGTTGACTACGTCATGCGTATTTATGGGTACCTACATAATTTGTGTGTGTTTGTGTGTTTGTTATTAAATGGGGTATTAAATGGATAAGATTTACAATTGGACAATTTGGAGTAGGTAATGTTACAATCAGGTTTCACGATTGTTCATTTACTTAATTTAGTAAATGAACAATCGTGAAACCTGAGTGGCTAGCCCGCGGGCAACATCTAGTTAAGAGTAATCTCTTAACTAGCCGTTGCCGGCGGGTTCGTCCGCGTGGAATTTTTATCCTGTTTCCGCTTCCCATGGAAACCTATTCCAGGAATAATAAGTATTTGTCAAGCCTATCTGTTATTCTAGACTATAATCTTACCCTGTGCCAAATTTCAGCCAAATCCGTTAAGCCGTTAGACCGTGATTGAGTGACAAACATCCCAATATCTAAACATCTAAACATTCAAACATAAATACATCTTTACAAACTTTCACATTTAATTAATATAAATATGTATGACTAGTGGGATTAAACAGAAAAAAGATAGAATAGGTTTATATTTACAGGGTCGGCAGCGCGAGTGTGACGCCCTGGTGTTGCACACGTCAGGTGGGCCATGAGCTTGTCTGCCACCTGAGTGGTATAAAAAAACGTAGGTTACAAAATGATTACTCTTTGAAAGTTGTATTCTATATAGAAAAACAAATGTGAGGGCAACATCGATAGTTTCCGCATTAATTCGTATTCATGAAATCTGTGCTTATTACTTCTATCGTTACGTAAGGATTTAAGAAAGTAAACATATGTAGGAGCGTCGTAAAGCACCAATTACCGTCTACCGGAACCTTTTTTTTCTATTAATCTGGCGAACATACAGTTCGGTAAGCGGTTATATTATCGTTGAGGCCGGCCCCATGAGGATTTTACATAACGTAAGTATAGGAATGTATAAGTTAGCGTAGGAACACAAGCCCGGAACGTTGATGCGTAAGAAATCCAAAGCGGCGATAGTCCAGTGGCGTACGTAACGGACTGCTGAGACGAGGTCTCGAGTTCGATCCCCAGTCGTCCCGGGCACACACTTCTGACTTTTCGTAGTTATGTGTGCATTAACACATGTTATTTATCACTCGTTTAATAATGTGCCCGGTAGATGGCAATAGGCACATTGGGACCTTAACATAACTGGCGAATCGTGGGTGTGTAATATACCTCTGCCTACCCCTTCAGTGATACAGGCGTGAAGTTATGTTATGTTAAGAAATCCAACAATTAGTAATAATAGCAATCAATTAGCCTATTGTCGACCCTTAGCAACAGGGACCGACACTGGTGATGATGATGGCTCATCTATACTATTCTAAAATGGTAAAGATACTTGTGTCAGCACATAAAAGATATTTTAAAACACAAAAATATTTTCTTTTAAATTCTTGTTTTATCTCTTTGTCTGTTTGTTAGCGATGGATGCAAAAACTACTGACTTTAACGCGGTTTTTCTTATTAGGAAGGTCTTAATTAGACTTAAAATCTGCCGTATGTTTGATTGCAATTGGTTAAGTAGAACCGGAGATATGACCCAAAAAAACGATAAGCAACCTCCGACTGGGCGGAGCTGCGGGCACAAGCTAGCATATAATAATAATACGAATATGTTATTAAAAAATAAAACAGCATTCAAACTTTAATTTGCCCAAAAATATTCAATATTACTGGCAACTTTAAGTTTATTCGTAAACTGTAATATTAGTTATATAGTTTATCATAAATTTGATATTGAATCACACAACAGAACCCTAATCTGGTTAAATTAATTATGTAGTTGTTAACAAGTTTATAAACAAGTATAATAGTACATTTAAACTTATAATTATTTTGTGTAAATTGGATATAACTCAAAATAGAATATTATGGCTTATATTGTTATGTTCTAAAAGGCTAGTGTTACCAGGTCGAGTGTGTCAAATATCGGGAGACGGGAGGTTAAAATACAAAGGAGCCAATAATCTTTATTATGGGGTTGAAATTAATTGTACAGTTGATGAAATCTGTGATTTGATTTCTGATAGTTGTTGTGAAATTGTTTGATCTGAAATAAATATAACTAGTACGTTTTTTATTGTAGGTACCATCTGGGTCCCGAGGGGGTCATCTTGAAACCGGTGATGGCCCAGGGTCAGTCGGGGTGCGAGGGATATGCTCTATGGGGATCCTTTCACCCCGGCGTCTGTAGACCCGAGACGGCGTGCGGTTTTAGTCGGTTCAAGCTTGACATAACCGCCCCCGCTGGCAGGCGGGGGGGTACCCGAAGGGATTTCCGCACGAAAAAAAAAAAAAAAAAAGATACCATCTGGATTTCGACTGATGTAAAACAAGTTTAAAAAGAATGGGTGTATGGGGGGGAAGGGGGGACTTTGACTTCTATTTACCAAAAAATAATATAGCTAATAAAAGAGATAAGTTTTTTTAAAATATATATTTTTATAGGACGCTCAGATTTATTAAAATAGTATCAACCAGTCTATTGCAGTCCTCTGCTGGAAGTAGACCTCTTCAAATATGGGCTATAGCACAAGATCCTTTGCCTTCCTCATCCAGTTTACCCCAGAGGGCTTACCATGACGATGACCTGTTAAAACCTCCGTGTGCAAGCGGGATGGAGCTCCGCCCCTCATTTTTACCCGGAACACAAACACTAACACATCATGATAGTGTTGCAGTTTCTATTTAAATCGTCAGTTGCTGATTTCGCAACAATGGTATGCTTTTCAACTGTTCCCAAAATGCAGTGAAGGTATTATGCCCTATTTTCCCTATGATTTAAAAGTGACATACTTTAGGTTACGACATCACATTCTTTTTTGAGGTACGACTGGGCGTTTTATTTACACGGTTTTTAAATGTTACTCCATAGAAAAGATAAAGCCTAGTTTATATTTGCGTTAGATTGCGTATCATGTATATATTTACATAGATTATGAACTAGGGCTGCCCCATTACCCTAAAGAGGATGGAAGACTTAATCCAGTCGGTAAAGAATTGTTTGACATTCTAAATAAGTGTTTTTGTTGGCTACTTTTAAAGTGATATTGTCTGAAGTTTACGCGAATAAATAAATAATAAATAAATATTGTAGGACAAAGTACACAACGCCATCTAGACCCAAACTAAGCAGAGCTTGTCATATGGGTTCTAGAATGCGGATAAACATACTTATATACTTTTTTTATACATATTATACATAGAAACACCCAGAACAGCGCAAATATACATTTTTGAACTGAGCGGGAATCGAACCCGCGACCTCTGGCTTAGCAGTCGAACGCACTACCACCACGCCACAGAGGTCGTCAATGTCAAGAATGTCACACAAATAGTTTTATTTCAATACTTATAATAAAGTGTTTTAAATATTTACGTTAGGTGTTGCAGGAGTTGACTGCGTACCATCAGACGGGCCGTCTGCTTGTTTATCAGCTTGGAACTGACGAACAAGTGACCAAGTCGAACCAAACTGTGTTATCAAATTTTACTCAATGAATTTCATTATAACATGAGTATTCGTTTTAGTTGACTTATTTCACCGTTACAATCCAGTCTTAGAGTGAACATAATATACATACAGGTCTCATATAGGTCTAACACATAACTATTTTTGTTTGGCTTCGCCGTAATCGAGTAAAATGAGTGGTCTTACTGACAACCCTAACATATTTTGTAAATACAATTAAATACTTGTGACACATTCAGTAACAGTACATAGTTGCTAATATGTTGGTCATATGGAACTTAGAGGTAGCGGATACGAATCCCATCCGGTACAGTATTGGTGTGAACGAGTCGTGATGTTGGAGAGGCACAGGTTTTACTACTTACTTTACGGCTATACGGATTTCATGCTGAACTCCCCTCGGGTGCCCCCCCGCCGGCCAGCGGAGGAGGTTCTGTCGGGCTTGAACCGATTAAAACCGCACGCCGTCTCGGGTCTTCAGTCGCCGTGGTGTAAGGTGGCCCATAAGGCAATCTCGCGCCCCGACTTACCCAGGGCCATCTCCAGTTGCGAGATGCCCTCGTCGGGTTTGGAAACCACGGTGTCCCTATCTTGCCCCGGGGGGGGGGGGGCGTTAGTCACCCCGCCGCCCGGGTCTACTTCTGCTGGGCTGACAGGCGGGCTCACCTGCCACCCCCAGGTCTGCGCTCATGGAGGTAGGGGTCTTTGAGCGACCCCTGGCGTCTGAGTCGCCTCTGACACGCGGCGAGCATGATGCGGGCTCGCCGGGCCGGGAGAGTTCTAAATCTTTCCCGAGCTCACTCCGCCACTTCCTTACGATGCCTTCAGAGATGCGCAAAGCGGAGGATCGGGTGCTATGGCGTATAATGGGAGAGGCCTATGTTCAACAATGGACTGCATTGATTGATTGATTGATACACCAAGGATATAAATAACATCAATCAGAGGCTTATCGTTTAATTCGGATTCTTTTTCGAATGTTATTATTCTGTATTCATAGATTTCTCGTTCTAATATAGTACTTGACCTGTATTGTTCATTTACTCATATTTCCTCGGACATAGTTCAATTGATTGCCTGTATCCGCCAGGAGCCTTTACAACGGAATTGGTTAAGAGTTGCTAGTAATTCTCCGTCATTTTCATTACATACACACACACGTGTGCGAACATACTCTCTTATCTATTCAATTAGAGAATCAATCTATCACACATAAAAAAAATCCCTATTTCTCTTTGTCATGCCATAAATTAAGAACGACTTTTACCCATTTAATTTTTTTTTATAAGTTTTATCTAATACTTTTATCATAGCAAGTCCACTGCTGAACATAGGCCTCCCCCGTCGACTTCCATTTCGACCGGTCTGTAGCGGCCTGCATCCACCGAGTCCCTGCGCTCTTTGCTATGATCGTTGGGGCACAAAAGGTCCTTGATTGGAGACCACGTTTCGGCAAGCGCAGCGTAGGAAGGCCTCCCAGAAGGTGGAGAGACGACCATTCTTTTTATACGGACGCAAAAATTATAAAAAATTACGTAGAAAATTGATGAACATATTTTATGAACATATTTATATCTCCTTTGGGGAACGCAGAGGTAACCTTCTGGAATTTTATTTTTATTCCATGTGATACTTAATGGGCACTTTCACAAGGAATAAAATAGTAGATTGTTACACAAGGGTTGAAAGTCAGCCATTTCACCAGAGATATTTCTGGCGCTCGAACGCAGTGAGAGCGCCAATAGTTCGAGGGTGAAATGGTGACATTCACCCGAGGTAAACTCGACAAAATCTACTTTTCATTTCGACTATGTTAGGACATTAAAATACTAGGTACACACGCATTCGAGGGATATGCTCTATGGGCAACCTTACACCCCGGCGTCTGTAGACCCGAGACGGCGTGCGGTTTTAGTCGGTTCAAGCCCGACATAACCGCCCCCGCTGGCACGCGGGGGGGGTATCCGAAGGGATTTCCGCACGAAAAAAAAAAAAAAAAAAAAAAGGTACACACGCATTGGGGTGTGTGTTGGGTAACCTCCTCGAGTGTCGCTCCGATTCCGATCCCGCTGCAGTCCGGGGGGAACGGAATCGGAGCGGCCGGTACACCCTGGGCGGCGGTCAATGGCTTCCCCTTCACCCCTTCATAGGGTTGGCATTGATCGTCGGCCAATACCCAACGTGGCGGGAACACATCGCTCTCCGTACTCCTCTGCTTTCAGAGGAGACAGGATGAGCGATGCTGTTAGTGGTGAGATGGCCCAGGGTCAGCCGGGGTGCGAGGTATATGCTCTATGGGTAACCTTACACCCCGGCGTCTGAAGACCCGAGACGGCGTGCGGTTTTAATCGGTGCAAGCCCGACATAAACGCCCCCGCTGGTCGGCGGGGGGGTATCCGAAGGGATTTCCGCACGATAAAAAAAAAAAAAAAAAAAGGTACACACGCATTTAATGAAACAGGTATATTGATTTTGAAATTGAAACAGTTATAATTTAAAGTAAAATTAGAACAATTTGAAAATAGATTGAATTTGAATAGATAGCCAAGTCAAGCCTGTTATTCAATCTCATCGGCAGTTAAATTAATATCCATGTCACTGGAACCACTTTCCGATACCATTTTTAACCACAATTAACACAAGGTATTTATTTATATTGAATCTCCTTTTCCCGCTAATTCTTTAGCAAACTGAAATTGTTTTTTTTTAATACTGAAAATAAAAGTTATAATTCACGTGCCAACATTAGAAAAGTTTTGAAAATCGAATCTATTGGTTACATTGTAATCGAGTTGGTCACGAGGATGTGCATCTAGGCGGCCATGTAAAATAAAAAGCGTCATGATATCAAGGCATTATGACGTAAGTAAATCATCGTGGACTCCATGGCAAAACTTAAAATTAAAAAAAATTACTTTCCACCCTAGGGATGAAATAAGCTACTTTCCACCCAGCCATGAAAATTAAACTTTCCGAACAGGAGAGATGAAAAATAATATACAATCTAATAAAACACTGCTTGAAAAAATGTAATGACATTTTTAACTGATTCAGCAATTAAAACTTGGAGAGTCGGACGGCCTCTGTGGCGTAACGGTCGTGCATTCGACTACTACGACAGGGGGCGCGGGTTCGATTCCTGCTCAGTGCAAATATTTATATGCATGAATATGTCCATTTGCTTTGGTCTGAGTGTTTCTATGTATAATTTGTATGTATTTACAAACAAGTTGAATTCCTGAGACGAGCTCAGCCGAATACAAGGGATTTTCGATTTTGCGATTATTATTTTTTTTGCGATTTTTTGCGATTATTTTTTATCTTACAATGGTTCACCCAGCACGAATCTATTACCGAAAACAGCAACTCGATAGCTCATCTCCTTCATACCCAAAACCGTGACAGAAAATTGGCAACGACGACGTCGACGACGTCGACGACGACAACTCGATAGCAGTAGGGCTTTTCTAAAGAAAATCCCTAAAAATAAGTATTTAAGTATGTTTATCCGCAACACAAGCTAGTTAAACTATGCTTACTTTGGATCTAGAAAGCGCTGTGTAGAATGTCGTAGAATATTTATTTATTATTTTACCTCATACAAACATAAATCGCAAACTCATGCTACAAAAGTAACTAAGTATAGTCTGGCAACACATTTCATAAAAAATATTCTCATACAACTGATATTAACGTCAAAATGGAGTCGTATCTATCAACCGCTTTGCAAATATTCCACTCATATATCTTGGGTTATTTTTAGACAGACGGGTTGGGGTTCCCCCGGTTAATGTGACTGAGCAGTTCCATTTATTTTTTCATTATCCTAAAGTAGTCAACCTAAAGACTTCTGGTAGGTACTTTTTTTAACGTGTGGAAAGCTCCACGGGCTTCACCCCATGGGTGCCGACGATAGGGTGGGCGTGTCGGAATCGGACCAACTAAAACCACACGGTGTCCTCCCCAAGTATCCATTGCCAGGCACCCCGGGTAAGCCCTCGAAAGGATAACCCCAGGGTTCTGGTAGGTACTGTCAAAGTTTTCGCAAATATAACACACGCTAAGGTCTGTTATAGTTTTTTGGTGATATCTCCGGTTCTACTTAAATAATTGCAATAAAATATGGTAGATTTTAAATCTGACCAAGAGCTTTTAATAGAAAACAAGTAGAATTCCTGAGACGAGCTCAGCCGAATACAAGGGATTTCGATTTTGCGATTTTTTCTTTATCTTGCAATGGTTCACCCCAGCACGAATCTATTACCGAAAACAACAACTCGATAGCTCATCTCCTTCATACCCAAAACCGTGACAGAAAATTGGCAACGACGACGTCGACGACAACTCGATAGCAATAGGGCTTTTCTAAAGAAAATCCCTAAAAAACCGCAGTTTGACAGATGATACTGAATACTAAAACTATTTTATACAGTTTTTCTTTCTTATCGAATTGAAATCACGTGTTTTCTAAACGTGTCGTTAGTACATCGGGCCCCTGCTTAGTAGAGTGATGGTTACGTGGTATTTTATCCGCGTCCCAATCCTAATCGCATCTAGAGCTCGCACTTTGGAGTCCAGCGTCCTTTCTCCTGCTCCTCCTTTTATTGGTTTGTGTTGGCTTTTATGGGAGCAACTGCTGTGGGACCCCCAACCCCCTGAGATAAACCTGCACCAGAACCTTATCTATCAATCTGCAGATATGCAGAATTGCAGGTTAGGTTGGTTTGGGCCCTGAAAACCTTGATGAGGCCATATATATACCCAAGATTGCAACTACAAAAGAATAAATTTTAAAAGGGTTTAATTATTATAACACTTAAAAAAAACATAACTTCATTCCTGTATCCCCGAAGGGGTAGGCAGAGGTGTATTACACACCCACGATTCGCCAGTTATGTTAAGGTCCCAATGTAATAGGGGGCGAGCCTACTGCCATCTACCGGGCACGTTACTAAGCGCAATAATCAATAGTTTTAATACACACAGAACTATGAAAAGTCAGAGATGTGGGCACATTAAGCTTAGTTAATTATAATATAAGTCACTGAGATTGTAGGCCTGAGTGTTACCTGCGACGACATACGGCGGCGTTACGAGGCCGCGTTCTTTTTACTTTACCGCCAGCCGTCACACTATTAATGGATTCATCAACTATGAACTATTAAATCAATTTAATGTATAGTAATTATAATTAACATCACTTAATACATAATCAATACTCTACTTTGAATTTTTTATATTGATTTTTAATGAACTTTAGGTTTCTTTGACATTTTATAACTAAATAAAAAATTTGACATTTCAAGTTTTACTTCGAAGCCTTATTGAATTTAATGGTTATTAATGTTAATGTTGCTTTCAGTCAGTTGGATATTGGCTTGCTGTACCTTTTTTACCTTTTCTTGCGATAATCCCCTCGGATGGCCCCCGCTGGCCAGCCGGGGTGGTTATGGTATACCCCGATGGCTGGCTGTAACTTTTTTTTTTCGAGTGAAAACCCCTCGGATAGCCTCGTTATGTCGGGCTTGAACCGACAAAACCTGAGATGGTCTAGGGTCAGTGGGTTGAATTGAGTTCTAATTATCTTTTTACCTCTGTTTCTGCGTATAATATGTATCTATCTTTTTTTTTTTTTTTTTTTTTTTTTTATCGTGCGGAAATCCCTTCGGATACCCCCCCGCCGGCCAGCGGGGGCGGTTATGTCGGGCTTGCACCGACTAAAACCGCACGCCGTCTCGGGTCTTCAGACGCCGGGGTGTAAGGTTACCCATAGAGCATATCCCTCGCACCCCGGCTGACCCTGGGCCATCTCACCACTAACAGCATCGCTCATCCTGTCTCCTCTGAAAGCAGAGGAGTACGGAGAGCGATGTGTTCCCGCCACGTTGGGTATTGGCCGACGATCAATGCCAACCCTATGAAGGGGTGAAGGGGAAGCCATTGACCGCCGCCCAGGGTGTACCGGCCGCTCCGATTCAGTTCCCCCCGGACTGCAGCGGGATCGGAATCGGAGCGACTCTCGAGGAGGTTACCCAACACACACCCCAATAAAAGTACCCTTTTGATTTCGATTAAATATACTAGGTACACAGTAATGAAGAAGAGTTCAAACTACTGTATTAATTTTCGCAGCTTAAGCGCTCGCCGCGCCGCGCAGTCGCTGCCACCTCGGTGTGAATTGACTTTTAGTGATTTGTGAAATCACCTTATTAAATCGCCATTCCTCAAATTGTGTTATGACCTCCCCAGCCATGGTTTTTCTTTTTTGTCTTTCTCTTTCTTATTCCAAAAAATATGTACTGCTAATAGTTAAACAACATTTGACGGCCTCTGTGGCGTAGCGGTAGTGCATTCGACTTGTACGACAGGGGACGCGGGTTCGATTCCCGCTCAGTGCAAATATTTGTATGCATGAATATGTATATTTGCATTGGTCTGGGTGTTACTGTGTATAACACGTATGCATTTACAAAAAAAAAACGTTCCGCATCCTGGAACGCATAACACAAGCTAGTTAAACTATGCTTACTTTGGGTCTAGAAAGCGCTGTGTAGAATGTCGTAGAGTATTTATTTATTTACTTCTCATATTAGATTTGTTTTTATCAGCAATTATAGAACATTTAACAATCTAAGGTTGAGACGTTTAGCGCCAAATCTCTTGGATTTATTTGTGTCGGTTTGATTAATTATAATCGTATTGTGCCAAAGTAAGTATGAACTAAAAAGATGTTCTCTTGTCCACAGGGCGCTACCAGTGAACGTGTCTCTGAACCAGCATGTAGTGGATAGTGCAATCAAAAAACTCAAATTATCTTTCGTGTTTCTATAAAAACTAACATGGCCGATATTATTGATTTCGACCCGGTAGACGATGACGTCGAATACGAATACGATACGACAAAGATCCCGGACATCGTTGCCCCTGATGAAATGATGGAATCCGGGTATCAGGAAGGGTCTGAACAGAGTTATGGGGATCGTAGGGATTCGAAGGAAGGTTTTGGAGGAGAAGGGGATTCTGATAGCGGTGTCGATGGGGTGAGTAGTGGATGCAGTACGGCGGACGACTGCCCCGTAGTGTCGATAAACGATGTCGTCGCCTACTACGACGACATCCGTCCGAGGCGGCGACACGTGCCCCAGCTGAGCTTCTACAACCTGGATATCGAGAGGCTGGCGATGGATGCTCTTGCTCAGGTCAGTTTAGTGATACCATTTTCTCTAACATTTATATTTATGTTTTATTTCTTTTGTGGTTGGTGTATTGTGGCATACTGCGTGCCGGTACTATTTGTGAACTTAGATTTAACTCGGATAAAGTGAATATCCAGGACGGGACTTGAACCCGCGACTAGTCCCTTACAGGGGCAATACTCTGACCAACATAGCTACCTGGACACATCCTAGATGTTCGAAATTCTCCGATACATTATACGAGTTGGGGCGCCGCTATAGTCATCTACTGTAATTTTTACGAACTACGGAAACAATTAATGATATTACAATCATTTTTAAAAACAGTTTTTAGATTCCTCCGTGACATTAATTTATTGAAATTTTTAAGCAATTAGTATGCTAATTTCGCCTAGGACGGGATTTGAACCCGCGACCAGTGCCTTACACGGGGAATACACTTAAATATGAAGCTACATGGATACGTCCTAGATATTCGAAATTCTCCTATACATTACGACTTCAAGAGTTCAAGTCCCATCGTTTATGTTCACTTTTTCCCGAGACGGCGTGCGGTTTTAGTCGGTGCAAGCCCGACATAACCGCCCCCGCTGGCCGGCGGGGGGGTATCCGAAGGGATTTCCGCACGATAAAAAAAAAAAAAAAAGGTATTAAATATATAGGAAAAGTAAGTAAAGTATTTGCTTCAATATTTGTAAACAGTCATAAACAAGTTGAATTCCTGAGACGAGCTCAGCCGAATACAAGGGATTTTCGATATAGCGATTTTTGTTTTATCTTGCAATGGTTCACCCCAGCACGAATCTATTACCGAAAACAGCAACTCGATAGCTCATCTCCTTCATACCCAAAACCGTGACAGAAAATTGGCACCGACGACGACGTCGACGACAACTCCTTAGCAATAGGGCTTTTCTAAAGAAAATCCCTAAAAACTGCGAGAGTGAGAGTTTATTGCCAGATTCAGTTCTCAGAGACTTTACTTATTGCCTTGGTCGGGTATATCTTATACTTACCTTTAAACTTACATGAAGCAATAGCTATGAACATCTTTACTCGACAAAAAACAGTTCGTTTCCAGCTGAGACCTGCAATAACGTAGTACAAAAGTTAATAAAACATCAAACTGTTATACAACCAAGAACTTTGTTACAAAACGAGTGGTTAGTTGAAGCTGGATCGGTACCTTTCTCTTGATACGACTGTACGAGATGTTGAGATGAATTATATTAGGATTGCATAATACTTTAAGCGTTGATTTCTCCATAGTGGCGTATTCGCTAAAAGTGCATTAGTGTTTAAAAGAGAAAAACAAATTGTTTTTTTCTACGTGTTTGATGTGACTTTTGAAAGCGAGAGTAATTTGATTATTGCGATGTGTTTAGGTATCAGAGTCTGGGGTGCGACTGGTTGGATCACCTCCAAAATTTTTGCACCCTGGGCAACGTGGGCGATGACGCACCATTGATTGCTCCTCTGGAGTAGCTGGCGTCAACGTCAACGGCCAAGAGTCTGACCAACCGGCCCTTTTCAGGGCCAGCTCACCCCATTGCACGAGGGGGTCGGGGCATGGCGGGCCTGCAACTCCCGCGGGGGTGGGGGCCGCTCCAGGTACCCCTCTGCTGTTATCAGAGGGGACACTGCGAATGGCCCAGGGTCAGTCGGGGTGCGAGGGATATGCTCTATGGGTAACCTTACACCCCGGCGTCTGTAGACCCGAGACGGCGTGCGGTTTTAATCGGTTCAAGCCCGACATAAACGCCCCCGCTGCCCGGCGGGGGGGTATCCGAAGGGATTTCCGCACAAAAAAAAAAGGTATCAGAGTCTTCCCTTTTTCAGCGTGAATGGATTGGAGGCACGGAAAAATCTTTTTTTTTTTTCAACCATAAACGCATTCAAGCCAATCAATAAGTAAAGGAGTACAAAGTGGACCGTGGGCTTCATAGAGAAAGTTTTAAATGCAACAGGTATTAACGATCAGATGAAAATTAAAAATACCTCGACATACATACATAAGAACACTCCCGGATAAGGTCTCGGACTCCCGGGGGAGGGGGGGGGGTGTCATATGGCAGTCACTCCCATATAAGCCAACGTAAACCAAATCATAGAGCAGAACTCGGACTCAAAAAGAGTTGGGGAACTCCGAGATTGAAGCCTGGGTCTGGTTGACTTCACATCGCCTCGTAAGCCAAAGGTGAAGTCTCACTGATGAAATACTGGCCTTCAGCTTGACGACATCATCAGATGCTTTTCATGTCCCGCTTAAAGGAGGAGGGACTGTAGGAGAAATGGATGTACAGGGGATGTACTGTACATCCTACCATCACCTTTGAGGTCCAAACCAATCCCTTCTGCTAAACAACGGATGAGGCCCTTTTTTTCGTGCGGAGATCCCCTTGGATACCCTCCCGCCGGCCAGCGGGGGCGGTTATGTCGGGCTTGAACCGACTAAAACCGCACGCCATCTAGGGTCTTCAAACCAGGGTGTAAGGTTGTCTATAAAGCATTTCCCTCGCACTCCGAAACGGATGAGGCACTGGCGCAGGTTGTCAGGTCAGATGGCCAATCATAAAAAATAAGTGGCCCTCGGGCATCAAAGTACAAACGTTGAACGCAACCGAGCAATCGCTGATGATGATGAGAGCATTCTAAGAAGAATTCCTCCAATTGTAGGATTGTTGAAGTAGTGGTTACTTGTCTTAATAGTCGTTGTACTCATACCCTAACTAGAAATATAAATAAATAATAATAATAAATAAATATTCTACGACATTCTACACAGCGCTTTCTAGACCCAAAGTAAGCATAGTTTAACTAGCTTGTGTTATGGGTTCCACAATGCGGATAAAGTACAAACATATTATACATAGAAACACCTAGAAAAATGCAAAATTACATGTTCATGCATACAAATATTTGCACTGAGCGGGAATCGAACCCGTGCCCCCTGTCGTAGCAGTCGAATGCACTACCGCTAAGCCACAGAGGCTGTCGAAAGGAGCTCACAGATGTAATCTTAGAAACCAGTTCACAATAAATGCGCCGCCGGACCTTTCATCGTGACGCAATAATTGCTTTAGCAACTTGCATCAGGAAGCCGCTATTGAAAAGGGCTTTATCTACTGTTTAATAGGTTACTTTATGTAACACATTGTGATAATCTGCTGCACCGATAGCAACATGGTTATAAAAGTCGCTTCAGAGACTTAAATATCCAGAATAAATCCAAATTAATCTTATGTTACTCCCGAAAAAAGAAGAATGAAAAAAAATATATGCAAACTCCAGCGTATAAAATAACATAATTAATTCAATGATATTTTAAAGCAATTACTATGCTTACTTTCCAATGGATTTAGTTTGAAAAAAGTGAACATCCAGGACAGGACATGAACCCGCGATCAGGCCCTTACAGAGGGAATGCTCTGACCAACTGAGCTACCTAGACACGTCCTAGATATTCGAATTTCTCCGATATATTAGGTCGTTACATATGAAATTGCCGTTTTTCTTGAAGAAATTGGAGGAAACCCAATTTTCAGTACTAACTTTTTGCATTTTTTTTAGGAATGACAAATGATAATTTTATGATTTTTTTTGTGTATGAATGAGACAAAATTAAGCTAACAAACAGCAACTTTTATTACATTTTTGAATAGTGACTGCTGTTAAGTAATACGAAATTTATCATCAAAATGGATAGCATTTAGGAAGTACTGTTTTTGAAGATCGAATTAATTTATCAAGCGGCCAATAAAAACAAAATTTAATACAGAGTTGTAAAATCTTGAAATCAACTTTCAAACAAAATATAAATAATGAAAATAGCTATTAAATTACACGAATAACGAACTCATGAATTTGTAAGAAAATTTCGGCAATTTCATAGGTAAAGACCTATTTATTATGCGTCTCGGGGCGAGACGTATAATATATCGGCGCGCTGGAGCCATCAATCACTCATTGTTTCCGTAAGTTAGCAATCATCGCATCCCATCTTGTATGTTCACTTTTTCCGAATTAAATCTAACATAATTAATGTTTACCTATTTACAATTATTTTTTTATAGAATCAACTCTTTATCTCAGAAATAATACACAGATTACACTGATTCGAACGAATTTACTTGTTGACAACACCTTAAGGCTCGACAATCATAAGTATAATACGGCATTTTACGTTATTCATATTAATGTCAAAACGGTTTTCAACGTTGCCACACTCAAATAATTATTTGGTAGGATTTAAATGACAGGTTCTATAATAATACTAAAAGCAAATGACAGTTAGTAAAACAGTGTTTAAGTCTTTCCAACTATGCTTTGAACTGAAAGATGGCATCACCGTCGCATCAGTTTGTGATAAAATCGAGAAGTTAGCAAATTATATTATTAATAAAGCGGCTCAGTGGCGTACGTAACGGACGGCCGAGACGAGTTCTCGAGTTCGATTCCCAGTCGCCCCGGGCACACCTCTGACTTTTCGTAGTTATGTGTGTATTAAAAGTGTTAATTATCGCTCGCTTAGTAGTATGCCCGGTAGATGGCCACGGGCTCGCCCGCTATTACATTGGGACCTAAACATAACTGGCGAATCGTGAGTGCGGTGTTATGCATCTCTGCCTACCCCTTCGGGGATACAGGCGTGAAGTTATGTTATGTTTTATGTGTTAATAAAGTCCATTTGTCATGTTGCACAAAGTTCGTTGTCACACCTAGTAATCGTACCAGTCTCCAAAAAGAGCCTATCCTATTGTTGTACGAACTACTGAGTGAATTCTTCCACTAAAGTCTAGGATTTAGTTTAGACTGTAACCCATTCTTCCCCATTTGACGAAAGGCTTATCTAACATTAATATTAGCTGTAGTGCCTAGTACTTGATGCTTTTATTGCTCAAAATATTTAAAACAATAACTTAAAATGATTATGTACACCTAATTATAAATAAATGTAAAGAAAACTAAACCAAAAAGGTAGAAAATGTAAAAAAAGAAAAAATTTATACTTAGAAAATAGACACATAATCCATCCGCTCGGAGATTATATTGGGTAATTTAGGTAATGAAATCCGAGAACACTTATTTGTAGTGTAATTGAATGACATTTGACAGTGACAACCGTGGTCGCGATTTTTACCATTTCCCAAAAAAGCTAGTACAACCTATAATATCTGTCTCAAAAAATATAGGATAGGACATTGTCGAGAAGTTGTCATTTCGAGAAGTTGTAATTTTGTGAAGTTGACATTTTTGAGAAGTTGGCATTTTGAGAAGTTGGTATTCCGCGAGAAGTTGATTTTTTGCGTGCGGTTGACATTTTGCCAAGTTGGCATTCTGAGATGCGACGAAAAAAGGGAACTTGGTTCTGAGTATTTTCGCAAATAGACGGGCTACCAGCTGCCCTTTACAAGGCAATATGTCTAGAAAACCCAGCTGATATTAATCTAGGTTTGGTGTGTGGGTGGTATGAAACTAATTAATCTTTTCTGATATGAAATTTGATAAATCGATCGATTAGCGGAGCTATCTTTGCAATAAATGGTCTATCTATGTCATCCATCTAACTGTCTAGCCTATGTGATCATCCAAGATATTATCTATACTTATCTTTTCTGGATTTCAATTAAGCCCTTATTCCGTGTTAAAGGTACGAACATTTTCCATCTGGCTAAAGTTAAACTGAAAACTGTGTGTGAACGTTTGTTAGCACGTATCCTAGTAACTTTTAAACTTAATTAGATAATTTTTGTATTGAAGTAGCTCTGGGTTAGAATGAATACATAGACAAAAAAGATTTATTTAGTAGGTTATATAGGGCGATAAACTTTCTATAAACAGAATTTATTCGACGCACGGTTCGATTCACCAAAAACTATGAAAAAATAAACTATACTATCCCGAGAATATGTCCAGTAGGTCGCTGGAACGATATCAGTATTCTGCGCGAGTGAAACCGCGGGTAACAGCTAGTTTAGTATATGAGAGGAATTGATACAATTCAATAAGTACCACTCTAGGAGCCCAGTTGATAAGGCTCCGAGTTGGGATCAAATTAAAGGACAATATAGTTTTGAAGCGGCTGTATTTCGAATTCAATTATTTTCACAAGTCAACTTTTATTGACTTTGACATTTTAAAGTTTTAAAAATAATTTATCTGTTTCAAAGTTTTAGGCTGCAATGTCTGCAAACTTTGTATTAGTAAACAATATTTCGGACGTTTGAACCTTTTTTTCCGTGCGGCAATCCCCTGTGATACCTCCGGAGGATATCTATATCAGGCTTAAACCGACTAAAACCGGACGCCGTCTCGGGTCAGACCGGGGTGTAAACGACGACAACCCATAAGGCATTTCCGTCGTACTCCGACTGACCCGGGGCAATCTCCGGTTTCGAGATGGCCACCTCGGATTTGGGAAACAACGGTGTCTGGCTCCCGGAAAGCGGTCGTTGAGTGACCTCCGACGTTTGAGTCACCTCCGTGCATCGCGGGCTCTGCAGATCGGGAGAGCCCTGCATTTCTCCCGGACCCGCCCCGTCGCCTTCCTTGTTGAGCATTTCTAACTCCGCCAGCGTGTGCAGCCTTGAGGCACTGTATAATTATTACCGTGCTTAAGGCCTCGCTTTCATCACAGTGATCGCACTCAGAGGACGTTCTAGTAGCATTTTGTTGTTTTTCTATCTATCTACCATACTTATGACTAATTATTAAACCCCATGACATACAATATTGTTAACAGGAATTAACGCGATTATGTATATACATACTAGCGGCGATAGCCCAGTGGCGTACGTAACGGACTGCTGAGACGAGGTCTCGAGTTCGATCCCCAGTCGCCCCGGATACACACCTCTGACTTTTCGTAGTTATGTGTGCATTAATAAATGTTAATTATCGCTCGCTTAATAATGTGCCCGGTAGATGGCAATAGGCTCGCCCCCTATTACATTGGGACCTTAACATAACTGGCGAATCGTGAGTGTGTAATACACCTCTGCCTACCCCTTCGGGAATACAGGCGTGAAGTTATGTTATGTTATGTTTATGTTATATACATGCATTTGGACTGCCTGACGTTTCGACCAGGTTACACTGGCCGTGATCACAGGCTGACTGGCGCAGTGGTGCATGTCCTCCGTCGTTGAGTCCGTGATGTACAAAGTTCTTCATCCAACCGCACATGGCAATCCAAAGATATGTATATACCTATTCATGATCGCGTTCTTTCCCGTTAACATTATTATATACTTATGACTTCCGTTTCTTACCTAACTCAAGCAATAAAACAACAGAAATCGCATATACTATGCATCACACTGTGCATTTTGAAACAATTGGACGTTATTTAGAAAAAAGTAATTAGCATATATAGAATTCACTTAGTTGTTACAACATCTAAGATGTATGAGAGAATGTGAGCGAGGTTATGCAACGGCGGGCAATCGCGATGCATCACATACTACGACTGGTGTACAATGACGGTGATTGTCGAACGAAGCATATTAGATAAAGTTAAAGGAATCAATGTCTCAAGACGAAAGTCTTTGACCAGTGTGTTGCCAGTTATAACATATGGAAGCGAGACGTGGTCCTTTACTATGGGTCTCATAAGAAGGCTCAAGGTCACCCAGCGAGCAATGGAGAGAGCGATGCTCGGTATGTCCCTGCGCGATCGAATCAGAAATGATGAGATCCGCATGAGAACTAAAACAACCGATATCGCTCGAAGGATTGCATCGTTGAAGTGGCAGTGGGCGGGACACATAGCGCGGAGAACCGATGACCGCCCGACATAACCGCCCCCGCTGGCCGGCGGGCGGGTATCCGAAGGGATTTCCGCACGGAAAAAAAAAAAGAAAAAGGTACTGTTCATTGTTATTGGCAAAACTATGCGGGGTTTATCACTTAATCTTATTACGCATTAATTTATTCCGAGCTTGACTTGACTTTCAACATTCGCATAGTGAGAGCGCGGCCTTAAAGGAAGTTTTTGAATCATTGTAATTGTTCTGGGCCAGTACGTGAGCGGGTAATCAATTTCACATTTTCCAAGATTATATTTGTATTTTCTCAGTACTGAGTTACTCAGAAAAATTGTCTTATTGACGCCAATAAGCCCTGTAAGTGATACCGAAACCATTTGTTAAAACACCCCCACTTTCGAGTATATACGTGTATCGGCGTAAAAGGATACACACATAATATTACAAACATTGCTTTATACCATTTGCTTGGTTCCCGGAGATGTAAAACGGCTAAACCATGACTTCCGATGCATATCAAACTTCCATAGGCTGACTGAACAACAGGTGCATCCGAGACGGCGTGCGGTTTTAGTCGGTTGAAGCCCGGCATAACCGCCCCCGCTGGCCGGCGGCGGTGGGGTATCCGAAGGGATTTCCGCACGAAAAAAAAAGGTGCAGCCGAGACGGCGTGCGGTTTTAGTCGGTTAAAGCCCGACATAACCACTCCCGCTGCCCGGCGGGAGGGTATCCGAAGGGATTTCCGCACGAAAAAAAAGGTATACCATGTCCTTGTTTGGAGTAAAAACATAATTATAACCTCTACAAACCTAAGTTCGTATTTGCCAACGCAACCTTCCTAAAGACAACAATACGCAAATTGACACACCATCTTCACAACGGATACACACTAAACAGCAAACCTTCCTTGCAAATTGACTTCCCTACATACATATACTACTTGCAGAAATTGAATCTCACACAAGGTCGTGTGTTAGAGTACTAATGCCTATACTTAATTACCGCTACTCGGTCACAACTTCACAAGTGCTTTCCATCAACTCCTAAGAATGTAACTACCCTGACTTCATAACTAAAAATCGACTCTGTGCTCCACAAAACATGATTCAGTTTTGAAGCAGGTTGAGTGGCTGATAAGTAGTATGTTATAATACAAACATTGTGGACAGTGAAGCCTTATTGTAAATGAATCTATGTACCTACATAAAAAATCGATATTGCGTTGGCGGATGCCAGCTCAAGGGCGTAATGTATAGTACTGGTGGAATCGACCGTTTTGCGCTGTCTTATCGCGGGATCTGTCAGAAATGCGTATATCAACTTCTATCCACTTACGAGTACGTATATGGACGATGTTCTGAGTGGGCTCAGCTGACACTCACTCTGATGATATGGAGTTTAATGAATTTTCAGGTAAAGTAGATATTTCTGAAAGCGTTCGTAAGAAAGTGATATTTATTATCAAGATATTATTTTATGGTGAAAAGAACCAGTTAGAAATTTAACGAACTATTGGAAGCGTCGTTAGCTTAGTGGTTAAGAAGTCGACCCTCCGGTCGAGAGGTGTCGGGATCGAATCCTGGCCATTACACTACCGACATTAACCCACTCACCACAAGTGGCATCCAATTTTTTTTTTTTTTACGTGCGGAAATCCCTTCGGATACCCCCCCGCTGGCCAGCGGGGGTGGTTATGTCGTGTCTCGACTAAAACCGCACGGTGTCCTCCCCAAGTGTCCGTTGCCGGGCACCCCGGGTTAGCCCTCGAAAGGATAACCCCAGGATTGCCGGCGGACTTTGGCCGCCACCGCGGCCAAAGTCCGTCGCCTGGTGGGGTCGGGTTTTATCCCGCTTCGGTGAGTTGGCAGGCGTCACACGACACGCCTCCGCCACGGCCTGCTTCTGTAAGGACGGCGAGTCGGCCAACTGCCGTCCTCAGGCCCCGATCATGGAGGTCGGTAGTCCCGGGCGTAGATGAGTCTGTGGCGTCCTCGCCGTAGACTGCGAAACTCGGGGGGCAGGGTTCTCTCCCGCTTCCTCTCCGCCGTCTCTTTCGCGCGCATTACCTGCTCGCAGAAAGGGGCGGCGGCGTGCCACTTGCTTATGACCACTTTCCCGGTGAAAAGGTAGGAACGGAGACATTGTTCTTGGTATACATCATTAATAAGTTTATGTTTTGAATAACTTGCTAACAAGTTATAGATATTGAGGTGATTGATAAGGTTACGCCACATTTTGACAACTTTTCACTTTCTTACATTTTACATAAACTGTATGAGTATTATATGTGTAGCTTCTTTTCTTTCAATTCGCGAGATAAATCTCTGATATTGTTAGCGTACATAGCCTTTGGTTAACCGCTTACCATCAAGTGAGTCACATACATGTTTTACTACCTTAGTATTAAAAAAAAACACTCCATTAGAAAAAGAATAAACATGATATGTGTTAGAAACATGTTTAAAAGGCCAAAAAAAAGCTATTTAAAATGAAAGTACTTTTCATCTTTTTAAAACGTCTTGCGCACAGCATGAACATTCGTACTTTTACCCAGCCTCTGGACCTCATAGAGAGAATTTATACTCAAACTATTTTTTTATTGACATGTCTCAAGACTTGATATTGTCGGAAGTTTACGCGAATGTCACACACAAATAATACTATTATTAACGGATTCTATCGCGATTTATTTGATGTTATTTTATATTTTACATTGATCCCGACGTTTCGGTGGCTTTTCAGCAGCCGTCGCCCCGTGACCATGTCTCAAGACTATTTTTATTTTATTATGATGTAACTGAATACTTACCTCATGGGTGGGCCCAAATAAACCACGCCTGCAAGCCACTTCACCTGCTGATTGACGGTCGAAGCTCTGGCGCTAGCTTGCCTCTTAGGATCAGTAGGGCAGACGACAGTCGCTCCTACAAAAGCGGTTTTTATTTTCAAAAAAAATGGCCTGAAGGGTTCCATAGTAGCAAGTAACATAATAATGCTTTTTTTAAATTTTATATTTGAGATAATTGAATGAAACGTAAATTGCTTTTTATAATTTATGACGTATTAAAAAAAACTACTTACTAGATCTCGTTCACACCAATTTTCGGTGGAAGTTTACATGGTAATGTACATCATATTTTTTTTTTTGTTTTAACATTCTCTTATTTTAGAAGTTACAAGGGGGGGGCCACATTTTACCACTTTGGAAGTGTGTCTCTCGCGCAAACTATTCAGTTTAGAAAAAAAATATTTTAGAAGCCTCAATATCATTTTTGAAGACCTATCCATAGATCCACACGCATAGGTATGATGAAAAAAAAATTTGAGTTTCAGTTCTAAGTATGGGGAAACCCCCAAAATTTATTGTTTTTTTTTTTCTATTTTGTGTGATAATCTTAACGCAGTTCACAGAATACATCTACTTCCCAAGTTTCAACAGCATAGTTCTTATAGTTTCGGAAAAAAGTGGCTGTGACATACGGACGGACAGACAGACAGACATGACGAATCTATAAGGGTTCCGTTTTTTGCCATTTGGCAACGGAACCTTAAATACAACCGAAACATCGGGATCCATGTAAATAATAAAATAACATGGTATTGTCGGACGGACAAAAATACACATTGTAATATGACTATTCACTACTCACCACTTTCAGATGTATGTCTTGAGAGGAGACGTGGATGAGCGAGCGGCCTGTGCACTTTATACAAAATAGCAAATGTTCACTTGGCAGCTATTTTTTTGGACAAACTTGACATCAAGATACCGACGCGTTCTGTGCATATCGCACATTCCCACAACTACTTTAGTCCATTGAAATGTTACATTTTTTAGGCCTTACCTTGCGTTTTTTAGAAAAGAGTCAATAATTAATTATTAATAATATTGCAAAATTATAATTAAAAAAATTATAATAACAAAATAAAAAAAAAAACACAAGTTACTGGACCAAAGTTGTAGAGAATTTAATTTGCAACAAAAAATGTTAATAATTTTTTTATCGTAAAAATTCCTCTATTTTCAAGATGGCGGCCGTGGGACAAGGGTGGCGACCCCACAAACTTTGGTTTTAGCTTTATACTGACCTCCCCTACACATCAAAAAAATTAAATTGCGTCCTCTAAAACACGCAACCCCAAATGTAATTTTTCAATGGACTATTTATAATACCTACAAGCAACAACAATGTGTCTCACAATGGTCCGCTCGCTAGAATGCTCTCGTGTGGATATTTTTCACAATACCTTTTATGAATTTAAAAGGATAATACGCGGTGAAGGCTTGCAGCCTGAATAACATCTTTTATTTTATTTTTTGTCATTGAATTTAGTATGTGTATGGCTACCACTGAAATGCTGTGTACAGATGTAAGTGGACAACAGATATACATAAGTTGTTCAGTTTGTAGGTACATACAACAAGGGCACGCCGCAATAGCGGCGGTAAGGCCCATCATGGAGGATTGGCTGGAGAGGCGACACGGAAGCCTCTCCTACCGACTGACGCAGGTGATCTCAGGGAAGGGGTGCTTCGGGGACCACCTGCATCGGATCAGGAAGGAGCCAACGCCTGAGTGTCATCACTGCGACGCGAGCGAGGCCTCAGGGCTGCACACGCTGGCGGACTGCCCGGCGTGGGAGGCGCCGAGGCGTGACCTCGTGGCAGCCATCGGGGTGGGAGTCCTCTCGCTCGGCAGCATGATTGCGGCAATGGTGCGGAGCGCGAGCGCGTGGGCCGCCGCCGCCTCCTTCTGCGAGCATGTAATGCTCGCGAAGGAGGTGGCGGAGCGCGCCCGGGAGAGACTTAGAACTCTCCCGGTCCGCCGAGCCCGCAACTTGCTCGCCGCGCGTCGCAGGCAACTCAGGCGCCGGAGGTCGCTTAACGACCTCCGTCCTCCATGAGCGCAGGCCTGGGGGTGGCGGGTGAGGCCACCTGTCACCCCAGCAGAAGCAGGCCGGGACGGTGGGGCGACTAGCGCCCCTCCCCCAAACCGGGGCAAGACGGGGACACCGTGGTTCCCAAACCCGAGGGGGCCATCTCGAAACCGGAGATGGCCCAGGGTCAGTCGGGGTGCGAGGGATATGCTCTATGGGCAACCTTACACCCCGGCGTCTGTAGACCCGAGACGGCGTGCGGTTTTAGTCGGTTCAAGCCCGACATAACCGCCCCCGCTGGCACGCGGGGGGGTATCCGAAGGGATTTCCGCACGAAAAAAAAAAAAAGGTACATACAACAGATTGAGTGAATACAAAATGTTAATTGTGTATTCACTCAATCTGTTGACTGTTTCTGTACCTTTTCTTTTTTTTTTTTGTGCGGAAATCCCTTCGGATACCCCCTGCCGGCCAGCGGGAGCGGTTATGTCGGGCTTGAACCAACTAAAACCGCACGCCGTCTCGGGTCTTAACACGCCGAGGTGTAAGGTTGCCCCTAGAGCATATCCCTCGCACCCCGACTGACCCTGGGCCATCTCCGATTTCGAGATGGCCACCTCGGGTTTGGGAACCACGGTGTCCCCGTCTTACCCCGGTTTAGGGGAGGGGCGTTAGTCGACATTTACTTGAACCTAATATTAGATCCGGAGAATATCAGAAGATCTAACTTTGTTTATTTGTTTCGGTTATTAACACACAATTTGCGAAACCGTATCTTTTAATTTGGTGAAAACCTACAAGCGTGTCAACGTTCCTTGACGTAGTGGCGAGTGGAACGGCGTGATTACCTACTAGCTAGATGTGTATTATGTCGTAATAGGATTAGTGAATGTCTAGATGAAAAACTGCACAGAAAAATACTCCTTATAATGTAGGCAAAAGAAAGTATTTGCAATGTAAAGTATTGTATGTAAAGTAAAAGTGTGGATATGTATTGTCATCCACAACAATATGTTAGAGACCCAGTGTCTCACGTTTGATTCCAAACAATTCGTTTTACACAATCTTTATTGCGCATTTGAAATTTATTTTTGAGCTGAGTGAGACGAAGTCGAGCGAAAGCTCCTCATACCAGACTTCAGGATTTTCTTTGTCACAGGTCTCCTCCTGAACTACTATTCCAATCAGAACCAAATTTGGCATGATTAAAGAGGTCAATCAGAGGAAGGTTTATGGATATATTTTGAAAAAATTAATGCTACCACAGAGGAACGATCACCGTTAAAAAAGTTCCAGATGGAATTACATAATAACCGCTCGAGACACTGTGACCAAACTTTACACGCTCAGAAAGCATGTCCAGAGTTGTGACTTTCAAAAAGAATTTTCAAAATCGGACTTGCCACGGAGGAATGATCACTGTTCAAAATTTTCAAAATCTGATTCCGCAATAGCGGTCAAATCTATTGAACACGCTCTTAATAATTCAAATCACGATGTCTCACTCAGCTCAACATTGCAAGCAGCGATTCGCCTTGCAGACCTAGTTTTACAGAAGTTCTGTGCCCCACGGTTTTACCTTTTTTTGCTTATTGTTCGGTGCCTAAGGGTTGTAGTGTTATGTTCTACCTTCTCCAAGAAATAGATTATCAAAAGCCAAAATATTTTTTCATATCCCACAGATAATTACAGAGATTTGGTTTACAACATTTGGTTTACCGTGTTAACGTCCAATAAAAAAAAAGTGATTCGACTTGACCGTCAAGTACCTTTTTTTTTCGTGCGCAAATCCCCATTGATTCCCCCTGCGCCGGCAAGCGGCGGATTTTTATCGGGAATAAAACCGCATACCGTCTCGGGTCTTCAGCTGGGGTGTAAAGCAGCCCAATAAAGCAATTTCCTGCTGACCGTGGGCCATCTACGGCTTTGAGATGGCCCCGTCGGGTGTGGGAACCACGGTGTCCCCCAACTTGCGATGGAGAGAGCGCGCGTCGCGCCGCCGCACCGCCCTGGCCTGCTTCTGCTGGGTAGGGACCCAAACTGTAACCGTAATAAAGTGTTTTAACACTTTTTTTTACTGTTTTAGAAGAAAGCCATTTATAAATGTAACAGATACGAAAGTGTACCATATTCAAAGTGGTACGTTTTATATGTGTTAATAAGTGTAACAGAAATAACGTCCTGAAGTACTTGGGGTGTATAAAATACCTTTATTTAAAAATTTAGATTATAAATATAATAGGATAGTGAATTTGGCAACGTAGCATTACACATCTGTTACATATATATAACACAATTGAAAGTGGTGACGATTAACAGATTTAATACCACATTTATAAGTGTAACACTTTCATTCTGTAACCTTTTCGTAGTGTAACCCATATAATTATGTAACCTTTATGAATGTGTTTTTAAGTCCCTGGTGCTGGGGAGACAGACAGCCTCATCTGTCACCCCCAAGCCTGCGATCATGGGGGAAAGAGGTCGTTGAGCGTCCTCCGGGGTCTGAGTCGCCATGGCCAGCATTTTGCTGGCTCGGTAGGCCGGCAGAGTTCTAGACTACCGCATTATCCACCAGGGACTATTTTTGTCCTTATACCGGACTCACACGGTGTGAACACATTAAATCTCTATTTTCAAATTTTATAAAATTAACAATAGCATTCCTCGTTGTGAGAATTTAAACCGATTTAATAAAAATCTTTTAAGACATGCCAATGTCCGATTTATTTTATAAAAATGTTTTGTTCCTACTAGTTTGTTTAATTAACTTTATTTGTCGGTCTTTCATTCAATCGAGCACTTGCTGACATTTGATCATAGTGATAAGCTAGCTCCCATTTATTAATGTAATTACTGTCTTTTTCCTGTGCCTTTTTTTACTTGTGGAAACCCCCACGGGCTTCACCCCATCGGTGCCTTTGCCTTCGCTCGCATTTATGTATATCTTGTAAATTACATTTCAGCAGTTCCGAGAAAACATGCGTTTTTCTCCGAACTGCTGAAACGCCACGCATCACATTTTCTGATTCTGAATTGTGATGCGTGACGTTGAAAGTACCCAATGTACGACATTGGGTACTTTCACCATTTCAGAAAGGTATTAATTATAGAAGTGGATGAAAATAAAGTGAACTAGTGAAAGAGTAAATTTGTGTAATAGTACCAGCCTTCTGAATGTAATTCACAATGGTAATAGTCACAGGGTAATTTTTGCTATGGGCGTGTATTCTAATAGACCATCTCCTGAACAAGGGTCTATTCGGTAATTTAATATGTTCCTGTGACAGTAAAACTGTTAATTTTAGACATGAACTTCACGCGGTAACAGCCACTTCACTGAATATTAAGGGTCTTCTCTACTGCGGACCAACTCAAAAGATTACATCAGTGCTTTGTTAAATGTATCTCCAATTAATTTATTTTATCAGTCTGAAAATAGAATTACATTACATAGGTACAAAACACCCCGTATTATTCCTTTGTTTTACGCACAATCATTTGAAAAGAGGTCCAATTATCAACCGCAGAGAACCTCTCCCAACCATTAAAGAGGTATATTTGAAACAAGATAATACATCTGCGGTTATTTTGTACTGCAAAAGGTAATTTTGCAGTACAAAATAACCGCAGATGTATTTTATATCTTTGAAATAAAAAGTATACAGAAGTTCTCCCGGAATAATCAGATTAAAATTCAAACTTTTTTAGTCAATTTTAAAGTTGGGTTTCCACTGAATGCTACTTATAGAATTAACTGGTTTTATCGCTTATTAAAATAATGATATAGTTTCTATATTCAGAAATAAAATCAACGTGTGGTACAGTATAGTGTGAATCACGAATTTTGCATTATATTAGACAGCTCGTGATCGAACCGCGCTGATGAGAAATATTGTGGAAACGATTCTAGTGTAATGTGGAAACACAGCGAACGAACTACGTAACGGGCCCGTTGCCAACCGCGAAGAGTTTGCCAGCTACCCAGCTAAGTTGTGCTCATTGAAATCAATATTTTTTGTACCAGTAAACCGGAAGGCGTTCGCGTTTTGTATTTTCACTAGCTGATGCCTGCGGTTCCGTCCGAGTCCGCAACGTGTCCGTTTTTTACGTTTGCTGTCAATGCTTTGAATCTCATGCCCATGTAAATATTTTGCCGTGGCCCAATTCCTTAACATTGCTCAAGAACTGATTATTATAAATGCTGAGCCATTATAACTGCCAACAATAATAAAATGGTCATCTCTAGATTATCGGGTCGAACCTGAAATACCTGATGATACTTTTCACGCCTGGTTAAAGGATCCGGATTTTAGGATTTACACGCGACTTGCTGTCCCTGGAATCACCGGATACAGATGTGGAGGCTCCACTTTCTACAATTTCTTTAACATTTACTTTATTAATTCAATTAAATTTTTAAGCATTTTGTATGCTTACTTTTTTCTTCTTACTACTTTATTAGTTGAACACTGCGTCTCCGTTCACTGCTCGTATGTTTACAAATCAAGCAGCGTACCCGTGTGCCTTGCCTTCGTGACAAGTTTCGTTCGCATAATGGGTTCACACTATTTGGTAAGAGATTGTATGATAAACGTTATAATTATACATTATGGTGAACACTACACGATATTAAGTAATTATAACTAAGTTTATGTATTAATAGTCATTATTCAAAACATTCAAATTAAGTGCTAATTATAATGTTTGTTTTTTTTTGTTACAGGTAACTCATTGTTTAGAGTTTGAATGTCATAAGGTATTTTATTTACGTTACGTAACCGAAATAATTAGTATTTCTACTAACCCAGCTAAGCTAAACTGCTTGTGTTCGGAGCGGATTCAAGTCAGTAGTGTAATACCAGGATTCGAGCATCTCGATCGAGGCTGTCACCTTAATCACAAAGCTATTCTATTGCGTAAAACGCAACAATCTGTCACTTGTGCACACAACGCGTTAATGATACGCGTACGTATGTAATGTGCGCGTATCATTAACTTGTAAAAGTTTTGTAACCTCTTGCTAATATTTCTCACACTTTATTGACCGTTTCGAAACGGTGTTAAGGGAGTTCGCGTACTCCGCTGCGTTAAGTGACACTGTGAGCAGCTGTCGTAATAGCAGTTTAGTTAGGTACACTTGTTTCTCCGAGGGATGGAGCTATTATTAGATGGCGCCTCAAGTAAATGTATGTGGGAAACAGCGTGAGCGATGGACGGGGAGATGTGAGTGAATGATAAGGAAGATTATGTTATAAATGGCAGTAATATTTTTTTAATAAATATTCTAGGACATATTACACAACGCTATCTAGACCCAAACTAAGCAGAGCTTGTCATATGGGTTCTAGAATGCGGATAAACATACTTAAATACTTTTTTTTTTGTAAATAAATACATATTATACATATAAACACCCAGACCAATGCAAATATACATATTTGCAGTGAGCGGGAATTGAACCCGCGACCTTTGGCTTAGCAGTCGAATGCACTACCACTACGCCACAGAGGTCGTCAATAGTGCAGTGCAGTGATAGAAGATAGAGAAGTGGTAGAGTCAAGCAACAGTCATTTTGGCCGTTGCATGAATGGGCCGACTCGACCGGGGAAGCACCACCCTCTCACAGCATATCGACGCCAAGTAACAGTATATGAACTGTTGCGTTCCGTTTGGTGAGTGAAAGTGCCGGAGCCCAAACTCCTTTCCCATTCCCTCCCAAACTCCATTCCCATTTCGTCCCAAACTCCTTTCCCATCCCCTTTATTTTACAGGGTCGGCAGCGCGAGTGTGACGCCACTGGTGTTGCACACGTCCATAGGCCGCGGTAACCGCTTCCCATCAGGCCGTGTGCTTGTCTGCCACCTTAGTGGTATAAAAAAAAATATGTGAGGCGTGTGGTGATGGGCTGCGATTCCAGGCTTTTGTGTGTCAAATCTTTTTAATGGAGAGAAAATTTGTATTATTAACCCTGATTCCAAATTGTTATGGTTCTAGGCTTCAGTGGCGATTTGCCTAAGAAGTACCATCCTCTCACTTACTACCTTAGTATTTAAGTAACAGTAGGTACCTTTTTATTCGAGCGGAAATCCCCTCGGATACCGGTGTGGTTATGTCGGGCTTGAACCGTCTAAAACCGCACGCCGTCTCTGGTCTTCAGACGCCGGGGTGTAAGGTGGCCCATAAGGCATTTCCCTCAGTAATAGTACACCCCCGCTGGCCGGCGGGGAGGGGGGGGGGGACAAAAAGGTACCTACGCTGTATTTACTTCGGTTTGTGATAGACCTAGAAGCCTACCTACTTCTTTTTGAAAACAACGCACGGGCGATTCCCACTTACCATCGGGGGGTTCGTGAGTTTATTTGTTTTATATCCCAAATATTAACTTTCACCTCCAAAACATGCGATTCAGAGGCACCTGAAACTGGCGGTATTATATGAAAAGTTTAACGACGATTAAAGCTATTTTCTGTTTATCTAGGTTTATTTCAAACAACAGTAAATTAAAAAGAACTTAGTGTCAATACAGATAATTTTGGAGGAATTATCCTTAAACCGATTCCAACGGTACGCTACTAACGGCAATAGGTTTAAGACCGGTTACGACACCAGACCTAATAACAGCTAAGAACAGTAAAACATTATACATCTTCCTGTAGCCGGTTCGTTTAGTGAGTGCATAAAACTCACCCATTCTTTATCGGTAGCCGGTGAAGTCAATAAACGATTTCATAACGAGTAAAATATGCAGACAAACCCGTTGTGTTAATCTGATCATGTGTTGACGCCATGTCGTATTTATATTCTGGAATAGTCTAGAGATATTTTAATTCAAGAGACACATTCTTTTTTTTTAATGATGCGATTCGTGTTTGACCACTGTCTCACCTGTTGGTAAGTGATGATATGTTCGAAGGGGGAGCATGATTGCCTTGAAGTTCGCCTGTTCACTCTAGACTTGAAGACTCCATTCAGTGCAAATATGTATATTTGTTAAAATAGAACTATTTTTAACGGATTCTATCGCGATTTATTTCATCAGCCATCGTCATGGAAAGACCCCGTGACCATGGCTGCTGAAACGCGACCGAAACGTCGGTTTCCATGAAAATAATAAAATAATATCAAATAACATAACATAAACTCACGCCTATATCCCCGAAGGGGTAGGCAGAGGTGCTAGCACCCACATTTCGCCAGTTTATGTTTAGGTTCCAATGTAATAGGTGGCGAGCCTATTGCCATTAACCGGGCACTTATAAACCAGCGATAAATACACACATAACTTCGAAAAGCATCGAAAAGTCATTGGTGTGTGCCATGGTAAAACCTGGGATCGAACCCGAGACCTCGTCTCAGCAGTTCATTACCCATACCACTAGGCTACCGCGGTTTTTAATATCAAATAAATAGCGATTGAATCCGTTATCAATCTGCGATAGAATCAGTTGTATGGGAAGGATATAAGAGACGGGGACACCGTGGTTCCCAAATTCGAGGGGGCCATCTCAAGTTTTGAGATGGGCTCAGGGACAGGGTCAGTCGGGGTCCGAGGGAAATGCCTTATGGGCAACCTTACACCCTGATTCTGGTCGGGTCTGAAGACCCGAGACGGCGTGCGGTTTTAGTCGGTTCAAGCCCGACATAACCGCCCCCGCTGGCCGGCGGGGGGGTATTGTATGGGCCGAGGGGATTAACGCACGAAAAAAAAAACAGATACTTAATACATATTAGTACAACATAATACGCGGTGTACGACAATAAAATTACGAGATTACATGAGATATATTTATTTTAGTTTTAGTGTTAAGGTGTGCTGTGGTAGCGAGTGCGACTACTGTAAACAAGGTTTCCGGTTCGATTCCTGAGTTGAATACAGTGTTATTAGATTTTAATCGGGAAACGTCCATACTCTTGGAGAGAACTTGCGGTGACAGTCCTTTTCTGGGGGCCAAACTCTGATCAATTGAACTACCTCCATCCGTCTTGGATAGCTGAAATTATCGTCTATATTATGTCTATATCGTCAATTATTGAGAAATCATTACAAAGGATTTCTTAGTAAAAGTTTAGAGTCAGGAAAAAGTGTCTGGTTCAGAACAATCGTGCGCTCCCAGTTATGTGAAGATCGAAAACATCTGCCTACCCTCTTGGGGATAATACCAGTATAAGTACCTATATAATGGATCGGAATGTGAAAGAATATCACAAGTCGCGGTATCGATAATACGCTACACGAGACAGAACTTGAAAACTAATAAAAATTAATAGCTATCAGTGATAATTGTTTCGTATTCAAATGTCAAGGATACTAATAATATACTTTAGAACTATTTTTGGAGCATTCATTTTGAACTGACATAATAAACCTATATTTTAATAGGTATACATTTTTCTTTGCCGCACCATAAAGCTTGGAATTCCTTACCAACACACGTGTTTCCTTCTTGTAGCCTGGTGTTTAAAGTGGAGCGTGAGAAATCATCTGATGAGGCGCGGTCATGCTGAGTGCCACCATTGTAACATTATCTGTATCTGTAATGGCGACGGGACTGAAACTCTTTAACGTCTAGTAAATTGAAACTTTTTTGATTTGTTCCCATACATATTATTTATTCACGAACATATATATACTACTAGGAGGCTATGGGAGCACAGCACTACGCGTCGGTTCCATCTCTAGTCCCCTGCCGCCGAGCGCTCCCCTCTCTCCTTCGTTGCGCAAACGCTCATGCGGACACACGTCCATTATTTTATTATTTTAATTTTCTCTATTTCAACAAGTCAATGTAAAATTCATCATTAAACATTACCAAGCAAGAAGCAGCATCTTATTGTTTTCCACCGAAGAAGCTATAATCCTCAATACATTATTTGATAACAATATAATAACAGAGTGCATTATTAGTAGTTTATGCAACTGTCATATAAGAAGGAGTATTAAAACACGAGAGTCTGTTTATCATATTAAAATTGAAATTAAACAAAGTAGGTAGGTTACAAGGGCGCCATTTTTTTCACAGTTCGAACTGCGCATGCGTGCGCTTGTTTTTTCATATTCAGCCTAAAACCTTAGACTAGTTTAATGAATAAAAAAGATAGCGATACTATAATGAGTTTTATCTACACCTATGCTTTAAATCCTCTATAAAAGATTCTGAAACAGTTAGCTTATTGCCAACATTAATACATCCAATGTCCTAATAACCATAATATCATCCGAACGGGTGTTATTATGTTGTATGAAATTTCATAATAACACTCCTTTCGCTTTTTCAATCTCTTCCGCGCAAAGGGTTACTCATCAGACAGCCAAATTCTTACCGCTCGATGCGAGGAATCTGTATGAGTTTCAAAAAAAGAACTGTCATTCACGCGCGTTGCATTGCACTACCACAGCGGCGGCGCGCCGTAAAAAAATAATTAAAGCTTATTCGTTCGAATTCGAATTCCCGCTATTTTTCTTCGCTATTATTTTTGCAAATTGTTTTGTTTACTTACGAAAATACACATCATGGGTGTAGATAAAGTCTTGTATGCAACTGTATAATTAGGTATTAAAACACTCATGTGATACTATTATCACACTCAGCTTCGCTTCGTGTGATAAACCCACATTCATGTTTTAATACCCCTCATTATACCACAGTTGCATAAATAACTATTATGATACAGTTGGCGGTACTATAATAAGGTTTATTTTTAATTTTATGTATATTCGTTTATAAAGTGCGTAAGTATGTATAGAATCGTCTTTGAATTCGTAATTCGAATTTTTCGATTTGAGTGTAGATAAAAATATTTTTATTTCAACAACCGTTAGGTTCGATTTTTAAACTATCATAATCAATTTTTTAAAACTATAATAATTACTTTTTCCCCCGTCCCCGAAACGTCTCGGGATCAATGTAAACACCAAATAAATCGCGATAGAATCCGTTAAAAATAGTTTTATTTCAATGTGTGACATTCGCGTAAACTTCCGACAATTACTTTTTTGTTAAGATATAGTAATTATTTTTCATTCCGAACCATAATTGTTATTATTTGTTTCAAATTATAATATTAATAATATTTTTTTTACTATTAAATTTTGAAGCAATTAGTATGCTTACTTTTCCTAAATATTTAGATCGGAAAAAGAGAACATCTAGGATGAGACTTGAACCCGCGACCAGTCTCTTACAGGGTCTAGGTAGCTCAGTTGGTCAGAGCATTCCCTCTATAAAGGACTGGTCGCGGGTTCAAGTGCTGTCCTAGATGTTTTCTTTTTACGATCTAGATCTATAATAATATTTTTTTCAAACTATGACAATAACTATCATTCCTTTTTTGTGAACATCCAGCACTATTTTGGACTGCAAACGTGTTTTGCTAGGGGTACACATTCCACACACGTCTTTCTATATACGCATGATAATTTTAATAAGTTAGTCTTGGTTCATGCAGACGTTCTACGTAATCAAACTATCTTAGCATATCTTCTTTAAAATTAGTCACTACATCTTCTTGAAAGCCATATTTTATTACACAGCTATTAATTTAACTTGTTTTGTTATCATGAGCGTATTCATTGTCATGTAATCTGTGACATAAAAGTTCAAGTTAATCATCTTCAAACCCTCAACCATGTATGTGACATTCGGATCACAACACGTAATAAATAAATATTCTAGGGCATATTACACAGCGACATCTAGACCCAAACTAAGCAAAGCTTATCATATGGGTTCTAGAATGCGGATAAATATACTTAGATACTTTTTTTTTTGGAAATAAATACATATTATGCATAGACACACCCAGACGAATACAAATATACATACTTGCAATGAGCGGGAATCGAACCCGTGACCTCTGACTTAGCAGTCGAATGCTCTATCGCTATATGAGACTATCAACTTGATCGAAGGCTTGCTGGTGAACTCCTCGAAATAACTTCCTTACTTGATACATAACACTTGAACATAAATAATAACACTTGGTATAGAAGGACTGATGAAAAGCGTGTCTAGGTAGCTCAGTTGGTCAGAGCATTCGCCCTGTAAGGAACTGGTCGCGAGTTCAAGCCCCGTCCTAGATGTTCCCATTTTCCGATCTAAATCCATGGAAAAGCGTGTTTTTTCCTAACCATATTTATTATACTACTAGAGGCCCGGTACGTGCTTCGCTACGTCAAAATGATCCGCCATGTATTGAATTCAAGGGCTTACCCGGGGTGCCCGGCAACGGACACTTGGGGAGGATCAATCCCTTCGGATACCCCCCACCGGCCAGCGGGGGTGGTTTTGTCGTGTATCGACTAAAACCGTACGGTGTGGGCACGAAAAAAAAAATTCTGAGAGATTTTCTTAATATTTTTTTCCGTAAGAACCTTGTACAGAGTATTAGAAAACTACAAAAAAAAACAGCCACATCGGTCAAGCCGTTTTCATGCTATGTCGTGACAACGGAAAACGGGTTTCATTTTTATATATATAGATTCAAACTTAGTTGTAATGCTATATTTTTCACGTTTTATTTCATACCTCACTCTATAATTCAGACACTTTTTTTTTTAAAACTTTACCTAGGGACTTTTTAAGAAAAATATCTTTTGAAGTATCGCGTTTCATAATCTAGGAATTTATGGGGGAGCACGTATGCATTGCCTAATCCCTAGACCAGCCGAGGTCAATCGCGTTCGTGATTGGGAAATAACGCTCAAACGTGCTCCTGAAACTTCCTTCACATTTAATTTGTAGCTTTTGTTTTTCATAAGTTTACCCAAAGTTTCGATCGAATTACACCTATCAAAG
The DNA here is from genome assembly GCA_946251805.1 of Cybosia mesomella. Classification (NCBI taxonomy): domain Eukaryota; kingdom Metazoa; phylum Arthropoda; class Insecta; order Lepidoptera; family Erebidae; genus Cybosia; species Cybosia mesomella. The sequence goes on from OX276396.1 coordinate 3,727,118, forward strand.
TTTCGGGTGGACTTTGTCAGGATTATAATCGTAGTAGGCGCAACTTGAGCTAATTTAAAACTGTAACAATAATATGTAATAAAGTGTTTTATGACATATATTATGATTAAAGGAAATAATATTGTCGGAAGTTTACGCGAATTCCCACATTGAAATAAAACTATTATTAACAGATTCTATCGCGATTTATTTGATGTTATTTTATATTTTACAGTGATCCCGACGTTTCGGGTGCTTTTCTGCAGCCATGGTCACGGGAAGAGACTTCCCGTAGTAAAATATAAAATAACATCAAATAAATCGCGATAGGATCCGTTAAAAATTGTTATATTTTAATAATTGAAATAAGTTTCTAATCGCATTTTTATGATTAATGTATCTGCAATATTTACCTTCTCATTTGTTTTCGTAAATACATACTACATGTTATACATGGAAAAACTCAAATCAACCAATATTCATGCATCTAAATATTTACAATGATCGAGAATCGAACCCCTGAATGACCTACTGGTCGCTCTACCTCCACGCCATACTGTGACGTAAATATTTTTTCTTGATTCAATTTTATTTATGTCTGTTTTCAAAGCAAGCAAGCATGTTGTCTGACTTTCATAATAATGCGAAAACATTATATCAGATGCAAGATAACTACGATAAAATACGAGTTATGGTTTTTATATTCATACAAATATCCTTCGCATAAAACAAGGCAGCGAACGAAATATGATACTAACCCGTCCCAGCTCAGAGAGAACCTTGCATTACACGTAATTCAACACATTTTCCGGGTCATCACACTCAGAGGCATAAAGTTAAGGACTCTGGCTCGTGTATGCGTTGTACGGTCTAATCTAATATTAAATGCTTAGATAACATTTAACGTCTATTAGAAATAGGCCTGTAGTGTGAAAGACACTTTTTAAACAAGTTGAATTCCTGAGACGAGCTCAGCCGAATACAAGGGATTTTCGATTTTGCGATTATTTCTTTTTTGCGATTTTTTGCGTTTTTTTCTTTATCTTGCAATGGTTCACCCCAGCACAAATCTATAACCGAAAACAGCAACTCGATAGCTCATCTCCTTCATACCCAAAACCGTGAGAGAAAATTGGCAACGACGACGACGTCGACGACAACTCGATAGCAATAGGGCTTTTCTAAAGAAAATCCCTAAAAAGCGGCCAATTGCGAATTTTTATTTATGACGTATTAAAAAAACTACTTACTAGATCTCGTTCAAAACAATTTACGTTGTTTACATGGTAATGTACATCATATATTTTTTTAATTTTATCATTCTGTTATTTTAGAAGTTACAGGGTGGGGGGGGGGTACACATTTTACCACTTTGGAAGTGTTTCTCGCGCAAACTATTCAGTTTACAAAAAATGATACTAGAAACCTCAATATGATTTTTGAAGACCTATGAAACGTTTAAGGCGGTACTCAGACTTTTCTTTGTTAAACCTATAACTCAGGTTCAGAGACGGTTACGTTCCTTGGGCCAATTTTTTTTTGTATTTAAGAATATTAGTAACCGAAATTACTAAGATTCTCCCTAACCCCTCCAGTTAAGCTTATATAATTGCTTGTGTTTGGAGTGGGTTCACGTCGGTAGTGTAATGGCCAGGATTCGAACCCGGGACCTCTCGATCGTAGGGTCGACTCCTTAACCTCTTACCTTATTTTTTTTTATTTATCCTTAACCACTAAGCTACCGACGTTTACGCTTACGACGAGTGTTCATACACTGTACACTGCACTTTACTGTAAAGTTCACATTTAACTAGGTATTTCTGTAGTTTGCGAGGTAAAGTGTTAGTGCTGTCTATGAATTTCGCACTAGATCTAAAGTGCGAATCATTTGTTGCGAAGTAAAGTGTAGTCTATGAACCTCGCACTAGATTTGAACCCCGAAATTGAATTGCATACTATATGTTCCAATACTTCGCATTATGAATCTACATTTGGGCATCGAACACTGGCACTGTATAAAGTGGAAGTTCTTACGTTTTTTTACAATGTCAATAAACTTGGCGAGTTCGTGACCCGACTTTTGCAATATTATGTGGACCTCCACCTACCTACACACTTTTGGATGAGATGACAGAAGTTTTGTAACAACCAGTAAGTGTTACTTATTGTGTACCTGCATCATTTATTGAATGTTAAGTGTTGAGGTGTCTGATTTAGCCGCGGGACATGTTTCTTTTTAAAATAATATTTGTGTTTTTAACCGACTGCCAAGGAAGGGTTATGTTTTTCAAGCGTATCTTGTATGCATTATATTACGTCATATCTTCTAAACCGCTAGATGGATTTCAATGAATGAGGTCTCAATTGAGAAGGTTTAATCTTCCGAGTGTCATAGGGTACATAAAATGCAAAACAAAACTATTCAGTGGATTTTTAGCGCTAAAATATTTGTTGTCAAAAATATTTTTATTCAAACTTATCGAGTAGGGTATCAAAATGAAGAGCTTTAAATTGTGATTACAAAAACATGTAGTTGTACATGTTTTTGTAATCACAATTTATTTATGTTTTATCATTCTCTTATTTTAGATATTTATTTATTATTATATATTATATTATTTATATATGTTTTAATGTCATTTGAAATAAAAAGTTATAAATTAAAACATTTACGGAGCTTACAACAAGCAGAGCCTCTGTAGTAATGTTTTTGCTAGATTTGTTTCTCTTGACTACTTAAAACTATAAAGCTGCAAATAAAAAAAAAATAAGAAACACGATTGCTGCTGAAAAGACCGAAACCAGTTTGATAGAAGGCGGGACTCATTAATTCTTTTCTGTTTATGATTTGCAACAGTCTTTTCAGCAGCAGTCGGGAATTTCATTCTTTTTTTTATATGTTCTTTTCAATTTCACTTGTAAGTAACTAAGATGTACATAAATACATTTTAGCAATCGAATTTCACTAACTTCTGATAAAAGTCATCAGCATCACCTTGAGAGTTGTTCCCGATTGCATCCGAGACCATCACCTCGGAGTCTTAGGTTCGCATGCTCCTCCTCCTTCTGGTTTGGTTTTTATGGGAGCGACTGCTGCGGACCTCTCAACCCTGGGAGCAAAACGAAGGAGGACCCAATCAGTAGGTGTGCCGGCTTGAACATCGCATGGCACCCCTGTACATTTAGGAATTTAGGCTTCAATGTTTAATTATAGCTTTGTTACAACCCTGCTGGTATACCTAATCAGGCATAAATATTATAAAAATACAATTTATTTTCAATGAACTCCGCAGTTGCATAGAAGAGCTATTATTTTCCAATATGGATAATGTCTGTAGTTATACGTACTAATATAAGAAAAAAAAAATAAAGAGCTGCACTTGACGAAGGACGCTCTAGTCAATCATCATAATGACAGCGATCACTGCGCGTGAGTGGATGGCCGGACGTGACGTCAGTAGGACGGCCTACCCATGCGCTAGCGTACAACTAACAGTTTTAGGTAGATTTCGATGAAATCGATCTACCTATTGGTTTCTTGACTACTGTCGAATTTAAAAAAAAAATCTTCATAGGAGGTTTAGTTATGACCCCCTGAGTCCGAAATGACCACTGGTCAAAAAGTTTATTTTTATATATATATGTATGTATGGTTCCACTTCCCAAAATTTGCGGCACTCTCACGGTCGCATTTTTGCCCCGATCGCTTTCAAACTGCGGTCAAAAATTGCTTGGGTGTAAACTTAGTTTAAGTTCGTGAACTGGTGGAATCCGGCCTAAAGGGACGGTAGGGCCTCACTTTTTGTGAAATCAGTTTTTCCTCAAAATTTCACGTTCCATAAAAGATATTCGAACCGTTCTAATTTTATCCCATAGTATACATGAATACCAACAACTTTTAATTATAAACCTATAAGATAAAACTTTAACTAAAAGTGGAGGGGGGAAAAACCAAAATTTTTGGGGAAAAAAATCATAACTTCTAACCGGTGAACATTCTTGCTGTCGGAAACATTTTTAATCGATAGGCCATTATTAAGTCTAAAATAAATGTCTGAAAAGTTTTTCGCTAAAAGTTACCGTTTTCGAGAAAAAAAATTAAACTGTTTAAAGTCCGTAGTTCTCTATATAAAATAATATTAATTGCTTCACGAAATCTACCTGTGCGTTCCTCCTGCGGGAACGGATTTTTATACCCGTTTCAGCTCGTGAGTACAAAAATACATACATACATATAGTATACATGCCTATATCTCCGGAGTAGGCAGTAACGACAGTACGCCATTTGCTTCTGTCCTTACAACTTCAAAAATATAATAATAAATGATAAAATATAGAAAATATTAATAATAATAGTACAAAAATAAAGAACGAATAAATATTCTAGGACTTATAACAGTGCTATCTAGACTCAAACTAAGTATAGCTGGTCGTATGGGTTCTAAAATGCGGATTAACATACTTAATTTCAATTTTTTTTGTAAATACATATAAAAACACGCAGACTATTACAACGCCAACATATTCAGGAGACAACGCCGCAGTGCCAGCACTGCGAGGATCCTGGCGAAGACACGGCGCTCCACACGTTGGTGGAGTGCCCTGCGTGGGCGAGTCAACGCCGGGATCTCGTTGCGGTTCTGGGCGTGGACGTTCTCTCGTTGGAGACCATGGTGAGGGCCGTGGTCTCCGACGGGAGCAAGTGGCACGCCGCCGCCTCTTTCTGCGAGCAGGTAATGCGCGCGAAAGAGACGGCGGAGAGGGAGCGGGAGAGAACCCTGCCCCCCGAGTTTCGCAGTCTGCAGCGAGGACGCCGCAGACTCATCTACGCCCGGGACTACCGACCTCCATGATCGGGGCCTGAGGACGGCAGTTGGCCGAATCGCCGTCCTTACAGAAGCAGGCCGTGGCGGAGGCGTGTCGTGTGTGCCCTACACACGCCTGCCAACTCAACGCCGACAACCCTGGGGTTATCCTTTCGAGGGCTTACCCGGGGTTCCCGGCAACGGACACTTGGGGAGGACACCGTGCGGTTTTAGTCGAGACACGACATAACCACCCCCGCTGGCCAGCGGGGGGGGGGTATCCGAAGGGATTTCCGCACGTAAAAAAAAAAAAAAAACGCCAACATATTCATGCATATAAATATTTGTACTGAGTAGGAATCGAACCAGCGGCCTCTGACTTAACAGTTGAACGGTCTACAGCTACACCGCTACACAAGTCGGCAATTTCACTGTTAGGATTGTAAATAATCCACCATTTTCTTGTTCTTTTAGAGTTCCGTTTTTCTCAGGTAGGTACGCGTTAAGGAATCAATTTGAAATTTATACCAAGATCAAGTCTCTAACGCCTTGAACCTATGAAAAAATGAAAATTATAGGTCAATGTAATCAAAAAGTACAGCCGGTTATGTAGGAAATTTAACCAAATGCAATGGCATCAAACCTACAGGGTACTTCCCGTTGAACTTGAATCATGAAATTTGGCAAGAAGTAAGGTTTTATGCACAAGTAAAGGGAAAAAATTGAAATCCGTAAATATGCACTTACCCATATCGCAAAAAAAATCTGTATGTTTGTCTGTCAAGACTAGACACTACAGCAACGGTAAATTCGCCCCTCTTATCTAGTTTTGTACCTACAGAACCCTCAGTGTGCGAGTCCGACTCGCACTTTACCGGTTTTTTCATATTCATTAGCTTAACCCTTGTTAAATTAGGGGCTGAGCTAAATTACTTCTGTAAGGAATAGATTCACGTCGGTAGTGTAATGGCCAGGATTCGAACCCGGGACCCTCTCGATCTTAAGGTCGACTGTTGAATGTATCGTATTTACAGTTCATATTTTGCAGAACATTCACAAACAGTAATGTACTGAGGTGGAATATTCTCTTATATATTTCATATCGGAACGTTTACATACGATTTTAATAATGGCATAACATCAATAGCGCCCCCAAATCCGTCGTTACGATAAAGTCGATGCGGCATTCATACATTGAATACGAATTCAATATTGTGGAAAGATATTTTAAATTTAGAATGAATGATGTAAGATTTTCTGGATGCCTTTATGTCAAAGAGAATTAAGAAAAAAAACCTTTTCATTACACTTACTCATAATATGACTCTAATCTCACCGCAATTAGGCACATAATGATACCTTTTATCAAACTGTGTGTTTTTTGATTGTTATTAAATCACGAGTGGGATAATAGATTTTTTTTTATTATATTGGCTGAGTTGCATTATTCTTAAAAAAAATCGATACAAAAGGATCGCTTTCAATAGTACAAATAAATTAATATCTATAAATACACCTACTGCTTGTTAAATTCATGCAACTTCGTATTTAAATAGAAAATTTTATCTTGTACGTGTATAATAAACAAAACTTTCACTCAAATATAACTTTTGTTTTCTCTCTGTTTAAAACTTTAAACAACAACTTTAATGAAAGAAAAAAGAAACCTCATTCTTTACTCTATGGTCAATGCCCGCGCATAAAAAAAAACTAATCAATTGTTCCCGCCAGTACCAAAAAGTTTTACAATTCGTTTTCCCTGTTAAAATTAAAATTATTTTTGTTTTATTTAGTGTTATATTATTCATAAGTGTATTGAAACACGTCCTATGATACACGGGTGTATTGTTGATTACCGTCTTCGGCTTACGAAATTTATCACCAAAATGGATAGCATTTAAGAAGTACTGTTTTTGAAGATCGAATTAGTTTATCTAGCGGCCAATAAAAACAAAATTTAATACAAAGTTGTAAAATCTAGAAATCAACTTTCAAACAAAATATAAATAATGGAAATAGCTATTAAATTACAGGAATAACGAACTCATGAATTTGTAAAGAAAATTTTGGCAATTTCATAGGTATAGACCTATTATCTTCGTATCTGAATACGCAATCTCTACTCACTTCCCAGTAGGCAGGTTGCAAAACGCGATTTTAAGTGACGTCGAAATACGACGTCCACTTACATCCCACATCTGCCCGTTAAGGGCAAAGTTGTTTTAGGCGAACATGCCTGCGATCTCTGCAAACAAATAGTTTAAACTACTTGTAACATTTACCAACAGATATATTTACAATATTTCGTAATTAAATCGTGATACGCACATAACTTTAAATGCAGAGAGGTTTGGATTGAGAGTTTAAGTAAATAAGTATATTACAACACATACATAAGCAGTGGCGGAGCAATAGTGATTTATTTAGGTATCAAATGCGATTACCGAATCGAACAAAATGTTACTCGATTTCCTCGCCGGCTCCTTTGTTTTCTTTCGGTTAATCATTTGCAAATAGGTCTGCCGTCCCGTCTGCTATCTAACTTGTTTCGGTCTTTTTAGGGCAATCGGGTTATTTGATTGTACATACATACATACATACATAAAATCACGCCTGTTTCCCACAGGGGTAGGCAGAGATCACGGATCTCCATTTGCCACGATCCTGACACACTTCTCTCGCCTCAAAATTATTTGATTAAATTATTATTTGATTGTTTAATTAATAATTTTACTGTATATATTTTTTATGAAATATATCTTTTTGAAATCACCCTTTAAAGCTCTTCATTTTGATACCCTACTCGATAAGTTTGAGTGAAATATGTACTTAAGTAAATACGAATCTAACGACACCTCTCGAGCTTAAATCCATCGAGCCGTTCAGGCTGCAGAGCGTGCTAAACAATTATACATACATACATACTCTCGATAAACACAACCCTCCTTCTGGCGCAGTCGGGTAAAAACTGTGAACCGTATCGTAAATGTAAAGCTAAAAGAAAAATATTATTCGCCACTTTTTTTACGTCTGGAATCCCCCACGTACTTAAGCTCTCGAAACCGCAGCGGACTTTGGGCGCCATCGCGGCCTCGCCTGTGGTTCGGGTTTGATCCCTCGTTGGTGAGTTGGCAGGCGTGTGTAGGCACACACCCGACACGCATCCGTCTTGCCACCATACAATCCTTCCCTTTCTAAAGAGTTTTCTCTGTATTGAAGAAAGAGATTTGCCCGAGTTCAACGTCCTGGACTTTTTCGATTAAAATTTATGAGGAAAAAGTTAACTGCTGCAATTAGTATACTAATTGTTTCAAACATTTATTCAGTAATAGTCATAAGTCAAACAAATAAAAATAACTTAAAGCAAAACGCAAAAAAGTACCCAGAGCTCAAAAACAACATCTCGATGTTTTTGCGTCCTGAAGCACTTGCAGCGATTTATTAAAGTGTTCACTAACTCACCCGTAAAGGTGCAACATTATTTAACTACAATCTTACAAAACGTTTCAGAGATGCGAAAACTGAGCCAGTAGATAAAGTGACATTCTGTTAGTAGAATCGCTTCGAAGCGATTATTATTATACCGCCTGAATTTCGGGCATTGTCGAGCAAGACCGCTTTCTGCATCTTGGCCGCCACCGACTTCCCACTGATCACGAGCTTCTTAAGATGGACAGAGAGGTTCCTTAGGATCAAACCATTGTTTAAAATTATATTATTATTATATTATTAATATGTTATAATAATAAGATATTAAATAATTAATTTCGAGTTACAAAGACTCACTTAAATTTCAAACAAGTTGAATTCCTGAGACGAGCTCAGCCGAATACAAGGGATTTTCGATTTTGCGATTTTTTTTTATCTTGCAATGGTTCAGCAACAGCAACTCGATAGCTCATCTCCTTCATACCCAAAACCGTGACAGAAAATTGGCAACGACGACGACGTCGACGACAACTACTTAGCAATACGGCTTTTCTAAAGAAAATCCCTAAAAAGTTTTTAAAAAAATTAATGCTTACGTCTATCCCATACATAATGAATTAAAAAAAATACTAAACGTTTCTTTCCATTAGCGTTATCGATAATAGAATTTCATTTTGTCTAGAGACCCCGGGCATTTTTTTATTTTTTTTACTTGCGGAAACCTCCACGGGCTTCACCCCACCGGAACTAATGGTAAGATGGGAATGTCGGGCTTGAACCGACTAAAACCGCACGGTGTCTCTTGCGTCAGCCATGTGGTACGGGGAATTTGGTGTGCCCTAGAAAGGATAGCCCAGAGACTCCGACCTGCTCCGGTCGCCAGCGCTGGCGACCCCGAAGCGTTGTTGTTTTAAAACTGTTTTTTGAAACAGTTTTAGAAGAAAACCATTTATAAATGTAACAGATACGAAAGTGTACCATATTCAAATTGTAACGTTTTATATGTGTTAATAAGTGTAACAGAAATAACGTCCGAAAGTACTTGGGGGTGTACAAAAAAACTTTATTTAATCATTAAGATTATAAATATAATAGGATAGTAAATTTGGCATCGTAGCATTTCGGTTAACACTTATTGACACAGTTATATATATGTAACAGATTAATATCGGTTACATATATATACAACTGTTACAAAATTGAACGTGGTAACGATTTACAGATTCAATACCACATTTATAAGTGTAACACTTTCATTCTGTAACCTTTTTAAAGTGTAACCCACATAATTATGTAACCTTTATGAATGTGTCTTTAAGTCCTAAGGTGAAAGGGGGCAAGAATACAACCGGTGTGTCACATATCTCTGCTTAAACCTTAGAAAACACACAGGCGTAAGTAATTTGTATTTCATGCTACGCAGTTGTTATTAGTACGATTCAAAGCTGTTTATTTACTTACAAAAAATTAAAGACCTGTCAATCAATCAAAGCACTTATTAAATCAATTGAGGAACAATGGATGTTGCATTGTCTGTAGTAATACTTACGGAGTAACTATTATATAATCTGTGTTAATACTGTAAATTCGTGCTGTCCGTCCATTTGGAGCTACACGCTTTGCTTGTAGCCAAATTGCTTGACCGCTTTAAATTATTTTTGCGGATAATTATTCAGGTTAGCCTAGAGTCATACAGCACTCCACTCATACGTACGAAACGTTTCGACACATTTATTATGCGTACAGCTAAGGAGTGGAATTGCCTGCCTGAGTCTGTGTTTCCGGAAAGCTATAACCTTGTAATCTTCAAGTCTCGAGTGAATGGGTTCCTTCTAGGCAAACGTGATCCATCGTAGACCACATCGTCACTTACGACCAGGTGAGAGAGAGGTCAAACGTGAGCCTATCATTCATTAAAAAAAAGTTCATTATTGTCATCTTAGATGCCAATCCCGATTGCATCCATAGCTTGCTCTTTTTTTTAATATTTAGGACACGTCAATTTGACTTCACCTCGCCTGATGGTAAGCTGAAGGTAAAGTCTCCGGAAAGAGGGTCACCATTACATACACATACGTATTTCGCAATCGTGAATGACCAATCTGCACAATTCGGGTTATGATAGGAACGAGATGTCGGGTCAGGTTCGGAAGAGGGTTACGTTCGGAACAAATATTACTTTTTATTTCAAGTTTCTAACCTAACCCGCGACCGGGTCAGGTTTTCGGGTCAGGTTCGGAATAATCGCTACAGGCGGGTATTTCCCCAAAACAGTCAGTTACATATGTACTCAAACGGAAAATCACACATACCAACATACAATATTCAATAATTTTTACCATTATATCTTTAAGTGTAGCAAATTGTGTTGTTACCGCTAATCAAAAACTAAACTTTTCAATTTCCGACTGCGGCTGTTCCTGGTTCCTGCCCATTCGGTATAACTGCTATCAACGAGGAAGCATTATGAAATATTGCTATATATACTGAGTCAATAGTGATCTCGTTCTTGGCAGTTAATGCCTTTTTATCCAATAAGTAAGGATTTTTAGCAATTTCACCACTAAGGGTGTAAAATACATACGCAATTTTTCCGTGCGGAGTTGGGACTAATCCTACAAAGCGAAAGTATGTTTGTTACTCTTTCACGCAAAAACGGCTGAACGGATCTGGCACAGGGATAGATTATAGTCCGGAATAACACATAGGCTACTTTTTATCCCGAGAATAGGTTCCCATGGGTTGCGGGAACGGGATCAGAATCAGACACACTACGAGCGGGCATATTTTAACTTTATTTCATATTTTTTAGGTTCTAAACATTTCGTGAAGTTCGTTCCAACAAAGGATTTATTATCTTGAACCGTTATAAAAACATTGGCCTTTTGTCGATCCAGGAAAAAATAAAATAATATTTCCTAATTTGAATAAATTTGTTTCTTTAGTCATAACATAAAAGGTAACAGTATGTAAAAGATATAAAACAGCAGGCTGGCAGGAAATATATTTATAACGAAAATTATAGAAATAAAAAAAACTAGGGATACGTCCGTCTCGAAATTTAAATGTAAATTTACACTGACAAGCAGTTTGGAATAAATTTTGTGTCACAGTTCGCTTTTTGGTGGCAGTGTGCTGTGCCTTAAAGGCTGATATGGCCGTAGGGTAACCAGGCTGCAGCGGTCGCTGCATGCTGTGGTATCCCAGTTGAGGCCGAAGCTGCTGGATGGCGAAGATTTAATTACCGCTCATGCGGAAAAAGTGAATAGGATGGTGGCGATAGGAATGCTGCTGATTCCACGGTGCAGAGCCGCGGGCAACAACTAGTATGTTTATAAAAATAAAGCACCAGATGCAGAGCACAAGATAACGACCGAAAACACACGCACACATTGACAACAATCTACTTACGAGGATCTCAATTCACTTCAGTCGCTTCGCTAGTTGCGAGTTACTCTGTTGTTTGACAAAACACGTAACTGAGTGCTTCATACGTTTTCGCTCGTCGTATGTACCTATTTATTTTGTGGTATAAGTATGAAGTAAAGTGTACTAGCAAAGTAGGGCTGCCACAAGGCAAAATTGATATACTTACTGATAATAATTTTTTTCTCGTGTGAAAGTAAAACAAACGAAAACTAGTAGAAAGATGTTGTCTCTATCCACCACCATGGCAAAGAGGCAAGACGGTGTTTATGTGAAAAACGAAGTGTCAATATATCTCCTGTTAGCCATGCTTCCTATCTTTTGCTAGTAAGTTTCCTAGGCTTTCGAAGGAGAATAGTGTGTAATACTATCTGAGGCACGCGCGAAAATTAGATTGATTTTAAAAGAAATTTTCTGCTGTGATATTTATCCGACACATAGGGAGGACCATCAAACCAAGCTAAGTGATCATGACTGAGGCTAAGGCCCAACGGTTAATGTTGGGATGTTATTTATACATAACTAGCTGTTGTCCGCGGCTCCGCCTAATAATAGTAATAACTTATTCCATGTCTTAATCCGATGTCCTATTCCAGACTATAATCTATCCCTGTATCAAAATTTCAGCCAGATCCGTTCAGCCGTTCTGGCGTGATTGAGTAACAAACATACATCCATACATCCATCACACATTTCACATTTATGTTATTAGTGGGATAGTATTCATCAATTTTTTTTCTTTGTTTCTAATCGAAATATTATCTCAACTATTACGTGCGCTATGTTTTGCAGTGAACATTAACATTAATGGGTTGTGATATAACAAAAATCATCGTACGTGACGACCCTAACAAAAAGTGAAGGTGTAAATTTGAATTTAGGAAGCGTTTGTATTTCCTTTGTGGATTGTCGGACGGACACCTAATTCAGTTATGTGTTACACGCTGAAATTTCACTGAAACTGCCATGTTGTACACGCAATATACATTTATGTCGACGGAAGAAATAGCTGAGGGGAGAACGTGTGACATTTTGTGCATTGGGGACATATATGTGATTGGTGTTACACTAGTTTTGATTGTAATACGTGTTGCGAATATCTTTACAAAAATGCTTTTGTAAAGCATGTTTGAGGTATACCGTGTACATCCCCTGGGGTTATCCTTTCGAGGGCTTACCCGGGGTGCCCGGCAATGGACACCGTGCGGTTTTAGTCGATGCACGACATAACCGCCTCCGCTGGCCGGCGGGGGGGTATCCGAAGGGATTTCCGAACGTAAAAAAAAAAAAATACCGTGTACATCGGGATTATTTGTTGTATATTTTCTTTATATGATTATCTTAGTGTTGTTCCCAGTTTTTTAGGGTTAGGTAGCCAAATGGCAAAAAACGGAACCCTTATAGATTCGTCATGTCTGTCTGTCTGTCCGTACGTATGTCACAGCCACTTTTTTCCAATATATATTCCGTGAACAGCATTAAGATTTTCTCACAAAAAATAGAAAAAAATAACAATAAATTTTGATGGTTTTGGTTCCCCATACTTAGAACTGAAACTCAAAAAAAAATTTTCGACAAATCCATGTGTGTATCTATGGATAGGTTTTCTAAAATGATATTGAGGTTCCTAATATCATTCTTTTCTAAACTGAATAGTTTGCGCGAGAGACACTTCCAAAGTGGTAAAATGTGTGTAACTTCTAAAATAAGAGAATGATAAAACTAAAAAAAATATATGATGTAAATTGGGTTCCCTACTTGAAATCGAATGACGCGAGATCGAATAACACATGCTCGAAAACTTTTACTCGATAGTACTTGAAATCGATAAATTATGAGCTCAACAGTTCACTCCCTCGATGCATCAAAATCTCGAAAAACTATAAGCTCGAATCATCGAAAGCGAGCTCATTATCTTGAAACATCATTTCTCGACCGACCATCTAATCGATTTATAGAATATCTCGAAAACGGTCTAGTGGTTCCGGCGCATCTGGGTTAGGTTAGGTTAGAACTGTGACCCCAACAGAGTTACGAGGAGCCGGAACCACTAGTTAGAAGGTGGCCCTGTTTAACAAACTTTAACAAAAAAAAAAACAATCTTAAGACTCGACTCCCTAAAAAAATAAATACCTTCTTTACGACATTACCTCGCATTCCTACGCATCATAACATGTCTAAACCTGAAAATGAGTTTTTTTTTTTGAAAATTCACAAAAGAAATTGCACTGAGTGAAGCCGGATACCAACACCTAGTTAAGAAGAGGGATAGGAGATACGCATCGATATTATCGAGTGAGAATCCGTGAAATCGTACTATCACGTCGTATTTTACATATAATATAAATATAGAAATTATCATATGTATCGATACAATACGTTACGAGAAGCGTGCTTAGTGGTTAAGGAGACAAACCTACGATCGAGAGGTCCCGAGTTCGAATCCTGGCCATTACACTACCGACGTGAACCCACTCCTAACACAAGCAATTTTGCTTAGCTGAAGGGGTTAGGGGGAATATTAGTAATTTTGGTTAATAATATTCTTAAAAAAAAAAAAAAATCGACGTATCGACATAACGTGCTCCAATTCAAATCGATACGAAAGAATTTATGCCTATCCCCAGTTAAGAGTACATGTGTTACATCTGCATACCTCTAGGCAAAAATCTTGAACAAACGTCAATAAGTTCACGCATGTGCACTAACTGGCCATTCAAAAAGTCAATAAAAAGACTGATCAACCAATCCGCGAGTCCTTAGAGCCCGTGATTAGTTTAACATATCTATAATTCTATAATTGGTTATTGGTTATTGGTTGGCGATAGCCCAAAGGCGTACGTAACGGACTGCTGAGACGAGGTGTCGAGTTCGATCCCCAGTCGCCCCGGGCACACACCTCTAACTTTTCGTAGTTATGTGTGCATTAATGTTAATTATCGCTCGCTTAGTAATGTGCTCGATAGATGGCAATAGGCTCGCCCCCTATTACGTTAGGACCTTAACATAACTGGTGAATCGTGGGTGTGTAATACACCTCTGTCTACCCCTTCGGGGATACAGGCGTGAAGTTATGTTATGTTGTAATTGGTTTATTGTTTATCAAGATTTTTGTCACTAACTACATACCGAGAGGCACGCTAGCCGCCAGCCCTGCCGGTGTGAGCTAAGCCCGGAGCCGATCGCCTTTCACGGAACTGCGCACAAGGCCGCGCGTCGCGTGCGCCGCTCTCCGCCGCGCGCCGACTCCCTAATCTGTTACGTCGTCTCACGTTTTGTAATGTCAACGTTCAAAGCGTTCTGTTTCACTCACAAATTGATTTATTTATGGAATACTAGCTTACCCGGCAGACTTCGTACTGCCTCAATCGGTAACAACTTCCATATTTATTCACCTTTTAAACCTCCTCTGGACCTCCACAAATAATTCAAGACCCAAAATTAGCCAAATCGGTCCAGCCGAGTCTCGAGTTTTAGCGAGACTAACGAACAGCAATTCATTTTTATATTTATGGAGTACTAGCTGGTGTATGCGGCTCACCCGCGTCGAATTCTGATCCCATTCCCACTAACCATCGGACCACCCTATTCAACCACCGCAACTTATATAAGATACAGAATTCCATCATTTTTTGTTTTGTTTTTGTTATATCTCAAAGGGTTTAGGCAGCATTTTCGTTGAAAGTTCCCAGTTCGCTTATTTTTTTCCGAAACCTCCTACAAATATCATTATATTTTAGCCAATGTATACAAAAACTTGACAAATTATATACTAAAACCTTTCTCGAGAACCACTCTATGCATTGGTGAAAACATCATGAAAATCGTTTTAGTAGTTTTTGAGTTTATCGCGAACAGACAGACGCGGCGGAGGACTTTGTTTTATAATATGTAGTGATGTAGCGACATACTTATAATATGTATGTGTTTACAAAACAAGTATCTAAGTATGTTTATCGCAGCTCTGTGGCGTATCGTAATAGCGTTCGACTACTAAGTCAAAGGCGCGGTTTCGATTTCCGCTCAGTGCAAATTTTTGCATGCATGAATATGAATATTTGCATTGGTCTGGGTGTTTCTATGTATTTGTGCTTATTTACAAAAAAAATGTGTCTTAGTATGTATATCAGCATTCTAGAACCCGTAACACAAGCTAGTTAAGCTATGCTTATTTTAGGCACTGTGTAGAATGTGGAAAAATATTTATTATTATTTTGTAAAATAATTCATGATTCAAGATAGTTTAATTATGGATAATTTAGTTAATTATCGTAAGTATACAATATAATCATTAAGACAAATACAAAAGTAAGTCACACAATATTTAATAGTCCAAACCCATAATGCGGTTTTAGTCGGTTCAAGTCTTCCGGCGTCGATTTCCGCACGAAAAAATAAAAAAAAGGTACAAGCCAGTTTCGGGGTGCGTGGGATATGCTCTATGGGCAACCTTACACCCTTATTTTCATGATGTCTGAAGCCCGACACAACTGCCCCCGCTGGCCGGCAGCCGGCGGGGGGGTTTCCGAGAGGATTTCCGCAAGAAAAAAAAAAGGTACAAGCCAGTTCAGCTTGGGTTTAGATAGCGCTGCCGCTGCCGCTGTTTAGAATGTCCAAGAATATTGTAGAAGCACATATAGTTTCCTTAGCAATTACACTTACCTTAGCCTATATGAAATACCTGTGTAAAATACTGATTCTGTTCCTGTGACCCACAGCAACCTATTTCTGAAAAAAGTAGCCTTCGTGCCATATTCACGACTATTAGATCTATCTTTGTGCCATATTTCCGATCTGCCGTTTTTGCTTGAATAAGTAACAAATTGCCGTCCATCCATCCATAATATTAGAATGTAGATGTTTACAAATCACATGTATCATCCACTTATATTATTTGACAACCACAGTGAAACCGCAATCATTAAAACAATTTTTTTTTCACTCAAATCACTATGTGAACGAAACATTCTGTCATATTTAAATATTTAAAATAATTTTACATTATAGGCATTTTTGTTAACAATTTCCATTAGGGATCGTTCAAAAAATATGTTTGTATTTATTTGTACCTTGCTCTAAGGATTGTGTAATTGAATTTTTTTACTGGTCGAGAGAAAACTTTTCTAAGTCAATAAAGTGCTCATCAATTTCGCAAAGTTTTCTTTCATGTATATTAATATGGTAAATGGTTTTCAAATAATTTATTTATTTTCAGGACAACAAACAGATACACAATTAAATTACAAACAAGTCTTAAATACAGAAATATAGTATATGTGCAACTAACAGCGCTATCCACCAAATTAAACAACATAATTAAAATGAGGAACATACATACAATGAGTGAACCAACTTTTTTACTATATAAATACGTATACATACACAAACATAATATATATACATATACACACATACAACATATATACATACACACACATATATATTTATACATACACATACACACATATACATATATATACATATACACACATACACACGCATATAACGGGTGTCCCAACAAGAGCGCAATTTTTAAATCTTAAATAAAACACAGATATTTTAAAAAAAATCGTGAAACTTTATTATATCGTAAAGTAGACAGAATGAGGTTATGTATGGAACAATATATCGTGCAGATGGCCGCCGCAGCTTTGCTGGCATGCACGCGATCTTTTAATGAAATTTTCAATGACCGTTTTGCATAAATGCTGCAGTATTTCATTAATGCAGCGGCCAATTTCCTCTTTTAACAGTCAATGGTGTTCGGTATCGTGAAATGATAACCAGTTTTTTCTTGCCTAGAATTGAAGAAATGAATGTGGAGGGCATGTGGTTCCAACAAGACGGCGCCACATGTCATACAGCCAGAGAAACAATTCAATTGCTGCATCAGTCATTTCCCGGTCGTGTTATTTCGCGTTTTGGAAATCAGAATTGGCCGCCTAGATCGTGCGATTTAACACCATTAGATTTTTTTCTTTGGGGTTTTTTGAAGTCGATGGTTTACGCGAATAAGCCGACGACGACTCAAGCCTTAAAAGAGGAAATTGGACGCTGCATTAATGAAATACCGCAGCATTTATGCAAAACGGTCATTGAAAATTTCATTAAAAGATCGCGTGCATGCCAGCAAAGCCGCGGCGGCCATCTGCACGATATATTGTTCCATACATAACCTCATTCTGTCTACTTTACGATATAATAAAGTTTCACGATTTTTTTTTAAAATATCTGTGTTTTATATAAAATTTAAAAATTGCGCTCTTGTTGGGACACCCGTTATATATACACATACATATACATACCACACATATAAATAAATATACAAACATATATACATCATACAACAATTACACACTCTTAATAGTATCAGTTTATACAAGTTTTTGACTATTATATAAGGTGTCACAAAATTAGGTCTCTGAATTTGGTAAGATGACTTGGTATCGGCAAAATATGTACCCGCCCCGGCTTCGCACGGGTGCAATGGATGTGACCTTCCTCTTCAATCACTCTATCTATTAAAAAAAACCGCATCAAAATCCGTTGCGTAGTTTTAAAGATTTAAGCATACATAGGGACAGAGAAAGCGACTTTGTTTTATACTATGTAGTGATATTAATAAATACCATATAACATGTACAAGGGGGAGTATACCTTTTTGATGAAATATATATTAATATGTCATCATGAAAGACGATGCAGAAAATCTGAGAGAGGGGAGGCATTGCCAGAGTATGTCACATTCTCTGCGATCTGGTAGGCTAAAGAGCTAAAAAATTGCGTGACGTAATTTATGAACGGGCCCTTAGTAATATTCCAATGGAAATTTAAATGTGCGCGTTACTGCGCAGACGACGCCGTGGGGTGCTATTACCGTGTTCGTAACCGTGACATTGCCAAGGTCGCGCGCGATGCGACATTCGATATATTTCGACGGTAATCAACGTTTGTTTACGTAACTCATGAGCGGATGTAGTGATTGTCACTTTCACGTGTGGTTTGGTCAAATGTTTGTTATTGGGTTCCCAAATGTTTGTGGAAAAATAAGCGGTGAATAAAATCATGAGGAATACTGTACAGTTGTCTTACACAATTTGCAACTCCTCTGGCTTCTATGTTCTCTACCTTTTTTTTTTTTTTTATCGTGCGGAAATCCCTTCGGATACCCCCCCGCCGGCCAGCGGGGGTGGTTATGTCGGGCTTGCACCGACTAAAACCGCACGCCGTCTCGGGTCTTCAGACGCCGGGGTGTAAGGTTACTCATAGAGCATATCCCTCGCACCCCGGCTGACCCTGGGCCATCTCACCACTAACAGCATCGCTCATCCTGTCTCCTCTGAAAGCAGAGGAGTACGGAGAGCGATGTGTTCCCGCCACGTTGGGTATTGGCCGACGATCAATGCCAACCCTATGAAGGGGTGAAGGGGAAGCCATTGACCGCCGCCCAGGGTGTACCGGCCGCTCCGATTCCGTTCCCCCCGGACTGCAGCGGGATCGGAATCGGAGCGACACTCGAGGAGGTTACCCAACACACACCCCTCTATGTTCTCTACCTGGGGTTATCCTTTCGAAGGGCACCGATGGGACGAAGCCCTTGAGGGTTTCCACACGTAAAAAATGATTAAAATACAAAGTCTTGTTCTGTATTAAAAATATTATTTAATGTCGTTACTGTGTTGCGTGACGTCATTGGTTATAGGTAAAATTTGTGATTTTGCACACTTAACACTAGTTTCCACACTGTTGAAATTTAAGGGCACTTATATTCCGTGACATTACATAAAAAATAATAAACGTATTCAATTATAAATGTAAAGGTAGAAGTATTTTTCTGCCGGTAACCCTGGGATTATCCTTTCGAGGGCTTCGGGGTGCCCGGCAATGGACACTTGAGGAGGACACCGTGTGGTTTTAGTCGGTCCGATTCCGTGCCATCGTTGGCACCGATGGGGTCAAGCTCGTTTGGGCTTCCACACGGTAAAAAAAAGGTAGAACTATTGTTTTTGACGTTCATAAGTTTTACTTCGTGATGAATAAATATATTTAATTTTTAATTTATGATTTTTTCTTTTTTTATCATCATTATAGCGTTAGTCCCGGTCGCAAGCGATGGTAGCGAATTTGAAGCCCGGGGTAAGCTCTTCTAGGTTTTCTCTTGTGTTGGCTTATCGTGGTTTTTGCGGGAGCGACTACTATCTACCTATCATGAAACCTGCGCCAGAGCCTCATCCAGGCTGTTAATCAGCAGGTGAGTTCGGCTTGAAAGATCCGAAGATATTGATATATATTTTTTAATGTTTAAAAACAGATATAGAATAGATCATAGAAACCTACAAAATTTCTGATGGTTTCATTTTCCAATCCCAATCATTATTGTCCATTTGTTATTATTAATTATTAATCAATCACTTCTGAATTAATGAATTTCATTTGTAAATAAATAAATAAATAAATATTCTACGACATTCTACACAGCGCTTTCTAGACCCAAAGTAAGCATAGTTTAACTAGCTTGTGTTATGGGTTCCAGAATGCGGATAAACATACTTATATACTTTTTTTTTTGTAAATACATACATATTATACATAGAAACACCCAGACCAATGCAAATAGACATATTCATGCATACAAATATTTGCACTGAGCGGGAATCGAACCCGCGCCCCCTGTCGTAGCAGTCGAACGCACTACCGCTACGCCACAGAGGCCGGCATTGCTGGATAAAACAACCTTACTACAATTATTATTATGCGTTCCATGATTGATCCTTTGTGATATAAACTAGATTTCGTGCAATTATAGTGTTTTTTCTAATCATATTGCTAATTTTTTTACATAGTTGCCTTAATAATTAAGACATTATCATCCTCAATCATTCAATCATTAAGTAATTATCAACATTTTAATGATTTAATGCAGGTCAACAGTCTTTATATCACTAAATATATAATTGTAATTTATTTTAGCACTTACCGTGTTCCAAGCCTTTTTTCTGCATGGAACATGTTCCTACAAGCATGATTAAGGATTAAATTTGGATTACTTACATTTGTTAAAAGTTACTTAAACTTGTTATGTAGTAATCTAGTCGTATCATTACAATACTACGTAACTATATTTTGGTTGGTAATCATATGACACTACATTCTAACTTTCTTAAAAACCTCCTAAAACTAAATACCTCGAAGGACGATACAATAGTATTTGACATGTAAATGGTATTCATAATACACCAGGCAATCAAAATATACCCAATTTAAGTGCATCTAACACATAATATAAAGAAATATTATTTACATAAATTTTAAGAACATAATTCTAACAAAATAATAAACGCACGTCATTCTATTTTCAATTCTGACACAATAGGAACAACACAATGCAGTATTACAATAGGTATAACAAATATCGCCAAAATATAAAAATCCCTCAACACAAAAATACAAATTGCTCGCAAATTGGTACGCAAACTCGGTTATTATTTTGTATATTCTCAATAATTTGAACAAATACCATCGACATTGTGCAAATATGCGAGCAATGCTCGTGTCGTGCTAAACGCTCTGTTTGTCAAATGATTGTCATAATTAGACCTCTTCAATTGAAGTCGAAAAGAAAAAATATTTCTTGGTGTTAGTCCGCCGTCGTGGCCTTACTTAGTTATCGTTGAATTCAAATTCTTTAGACGCCTGCTTCGTGTACAGAACTCTCCTATTTCTATGTATACTACCCGTCTGCTTCGAATTTGGCGTTACCTCCTGCCGCGCTTCTCCATACAGCACCTCAAGCCAATCTCCTTTTTTCTTTTTTTATTCGTGCGGAAACCCTTCGGATATCCCCCGCCGGCTAACGGGGATGGTTATGTCGGACTTGAACCGAATAAAACCGCACGCCGTCTGGGGTCTTCAGACTTCAGGGTGTAAGGTAAGCCAGACCCCGTGACAGCGTTGCTATTGGTACTAATTGGGTCTGACTTGAGGTGTCGTCAGGGAAGCGCGGCGGAAGGTAACGGCAAACTGGAAGCAGACGCATAGTATTATTATTATTCGATTACTACGAGTAGTTAGGCTACGCCCGCGTGGAATCCTGTGTCCTGTGCCCACTTCCCATGGGAACCTATTCCAGGGATAAAAGTAGCCTATAAGTTTTTTTTTAAAGACTATAATCAAAAATAGTTTTTTTTTGATGAATTTTTTTTTTGTAGAAAGCCTGCCCCGTTGCGGGAGAAATCGGAAGGGGACGGATAAAGAACTTGTAGGGAGTTAAGAAAAGCACCCGCGGAGTGAGCTAGAAGCAGACCGCAATGGGCGCTCTCCCACGATTCCATTCCCGGCCTCGTGGAATGTTCCAGTTTCCATGAGAACCTATTCCCGAGATAAGAAATTACCTTTTTTTCGTGTGGGAAAAGCAATGACAAAAAATATTTATTCTAATAAACCTAACGCGTCACAGCATACATTTTAAAAGCAATAATATATTACATATATTCTCACGACTTTCCCCCCCGGGGTAGGCAGATTGTTGTCTCTAATATTTTACAGTAAAATAATATTCTGAATTGATATTATTCGATTTCAAATTTTCCAATTTTCCAAATGTTTTTATCTTGCCTCAATTGCCATATACGACGTACCGTTACGACTTAAATTAAAAAAAAAATTATAAAGTTTTACTTCGGGCCACCAACCAGGTGGACAAGACTTAAAATCACGCAAAAAAAATCAAAATCTTACACCCACTTTTTATCACTTTTATCGACGTTTCACATGATTCTAAGTCTAATTAAGCAAAAAAAAAAATTTGTGTCGGTTTGTCTGTTGGTCTGGATGTCTGGATGTATGTTTACGCAATAACTCAAGAACCACTTATCCGATTTAAAAAATTCTATCGCCAATCATCTTGTTTGGTTAATGGGAAGAACTGATTAGATTTTGGGGTTTGTACGTTCAAGGTTTCGGGTACCTACCATACAAATTGTCCCTAAAAATACTGCAACAAAAATATCTAAGTTTGGCCCGAAGTTTGACAATCACTGTGTGATTTCCGCCCCACTAGATTTAAATAAAAAATCCTAGTTATAAACCTGAACTAATCGTATTGTCACCTAAAACCGGCTTAAGTATTTAGAAATAGGGCACTAAATTCCCCTTAGATCAATTATGCCAAACCTGGATTTCTAACTCAATATGTCTTGGCGGTAGATGGCGTAAGGATCAATACAACCTGTTGCCACAAAAGGCAAGAGAATGCTCCACTGACCTCAAATAGTCAATACCACAAAGCAAAAACAGCTTTATTCCCTTCCAATAAAGTAAAATTTACGTTGTTTGTCTTCTTCTACAATGTTACTGGAATTTGATAACTTATTATGTACCCTATTTTATAAGCCATAGAGTGTGTATTTTATTGTACGTAAATCATTTTAATGTAAATAAATAGGAGACATCTGGAAAGAAAATTGTTCTGATATGGCTTCTAGGTCTGTTTTAGTTCCCATTCGTCGAGGTAACAAGAAGATAATAATTTTATAAGTTTATCTAGTTGGAAGCCTGCTGCGAAGAAGACGAAATTAAACTTAGATAAAACTAAAGACTGAATATACGTATATTTAGATAGAAAGACGGGGACACCGTGGTTCCCAAACCCGAGGGGGCCATCTCGAAACCGGAGATGACCCAGGGTCAGTCGGGGTGCGAGTAATATGCTCTATGGGCAACCTTACACCCCGGCGTCTGTAGACCCGAGACGGCGTGCGGTTTTAGTCGGTTCAAGCCCGACATAACCGCCCCCGCTGGCCGGCGGGGGGGGGTATCCGAAGGGATTTCCGCACGAAAAAAAAAAGGTACTTAAATTACACAGGTGAGGCCGTCTGTCACCCCAGCAGAAGCAGGCCGGGGCGACGGGGCAACAATCGCCCCCCCTCTTTCCCGTGCAAGATAGGGACACCGTGGTTTATAAACCCGACGGGGCTATCTCGAATCCGGAGATGGCCCTGGGTCAGCCGGGGTGGGAGGGAAATGCCTTACACTCCAGCGTCTGAAGACCCCAGACGGTGTGCTGTTTTAGTCGGTTTGAATCCGACATAACCACCCCCGCTGACTGGCGGGGGCGTATCCGGGGGGATTTCCACAAGAAAAAAAAAGGTACTATATTTCAATTAAGTCAAATATTTTCACAGAACTAGGGGCTAGGGATCTGGGGGGGCACCATGCACCGTAGATACGAAACTTCGGGTCCACACGAAACACGAACGAAAGATGTAGCATTTACATATCATGAAGTTACTTCAGATTCTTACGGTATTATTTAGGCCAAATGGAGTATCACCTGCCGTCAACTGGTCCAATTGCGGCGATAAAGGCGATTCCCACATGGGAATCGCCGACGTTTCAGGCAATTGTACATACAATTGCCTGAAACTTCGGTCTGCGGCTTTAGATTTAAGTACACAGCCAAGAAATATATGTGTATCTTTACATACACTTTCATATGTAAATAGTCGTGTGTACGTTTCATGCTCCTACCCGACAACTGATATTTTATGTGCTGCCGTAGTGGCGTGAACTTAATCTAAGTTCACGTTACGGTTGATTAATCCGAATAAGGGAACAGTATTTCTCAATCAATTAATAGTTATACACACGATTGATTATAAATATGAATAGGTCTGAATATATATTAATAGTCAACTTTCGCGCTACTTGAGAATCAAAATGCGAAAAATGTATTGTGATGCTTGCTGTAAATTGACAACCAATTACATGAAGCGCTTTTCTGTAAATTGTGTTAGTAGTGCTCGAATTGAAAATTGACCTACTACTAGTAGTACTAGTGAAACTGAGGATGAATAGATAGGACACTTCATAATCCTTTGTTCCATTTTCAACCCTTTTCTGGGCTTTATTCTGTTTGGTCAACCTTATTATAAAAATAGATTGTAGATGTATGATGACGAGTCAAAAATACACTCGTAATTGTTCAAGTTTTCACTTCTGTCGGCACTCGCGGAGTGCCACTGTTTTTTTTTCTATTCATGGCAATTACTTCTATGTGGCCTGGTTCCTGGTTGAGACAGGAATGAATTTTGAATTTGGAACGGGTCGCCAAGACTAGATAAATGATTTTATGAATTTTAACACCTATCTGTATAGGCATAGCGCGCCGTTTAGTGATGTCACCTGTACGACTGACGAAAGGTGGCACATTGTTGCTGGTCAAGTAGTGGTCTTAAATCGATACCAAATTTTCGTGCCGTGCTGTCATTCTAGTAATCAATTGATTTTCAACCCTTTTTGGCTTTATTCCATCTTTATTCTGTCTACGTAAGGAAGCGGGTAAGTTGGGCAATGAAATACCTCCAAAACTAAACATGTGACGCAGGAATCTATTATGGTGGAAATTCAGGCCTGAGGGGCAGGAATACAATCCGCCATTTCCAGTTGCTATGCGGCGCAGTTGAAAAGTTACCTCTCGTATTTTTCTCCTAAAATTGCAAGAATAGATGTCTCAGGCATCAGGTACGCATTCGTACTTAGTAAATTTACTAGTCTATTGTGTTTTAATACCTTTTTTTTTTTATCGTGCGGAAATCCCTTCGGATCCCCCCCCGCGTGCCAGCGGGGGCGGTTATGTCGGGCTTGAACCGACTAAAACCGCACGCCGTCTCGGGTCTACAGACGCTGGGGTGTAAGGTTGCCCATAGAGCATATCCCTCGCACCCCGACTGACCCTGGGCCATCTCCGGTTTCGAGATGGCCCCCTCGGGTTTGGGAACCACGGTGTCCCCGTCTTGCCCCGGTTTGGGGGAGGGGCGCTAGTCGCCCCACCGTCCCGGCCTGCTTCTGCTGGGGTGACAGGTGGCCTCCCCCGCCACCCCCAGGCCTGCGCTCATGGAGGACGGAGGTCGTTAAGCGACCTCCGGCGCCTGAGTTGCGGGCTCGGCGGACCGGGAGAGTTCTAAGTCTCTCCCGGGCGCGCTCCGCCACCTGCTTCGCGAGCATTACATGCTCGCAGAAGGAGGCGGCGGCGGCCCACGCGCTCGCGCTCCGCACCATTGCCGCAATCATGCTGCTGAGCGAGAGGACTCCCACCCCGATGGCTGCCACGAGGTCACGCCTCGGCGCCTCCCACGCCGGGCAGTCCGCCAGCGTGTGTAGCCCTGAGTCCACGCTCACGTCGCAGTGATGACACTCAGGCGTTGGCTCCTTCCTGATCCGATGCAGGTGGTCCCCGAAGCACCCCTTCCCGGAGATCACCTGCGTCAGTCGGTACGAGAGGCTTCCGTGTCGCCTCTCCAGCCAATCCTCCATGATGGGCCTTACCGCCGCTATTGCGGCGTGCCCTGTGTGTTTTAATACCTATGTTAGGTAAAATATTTCAGATTTTATAATAACATGAATAAAAAAACGTGGCTAATTTTACGGGGCTAATTGAGCATAGCAATTTGCACTGAAATTTGAACTAAAAATAACAGATAGCTGAAGAGCTAAAAAGTTAGCAGGAAAATAATGGCTCATAGCCTTCTTGAGAAGCTCGAATTGTCGATCAGAAAGTCTGAGCTAACGAGCATAGGCAGAGTAACATCATTTAACACGAAATAACGAAAATAACGAGTGCCTGACAAAGCATCATCGTTAATTGATAATCCAATAATCCAAGTTGCAGCATTCAAGTATTTCGCCTCAGAGTCCGGGGCGCGCGTTCCATAATTTGTCTGCCTTATTTTGGCTATTACGAAAGTGACTACTGTCTGACATCCTAATCCCGAGAGAAAAGCTTCGAAAACGAACAAACATTTGTGGGAAGAAACATTTTATTTTATTATTTTCCGCGCAACTTCACTTTTTTTCGCTCTATAAGGACCTTTCTTGGGTCATAACGAAAACATGAAAATATGATTAGCTGAAATGGTCGAGCTGTTCTCAAGTTTTACGCTTAGTAACACATTTTGTCATTCATTTTTATTTAAATTCATACTAAGAATATGAATGTTAAAGTTTGTAACTCAATCAGGCTTAAACGGCTGAAAGGATCTAACTGAAAGTTGGTACAGGGACAGATTATAGTCGACCCTGGAACAGATTATACCCGAGGGGGCCATCACGAAACCGGAGATGGGCCAGGGTCAGTCGGGGTGCGAGGGATATGCTCTATGGGCAACCTTACAACCCTGCGTCTGTAGACCCGAGACGGCGTGCGGTTTTAGTCGGTTCAAGCCCGACATAACCGCCCTCGCTGGCGGGGCGGGGGGGGGGGGATACCCGAGGGGATTTTCGCACGAAAAAAAAATGGACAGATTATAGTCTGGAATGTAGGGTTTTAACTTTGTATCTGGCATAAGTTCCCACCGCCCGTGGGAACGGAATCAGAATCCCACGCAGGTGCCGTAGTTACCCAGCTTGTAGATGAGTAAACAAGAAATAAAACCTATTCTCCGCCTTTTATTCGCATCACACTTAGATTGAAAGCCTTTTGTAGGTTCCAAACGTTTACGGCTGTTGTGTTCCGTTAGAAGTCTTGAAGGTCATCTTCAAAGGAATTTGATCTAAAAAGGTTTTGGTATGAAGGGCAATTCTTAACCCATCCAATTTTTGAGCCAGCTTGACTTTATTGAGTTTTATATACTTAATACACATATTTTATAATAAACGTATCGTAATCATATTTCGATTCCTAAATTCGAATTATTGAAGTGAAACTTTCTTTAGGTGCGTTCGGCATTTCTTCTAGTTGGGTAAAAACCATTGAAGTCGTGACACTGTTACTGTTACCGACACCGCTGTAAATATTGCCTGACGATTAAAAAAATACACATGTAATCATATTTGCACTTCTGTCGGCAGTCTCGGAGTGCCACTATTTGTTACCGCTCTTATACCCGGCATTGCCGTTTGTTGGTGGCTGAACTCCGCCGTGACAACTCGCGCGTTCTTGGCTAAATTTACCACGGTGATAGTGTGGACACTGAGGAGTGTTTTGATTCGAGATGGTTCCATTGTGGTGCCATTGGTGTACCATTGAGGAATAATCACCGAAAAACAGTTTCACGAGCGCGCGGCCTTAGCTATCCGCGCGACCGTAGTAAGATGTCTTATTTTCAAGTAAGAGTCCGGCTCGCTCAGCTCAATTTATTTCAGTCGCACCCTACACTGTACCTAGGTTTTAAATTTTAATATGGAAGTACAATACGTGAAAAATACTCAGAAGTTTCGGGTCTATAAACAATTTTCATTTAAATATTTAGTAGAAACTATCGTACTCCGGCGCAATATTTTGAACATTGCAAAATTTTTGTAAATGTTGTATTTTTTTTTTCAATGGAGTTAAAAATACAATGTCATGTATGTATATGTGTGTGTTTACAACAAAAAATGTTTCTTAGTATGTGACGGCAGTTGCTTCTACAGAAGCCGTATGAATAAAATCAAAAAGAGGAGGAAGCGGACCCCGGGCTCCGAGCTGATAGCCTGATCAGATGCAACTGAGAATAACGGTGAGATGTCTGTGTATTCCGAATTCAATTACAAAAAAAACTGTAACCAAACAAATTTCAAGTTTATAGTTCTCGAGGAATCAAAAGGTTATGTGTCATGGGTTAGTTACCAGAAACAACAGTTACTCAGACTAAACAAATACACAAAAAAATATAGAATAAAACCTTGTGACAAATCGTTATAACCTTTGTATTCTCCTAAACGTCAAATGGAATTAAAATTGCACCTGTACAGTGACATCACTTCAGTAATTGTTTTTGCAGAATTTTGTTTTCGCCCTGTCAGTGATGAAGAACAAAAGAATCGAACTCGTTGAGTATGCTAATATTGTAAACCTATTGTTATTATGAAGGTTAAAGGATTTGTCATTGCAGATTTTAATTTGTTGTATTATAGGTACCGTTGCCTCAGTAGTTGGTGAATACTTACAAATTCACAAACGATCTTTACATTGAAATTAATATACATAAATAATTGATGTATCGTCCGCGTTAAATTCGGAATAATTTTAAGATATATTTAGGCGAGAGCCCTTTCGCAACTATATCGAAAGGAGGTGCGGGAGCAGGGACCGGACCCTGAGCCTCGAGAAATCAGGGCCGTGCAATCCCAGCTCCGCCAGGCCATCGTGGTGGAGTGGAAGTAACGACTTGGGCGACCAAGCTCAGGGCACGTCGTATTAGCGACGGTAAGACACATCATGTAGGACTGGCTAAAGAGGCGACGCGGGAGCCTCTTGTACCGGCTGACCCAGGTGATCTCTGGGAAGGGGTTATCATAAAAAAGATTATAGTGAGTTAACCTTAAAGGATAATCATATGCTATCGCGGACTTTCTTTTAGAACTTTTAAACGGGAACAATTCCATCATACACAATTTTTGCATAACTAACCGTTTACGCAGCTCACGCAACGGAAGCTCTCAAAAGTAATTTTTTTTCCCGTTTCTGCCATTTTTTTAGGGCATTCAACCAACCAAACAAACAAACAAACTCTTCAGCATTATAATATTAGTATAGATGTATTGTTTTAGAGCTAAAGTTGTCGATCACTTGGTATAAGTTAAGGTAATACCGATGGGACTGTACCTTGCTTTTACCTATCTATTAATGATATTTCGTTCTATTTGTTTTTATTTGTACGAGGGTTATAGGTAAGCTGATAGACGAAGCATTTTGAAAATCATGTTGGTTCCGTTTTGCTATTGAGGTATCAATTTTATAAGATATATTTTAAGAGAGGTAGGACACGATGGTATTCCCGTCCAACTGAGCAGTCCGACTGGGGAAGTACCTCTGCCCTACAGAATACCGCGGCCATAATAACCTCGTGTTGTGTTCCCTTCGGTGAGTAGGGTAGCCAGAGTTTTTGTGCTGTCAGAGGGAAGAGTCTTCCTTCTGACAGCACAAAAACTAAAAAAGAAGGGAGAATGCGGGAGTAGCCTTTGGTCTTCCCGGAAGACTAAAGGCTATTCCTGCTTTGTAATTTCTTTTTTTTAGGGTCGGCAGCGCTAGTGTGACGCCCCTGGTGTTGTACACGTCCATAGGCCACGGTGACCGCTTCCCATCAGGTGGGCCGTGAGCTTGTCTGCCACCTGAGTGGTATAAAAAAAAAAAAACATTCCTGCGTGGAAAACTGCTCTCATCTCTGGGATGGCTCTTCACAGTACTTGTTAGACGCTCTCGATAGGTTGCAGCGATGAGTAGTCCGCATTATTGAGAGTTCCAAGGTCACCAACAATCTCGGACGCTTGCAGTTGCATAGAGAAATTCCTTTTTGCTAGTATTTACCTAATACCTATGTTAAAAAAAAACAGTGCGTCAGATACATTAATTTTCCTTGACAAGTAAATTATATCCGCGATATAACAATCATAATAAAACGGTGATCAGATGCTATAATTTTCTTAGTAACTGTCATCGTAAATTGTTCAATTAACCACTGAAGATTTAATGACTGGTTATTAAAATGTACATTCCATTTTTACCAGACTGCGAAACGCAAGTGTTATGTTTTCAGCAGTCTATGTAGGTTTGTTCCTTCGTGGTGAACTAGAGACGAAACGGATGGGTCGATCTGTGTGATTCTTACCATTTTTAGTCTCCCCGTGACAACGACTGAAGAAGAATCAGTTAAAAACAGTTTTATTTCAATGTGTAACATTCGCGTTAACTGCCGCCAATATCATATAACCACAGATGTTTAAGAAAAAAATGTAACCGGTATGTTAGTAGTTATGGATAAATGAATTGATTTTACAAACTGTATTTACTCTATTCTTATACGAAGTATTAGGGTTCCGTTGCCAAATGGCAAAAAACGGAACCCTTATAGATTCGTCATTCGTCGGTCTGTCCGTCCGTATGTCAGCAATTTTTTCCGAAACTATAAGAACTATGCTGTTGAAACTTGGTAAGTAGATGTATTCTGTTAACCGCATTAGGACTTTTACATAAAAATAGAAAAAAAAACAATAAATTTTGGGGGTTCCCCATACTGAACTGAAACCTGCCCCCCCCCCTCCCCCCGGTAACTGCTAAAATAAGAGAATGATAAAACTAAAAAAAATGTATGATGTACATTACCATGTAAACTTACACCGAAAATTGGTTTCAACGAGATCTAGTAAGTAGTTCTTTTTTACGTCATAAATCGTAAACCGCAATTTACCTTTCATTCAATCAACTCACATATAAAAATTTTACTTGCTGCTACGGAACCCTTCATGGGCGAGTCTGACTCGCACTTGGCTGGTTTTTATTGACATTTGGGAGATCGACATGAGATCGAGACTAGATTGAGAGCCTGAATTTTTAATTTTTTTTTTATACCACTAAGGTGGCAGACAAGCACACGGCCCACCTGATGGGAAGCGGTTACCGCGGCCTATGGACGTGTGCAACACCAGTGGCGTCACACTCGCGCTGCTGACCCTGTAAAGGAAAGGGGATGGGAAAGGAGTTTGGGAGGGGATGGGAGAGGAGTTTGGGAGGGGATGGGAAAGGAGTTTGGGCTCCGGCACTCTCACTCACCAAACGGAACGCAACAGTTCAAATACTGTTACTTCGCGTCGATATTCTGTGAGACGGTGGTGCTTCCCCGGTCGAGTCGGCCCATTCATGCAACGGCCAAAATGACTGTTGCTTGACTCTACCACTATTAAGAGCATTGGCCCTCTGATGTTTATCCAGTATTTAAATTTTATTCAAGGTCCTTTGACTCTGGGCGTGTCATAATCCCTTCTTTAATGTGTATTTTATATTTAGAT
Organism: Cybosia mesomella; assembly: GCA_946251805.1. NCBI lineage: Eukaryota > Metazoa > Arthropoda > Insecta > Lepidoptera > Erebidae > Cybosia > Cybosia mesomella. The sequence goes on from OX276396.1 coordinate 3,758,521, forward strand.
TACTAATGCACCAACACCAACAACACAATATCACCGACTTGTTGTCGGGTACGTATGTCTATTGTGTCCGTGTAACTGTAGAACGCGCAAGGTCAATGTTATAATTAACATATAATTGTCTTATTTTTACGCTTGCGTGATAAACGATCATTCAACATTTTTTGTTTTGTGTCATCAGTGTTGTGTCGTAACGATACCGTACACGATGTATACAAACGATCTTTTCAGTCATCATCATTATTTGATTATCATCAGCAGGCAGCGGGTTCGCCGCCGAGGAAGGTTCTCCGCACTTGACAGCGTCCCGACCTGTACCACTGAAGATGTCGACCGCCTTCCTCCAGTAGCACGATTTAATATAATTCCGTTTTCCGGTCGACATCTTCAGCAGGCAGCGAGTTCGCCGCCGAGGAAGGTTCTCCGCACTTGTAGGCGTCCCGACCTGTACCACTGAAGATGTCGACCGCCTTCCTCCAGTAGCACGATTTAATATAATTCCGTTTTCCGGTCGACATCTTCAGCAGGCAGCGAGTTCGCCGCCGAGGAAGGTTCTCCGCACTTGACGGCGTCCCGACCTGTACCACTGAAGATGTCGACCGCAGTGATCGACGAAACGTTTGGAATATAAGTTTACGATGAACCACGGCCAAACAGCCCGGAAGCAGTATATTCTACATACTCATTTACTTAGTTAATTCGGCGTGTATAATCCGTCCCTTTTTTTTTTTTTTTTCGTGCGGAAATCCCGTCGGATACCCCCCCGCTAGCCAGCGGGGGCGGTTATGTCGGGCTTGAACCGACTAAAACCGCACGCCGTCTCGGGTCTACAGACGCCGGGGTGTAAGGTTGCCCATAGAGCATATCCCTCGCACCCCGATGTATAATCCGTCCCTTAAGAAAAATTCACTCTAAACAATATAAAAAGCAATAGGTATTTGTAATGTCCAAAAAACTATAACTTTTAGACGCAAGATTTACACACTTGCCTTTTACAAATGTCTGAAGATGTTCCAAGAATATTGTGAGGGACGCTCAAGGAAAAATCACTCTAAACAATATAAAAAGCAGTAGGTACATGTAATGTCCAAAAAACTATTAAGTTGTAGACGCAAGATTCGCACACTTGACTTTTACAAATGCCTGAAGATGTTCCAAGAATATTGTTGAGTTCTAACAGAGCTATAAAAGTTAATTGCGTAACATATGTGTGCCTTGTTTGTAAACGCAACCTTTAACTTAACCTACGAGCACACGCGACGGCTGACTAACTTCACTGAAGGTGAGGAATATACAAGTATCTGTCCGTATGTTGCTTAGTTACTGAAATATTCTCATTAAGTTATTATAATAGTTTTAAAAAGAGAACATCTAGGACGGGATTTGTCACTATAATATTGTCCCTTACAGAGGGAATGCTCTGACCAACTGAGCCACCTAGACACGTCCCAGATATTCGAAACTCTCCGATACGTCTTAAGGCGACGCTTTTCCTAATCTAAATGTAATAGTAAAAGTAAGCATACTAATAGCTTAAAAACTTAATTGAAATAGTTTGAAAAATTAAAAAATAACACTTTTTTATTAGTTTTACGGGAACAAGTGCTGCCTGATCCCCCAAGTTCGAGATACCCTGCGTCAGAGCCTCGTCCATCAATCTGCGAGTGTACTGACTCGCAAGCGAGGTTGGCTTGGGACAGGGATATTCTGGTGGGACTTTATAGACCCTGGGGGAACCCCAAATACCCATGCAGTAAGTATGATTCCAACATAAACCCAAAGAAAGAGTAAACAATGTAAAACCCAAAGAACAAGGATAATAACCCCCTACAGCTGTATATTATAAAACAGGATACATTTGGCCTTGAAAAATTATCTCCTATTTCCCCGAAGACCTTTAAAAGCACCGAGCAAAACCGACGGCAAAAGTTTGCTATACCACAAAATTATAAGCCAACGCCCGTTTCTCCGAAATTTAAAACGGAGAACGGACCTCAGACCTTCACATTTTACGCAACAGGTATCTAAAACAAACTAAAATATACCAATCCAACAAACTGCAATACAACTCTATGTTTAAAAGCCTTAGATTCAAAATAGAATGGCACGATAAAACATACAATCGTTACTGTTTTAGTATTTTTCGACGGCATCAATAAAGATAACAGGGATTAGGGATGACATCAGCGCGCACGCAATCCAATCGATAAAATATTTAGTTTACGTACTTTCCTAGGCGTTTAACTAAATTAAGGTTTTAATTCTATGCTAACTTCAAATTTACGCACGGTAGCAAGGTTTGGGTAAGTAAGTCAGAAAAATCACGGTTTGATATCAATTTAGAGATAAGATCACTGTGCAGTATATGTGGGGTGACATGGGGTGATCATTAAATCATATCAAATATACTAGCAATGAGGTATTGTAAAAAGGGCAGGTCGAAAGTACTCGAAACCGGCGGGGTTGTATGAAAGGTTTAATGATATTGAAGGAAGCTCGTGAAGTATTTAAGGACAGAAGCAGATGGCGGGCTGTTGTCTCTGCCTACCCCGGAGGGAAAAAGTCGTGAATATATGTATGTATGTATGTAAGTAACTGAAATTGTAATTCATTATTTAAATTTCCAAATACCTTGTCTCTTATTTTAAAATTTGAAAAAAATTTACGAGTCTCGTTATAGTTTTAACTCATAGTTAACCTTCTTTTGGTAAGGCTTGGATGAACTTCGAAAAATAATTAAATACGGCTTTTATGAAGCGACTGTTGTCTATTCTCCCAACCCTGAGAGGCCACAACTAAATAGTTATAAATAAATTATGCTTCAATTTAAAAAAAAACCGATAAGATAGAAAAATAATCATACTAAATCAATGAAAAGTGGTGAGCTCCGTTGAGCATAAAAGAAAAACTTAAATTTTCCGACATATTAGGCAACTAACGAACATACAGAGAGACATTCTAGAACATTGTGACAGTATAATCACATTCTAAAGCTGTAAATGCTATGATATCGGCCGCCATATCGATAATATCAAATCGATACCGCAAGCGACAAAGTCAAAATTAACATAATGGCCGTTCAAGCCGACGTGACACATCAAATGCCACTTGTCTGCCGACCAGTCGATGTGTTTCAAATTATACAATTTACACGCTATCGCCCACATAGAACGTAATTATAGACTGGTGAACTTTAAATGTTTTGATAATGTAGCTTAATATTGACTAATAACTTTGTTAGTAAGTTGTTGTGTATAATTTTGGTGCTATTAGTATGCTAACTTTTTTTTATAAGGCAACATTCAGGATGGGATTTAAACCCACAACTAGTCCCTAAATAGGGAGAAAACTGTGAATAGTAAAAAAGTTGTGAAGCACGCTGCTGTCATGGTATGGACATAGTAAGAGAAGTGATGAAAGTAAAGTTGTAAAAATTTTGAAATTGGGAATATTCATAGACGGCTTTCGGAGCAGGGGTGGAGTCAAGAATAGATCAATAATCAGTTTATTTCGTAAACATAGGTAGTATACATACATACATAACGTTAAGCCTGTATCCCCGAAGGAGTAGGCGGAAGTGTATTACACACCCACGATTCATCAGTTATGTTAAGGTCCCAATTTAATAGGGGGCGAGCCTATTGCCATCTACCGGGCACATTATTAAGCGAGCGAAAATTAATATTTATTAATGCACACATAACTACGAAAAGTCAGAGGTGTGTGGCAACTGGGAATCGAACTCGAGACCTCGTCTCAGCAGTCCGTTACGTATGCCACTGGGGTATCGTATAAAGGTGTAAATTAAAACAAAAAATATATGCTCTTTTATGCTCCGCCTATAGGCATACGAAAATTACATTTAAATGGCCATATTATTTAAATGAAATAGAAGAATAAAAAATAAAAAACAAAATCAAATTAAGTAAAACGTAAAAGAGAATGTCAGTGCGTGTAAAAGATGGATAAATGAATTGAATGAAAGAGGATATGGCAAGAGAATATTTAACTGAGAAGATGATGTCAGTGGTGTGCAGGGACCTGTAGACACCTTTGGGACCCAAGCTAACCTTACTTGCTAGTCGGTACACCTACTAAACGTTTTCCTCGAGGTAGGGAGTTCAAACGGCAATTGCTCCCGGAAAAGCCGGTTTTTTATTGGTGTGTCACCACTTTGGATGCAAGTGGGAAATCGTTATAAGGATAATGATGATGATGATAAGGACACTGAAGAGTAGAATGTAACTAAATATTGCGCCGATCATAAATAATTGGGACAAGAGCAGGCAGATGATGACATAGAATACTAGAAAGATACAGATACTTAACCGTATATGGCGGAGCGCGCCCGGGAGAGATTTAGAACTCTCCCGGCCCGCCGAGCCCGCAACATGCTCGCCGTGCGTCGCAGGCGACTCAGGCGCAGTAGGCAGCTTAACGACCTCCGTCCTCCATGAGGGCAGGCATGGGGGTGGCAGGCGAGGCTGCCTGTCACCCCAGCAGAGCAGGCCGGGACGGTGGGGCGACTAGCGCCCCTCCCCCAAACCGGGGCAAGACGGGGACACCGTGGTTCCCAAACCCGAGGGGGCCATCTCGAAACCAGAGATGGCCCAGGGTCAGTCGGGGTGCGAGGAATATGCTTTATGGGCAACCTTACACCCCGGCGTCTGAAGACCCGAGACGGCATGTGGTTTCCGAGGGGATTTCCGTACGAAAAAAAAAAATATGTATCTAAATTCTGTCTTACCAAAAAAAGACACTCCATTGTGACCCACTATTATAGCCGGTGCGACTAAATTCTAATTAAAAAGCTCCAGACGGAAACTGTTCTCGTTTAATGAAATAACGCTAGCACTAAAATACTTCTAGACATGTACAATATTTCTGTGTTATATTTTATAAAGGGCATGTCAATAACTTCCCCCTGCAAGATGGTAAGAAGCTGTAAGTGAAGTGAAGTCCACCAATAGTTATGCCAAAAGCGAAAAATACTAAAATTTTCATCCTCAGTGTAATGGCCTCGATAGATGCGTTTTCACACCGGGCTTAAAGAACCCGGGATTGTAGTATTAGGATAGAATTTTAAAGCACAAATTGTGTCACAGTTCGGCAGTTTGCTGTATGCAGATGTGTTATTAAGAAGAACTTTCAATAAGTCTAGGTAGGTACGTAATTAATTATCAGACTTTACATAAATCAAATTACCAGGAAATTTCCATAAAAACGTCGATAAAATGTATGTTCGCGGTTTTACAAATGACATTAAATGAATTTTTAAACTTTCGCGCTCCATAATATACACTAATTTAACGTGATCATGACCACGGAGTCAGCCTGTGACCACGGCCAGTGTAACCTGGTCGAAACGTCAGACAATCCAAAGGTATGATCGCGTCAATTTCTGTTAAATTAGTGGACATTAAATGAAATTGTAGGAAGGCGAGTCAACCTTAATTTAAAGACCAGATTTTCATTTTCATAGATCCGGTCCAGTAGCTATACATAAAAGTATTTAATTTGTTAGCATGAACCAATTTTTGTAATTATTTAGATTTCATAACGTTGCTTGGCACATTAGGTGTTGCAAATTTCGAACTCTAATATCCCATTTGTACGCTTCTTTGTCATCTTAATGGTATGAAAAAAATATTACATTAACTCTGGAGCAACTATGCAACTGCGCAATTCTGCAACTGACAACAGATACTGAAAATACTTTCAGAATTTCAAAACCAATTAGGTAGAAGGTATTAAGTTATAATTTCTGAAAGGTCATGCCAATATTAAAGTGCACCAAAACCACAATCAATTATGGTTGACTATAACATTTATTAGACATTTCAACTAAACATGTCAGTTTAGAAATAGGTCCTTTGATGTTGGTTAATTGGCAATGCAATGTTACAATGTTTAGGAGTTTTTTTTTTAGTTTATTCAATTCGATTTGACTGCACTCTGCCTGATTATATAATCTTGGATGAAGTTCGAAAAATAAAAACATATTTCTAGATGCCATCAATTCTAAAAAGGTGGTCCTTATTTGGACGCCTCTCACACCGCTTTTTCACGCCTAAAACTTGTTAAAGTATCCCAATCGTTGAGTCCCAATCGCTTCCGAGGCTTTAATTTCGAAGTCTGGGGTTTTCCGCCTCCACTTAGCACGGTCTAAGGCATCCCTGGTTAAGAGACCATGGGTACGCATGTCATTTTCTATGATGATGATGATGATTTCAGACTCAAGAGTTGCTGGCTTGGTATGCCAAGCCAGCAATTCTTGAGTCTACTCCTCGTACCGGGACCCGGCGAAGCGACATAGCCAGACATTTGATATCAACGTAGCCTGGCGGTTACTGCAGAATGTGGCCGAACCAAAGATGATACTCCTGCGTTGCTATGTTACAGATATGTAGGCTGCCGTAGATATGGGCGTTCCTCACGAGATCTTTATGCATATTTGATAACACATCAAATGTATGAGTATAACTCAAAATATGGAAATTTCTATAATACAACTCGCCACCTGCTGCGATCTTACGCACGATGTATCCACCCACGCAAACTAAAAACAGTTGTATTTTAATCTTATTACGTCATTATAGAGTTTAAATTCCATTAGCACGTGTGCTAAACATAAATCTGCATTTGAGTTACTATCCGATATAACTGGAACTCTCAACAAGGTGACTAGTATAAGAATGTGGGATCTTGTTACGTTAGTGGCTACGTCGTGAGTCAGAACGCATTGTTGTCGTAGGAGACACATGCAGCGAAGTCTTACATAATGAGGACTGAATGAAGGGAGGTGGAAGGGCCGGAGGGGGATCTCTAACAAGTTTATCGTTGACCTTGACTAGGGTCACGTGATTACGCGTTATTTATATTGATGACTGGTAGTTTTATAATATATTTGCGTAGACGGAATATACGTGGACCCAATATCGGGTTTAAGTGCCAGTTACTGCATTTTGTGAGTAGGCATGGCAGGTGAGGCCGCCTATCACCCCAGCAGAAGCAGGCCGGAACGGCGGGGCGACAAGCTCCCCCCCCCCCACAAACCGGGGCAAGACGGGGACACTGGTTCCCAAACCCGAGGGGGCCATCTCAAAACCGGAGATGGCCCAGGGTCAGTCGGGGTGCGAAATGCTTTATGGGCAACCTTACACACCGGAGACTTATCTGAAGACCCGAGACGGCGGCGGCGTGCGGTTTTAGTCGGATCAAGCCCGACATAAGCCGCTGATCGGCGGGGGGGTATACGAGGGGATTTTCGGCACGAAAAAAAAAGGCTTGCCTCCCATCTTGTCATCTCTCTTATTCATCTCTCTTCCCTCCATTGGGCCTGAATTTGACATTGAACGGATAACCGCCCACCATCAAGGACCGGTTTGAAATAGACCTAATTTTGACAGATTTTGCAGTAGCAGGTCGTTACGTTGTGTTTTAAAATCTGTTTAAACATGCAGCTTGTTGCTCGTTGGGACCGGACGCCGGGCTTCAAAGTACAAGCTGACTACAAAGTAGAGATGTTGACGTGTACGAACGCTCCCTTTTGTTATTTCACATTACACCCCGTAACGTAGATCACTATCTACATTTTAGTGTTATTTTTACTATACCCGACGTTTCGTTTGTTTTCCAGTAGTCAGTAACTACGGGGATTCTCCACAAAATTACTTCAATGTGTAATATTCGCAGCAACTTTCGACAATATATCATCAGGTACCGGTGTTTGGCTCCTTCTTTTGTAGTATACCCGTAATAATCTAGTACAGTCATTAAATTGTCGTTAGTACAAACTGACTACTCAACACGCTTCGCTTCGTGGAATTGTTAACGCACAGTAATTGTGAGTACTGCGTTATACCACAAATTTTATTGGATTTAATTAGGTCACTTGTATACGCCCCTTTCTTGTTCCGAGGTTTGAAATTTACTCTATTTGTGTATACATTTTGTGGCGACCACCAGCACCCCAGCAGAAGCAGGCCGGGACGGTGGGGCGACTAGCGCCCCTTCCTCAAACCGGGCCAAGACGGGGACACCGTGGTTCATATGGATCTAACAAAAAAAAGGTACCTATGGAGTGCAAAATAATATCACAATTATTTCAGTCTACATTGCGTTTACATGTGTATAGTGCATAAAAATTTATAATTTAACATTTAATAAGGAATCTAAAAAGTTAGAAATTGTGACTAAATTTGATTGTTTATATTTTGACTTGATTGAAAATTACAGTTTCAGTTAAGTTAGGCAATATATTTTTAACAATGCGTATTTTTTCAAAAAAAAAAACTGATACACTAAGCTGTATTGGTAAGAATCTGTCGACCATGTCATCGTCCCTATTGAAATCCTAAAAAATGACGGTTAAACACGTATAGATCGCAAAGGCAGCGCTCACCTTTAAATACTGAGTGTATCTAAAAGTGCATTCATAAGGCGAGATGTTCAATCGTCAAGGCTGACATCCGAGGAATGCGGAGAGATCGCTTTGTGGCGCAACCGAGTTTTGAAACGCTCCTTTTGCTTCAAACCTCGTTACTGACACTTCACTCCAACAGACAGACTGTAATGCATTTTTTAGATGTCTATGTAATTGCTTGTAGTTCATATTTTGAATAATGTAATGCGTTATTAAATTTAATCTTCTTTATGTGTAAAAATGAAAGTTTATTTTATTTTATTATCATTTATTTATTTAATATTTTTCCACTATCTTAACAGGGTATCCCCCACAACAATAATGGACTTACAACTAACACACACATAATCAATTAAATAATAAAACAAAAAGTACAAAAATTTACAACTAAACACACCAAAAAATCACAAAATATCAAAAAAATCTAAAATACTAATAGGTATATCATGTTGGGGTGTGTGTTGGGTAACCTCCTCGAGTGTCGCTCCGATTCCGATCCCGCTGCAGTCCAGGGGGAACGGAATCGGAGCGGCCGGTACACCCTGGGCGGCGGTCAATGGCTTCCCCTTCACCCCTTCATAGGGTTGGCATTGATCGTCGGCCAATACCCAACGTGGCGGGAACACATCGCTCTCCGTACTCCTCTGCTTTCAGAGGAGACAGGATGAGCGATGCTGTTAGTGGTGAGATGGCCCAGGGTCAGCCGGGGTGCGAGGGATATGCTCTATGGGTAACCTTACACCCCGGCGTCTGAAGACCCGAGACGGCGTGCGGTTTTAGTCGGTGCAAGCCCGACATAACCGCCCCCGCTAGCCGGCGGGGGGGTATCCGAAGGGATTTCCGCACGATAAAAAAAAAAAAAAGGTATATCATGTTAATGTTATTCCCGGTTTCATGTCGGACTCCGGGGTCAGCTTACGCCTTCTTCTCATTTTGATTTGGATTAAGGTCTTTTATGAAAGCGACTGCCGACTGACGTTTTAACCCCGGGAGGTAAGCTTGCGCCAGAGTCATGTCCGTCAATTAGTAGGTGTATCGGTTTGCAGGTGTAGACCCTGATAATCTTGGTGGGGTAAACACAGTTTCTTTTTTTTGTCTGTCCATTTTTGTATCCTGGTCGCCCTGATCAGGATATTATGCCAAAGTAATAAAATTATTGCATCGTAAAAAGGGAGCTTCTGAAGTCAGTTAAAAAACTAGTGGGGCGGAAATCACACAGTGATTGTCAAACTTCGTGCCAAACTTAGATATTTTTGTTGCAGTATTTTTATTCAAAATTACAGACCTTAGGCTTTGTGCATATAATTCGACGCGTCTTTATATATTGAGCAATAAATATGAAGAAAATGAAATCAAATCAAACGTCTTCGACGTCAAAAACAAAAAAAATGATTTTTTTTGGGACAATTTGCATGGTAGGTACCCGAAACGTTGAACGTACAAACCCCAAAATCTAATCAGTTCTTCCCATTAACCAAACAAGATGATTGGCGAAAGAATTTTTTAAATCGGATAAGTGGTTATTGCGTAAACAGACATCCAGACCAACAGACAGACCGACACAAAAAAATTTTTTTGCTTAATTAGACTTAGAATCATGTGAAACGTCGAGAAAAGTGATAAAAAGTGGGTGTAAGATTTTGATTTTTTGCGTGATTTTAAGACTTCGGTGTCCACCCTGGTTGGTGGCCCGAAGTAAAAAATGTTCATCAATAATTTGCTGTATTGCTTAATGTTTTAACATACGTTAGACACAAGCTTGTATATTCCTGTAGCGGTAGATTTGTATAAACAGCTATATTTTGACAACTATGTTATTCAGTCCAACGTAACTAGGTCTGCAAGGCGAATCGCTGCTTGTAATGTTGAGCTGAGTGAGACAATCAGAGACAATGATATAATCAGATTTTGAAAATTTTGAACAGTGATCATTCCTCCGTGGCAAGTCCGATTTTGAAAATTATTTTTGGAAGGCACAATTCTGGACATGCTTTCTGAGCGTGTAAAGTTTGGTCACAGTGTCTCGAGTGGTTATTATATAATTCCATCTGGATTTTTTTTAACGGTGATCATTCCTCTGTGGTAGCATTAATTTTTTCAAAATATATCCAAAAACCTTCCTCTGATTGACCTCTTTAATCATGCCAAATTTGGTTCTGATTGGATTAGTAGTTTAGAAGGAGACCTGTGACAAAGAAAATCCTGAAATCTAGTATGAGGAGCTTTCGCTCGACTTCGTCTCACTCAGCTCAATAAACAGCTATATTTTGACAACTATGTTATTCAGTCCTACGTAATAAAGGGGAAATCCATTGCTGTCAGCAGTCAGCTGATCATAGTTTCATAAAAAATTTACTGTCGGATGAAGAATCTAACAAGGGCAATTGCATCTTTTGTTATTTTTGAAACAAAAATCCGCTTACTCAATCTTTCAAAAGTCGTCACACTTAACCAAAATTGCAATAAATTGCAAATACTCGTCAGTCGCAAGTCATCCATCATTTTAGTGGCTAATGGAGTTGAGAGAGGGCAACTACATTGTCTTTGAGATCCGTTGATTTATTCGCTGTGGCGAATTGACCAATCTCGGGAGTCTCTTTAATGTGTTAAATTGAATTTAAATTAAAAAAAAAAACAAATTCCTAACCATGTGTTTTTTTTAAGAGTGTCCGATATTTCGGCACTGTTGCAAGCGCCATGATCACGGAGAAACTGAAGATGGCGGTTAACGGTGAACGAGTTTAAGCGTAAATATATCGATCTACCCTCTTTCGTACTCGTCTCTGACGCGCAACACCACTACCACTGGTCTCACTACACACTCGAACTCGATCGCGACACACGACGCTTACCGTATCTACTCGCGAATTTGTTTTGGCTTGTTCCCGGTTATTTTTGCACAGACGGACCACTGGATGCCAGACGTTCGGTAATTGAAACCCATCCTCACGATTGAAATTTCTGTGCTTTTTAATTTCTTTCGCTTCCCTAACCAATCTTGGTATGTAGTGGCGTTCTGTCGAGAGCATCTGAGGGTTATGTAACTCGATCCATGCACATTTTAATAATGTTATTTGATAATATTTAGATTTTAATATTTAATACTGGACATTCAAAGTAAACAAATGTTTTCAAATAACTTTAAAACTGAAATTAACCAAATTATATACAAATAGTTGTCTGTTGTGCCTAATTCAATTCAGATTCCTGTAGTAATTTTCGTGTAAAATAGTAACAAACATACACACATCCATTGATTTACACAAACTTTTAGTTTTATAATATTAGTAAGACTATCTGATCCGTCCCGGCTTAGCAAGGACTCGCAAGGAGAAGATACCTTTTTTTCTTGCGGAAATCCCCTCGGCTCCCCCGCCGGTGAGCGGAGGCGGTTATGTCGGCTTGAACCGACTAAAACCGCCGTCGTCTCGGGTCTTCAGACCCTTGGGTGTAAGGTTGCCCATAAGGCATTTCCCTCGAACCCCGACTGACCCTGGGCCATCTCCGTTTTCGAGATGCCCCCTCGGGTTTGGGAATCACAGTCTCCCTGTCTTGCCTCGGTAAAGGAGGCCCCGGAAACCGCTACAGCTGGCCTCACCTGCCACCCCCAGGCCTGGGCTCATGGAGGGCGGAGGTCGAGGAGAAGATACCTCGCGAAATCAGAATCGCGTGCTATAACCCGTACTGGTTACTACTAAAGGTAACAGCTGATTCTTCTAAATGGGAGCGTCATTTATAAACGTTACTCTATGATTTATGGTTTTCATTCATACCGCAGATTAAACATTTTTTCCGCGAGGCTTCCCTCTACACGCTAAATATTAGTTATTGCGAATCATCCGTCATTTAATTCTGCTTCGATTTTTATTTTTAAGCAAAAAATATTTTGCTGCAATTTTCAGGGTTCGGTAAGCAGTAGCCAACGGTTATCGGTCTATCAGTGGAGTATCACATAAATTACAATACACTACTCACAAAAATAGTAACTTTATGGTTCTTCCTGATAGTTGTAGAATGCTCGTGCTGTTGCTTTTGGTATTTTTGTCGTTATTATGTGATTTGCCTGTTTTGGTTCATGGCTGTGTGAGCTCTTACTTTTTTTTTTTCGTGCAGAAATCCCTTCGGATACTCCTCCGCCGGCCAGCGGGGGCGGTTATGTCGGGCTTGAACCGACTAATACCGCACGCCGTCTCGGGTCTTAAAACGCCGGGGTGTAAGGTTGCCTATTGAGCATATCCCTCGCACCTTATTCTACGTACCTTTTTTTTTCTTTTTTTTTTTCGTGCGGAAATTCCTTCGGATACCCCCCGCCGGCCAGCGGGGGCGGTTATGTCGGGCTTGAACTGACTAAAACCGCACGCCGTCTCGGGTCTACAGACGCCGGGGTGTAAGGTTGCCCATAGAGCATATCCCTCGCACCCCGACTGACCCTGGGCCATCTCCGGTTGCGGTTATGTCGGGCTTGAACCGACTAAAACCGCACGCCGTCTCGGGTCTTAAAACGCCGAGGTGTAAGGTTGCCCATTGAGCATATCCCTCGCACCTTATTGTACTTACCTACCGATTTGTACTATATCAAGTTGTGATGTATTTGTTTGAGTTTTTGTTTACAATTTGATAATTTAATTCACTTTAATAATTAAACAAAATACATATTTTTTACGGAGACAAATCTAAAAAATCAAAGATCATGAAAAAGGTCTACCAGTACTTGAGTTTAACCCGGTCACCAATAACGACTTTGTTTTATATATATAGATTTTGTACAATGGCCCTTCGTGTGAGAGTCCAACTCGCACTTGACCAGTTTTTATTTGCAGATTTTTAACCACCATATTGATCTGGTGACAAATGATCGCATACGTTACGATATTTTTATGCTTTGACCTATGCATGTGGAACATTTAATGCATGTATTTGATTTATTTTTGCAATATTGTTACATGCGTCGGTAGCTTAGTGGTTAAGGAGTCGACCCTACGATCGAGAGGTCCCGGGTTCGAATCCTGGCCATTACACTACCGAGGTGAACCCACTCCTAACAGAAGCAATTAAGCTTAGCGGGGTTAGGGGGAATATTAGTAATTTCGGTTACTAATATTCTTTATTTAAAAAAAAATGGTTTTGATGTCAGTATGTCTCATTGCACGTTTTTAATGAAATATTTGACTACTGACCGTAAATTGTGTCCTATTGACTGGACGTATCAGGCCGCACCAACCTCTTGTCAGAGAGCAGTCACTCCCGTAAAAGCCAATATAAACCAAATCAGGGGAAAGGCAGCAGAGCGGACCCAGGCTCCAAGGTAAAAGGATCGAATCCCGGCTCGGATGCAACGGAGTACAATGCTAAAGGGACGATGTCGTTCAATAGTATTAGAAATGGGATGACCATCTGCGAAAGACTGCGGGCAGATGCTGGATGCGGCAAGCTGAAGTCAGGGCGCTATGGCGCTCATTAGGGGAGACCTATGTCCAGCAGTGGACTACTAGAGGTTGATGATGATGATGATGATGATTTCCTCAATTAACATAAACATAACATAACATAACTTCACGCCTTAATGAGTGAGCACATTAATGACCCGAAAATTATGTGGAAGAATCTGAAAACCCAAATACTCCACTCACATAGGAACTCTTGTTTGCCTGGTCACTTTGACAACCCAAATACCATCAACAAAGCCTTCTTGGATGTACCAGGAGAATGTGTGGTGAGTTTGTCAAAATTAACATTTTATGAACATCACAGGTACAACCCAGATGTGAGCTTTGAGCTCAGACCTGTAGATCATGTCACAATCCTGAAGATAGTTAATGACATTAGAACACAGGCACAGGGTATTGACAAAATCAGTGCACAGATGTTGGCACTCACACTACCTAAGTCACTAACCACAATCACCCAAATAATAAACACATCCATCGCCACACATACATATCCGGGGCTGTGGAAGTGCTCTGTAGTTCGGCCAATACCCAAAAACAGCCACCCAAATACCATTAAAGACCTTAGGCCTATCAGTATACTCCCTTGCCTGTCAAAGGTACTTGAAAGGGTGGTGCATACCCAGGTCATGGAGTACCTGGAACGCTATGATATTCTCCCTGATAAGCAGTCAGGTTTTAGGAAGGGTAGGGGTACAGCTATGGCCTTGTCTGATGTGATTGGCAACATTCTAGAGGCTAGAGATCGTGGAGAGGGAACTGCTCTGGTCCTATTAGACTACTCCCGCGCCTTTGATGCCCTGGATACAACACTGCTGTTATCCAAGTTGTCCTACTATGGATTTTCATCAGATACGGTAAAATGGTTTAATAGTTACCTTACAAATCGATCGCAGTATGTGGAGATCCACAGAGATGATGGGACCACCATATCATCTTCCCCCCTTAAGGTGACTAGAGGGGTGCCGCAGGGATCAATCTTGGGCCCACTTTTGTTCATTCTGTATACTGCAGACATTACAAGCTCCTTTACACACTGTCAGTTCCACATGTACGCAGATGATACACAATTATATTTGTCATTTAAGCCTAGTGATACACTCTCAGCTGTATCTAAAGTAAATGAGGACCTGGAAAGGGTAGTTCAATGGTCAAAAGAACACTCATTAATCTTAAACCCTCTAAAATCAAAATTTATGATACTAGGTAGTAAACTACAAATCCAGTCAATCTTGCAATATGACCCAGCTATAGTCATAAATAGTCAGAGAGTTGCAAGGGTTGATGAGGCCACTAACCTTGGTCTTGTAATAGACCCACAGCTTAGATTTGAGGGACACATTGATAGGGTTGTAAAGAATTGCTTTTACAGGTTAAAGGTTCTATACAATATCCGTGACTACATAGGGACCACACTGAGGAAACAACTGGTGGATAGTCTCATACTATCGAGGTTTAATTACTGTGATACAGTCTATGGTCCATGTTTACTGGCCAAAACTAAAAACCTTATTCAACGAATACAGAATGCCTGTGCCAGATACTGTTTTCATATACCTAGACACCAACATGTTACACCATATATTAATAACAATAATATACTAAAGATGGAGGCTAGAAGAAAGCTACACTTTGCCACTATGCTTTTTGATATTTTGAAAAGTAAAAAGCCTGTTTACATGTATGAAAAAATATGTTTAAGAAAGATACACTATCCTTACTCTGTCAGGTCTACAACTAGTACGATGGTGGTGCCGCGACACAGAACCACAGCCTTCCGGGGTTGCCTGAAGTATGCGGCAATGCGCATCTGGAATGATTTGCCTCCGCCTATTAGGGACCTAAAAACCAAATACAGTTTTAAAACTAGGTACAGGGCACTACTCCTTGTACATCAAAAGAATATTTGTTGAACTACTATATTACTTTTTTAATGCATACATACAACACACTTACCTTGATGTTTTGGCCCCTAAGTTATATCATTCCGGACTCGCCTGCCAGTACTGTGGCCATCTGTCTGTGGCAATTTTTGTTTATTTTTATTTATTTTTTAATTTTAAGGTATACAAATAAAACTGCACTAGCCAAACGTTAGTGTGTGGACCTGTGATGGGAGAGGTGGTGTTTTTATTTTTATGTCGAATGTAGGAAACCATATAATATACGCCTAAATCGGTGCCTGCCCGGGATTACCTGGCTAGCTGTATGTAGGTATGCATACATGCATACATGAATGTTGTGTGGAAATATGTAGTTAATACCCAACGATATCTATGTTATGTCTAAAATATTTAAGAAATTACCTTTGTTACTATACTGTTGATGAGAATATGAGGCGATATTGCTAGACGACGTCAGGTGGCACTTAAGGGCTTACACTGAAAATCAGTTCTGTGGTGGCTAATACCCACCTCAGTTTATGCTGAGTGTCTGGCCCTTATTGCGGACACATTGTACATTTTCTTTTAATTGTAATACAATGATACACGTGCTAAGTGAGACCATGTGTGATGTACCAAGCATTTTTATAATAATTTCTATGTGCCACGTAGGATAGGACATGACACGTTGACAATGTCACTAATGTCAATTTTGTCACGTGCATGTCACACGCCGCGTTATCTGCTCAGGCGGCGACCACAGATAAGAAATAAAAATATCCTTGCCGCAAAACCCCGAACCTTTTTGGTGTTACAACATGGTCGCCGTCTGAGTAGCTGTAGGTCCACCGTTATTTTAGACTTTTATATATATTTTTTATGTGTAATATTGTTGTGTGGACTTGTGTATTGTTATTATCTCTTGTTTTTTTCTTATTTAGGTGTTTCCTTAATCCTAATATGTGCATGTGTTTTATCCGCAATAAAAATCAATTTTCTTTCTTTCTTCTTCCTGTATCCCGAAGGGGTAGGCAGAGGTGTATTACACACCCACGATTCGCCAGTTATGTTAAGGTCCCAATGTAATAGTGGGCGAGCCTATTGCCATCTACCGAGCACATTATTAAGCGAGCCCGGGGCGACTGGGGATCGAACACAAGACCTCGTCTCAGCAGTCCGCTACGTACACCACAGGGCTATCACCGCTTTTTTCCTCCTCAATTGTATACAACCATATCGTCAAATGAATGGTTTTGTGCTGAAAGAGGGAAGCACGAGAGGGTATCTGATGTCATTAATTATCGCTCATCCCTGTTCGATCACAGAGCTGCAATGGATTCCTGGAAAATGTTACCTAAAACGTGGGCACGGGCCCCCAATGCTATTTTCTAATAAAAACAATCGTAGAATTGTCTGAAGCTTCGCTAGTTCTTTTTGCAGTTTAATTAAATTTTAATATAGGTAAATGGAGACGAGCTATACAGTTCTGAAAAGTGCTGCCAAGAGAAAGGTACTTCATACTTTTTAATAAATATTACGTAGAATTAGCTAAAGTTTCAGTGGTATCTTTGCTTTTTTATTTGAGCGTTGAATAATTTATATTGTGGGAACATTTACTTTTCATCTCTCCTGTTCGGAAAGTTTAATTTTCATGGGTAGATAGCCGGGTGGAAAGTTTTTTTTTTTTAATTTTAAGTTTTGCCATGGAGTCCATGATAATTTAATTATGTCATAATGCCTTGATATCATGACGCTTTCTTTTTTACATGGCCGCCTAAATGCACATCTCGTGACCAACTCGATTACAATGTAACCAATAGATTCGATTTACAAAACTTTTCTAATGTTGGCAGTATGTACGTGAATTATAACTTTTTTCAGTATTAAAAAAAGAACAATTTAAGTTTGCTAAAGAATTAGCGGGAAAACGAGATTCAATATAAATAAATACCTTGTTGTGGTTAAAAATGGTTTCGAAAAGTGATTCCAGTGAAATGGATATTAATTTAACTCCCGATGAGATCGAAGAACAGGCAAATGCTGTTGTTAATAATCTATTTTCAAATTGTTCTAATTTTACTTTAAATTTTAACTGATAATCAATATACCTGTTTAATTAAATGTGTGTGTAGTATTTTAATTTCCTCACATAGTCGAAATGAAAAGCAGAGTGTTTACCTCGGGTGAATGTCACCATTTCACTCTCGAACTATTGGCGCTCGAACGAGAAATATCTCGGGTGAAATGGCTGACTTTCAACCCTTGTGTAACAATCTACTATTTCATCTCTTCTATTTGTAAAGTGTAGCTTTTTTCCTCTATAAGTGGGAGCAAAATAGATCTTATCCGATAGGAACTTTTTTGCGGGCGGAAATGAGATTTGAATTTGAAACATATATCATTTAAAAATCGAACGCAAATTGTATGAATTACTACTACACAATTACATTTTTTTGCCACGTTATAAAAAACAAAAGCGAGCGAATTACGTCTCTGTTCTTGTAATCATTAGGTTCATATTTTCTCATAGAAAGGGGATGAAAAGTAGAGTATTTGACTCGATAGCAAATTATTTTTCCCTCGGGCGATGTACTTTGAATACCTCGCTGCGCTCAGGATTCTACGTTAGAATCCTTCGCTTCGCTCGTGGTTCAAAGTAGCGCCCTCGCCTTAAAAATACTATTTTGCTCCGTTGTCAAACACTCAACTATATCTATTTTATTAAAAATAAGTGTAATTAATTAGGTGGATGACTGCACTGAAAAAATATTTTCTTCTAAAAGCTCACGTGCGTATGTCACCGTCCACAAGATTTTGAGATAAGATAATTTTGAGTTCATTTTGTACACATTTTGGCCCCTGGTTTTTACACATAAAATCACGCCTCTTTCCACTTCTACGATCCTGTTATATGCGTTCCACTTCTTCTTCTCTCATAATCATTGTTTTCATACATGCAGCGCGCCGGTTGCTTGTCTTGACCTGACCAACATTACCTATGTGGTCTAAATCTACTTAAGTATCTATTTTATAAATCACTAAAAAGTTAGGACCACGAAAGCACTACAAAAAACTTTTTTTTTTGTGATATTTAGGACACGTCAATTTGACTTCACCTCGCCTGATGGTAAGCTGAAGATAAAGTCTCAGGAAAGAGGGTCACCATTACATACACATACCATGTTAACAATGGTGGCACTAAGCTCTTCTGATGAGGCCGTCAGCCTCATCCGAAGAGGATTGTCGTCGCAGCACCGCGTGACACCCACCGATCCCACTAGTGCTGCGACCAAATTCCCCCTGCCCGGCTATGCACTTGCTGACCCCTGAACGCAATCAAACCGAAATTGGATTACTATGGAGGGTTTTTCGCAATGACAAATTTGTGTCATCAAATTTCTACCACTAGTAGAAACATAAACATAAAGCATTATAGCCCGTGTACCCTGGAATGATGTAAGGATTCTAACTATACTATATCCATGCGAAACTGTTCAAAAATTCAATGAAATTTTGAAGCAATTAGTATGGTAAAACTATAAATTTAGATCGAAAAAAGATAACATTTACGCTGGAGCCTCATTCATTGGTACATCATTCATTATTTCTGTAGTTCGCAAGACTTACGGTAGATGGCTCCAGCGTCATCCCGAGACGTACATTATATATCGGTGAATTTCGAATATCTGAGACGTGTCCAGTATTCCCCTTGTAAGGGACTGCTCACGGGTTCAAGTCCCGTCCTAGATATTCTCTTTTCGATCTTAATCTATATGTTCAAGAATTTGTACCGGAGATGGCCCAGGGTCAGTCGGGGTGCGAGGGATATGCTCTATGGGCAACCTTACACCTCGGCGTCTGTAGACCCGAGATGGCGTGCGGTTTTAGTCGGTTCAACCCCTACATAACCGCCCCCGCTGGTTGGCGGGGGGGGGGGTATCCGAAGGGATTTCCGCACGAAAAAAAAAGTGTGGAAATATAAACTTAGATACATACAAGGATCCACGTGCAAAAAAGAACACCTGCTGGTTGACGAACGAGGTTTCGGCGTAGGCTTTCCTCTCGGGGCTAGGCGGTCAGCATCAGTAAGTCGCAGCCAAACCAAACCCAATGGCGAGAGTGGAACCCTGGCTCCAAAAGTTTGGATGCAACCAGGATCGACGGTTTCTATGGCGTAGCGGTAGTGGATTCGACTGCTACGACATTGGGCGCGGGTTCGATTCCCGCTCAGTGCAAATATTTTTATGCATCTATTTGCATTGATCTGGGTGTTTCTATGTATAAAATATATTTCCAACAAAGAAATGTAAAGGTATGTTTATCCGCATTCTGGTACCCATAACACCAGCTAGTTAAACTATGCTTACTTTGGGTCTAGATAGCGCTCTATAGAATGTCGTAGAATATTTATTTTATTTATTTAATTATTGGCGCTCTGATAAAGAGCTTCTATACCGTCCATTTCAAATTAAGTATTACCAAAATTTTACAATAAATTAGTCCACCC
Organism: Cybosia mesomella; assembly: GCA_946251805.1. Classification (NCBI taxonomy): domain Eukaryota; kingdom Metazoa; phylum Arthropoda; class Insecta; order Lepidoptera; family Erebidae; genus Cybosia; species Cybosia mesomella. The sequence goes on from OX276396.1 coordinate 3,778,780, forward strand.
CTATTACTTGAGTCAAAATAGATGGCTGACGAAATTTGAGTGTAAATATAATTTGCCTCTGTCGAAAGACACGTATCTTTTTTAATATTTATTTATAAGTAGTAAGGATAAGACACGTATGCAAGAGAGACTTCTTCTTTTTGGAGACTTAAGTAAAAACAAGCGTTATTAAAAGCCTATTACTGTCAATAACGCGCGCATGCGCCGTCCGTAACGTTCACAATGGGCGGCGCTGGCGCCGCAGCGCGCTAGTTACGCGTTATGCGTCTGCGCATCCAGCGTTACGTACAAACCAGGCTGGACAGGTTCTAGGCTATAGCTTCTACATGCGTATCTTGGTCAGATAGTTTATTTTTAATTTAGATGTACTCGTTGTCAGGCAAATTCCTGTTTATGTACTCGTAGGTACCTTCAAAACAACATGAACAAGAGGCAACAATGAAAGTTATTTCGTGCGAAGACTGGTCAACGACCTGACCTCTAGGTATCCAGAATCTGTGTATATTACAAACTCCACGGGGCTGCACCTGTATAAAAATAGTTAAAGACCTATTCTCAGACTTACCAAACATATCTACACAAAAAAAAACATAAGAATCGGTCAAGCCGTTTCGGAGGAATTCGATAACAAGCAATGTGACACCAGAGTTTTATACATCAGATGTGTAACTGAATGTTGTTTTGTTTGCCCTTTAAGCATTCCTATTCCACTCATCTGACAGCGATAAAAGTTTTGTGGTGAAGGTTCCCCCCATAAAAATAAATGCAAAACATTGCTTTTGTGACAAACTCAATCGTAGATTTTATAAATGAAATTAATGTAGATCATCAGCATCATCATCATCCCATTGAAATTACATCCAAAGCTTCCACAGGGGAGCTTGGGATTAGTAAGCAATGTACCAAGTACCATGTAGTACCATGAAATGTTCATCCGCAATTGCGGGCCCGCACGAAACACGAACGAAAGAAGCGTCATTTAGGTACCATGAATGAACTTCGGAATTCGTTCTTTCGGTCGGGACCATAAAGTATGTGCGGGACTGAATTAAATATATCAAGGAGGTTTTCGTTTACAATATGTTCTTATTAAGAAAAGAACTATTATAAACCAACATATTAAAAAATACATTTCTTTGTATTTGATTATGATAACTTTTCGACCTTTTGATATAAGTCGTATAGTATAGTGTTTTATTTTTTTTTGGCGGCCAGTTAAAATTCAGAATTTATATTTCTAAAGAATTTATAATTTCAAGAACGACGCATACATGTTACATGCGTAAGATTCGGACATAAACTAGTCATAAAATCTTAGTTTAAATTTCATCACTTAGCAACTTCAAACAAATCCTAGTACTTACCTATATTGTTAAAATACCCAGAATTCTAGTGAACGACTTCACCAAATATCGGGAAATAGTAATGAATCTGGACCAACAAAACATCCTTTACTCTTAGCCTTAGGAGAGATTTTGCCTCTCTGTGCTTGTTCTCCTGCCTATATAATGGTTTGTGTTCAGAAGAATTGTTTGACATGATGCCCACGGCCACATTCTATCATCGCACTGCTCACCACCGACAGGGAATTCATCCTCACACGTTACGACAGAAAACAGTGGGTGGTGAGGTATGAAATGCCCGAGCACAAGCTCAGGCTGTGGAATGATCTCTCTGCAGTGGTTTTCCCAAGCGACTACAATATGCTGTTCGTCAAGAAAAAGCATCAGAAGGCAGCGCAAGCGTAACGCCCCTGGTGTTGAACACGTCCATAGGCCGCGGTAACCGCTTCCCATCAGGTGGGCCGTTTGCTTATCTGCCACCTTAGTGGTATAAGAAACTAAAAATTAGAATTAAATTATGGTCCAATATTTTAATTATCTATGGTTATTATTTATCTCTAGCATAATGTTCCTGTGGGTCACGGGAACTTGACCGAATTTCCATGCGGCCGCAGACGCGGGTGTTAGCTAGTCATGCATATTCTCAAGCATAAAATACATTATGGTATTAAAGGAGATCGATATACTTAGAGTTGTCTAAACGCTTCGCTTCGGACCCAAAGAAGCAAGGTGATATTGAAGCACAGGTTTATGAATACTTTTAGTTCCACCGAAGCAAACGAAATCAACCCAACGCGAGTGAATTTGGTACAAATTTATGCATTGAGCGGCGTTTTGAATAACAGATATACGCGTAGAAGTCTATAAAGTATTCCAAAAGGCCGTGTAAACATAAGGTCATCCGCTGCGTTGAACGTGTGATGGTGGATCATGTGACGGGCGACCCACCTAAAGTGTGAATCATACTGGAAACACATAAGGTATAGTCAAAGCAAAATTGCGTCCGTGTCTTATCCGGGCCACGCCTGTTCTACGCCCGTTCGCAGCGTTGCTCTACGAATTTGCATGCAATAGCACACCCGCGCCGCCGCCGGGGCGTTTAAAAAAACCCTAATTCAGAACTCCAGAACTGCGGGAGGGTTTAAGCGCTTGAAAATGCAGATTGATAGATTACATGCTATTACTATAGCCTATACTCAGACTAAAATTTGGCTTGTAAGTACATCCGATAACATAGAAATAATATTATTATTTCTGTTTCAAGGACTTCAATGTAATCGAGCGAAGACTAGAGAAAGGTTAACATTATAATATCTACTGTGTTCCTCGACATGGATATATAAGGTGTCACAAAATTAGGTCTCTGAATTTGGTGAGGTGACATGGTATCGACAAAATATGTATTTGAAACAAAAAAAAAATATCGGGTAAAAAAAAAAATATTAAAAAAAAATTATAAAAAAAAACACCACCACGAGCTCACGTGACGCTGGTCGCGATTTAGTATCGCGGATTGGTATCGCCGATAGTATCTTCGCAGTATTCTCCAAGCGGATGTGTGGGAAATACCTAAATCGCGACCAGTGTCACGTGTGCTCGTCGCTGGTGGTGTTTTTTTTTTCATTTCTTAATTTTTTATTTTTTTATTTTTATGTTTTTATTTTAACCGATATTATGCTTTTTTGTTTCAAATACATATTTTGTCGATACCAAGTCATCTCACCAAATTCAGAGACCTAATTTTGTGACACCTTATACACAGTCAGGTCATAAATTCTGTCACATGTTTAATATAAAATAATTGAAACAAGTTTATTCATTATGTAACTATTTATATACCAAAATGAACTTATCAAAACATAGATTCTTATGACAATAAAGTTCATTCAAAATGACCTCCGTGATTTTGAATACAGGCCTTCAATCTGCGCGGCAAGTCGTCTATCGCAGCACGAACGAGGTCCATGTCAATATCGGCGGCTGCCTTAATCAAGGATGTCTTGAGTGACTCCAAATTGGGATGAGGCTTTGAGCACGCTTTTCACAGACTCAAATCTGGACTGGAGGAGGCCAGTCTTCGTGCCGGATGAAGTCGATTTCACGCGCCGCCAGCCAGTCTTGTGTGCTCTTCGCTCTATGAGCTGGCGCCGAATCTTGTTGGAATACCCAGTGCCTGTTATTGAACATGGTATGAGAAACAGGTTCCACAAAGTTCGTCAGGACTGTATTTTGATACACAACTGCATTCGTTTTTACACCTTTCTCACAAAAATGTACCTCTGTTAAGCCCCAATAAGAAACTCCCAACCATACCATGAGCGAGGATGGAAAATGACCTCGTTGGACACGCGGAATACGGTTGCTCGCTTCTTCACTACTGTGTGCGTACACCTTATCATTTTGTTTGTTGTAGCTCTCTTCTACGGTAAAAAAATTTTCATCCGAAAAAAGAATTTCCTCATATTATTTTCCCGACAACAACAAAGCACGGCATCTCTTCAGTCTCAGGTCCATTAGACGAGCATTTAAATAATGTCCTGTTTTTCTTCGATATGCCCGAAGCCCTAAGTCTTCATTTAACACCCTTTTCACCGTGGTTCTGCTTAACCCCATCTGAAGGGCCAACAGTTTCTGCTTACGTTTGGGATTTCTTTGAATTCGCGCCTTCACAGCTTTTATCACTGCTGGAGTCCTAACAGACCGAGGGCGACCACTTCTTGACCTATCATCTACACTAGAGTCTTCATTGTATCGTTTGATGGTACGATAAACGAATCTTTTGGTTATATTCAAATTTTTCAGTATGTATGTAAAATTTGAATTGGCGCGTAACCGCAACGATGCAACGCAATAACTGCAACACGGTCTTCTTTAAGCGTCCACTCCATATTTAAAAATGAGTAAAATTCTAAAAAGTGTACATTTTTATTTTCATGAACAATTCGAAATTCGAATTCAATAAACTTTTTTGTGGCCAGCATTCTAAAAGAAAAGTTTTTACTGTGTGACAATACTTATGACCTGACTAAGTATATAAGATAGAAGGGTTTAACAAAGATCTCCCCGAGACCTCCGCACGAAACCCTTCGTGTTAGGTTACTTGTGATAATGCACGAAGAAATAGGAGCCCTGCGAAGCGGGGTGGCATCAATATCCCTCATTAATTATTATTCATAAGATACAAATCTATCTATACTAGAGATCTGAGTAGAGATGGCATGTAAATGATGAAATCTTGAATACTACACCGAAAACCATACCCGAAGCCAGATTGTAAGCAACTCTGATTAGTGGAATGGTTTAGGTTTAGGTAGATCAGAACTACTGGAGTTCTGAATACTGGTAGGGTTTCCATATACGCTGTGCTGGGTACCCGCTCAACGCAGCGGACAGCCTGATAACACCAGCTGAATATCTTACAAAAGAATTGTGTAAGTACTAGAAATGCTTACAAAAGGTCATTGTACACCGCTAGCAATTGTTGGCACCAGGTGTGAACACACCTGCAAATAGATCTATGTTTAAATTGTTTGTAATTATAGGTTTTGTAAAGGTTAATTAGTTGCTACGCAGATCCATTGTTACAGTGTTCTGTAACTGATATTTGCTCGTTGAAATAATTTACTGATATTTGCTTTGAAATGGAGTAATATTTTATGTTGCGTATGCTTTGAAAGTTCACCGCCTGAAGTTCGCCGCTTGAGTAGATTCTGGGGCATGATTCAGTAAAATAAAGTTTTTAAAACGCGTCATATGATAAATTACGAGAATTTATAAAATTTGAAAATCTTATTGAAAACGAATCAAATTATCAGTAATTCTGGAGGTTTGATTTAGTTTTGCAGAATGACAAGGCTTTTGTTTCCGTTTCACTTATTATTAAATTGAAATGACGTGTTTTGAAAACGTAGTGTTACTGAATCGGGGCCCTGTTGTTATTTTCCTTTTTATTTATTTTTTAATTCTTGTATTGCCCCCCCCTCACCCCTCCTCCCAAGAACTTCGGTCCAAGTAAAATAATCTAAATCCTAAAACAATGTTGAAAATTGACTGTAACATCATTCATTGATTCCGTTAGTTCTAAGAATTTTCAGAAGATGGCTCTGACGTCGTGGAAGAAAATTTCGGCTATCTAGGACGTGTCCAGGTAGTTCAATTGGTCAGAATATTGCCCTTATAAAGTTCTAGCGACTGCCGTCTGGCTTCACAACCCCTAGAGAGGAGTCTGCTACAGAGTCTCGTCCGTCAGTCAACAGGTGTGCTGGTTTGCAGATGAGGTTATCTTAGCCCTAATTATTTTACTTACCATGTCACTAACGTAGCCCACAAGCCCACACTTCACTTTTCTCCACCCAAAAGTACCCCTTTGGGTGGTCGGGGTGCGAGGGATATGCTCTATGGGCAACCTTACATCCCTCTGTAGACCCGAGACGGCGTGCGGTTTTAGTCGGTTCAAGTCCGACATAACCACCCCCGCTGGCCGGCGGGGGGGTATCCGAAGGGATTTCCGCACGAAAAAAAAGGTACCCCTTTGGGTGGATAAAAGTTCAACCACTGAAACATAACCCTCTTATTTTTTTATTTTTTTTCTACGACATTCTACACAGTCTTTCTAGACCCAAAGTAAGCATAGTTTAACTAGCTTGTGTTATGGGTTCCAAAATGCGGATAAACATACTTATATACTTTTTTTTTGTCAATACATACATATAATACATATAAACACCCAGTCCAATGCAAATAGACATATTCATGCATACAAATATTTGCACTGAGCGGGAATCGAACCCGCGCCCCCTGTCGTAGCAGTCGAATGCACTACCGCTACGCCACAGATGCCGAGTTTAACTCGTAAGTAGACACCATGAACTAAATAAGGCCATAGGAAACTTTTATCCCAGTGATAAGTTCCTTGGGGAAGAAATATCCAATTTTCGACGCGTAGTCGTGGGTTATAGCGAGTCAGAAATAAGAGCTTGTGATTATTAACACAGATTCGGTACTGTAATTGTAGGGGCTTTTAGGCAAATGGCTCATTATAGACGTCGGCAGTTGACGGCAAGTACATATGCGTTTTATTACTCAGGGTAATGGCCGATAGGTTTTAGCAGCTGAGTAGCGATATGTTCTTATACTGCATATTATATTCCTAGTTTCATTATTTCCTATAGTTCCTTGTTAAGAGTTTTATTGTGTAATTTTAGTTACTTTCTTGGGGCAGTGACATTACTTCAACTATATTTTGGCCCAGTAGGGGGGAATTTCTTAACAGATAAACCAAATAACTCATTATTCAACCCGGGAATGGAACCCGAGATCTCATGCACAGTAGTTGCCCTTGCTATCGCTGTGCCACTGGTCAATTGGTTGAGCGTTGAAGAATTAAATCATAAACGACCTCTGTGGCGGTAGAGCGTTTTACTGTAAAGTCAGAGGTCACGGGTTCGATTAAGGCTCAGTACAAATATTTGTGGGCATGAATATGAATATGAATCTATAATATGTAAGCATTTACAAAAAAAAAAATCTAAGTATGTATAACTGCATTCTAGAACTCATAACACAAGCTAGTTAAGCTATGTTAATTTGGGTCTACATAGTGCTGTGTAGAATGCTGTAGAATATTAACGTACATATCTTAACAGCTACCAAATTAAACTACCTGTGTAATAAATAATAATACTATCGCAAAGTCAAAGTTAATTTATTCTGTAAAGACCATTAATACGATACTTAAAAAACGTCCGAAAAAACTAAACTAAGTAATATATGATACTGTCGGAAGTTTACGCGAATGTCATACATTGAAGTAAAACAATTTTTAACGGATTCTATCGCGATTTATTTGATGTTATTTTATTGAACCCGACGTTGCGGTTACTTTTCAGCAGCCATGGTCACGGGGAGACTATAGACTAATATATTTAACAAATGGACCACCGCCCCGGTTCGAAACTTGGCCCCATCCTGACGAGACTCCGGCAAGAAACTTACACATGTTTACTTTATCTAATTACTTACATTGTTTTGTTTGAGTAGCATAGTAGAGAAAACAGTTCATTTCTGTTTGTTTGTCATCTAAATATTCGTGATCTTATAGTCTCAAAAGTTTCAGGCTTCAGGCTTCAGGCTTTCAGGCTAAAACCCTGCGGCGATAGCCCAGTGGTGTACGTAACAGACTGCCGAGACGAGGTCTCGAGTTCGATCCCCAGTCGCCCCGGGCACACACCTCTGACTTTTCGAAGTTATGTGTGTATTAAAAATGTTGATTATCGCTCGCTTAGTAACGTGCCCGGTTGATGGCAATAGGCTCGCCCCCTATTACATTGGGACCTAAACATAACTGGCGAAACGTGGGTGTAATACACCTCTGCCTACCCCTTCGGGGATACAGACGTGAAGTTATGTTATGTTATACTATTTAATAAAAAAATAAAAGCTTCTATTTGAAACTGAAAATAAAATGTTCATTGTAGTTTAAATAACATGCAGCGCATAAAATCTGCTAAGAGCAATATGTGGAAAATCTCTATAAATATGCATCTAATCCACACTGCCTGCTGTGCTTGTAATCCAATGGCCTCGTCGGTAAGCTCTGAAGCGTTATGTTATTTTTCGTGCATTCGATGCAAAATGTTATCCTTCTCTAGATTTTGCACAAAGAGTAAAAGGCTATTGTTATTTTTGTGTAAGCTTTTCCACGAGGTCGAGGATCCTGGCGAAGATACGGCGCTCCACACGTTGGTGGAGTGCCCTGCGTGGGCGAGTCAACGCCGGGATCTCGTTGCGGTCCTGGGCGTGGACGTTCTCTCGTTGGAGACCCTGGTGAGGGCCGTGGTCTCCGACGGGAACACGTAGCACGCCGCCGCCTCTTTCTGCGAGCAGGTAATGCGCGCGAAAGAGACGGTGGAGAGGGAGCGGGAGAGAACCCTGCCCCCCGAGTTTCGCAGTCTGCGGCGAGGACGCCGCAGACTCATCTACGCCCGGGACTACCGACCTCCATGATCGGGGCCTGAGGACGGCAGTTGGCCGACTCGCCGTCCTTACAGAAGCAGGCCGTGGCGGAGGCGTGTCGTGTGTGCCCTACACACGCCTGCCAACTCACCGAAGCGGGATAAAACCCGACCCCACCAGGCGAGGCCGCGGTGGCGGCCGAAGTCCGCCACTTGGGGAGGACACCGTGCGGTTTTAGTCGAGACACGACATAACCACCCCCGCTGGCCAGCGGGGGGGGGGGTTTCCGAAGGGATTTCCGCACGTAAAAAAAAAAAAAAAGCTTTTCCACGAATTTCCAATTCGTGCAGATTATTAGTAATGTTTTGAAGCGATACACAGGTGAAATAAAAAATACTCCAAAGTATAGTTGTATTAGCTTTTCTATAAAACTGTTAGAAGGATAGGCAGTGGAATGATCTCCCTGCTGTGGTTTCCTAAGCGACTACAATATGGGGTTCTTCAAGAAGGGCAGGTTTCGAAGGTTTTACAGAGTCGGCAGCACGAGTGTGATGCCCCTGGTGTTGGTGATGCTGACGTCCATAGGCCACGGTAACCGCTTCCCATCAGGTGGGCCGTGAGCTTGTCTGCCACCTGAGTAGTATAAAAAAATAAAAACCAGAACTACGCTGATCACAGTCAAATGTCATTAAATTACACTACATACTAGTGTTGTCGGACTTTTTAACCAATATAATCTACCGAGCGAACGGATTACGTCTCTATTTTCCAAGTGTTATTTATTTATTTTTCTACACCTACTACTTAGGCACTACGGCTAATCTTTTTTTTTTACGTTGAACCCCCCGGATTCTACCCCATCGGTGTCAACGATGAGATAGGTGTGTCGGAATCAGACCGACTAAAAACACACGGTGTCCTTCCCATATGTCCATTGCTGGGCACCCCGAGCTAAAAAATAATTCCGTAGAACAGTACGATAGGTGCTTTTTAGAGACTGCTGATTTAACTAGATGAGGTAATAAACTATGTGTAATTTAAAACATGAATTCCCCCCTTTTTTTACGTGCGGAAATCCCTTCGGATACCCCCCCGACGGCCAGCGGGCGGTTATGTCGTGCATGTACCGACTAAAACCGCACGGTGTCCTGCCCAAGTGTCCATTGCCGGGCACCCCGGATGAATTCCTCCTTATATAATATTAGTCACTAACTTACCCGATTTTATTACATATCAAAGTCAATTACGAATCGTTGGTAACGCCGCCTATAAGCCTGATCTATTGGAAAGTTTGGACGCTGTCACAGACGACATGAAATATTGGTTTTATTTTCCAAAAATAGATAGTATATTCCCGCTCCGCTGCCGTGTAAATATTTGTATTCATTTCTTTCAGCATGATCGTTTAAATGCCTCACATTTTTTTCATATAACTCAGGTGGTAGACAAGCACACTGTCCTGATGGGTAGCGACCACCGCGGCCTATGGACGTGTGCAAAACCAGGCGCGTCACGATCGCATTGCTGACCCTGTGAAAACCATTCTAATGCCTTCCTCGAAGAACCCCATACCTATTGTATTCGCTTGAGAACATCACAGCAGTGAGATCATTTCACAGCCTGAGGGTGCGCGGGATAAAGTTCAATTCATTGTATGTACGTTTCACGATAGGCCTTCTGATGTTATTTTAGATATTTTCAGTATTTGCAAGATACATTGCCACAAACATGTAACCATGCAGTTAATTTTACGATAGTTACTGTGCTCACTATGTCACTTTAAAGACTTGTGATTAAACTGGCAGAGCATGACGATGCCCGTCACACACATTTGACGAATAAAATTATCATTGAGTATTGTTTTGTCCTTCAAAGGACAGGTTCAGAGCAAACAGTGTTGCTGGCTCGGCGGGCCGGGAGAGTTCTAAATCTCTCTCGGGCGCGCTCCGGTGGCCCACGCGCTCGCGTGTACACTTCAATGGTCAGTTGATTTTCCATACATGCGAGTAGTTATGTGAGCAATTCTACTACTACACACTGACGTAGTGAACAGTAGATAGTGTTCAGTACTGTGTGGTATTGAAGACTATCTACTGAACAGAAAACGGTCTACGACGCGTATTGCACGCATACATTTTCATTCATTTATGGCGATGCTGTCGGACGACCAAAGCCTACTGTTCAAGGAGGCGTAGCTTCATAGATACGTATTCGTCATGATACGCTTACTTGCAGCTTACATACAAAACAATGTATGAAGGTTTCATGACACCCGCGGTATAGCATGCTATACGCCAAGGCGTGCATAGTGTGCTGAAGCACATACTTTTTTAGCTTGTTTATGGTTTTTTATATTTTTATAAGACAAATTCAATTGTTTTTGACATTACTTCAATAAACCTTCAACTGCACGGAACCAGCGTTTTTATTCAGTTGTGAATTTGTGATAATTCCACACATTTTTGGTCCTTCGAAGCCATGGTCGTGCAGACTAGGAACGCAAAAAAGGAGGTAACACAGTCCGTGGTCGAAGCGACGGCAAACATCGCGGGTGGGAGTTCGTTCAACGTAGCTCCACCGTTGCCATCACCTCGTCCTGAGAGCACCTGCTCTAGGTCGACCAAATCGTCGGCCACGGTAAGGGCAAAAATTTTACTTGCAGAGGCGCAATATGCCCGTCGTGTCGCCGAGATGCAGAAGCTTGAGCTACAAACAAAGCTAGAGCTACAAAAACGTCAAGCAAAGATAGACCAACGTACTGTAGAAATAGAACATCGAGCCCGGCTCGCCGTTTTAGAGGCGGAGGGCAGCGAGTGTGGCAGACGTCACAGCAGTCGCAGTCGCCATAGTCATCATAGTGAAGTACATGAGGAACGACGTGTGAGAAGTTGGCTCAACGATATACACCGAGAGGCCTCGCCCGCTATCGGGCAACCGTCACAGGAAACGGTGGCTCTCGGTACAGATCCGGGTCAAAATAACACTTTCACTTATGTACAGGTGCGAGAGACGGTCTTATCGTCACCAGTTGCAGCGAAAGGTGCCGCCGACGCAGCTCCTACCCAGCACCAGCTCGCAGCGCCAGAGTCGGCAGTGGCAGCAGCTGTAGCCGCTACCCCGATCGCCGCCATCGAGACTTCGCAAACAGCGACTACAAGCGGCGACAACGCGGCGATTGTAACGTCACTGATTTCAACGTTAGATCGTTTCTTTAATCATTGTAATAAAACCCCCAGAGGTTCGAATATAAATTTACCATTCTTCGACGGCAAGTCGACGATAGATTACTTGAGTTTCAAGCGGGCCTTTTTAGATACAAAGGTCTCATATACGCATGTCGAAAATTTAGCGCGCCTTAGTTATTCGCTGCGAGGCGAAGCGCGCGATGCTGTCGGCGCTGTACTAGTGTCAGCGCGCGTTCCTGCCGACGTGCTGCGATTGCTCGACATGAGGTTTGGTCGCGCTGAGCTTATTGTATTGCAAGAGATCACTGCAATACGCTCACTTCCACGCGTGAGAGCGGAAGGTAAAGATTTAGCTAATTTTGCTTGTCGCGTTCGTAATTGCGTAGAGGTAATTCGACTTCTCAATCAAACCGATTATTTAAGTTCGCCGGAATTATTCAACGCGATGTTGTTTAAAACTTCCTGCGCTTTTGCGACCCAGATGGCAAGATTTTGCTGCTTTAAACAATGGTTACGAGATAAAACGCCTCGTATCAATTGCAGATTTCCTCGCGCGCGAGGTTGAATTGCAGGTCAAGTTCGGAATACTCGAACCCTTGGTCTCTACATTCGCTCATCATCACACTGCAGAGACTGATAGGAAATTCCGGGACAAAGTGAACGCTGTCTCTGAAAATTTAAAGCATCCCAATTCAGAGAAAGGTCGCAAAATTGTTTGCGAAAAATCTGATAAAATTATTTGTTTATTTTGTGACAAATGTCATATAATTACGGACTGTGTCAAATTTCGAGCGATGTCAATCACTGACAAGTGGCAATTTGTAAAAAGTAAAAAGATTTGCCATCGTTGCTTGAAAAAAGGTTTGCATAGTATAAAGTTTTGCAAATCGAAGGATTTGTGCAAAGTCGATGGTTGCATTTATCGTCATCATTTACTGTTGCATGACTCAAATTTAGAGCGAGACTCGGCCGCACATGTCCATGTCGATGATGTTGAGCAGTCATCAAGTGAGTGTGAGGTAGCGAATACACAAGACACACAGGGTTTAGACACGATTGCTCACGCCGCCATCGTCTCCAAAGGCGACGACCTACGTTCGAAGATCTTGCCTACGCGTCGCTCGCCGCTCCTTAAGATCGTCGCAGTGACAGTATCAGGTCCATTAGGTAACTACGATACATACGCTTTACTAGATGACGGCGCCACGTCTACGTTTATAGATTCCGAGGTTTCGTCCCGGATAGGTGTTAGTGGACCGAAAGCTCAAATTAGTCTCGACTGTGTAGGCGGGCTATCCAAAGACACGTCAGTAGAGTACGTTGATTTTCATGTCAAAGGTAAACACGGTTCTGATACCTATCTATTACGCAGGGCGCGGTCTATTAAGGGTTTATGTATAAAAAGTCAGTCAATTTGTAACCACGAGATTGCTAAACTTGGCCATTTGAGTGATTTAGTTGAAGTTCTGTGCTACGAAGACGCGAGGCCAACCATCATCATAGGGATCGACAATTGGCACTTGACATTAGCTAAAGCTACGCGAAAGGGAACCAAATCTCAACCGGTTGCTATCCATACGAATCTAGGGTGGGTACTGTTCGGGTTTGCCTCAAGCAGGTCTAATCCGGTCGAGTTTGTCAATCACACTAGCGATTTACCGTGCCATAACGATGAATCTCTCGAATCACTTATCAAAGAGCAATACCAACTAGAAGCGATAGGTATTATGAAGCGGGAAGTCCGAAGTTCGAATGACGAACACGCGCTCGAGGTTTTAAACAAAACGACTCGCAGATTACCGTCGGGGCGTTTTGAGGTAGGCCTATTGTGGCGTCCAGACGTTTCGCGGGTTCCACATAGTTACCCTCTCGCTCTTTCTAGATTCTTGAACCTTGAAAAAAAGATGGCTAAAGACGAGGGCTACGCTGAGTCGTATCGTAAGAACGTTAACGCGATGTTTGAGAAAGACTACGCTGAGCCGTGTGAAGATAAGTCGGAGCAGAGATGCTGGTACCTCCCTCACTTTGGGGTTACCCATCCGCAAAAGCCGGGAAAACTGCGTGTAGTGCATGATGCAGCGGCGAAATCTCAGGGTGTCAGCTTGAACTCGTTGCTGGTACCGGGTCCCGACCTTCTACGGTCACTTTTAGGAATTCTTTTTCGTTTTCGGGAACGCGAAGTAGCCATGACAGCCGATATACGAGAGATGTTTCCCCAGGTCAAAATAAGGGTCGAAGATCGCGATGCCCAACGGTTCTTGTGGCGTGATAACCCCAAAAAGTCTATTAGGACGTACCGAATGTCGTCTATGATGTTCGGTGCCGCCTCGAGTCCCTGCTCTGCTCTTTACGTGAAAAATAAGAACGCTGACGAATGGAGAGGCCTATACCCAAAAGCAGCAGCTGCAATCACGGATGACCATTATATGGATGATTTTATTGGAAGTGTCAGTTCTGTCATAGAAGCGGCGAAGTTAGCTGTTGATATAGTATCAGTCCATAGGCACGCGGGGTTTGAGATGCGGGGCTGGGTGTCCAACGAGTCAGCCGCCTTGGCTCAACTCCCGAAAGACCTTTTACTCAGTCCATCGGTAGAGGATATTTCATTAGGCGATTTTCCAACAGCAGTTCGCACTTTAGGGTTAATTTGGCAACCTGCTAACGATGTCATAACGTTTAGCCCAACAGTGTTGGATAGGTCAATCTCGCTAGGAAAATTAACCAAACGTATGATCCTATCATACGTGATGAGGGTTTATGACCCGCTCGGGATTTTTGCGCCTATAGTTGTCCCGGGACGCATAATGTTCCAGAATATATGGCGCAAAGGATATGATAGGGACGAAAAACTACTTGACGAATAACAAAACGCTTGGAACTGGTGGTTTGAAGACCTAGCATCGGTTTCAAAGCTCCAGATTCCGCGTTTTTATCACAACAAGGGTAGCAAATTCCATAATTGTGAGCTTCACATTTTTTCGGATGCCAGCGAACTGGCTTTTGTCGCAGTGGCGTATTGGCGATTTGTAAATACGGAAGGAAACGTGAAACTCACACTTATTTGTAGTAAAGCGCGAGTAGCTCCTCTGAAGCCCATCTCCATACCACGTTTAGAACTTCAAGGGGCACTATTAGCAGCTCGCCTAGCATCATCAATATGCGAAGCTCATCGCTATGTACCAAACAAACGTGTCTTCTGGTGCGATTCACTCAACGTCCTTGGTTGGATACGTAGCGATGCGAGGTCGTATAAACCATTTGTAGCTCATCGTATAGGCGAGATTTGCGAGCTCACCGACGTATCCGAATGGCGGTGGGTGCCCACAGAGCTTAATGTCGCGGATGATGCTACGCGCATAAAGCGCGGTGGGCTTTCACAAGCTTCTCGTTGGGTGTTAGGGCCACAATTCCTATTATCATCAGACTGGCCAGTAGAATCTACTAGCATTCAAGAAACATCTGTCGCTTTAGAGCTTAAGCCAGTAGCCCGTACGCACGCATCATCACGTAAACTTTCTACTGCCTCACACGATCCTAGTCCTTCTCATAATCATGCTACGGTTTATTACAATGATGAGTCGCATTTGCACTTGCCTTTGTGCGCTAATCCATCTCGCTTTAGTTCATGGCTAAGATTGGTACGTGCAACAGCGCGTGCTCATCAGTTTCTTACCCTACTAAGACTACGTTATCTAAGAAAACGGGGGGTCGTGGTAGATGCTTTTCTGCTAATGAAGGGGAGATTATTTACGTTCGTTTCGAGAGATGAGGGCAATTCCAGTACTAATGCTCTCACTTCGCGCCGTCTGTCAGCAGACGACATTCGCCTGGCGGAGGTACATATATTTTATCAGAGTCAGCTGGACAGTTTCAAGAATGAGATGGTATGTCTTCATAATGGCAGGCCCGTGTCACCTCAAAGTCGCCTGCCTAATTTGTTGTGTTCGTAGGTCAGGATGGGCTAATCAGACTATCCGACCGGACGGCTACAGTAGCAGATACGGATACGGAAAAGTAAACAAGAACCCGATAATACTTGATGGGAAACACCCGGCCGTTCGTCTCCTGATTCTTTCATATCACATAAAGGCAGCTCACTACAACACAGAGATGGTGGTTAATCAATTACGTCAGCGGTTTTGGATTATCAGTGCGAGAAGTGTGGTACGCTCGATCACACACCATTGTCCCACGTGTCGACTTCTGCGGGCAGCTCCACTTCAGCCTCCCGTCGGTGACCTCATTTACATTTGTTGGATTGGACTACTTCGGGCCCCTCCTGGTAGCAGTTGGACGCAGACGCGAGAAGCGATGGGTCGCAGTGCTGACATGCTTAGTAACTAGAGCTATACACCTGGAAGTGGTCCACGGGCTGTCCACCGATGCAGCACTGATGTGTCTGAGAAGATTTATTGCGCGGCGTGGAACTCCTTCCCAAATTCTGTCCGACAATGGGACAGCTTTTGTTGGAGCTAGCAGAGAGTTAAGAGCACTTTATGGGGTTTCCATCACGGATTTCGCTGCGAACCATCAGATTCAGTGGAAGTTTATACCACCCTCCGCTCCGTTTATGGGGGGCGCATGGGAACGGATAGTGCGCAGTGTGAAAACCGCTCTGCGAGCCACAATCCATGAACGAGCGCCGACAGACGAGGTGCTGGGGACACTGTTAGCAGAAGCCGAATTTATTGTCAACTCTCGGCCCCTGACCCATGTCACGTGCGAATCAGAAGCGGAGGAGGCGCTGACTCCTCTTCATTTTGTTTTGGGATCATCATCTGGAGAGAGCTTCCCCGTTGAGCTTCAGGACGGCGATTTGGTCAGTCGCGCTCATTGGAGACGAGCGTTGCGTTTGGCTGATCACTTCTGGCGCAGATGGATAGCGGAGTACCTGCCGACATTGGCACCTAGGCGGAATCAACGGAACACGCCGAATGTTGCCATAGATGACCTAGTGTTGGTGGTTGACGGCAACTTGCCTCGAGGATCGTGGCCCAGGGGAAGAGTGTGCGCCGTGCACCCGGGCCGCGATGGAGTCGTCCGCGTGGTAGATGTATGTACCTCTGCTGGCGTTCTGAGGCGTCCTACATGGAAACTCGTGCTTCTTTGAAAAGGGCAGAAATGTGCTGAAGCACATACTTTTTTAGCTTGTTTATGGTTTTTTATATTTTTATAAGACAAATTCAATTGTTTTTGACATTACTTCAATAAACCTTCAACTGCACGGAACCAGCGTTTTTATTCAGTTGTGAATTTGTGATAATTCCACACACATAGAGTTTTACACTGAGGCGTACAGCAAGCGTACAATGATGAATACGCGTCTATGAAGCTACGTCTTCAAGGACGGTAGGTCTTAGTGGTCATTATTGCTGGATTCTATTTAAATTTATATTACCCCAAATCCCATAATTCATAATGGACCCTGAATAACACCTATCTGATGATGATGAATTGATATTGTAATTGACAGAGTGATTCTCGAATTATTTCGACTCATTCGAACTGATTCAATACGTAAAAATTCTACTCCCTTATTTTTACCGTGTGTAAACCCCCACGGGCTTCACCCCATCGGTGCCGACGATGGGGTGGGCGTGTTGGAATCTGACCGACTAAAACCACTGGGTGTCCTTCCCAACTGATTGCCGGGCACCCTGGGGTCCTCGAAAGGATAACCCTAGGGTTACCGGCGGCCGCGCCTGGTGGGGTCGGGTTTTATCCCGCGTCGGTGAGTTGGCAGGCGTGTGTAGGACACACACGACACGCCTTCGCCTAGACATGCGATAAGAAGAGTGTAATATTTTAATTCAGCTTGCAATATATAACCTTCGCTAACGAACTACCATGCAAACAGACATTGCAAGTTAAATAAAATCACATTTAAATATTTAGGCCTGTTCTTAACACTTTGTAAGATTCGAAAGGTGTTAAAGTTAAGCTGTATTTGTTTCAAAGACCTTACGCTCTATTGGGATATCAGTGGATAGAAACAATGCAATTCACGAGTCTCGGTTTGAATAAGCACCCAATACGCTAGTATTGGTTAACAAACTGGCTGTGCCCGCGACTTCACCCGCCGTGGACTTAGATCTTGATTTTAATCTATATGCACAAAATTCTAATTCTTTATTTAAAATTAATGTAGCCTATGTTAAGCTTTGTAACATTATCCATCTACCAGTGAAAGTCCCGTTCAAATCGGTGCAGCCGTTCCAGAGATTACCTAATTCAAAGAAACCTAACGTGTATATGTACATTTATATCCATTAACTGTTATTTAGACGTAACAAACCGACACTTCAATTTAATTTATTCGTATGGATATAGATAATCGTTGGAAAAGGTGTGAACTCGGTTAACCGCCTCTCGCGTATATCCCGGTGTTGTAACCCAACACTCTAAGCCTGGTTCATATTCCCAAACGAATATTACGCAACTTGTTTTCAATCATTTTGTGTAAATCTTAAGACGGAATCACACTTTGCTATGTGTTTTCCGTTATGCGGCTTTTTTTCTTTCTTCTTTTTTTTTATACTACTAAGGTGGCAGACAAGCACACGGCCCACCTGATGGGAAGCGGTTACCGCGGCCTATGGACGTCTGCAAAACTGGTGGCGTCACACTCGCGCTGCCGACCCTGTAAAAGAAAGGGGATGGGAAAGGAGTTTGGGAGGGGATGGGAAAGAAGTTTGGGCTCCGGCACTCTCACTCACCAAACGGAACGCAACAGTTCAGAGAGTCCCCGGTCCAGTCGGCCCATTCATGCAACGGCCAAAATGACTGTTGCTTGACTCTACCACTTAAGCTGTATTCGCTCAAATATTCATCATGAGATTGTCATTTGTCATTTAATGTGACAAATATGCCAAATATGTGTTGTGTTTCTGCTGTTGCGGTCAGTGATTGATTTAGACACAACTCCATCGCACGTCTGTTATTGGCAGAATTTGTCGACGATATTGGCACAATTCGCCACACCAAAATATTGAATTGAATTAGTGATTGATTTGTAACTATAATACAATTCGTTATTCGTCTATACTGTATTCGCGCAAATATTTGTGATGTAACCGTCCCTTCTCATTTAACTAGGTCTGCAAGGCGAATCGCTGCTTGCAATGTTGAGCTGAGCGAGACATCGTGAATCAGATTTTGAAAATTTTGAACAGTGATCATTCCTCCGTGGCAAGTCCGATTTTGAAAATTCTTTTTGAAAGTCACAACTCTGGACATGCTTTCTGAGCGTGTAAAGTTTGGTCACAGTGTCTCGAGCGGTTATTATACGAATTTTTTTAACGGTGATCATTCCTCTGTGGTAGCATTAATTTTTTCAAAATATATCCATAAACCTTCCTTTGATTGCCCTCATTAATCATGCCAAATTTAGTTCTGATTGGATTAGTAGTTTAGGAGGAGACCTGTGACAAAGAAAATCCTGAAGTCTGGTATGAGGAGCTTTCGCTCGACTTCGTCTCACTCAGCTCAATGAACCGATCATGCCAAATATATGTGTTACTGCTGTTGCCCTGGTACTAGTGGCTTATCAATATCCTTTGAAATGAGTCAAAAAGCAAGTGGACGGTGGCCAAATGGACTAATACGCGTATTTGCCAATCGCGTTTATTCGTTACGCGTGCGAATAAACCAAATATAGACGAATGGGCTTCTTCAAGAAGAGCATTAGAAGGTTTCTATAGGGTCGGCAGCGTGAGATTGACGCTCCTGGTGTTGCACACGTCCATACGCCGCGGTAACCGCTTCCCATCAGGTTGCTACAAAAAGTTCAAAATCTGGTTTCGCAATGAACAAAAAGCGATGCTCATTCACGCTTTTGGTATTAAATTAAGTAATTTATTGATATACACAAGATAAAAAAGAAAATCGGACTAGCCATTGAGGAATTATTACCGTTAGATAAAGTCCTGGTGAAATTAATTCGCTCAATTTTTGCAACAGCAGAATGAATTGGAGACCTAGTTAAATATAGTAATTTAAGTACATACTTAATTAAATTTATAATTTATAGGACGTACATTTCGACGGCCTACTAATGAAATCATTCGTTCATTTTCCTTCTAAACACGCACATACAAATACACTCACACATATAGATCACGGTCACACATACGCGTACAGTAGACAGTAAACCGATACAGTTAATTATATTGCTATTTATGTAATATTTCATGAATTTCTAAACTGAAAACACCTTCTTACGATACAGAATGCCCTTGTTTCGAGGTAGGGGTTACATTTTGCGTACTGAATCCTGTAAATGACAGGCATTGTGTATCTATATTTGTGTATTGTAGAAACATGTTTACTTAGGTAATCAGTAGCAGATAGCTACTGATTACCTAAGTAAACATGTTTCGAATCTTTTATTCTACAAGTATTTAAATATCTTTAAATATATTCAGCTGTATACAGGGGTCTGATCCGTTAAATATCGTTTTATAGGGTGTTTTTTCGAAATCTTCTCAATCTAATTGAAAACTTATCAATTTATTAGTGATTCTGTAGGTTTAAAAGCCTCACGAATGCGTAGTTACGTTTAGTTTTGACAGAATACCTTTTTTTTTAACGTGTGAAAACCCCTACGGGCCCCCGGGTAAGCCCTTGAAAGGATAACTCAAGGGTTACCGGCGGACTTTGGCCGCCACCGCGGCCTCTTCTGGTGGGGTCGGGTTTTATCCTGCGACGGTGAGTTGGCAGGCGTGTGAGGACACACACGACACGCCTGCGTCTTGGGATACCATACCGGAATACCATAGCTTAATTTTCATTTTGTCTTACTAATCAAATGGTAATGATGCGTTTTGTCTGTCGGCAGATTTTCAAACTTCGTGATACTACTGCGATTTTACTCAAATTACATTTAGCCCGATTTGTATCCAACAAAGTAAAAGAAAGAAACAAAAAAGACAGAAAATCCATTTATTAAACAGCGGTAGTCAACAAAGATAAAACGCCATTGGCCGTTCATTTTTTCTACGTAATAAAAGGATAAGTTACTTTGAGTAAAGATTTTTTAATAAAAGGTAACTTCTAAAATGATGGACAAAGGGTTTTCATAATTATGGTTATATTTTGATATTTATATCCCGCGCAAAGGCCCTTACTTATCTCTAGATATAGTATGTGATGTATGCGTCTATTTTTATTAATTAATACATTTCTATTCCAGGTAAGTTGCCGTTACCAAGCTGAAACATAAAGATTCAGTTGAAGCCAGTAAGTCATTATAATATGAGGACGCCATAGATTTTGATTCATTACTGATATAGGAGCGATGAACTATATGACCCCATTTACACGAGACGGTTCTACATATTATTATCCACGTGGAATAACTTAGCCCGGTATTAAGTCTGGGTCTAGCTGGCATTGTGTGTTTTTTCCCTCGGGTGCCAGGTAAAGTGAGTTGATGGTGATGTGGCTCCTTCGAAATCAAAACTTACAGTGTTCCATCATGGGGACCTATTGCACAGGAATTATCTAATCTCCTTGCACAATTAAGCAGTGGAATCTTTAGCGCTCTCGCTCTGTACCTACCACGCATAAAACCATGGGCTTAAGAGAGGCTTGCCGCGCCGGTAACTGTCACGAGGTTGTAGCATTGCTGCTGCGACCACGCTAGGCACTCCACTAAAGTGTGAAGGGCAGTATACTCGTGACGTCACCCACAGTAAAACGGCACATGGGCATTGGCATCACGCCTATACGGCACAGGTACTTTCGTAGCCATGTCCAATCAGTACCAGTGTCAGTCGATACCTCTCAAGCCAATCCTCCATGAAACGTCTTTCTGCCTCGCCGGGCCCAGTACTGTCGTGAAAATATGGCTCCAAGAGTGATATAAGCTGTCGAAACCGTGACAAAAGATTAGTAGGTTATGCCTAAATAAATATTACATAAACTTAATGTATCTTCCTTTCAAATTAACGTATATGTTAATAAAGTGAACACCGCTCAGAGGAATTCTGTACAAAGTCAAATAAACTCGCGATTCGTTGTGTTAATTATTAATTCAAACGTTTGTTTGTTGTAATAAAAGGTATTTATTAAAACTTGACGAACTTTCACCTACCTCTGCCCCCGCTGTTTATAATTGCTCAAATTTAATCACTGATATGTTTAGAAGCTTTAAAGTTTAGGTGTAATGTATGATTGACCTAAACCACTGAAATTAAATTTTAGAAAGGAAAGTTTAGAACCGTCGAAAAGCGGACCCCGGGGCCTAAAGTGGTTACTTTGATGGCAACCAGAACATGCTAGGGTGAAGAAGAGAATACGGTTATAGTGAGCTCTTAGCTCCGGTTTCAATTTCGAAACTGATGAAATAAAGGTTTTTGTTCGCTAGTTGCGGAGAAGAGGTTAATTGGAAAAACGTGGGCAAGTTGCCTTAACAACATTCTTGCAATCAAATACATAATTGCAGAACCATTACACGGCTAGTACACGTAAATGGCACCGAAAAACATAGTTGGCTGCTTATCCCTTCGCAGATATATAAGCGTGAGTATATGTATATAAAATCTTAAAGAATGCAGTCCTGTGTTCATCGAAGTCGTCTTCAGATACCACATAAATATTCATTGCAATGTAATAATGAATATTAATAATTCACAAGACTATGTTTTCGCTTGACTATTTTCTACCACGTACTTTAACTCTCACCTTGTTGACTAGATTCCACAACCCCTGCCGTCCCAGTGTGTCGAAAAACGACTCAAAAGGCTGGAACCTATGACAAAAGATTTAAGTGGCGCTAAATTTGTGGACATTTTGAGGGTTTTTTAAATTCGTGCAATTCCTTTCTTGCAACCCACATGAACTAATAGCCGGTATAAAAAGCCCACATGAACCTATAGCTTGCATAAAAGCCTACATGAACTTATAGCCGGTATAAAAAACCCCCATATGAACCTATAGCCGGTATAAAATGCCCACATGAACCTGTAGCCGATATAAAAAGCCCACATGAACCTGTAGCCGATATAAAAAGCCCACATGAACCTATAGCCGGTATAAAAAGCCCACATGAACCTGTAGCCGATATAAAAAGCCCACATGAACCTATAGCCGGTATAAAAAGCCCACATGGACCTAAAAAGTAGCCTTTGTACTATTCCAGATTCAATACTCGTATATCTCTGGCGACAGGATGACGACCTCTGTGGCGTAGCGGTAGAGATTTCGACTCCTAAGTCAGAGGTCGCGGGTTCGATTACCGCTCATTGCAAATATGTTTATTTGCATAGATCTCAGCGTTTCTATGTATAATATGTATTTATTTCCAGAAAAAAAAGTATATAAGTATGATTATCCGCATTCTAGATCCCATATGACAAGCTCTGCTTGGTTTGGGTCTAGATGGTGTTGTGTTATATGTCATTTATTGTTTATTTATTTATCACTGTGTAAAATTTCGCCAAGATCCGTTCAGGCGTTCTCCAAACTTGCATTTATAATAGTAGTTAGAAGTAAGATGATAAATACACATGCGGCATCTAGCATATCCTAATTCTGTGTCTCTCACAGTTAGCTAGACGCTTGAACTACGTCATCAGGAAAATTGTTTTGACGTTAAAAGAAGCGTTGAACTGCTACCGACGCTTGTCTGAATCACACCCACATCCGTTGTAAGCGCGTAAAAGAGTTACAACCTTTATTCTTTATTAGCACTAGATTTTTGAGTAGTCTTGTTACAATACTAGTCTAACGTTCTGTTTTTTTATTGTTTTTTCCTTACTGTCAGCACTTACTGCGTTATTCATAAAATGTTTTTAATCAACGTCTTAAGCATCACTTAACTAATTACCTAATTAGGCTTTAACCAATGTTTAAAATTTTTTGATTCATAAACGCTACTTGAAGGTTGCTTAGTTAAAAAACTACTTAACTTTTTTACTACTGGTAGTTTCTTGGAAGAAATGGTAGAAATCTGACAGTACCCGCGACGCGCCAAATGTCAAATTTAAAAAGAAATCATATCATATGATCACAGCCATTACTTGAATGTGAACAGGTATACCGCCGCCTCTTGTATCTACCGTGATGTCTTCTTTCACAATATTTATAATTTTGTTCATATTTTCCTTACAAAACCTGTACTTTTTTCTGAACTTCATAATATTCCACCATTGGGTCTAACCTAAGCTGATAAAATTTTGTACGATATATATATATATATATCTGCGATGTCTTGCTCTAAATTGTTTGAATCGTCACCGAAATCAAAATTATCCAAGTCCATTTTAATAACGAAAGGCTTTTTCGAGTTTTTGACTGAACAAAGTAGCACTACTGTCTGTCACAGTCTGTCGCAGACGAAAAAGAAGTGTCAGTCTGGGTGGCGAGCTGTAACAGAACTCGCACACATCAAACATCAGCTGTTCAACGCACGCCATTTTGTTGTTTAAAAAGTTAAGAGTGGTCATGAGGTTGTTTAATGTGACAGCTAGTTAAGCACCAGTTTAAACTGTTGTTTAAATCTAAACAACGTTTATGAATGCAAAATTTTGTTAAGCATTATTTAAAAGCTTGCTTAAAATTAAGCAACGTTTATGAATAACGTCACTAATCTATAAGAGAAGAGAAAATCGACTGCAATAGAATAAATTAGGAAGGTAGAGATGTAAAATTATAAATGACTCTTCAGTCTTATGTACATTGTTCAACGTAACGCAACGCAATGCAGTCATGGGACTGGGTTCAGAGATTTTATAAAAAGCTTTAAACATTTCGGTAACCATATTGTGTATTGTTTTCTTCCGCTTTTTGGAAAGTGTCGGGAAAATACTACGATTTTTACCTCCAGCGTCTGAGTCGCTGATAAATTTTAGTTTAGTATTTGTCCCCGATGTAAATCAAAAAGGCAAAGTTCAACACCTTTTTATTCGTACGTGGCAATACTACACATGTTTTATTTCATTCATGACATAACCGACCTTTTAACACTTCAACCAATTTCAAGCTCTGGTGCTCATAATGTTATAACAATGAGTTTGTTCATCCCGTTCTTTCTCATAGTGATAAAAAGAGACCTATATACCATAACTACGAAGATTACTGTGGTGAGACACCCTGTTGTTATGTCTTCAGCGTCTACGTCATTAATTACAATGTTTTCTGGTATTCGCGTCACGCATCTTGTGCTGACAAATGGCCATAGGGAGAGCGCTTGAAATATAATTATTTGAGTATAAATATTGGGCCACGAAAAACGTTGTTAGAATGAGCGATTAATTTTTGATATATTCATGGTTTAAAGTATGGATGTAAAAGGTAGTGTGGAGGAACGGGATGTGATGTTCCTCCAACACAAAGGGAGGATCTTCCGACCAGGCAAGGTGACCACGCCTGGCGGGCCGCGGCCCGATGGTTGCCGTTGGGATGTTGTATATAGGTAATACCAGCGCGCGAACTTCACTTTCCGGATTCGGGGTTGGTAGTGACGTAGTAGTATCAAAGTAGTTCAACTTGTTGTCGCTAGATGGCGCTGGGTATATGTAGTATCGCCACAGTAGCCCCAACAAAAGACAGACTGATTGCGAGCCTTGTTCGTCAATCAGCAAGTATAGCTTAGGATATATGGTTTGGACCCCGAAGGTTTTGGTAGGAACCCATACAGGATGTATAGGAGCCTACACGATTAAAAATATTAAATAGTTTTCGTAATTGACAAATACATTAATACAATAAAATTACCCGCTATAGGCAATTATGATTAATAATGCATCGTGATATCATAATTGTTATATCGTTAATCATTTTAAGGGATTCCCAGTGATGCACTATTATTATCCACTGGAATTATTCATTCGTCACTTATGATAAATAGGGTAATTGGTTGGTTCAAGGATTTTTTCATGTTCATGATGAGTTATTAAAGTTAGCGTAGGTAGAGGTGTATTACACACCCACGATTCGCCAGTTATGTTTAGCTCCCAATGTAATAGAGGGCGAGCATATTGCCATCTACTGGGCACATCACTAAAAAAATTGGCAATAGGCAACAACGACAACAACGCGGCAAAGCAAATTACTCTTTTATCGTACACGTAAACTTTGAAAACTTGTACTAGGGATAGGGAAGATACTCGTAATAGGATGTAAATGGAATCTTTTGTGATACGGCTTATAGTCTTTTTAACGGATTATACAACCAAAATAAATATTACATGTCGCATTTCTATCGGGGTAGATAGTGATAATAATTGGATATTTAGCCGCCACTTAACTACGTGGTCCATTTGAACAATTTTTTTAAAATTAATATTTTTTATGTGCTTGATTCGCATAAACTAATTTATTAGTGTGCGGCTCAACACCTCCATAAAAATGTGGTGGCATTTCGCCATTTTGTAGTTTAACGAGAAAGAAATATAAATACAGGTGTGCACATACGTATATACAATAAAAAAATAATTGCTTCTGCTTGAATACGCTAGAAGGATACAGGTGTTATGGTAAAGAATTCTAGGTCTTGATGGTGCGGCAAAGAAAAGAGGTGCGGAACAGCAGGTTGTTGATGGAATTGTTTGCACCGTGGGAGGGTGAAACGTTAGCCTTGCACGTGATGTTCTGTAAACGAAAGGAGAGATTGGAACTAATTGCAAGAGCTGATCGGAACACTCGCCATGGTAGAGGCGGTAAAATACTGCCAAGTAGCCATAAAGTAAGGTCTAAAATATTATTATCATTCACTTAACAGTGAGTGCCAGCCAGTTTTGTGGCCATGCGTCGCGCGTGAGCGGGCAAGCTTAGCGGCACGTCATCTTCGCCTCACAAAAACTGAAATCCTGTCCAAATCTAAAGACATGGGCTCGTACAGAAAAGAGTGATTAATTGCGAACAACGTTACACAGTCGAGGGCGCGACGCAACAAGTGTGTCACGATTTCGATTTCACAGTTATCTGCTTTCAGTTTCGCGATGAAAAATAGGCTGCATTTTGAGTTTATGTTTTTTGAATCTTTAGTCGAGTGTAGCTACTTAGTGAAGTAATTGTGTCAACATTTATGCAGACGCACATAATTAGGTATCCTCGAAGAGATGGACATAGTTTTATAAGCACTCACATTTTGCTTGCGATAGGCGTACGTAACGGACTGCTGAGACGAGGTCTCGAGTTCGATCCCCAGTAGCCCCGGGCACACACCTCTGACTATTCGTAGTTAGGTGTGCATTAATAAATGTTAATTATCGCTCGCTTAATAATGTGTCAGATGGCAATAGGCTCGCCCCCTATTACATTGGGATCTTAACATAACTGGCGAATCGTGGGTGTGTAATACACCTCTGCCTACCCCTTCGGGGATACAGGCGTGTAGGTTATGTTATGTTAACAGATGTACGTACGTACGTAACGTACTCTGTACGTTGTCGTCAGCTGGGCAATTTTACATTGCTTATTGGTGGTATATCGTCGCGTGCGCTGTTGGTCGCTTGGTACGAAATCGATGGAAATAGGGTAGCCCTTCTATTGTACTGTGAACCACGAGACCAAAGCGAGGATTTTTTGATTCTAAATAATTACAAATTTTATTATATTTTTTACACCTATAGGCGACATACAAATATTAAAGTGTTATTTGTATATATTGTACCTCCATTTGCTGCCTGTTGTTGTCCTAATTTATTTTGGGTTCACGCAACAACTCCTTCTCCTTTAAACGTTCTTGTCTGATGCCATCTCCACAGTCACCCATATCCTTGCCCCGTCCTCGTTCAGCCAATCAATCAATCTTTTCTTACGCCTACTCTGCTCCCTCTACATTTCAAAACTTTTAAATGATATTACTCTAATATTAACTCATTTAAATATCCATTCCATAACAGCCACTTGCTTTTTAACTTTCAATTCATAAAAATTAAGATATTACCGCTAATACACTGTGAAGTAGAGCTGTTTTAGTATGATCTAACTTCATTGCTGCTACATAATCAGAGCACCCAATTACTTTTGTATTTATTAAATGAAGAAAGCAATGAAAAGATAGCGAGGCCAGTGCGCGAGCAAATTGTCGAATAAATGAGAATTATGTACCCGCACTGGGAATAATATATTCATTAAATTTATAAACCCAGCGTTCACGAGCATGTCGCCTGGTCCCTCAAGTCTTTTGTAATTCTGAACTACCAATTACGAATGGATTTTTTAAATTGCGTGTTATTGTGGAGTAAGGTTGGCTGATAGGAAGAGGAGTACTAACAGATATACCAGAACGGTGTGGCCTGAAATAGAATGTTGTTACCAGAATTGAAAAGGGTAAGCCAAGGTAGTGTGGGCACTTAGAACGAATGAGTACTGAGAGAATGACACACCAAGAGTATGTAAGTAGGCAGGCAAGCCGGCATTGACCTCGTAGAACATACACTGATTGAACTAATGAGGTATTGAAAAAAGGGCAGTTCAAAACTACTCGAAACCAGCGGGCTTGCCTGAAAGGTTTAATGACGGTAGAGGAAGCTTGTGATGGAAAACCAATGAACACGATAGTCAAAAACCATTGTGGAAAAAAAAGGGAAGATTTGAAGTAGAATGTTTTCTAGTAATCTAGGCGTAAATTGGAATCACATTTAGCACGTGTAAGCCCAATATATTGAGATAAATGTTCCCCCCCCCTGTGTCGTGTCACTAGCCAAGGGAGCCTACGGGCGGCCCTGGCGTGGGTGGGTGGCGCCCACCCCAACAAAATGGTATAATTTGTACAGAAAGCTTTTATTTGCATCTGGTTTAATTTTCGCCGAAAAAATGTTAGTGTCGGTTTTATTAACGTGGGCGTAACTCATTTTATTCATCGCATTAACCAACACAAATATGTATTTGGGTCGGTTAATGTGTTGGATAAAATGGGTTAAAGACTTAATGTTATAATTTATTAGGAAGGCCTGTGTTAGGTTAAATTTTTCTTGGATTTTTTATACATAGTCACGTGACAAATGAGCATATGGCCGACTTATTGGTCAGTGACTAGGAATCCAGATATCAGTTGTATGTTGCCACCCATAAAAAGGAAGGGGGATGGAAGAAAAGGTACCTGTGGGATAGAAATAACGAACTATTCAGTAGGTGGTTTCGATTTTCTCGTATCTTAAGAGTCTATATATTTTCTTTTATGTCTCCTAGAAGTCCCTAGTTAAACCGTCACACATTTGCACCCAAACCCAACAATTAAATAGTATTGTACTGCTGAACTAGTCTGGATTGTTATGATGTATTGCCGTATCATCTACTCAGATATTGACGGCCTCTGTGGAAATCGGCGCGGGTTTGATTCGCGCTCAGTGCAAATATTTGTATGCAGGAATATGTCTATTTGCATTGGTCTGGGTGTTTCTATGTACAATATGTATGTATTTACAAAAAAAAGCATATAAATATGTATATCCGCATTCTGGAACCCATAACACAAGCTAGTTAAACTATGCTTACTTTGGGTCTAGACAGCGTTGTGTGGAATGTCGTAGAGTATTTATTTAATATTGTTCTTGCTAATATTGATTAGTACTAGGACTCTTGCCATGGGGTGTGTACTTCTGGCCTGAAATGCACGTTTCTATCTAGGTAGTAGGCACCAGTCTCCCACATAGAACTACAAGATAGATTATGTCAACTTTTATTGTGTGATCCAAATGTGTGGTGAGAAAGTAGGTAAATAATTTGTTTATTATTATTTATCTTAAGGTAAATAACCCAAACGATGCCGTTGGGGCAGAAAGGTCCTTGAGTGGAGATCACGTGACGGCAAGCGCAGCGTAGGAAGGCCTCCCGCAAGGTGGACAGACGACCTAGCAAAGAGCGCAGGGATCCGGTGGTTGTGGCCGCTACAGACCAGTCGAAATGGAATGGGGGAGGCCTATGTTCAGCAGTGGACTTCCTACGGCTGATATGATGATGATGATGGTGAAGTAACCCAAACGGCTTTTACTACTCAGTATTAAAAAGTCAGTCTTATGTGCGATAGAGAGAAAGCTCTACCTCTTTGCTAACCGAACCATGCCGATCTTAACCGAAGTCTCAGTCTTCCCGACGTCATCATCATCAAAGCGATTTCCCACTTTGGAGTCCTATCTCCGCTTATTGTTATCGATTGGTATGTCGACTTTTCCAGGAATGACTGCCGTTTGACCTCTTAACCCTGAGAGTTGAGTCTGCACCAGAGCTCGTGTTGTTGCTTAACAGGTGCTCGTGCGTTGTTTAGGGTCGGCAGCGCGAAGGGGAATGCTTTATGCTGACCACCTTATAAACCGGCGTCTGAACACCCGAGACGGCATGCAGTTTTATTAGGATCAAGTCCGACATAACCTCCCTCGCTGGCCGGCGGGAGGTATCCGAAGAGATATCCGCACGAAAAAAATGTTAGGCAGCTCGAGTTTGACGCCCCTGGTGTTGCACACGTCCATAGGCCACGGTAACTGCTTCCCATCAGGTGGGCCGAGTGATTGTCTGCCACCTAAGTGGTATAAAAAGAAGGTGCACCGACTAGCATGTGGACTTGGGTTTCAAGGATGTTCGTAAGGCCCTCTAC
Source organism: Cybosia mesomella (assembly GCA_946251805.1). NCBI lineage: Eukaryota > Metazoa > Arthropoda > Insecta > Lepidoptera > Erebidae > Cybosia > Cybosia mesomella. The sequence goes on from OX276396.1 coordinate 3,808,803, forward strand.
GTGGGCTACCCCTACCATTTTTCTTCCGGACAACGTGCCAAATGAAATGCCGTGTACTGTACATATTTTCTGAGAATTTAGGTCAAAGTTCTACAACCTGCGTCTTCAAATAATCTATGTCATCGTTAACTGAGATTGTGCTCGATCGAGGATTAACCGCCCACGCCTTTCGTTCTACAATCCCATCGGCCCTGTAATCATGTAATTTTATCGCCTTTTCATGAAGAACCTACTTAGTTCAAATGACAGGAACTGAATCGAGTTTTGAACTGGATTCATGTAAATAAAAAGGTTCTTAATTTAATTTTCATTTATGTGTGCAATATAAAATAAATATCGCCTTACATCCCCGGCGTCTAGAGACCCTAAACGGCGTACGGTTTTAGTCGGTTCGGGTTAGGGTGTTTTAGGGCTCCACCAGGATCTTAGACGTCTAAGCTAATCTCTCCTGCAAGCCGGTATAGTCGCCCCCAGAAGTAGCTGCACACTAACAATTTTACAAACGACATTTACATCAAAATAAATCTGTAAATAAATTGATGTATACTTATTTTTCTAATCTTCAGAGGACCAATTTATCATTTCTCAATTTTTTCTATAACATAACTTCACGCCTGTATCCTCGAAGGGGTAGGCAGAGGTGTATTACACACCCACGATTCGCCAGTTATGTTAAGGTCCCAATGTAATAGGGGGCGAGCCTATTGCCATCTACCGGGCACATTATTAAGCGACCGACTATTAACATTATTAATGCACACATAACTACGAAAAGTCAGAAGTGTGTGCCCGGGACGACTGGGGATCGAACTCGAGACCTCGTCTCAGCAGTCTGTTACGTACGCCATTGGGCTATCGCCGCTTATTTTTATGTCAAGTTTTAAAGCTACGGTAGTTTTGACCTTAGATTAGTAATATGTCTAATAATCTAAGGTGGTAACTTGGAATGTGTCAAGCTAATACCGACGGGACTGTACAACTGCTGAGTAACAGACGAGGCTCTGACGGAGGTTTTCCTTTCGAGGTCGGCAGGTCCGACGGCAATCGCTTTCATGAAAGCTGTAAAAATGAAACCAAAAGGAGAAGAAGGAATAGGTAGACCCTGGGTTCCGAGTTGAAAGCCTCAGATGCAACTGAAAACATCACTAAGTTGATCATATATAATTTTAGATTGACTGAGATTGAGTCACTTACATTACTATTATAAATAAATATTGTACGACATTCTACACAGCGCTTTCTAGACCCAACGTAAGCATAGTTTAACTAGCTTGTGTTATGGGTTCCAGTATGCGGATAAACATACTTAGATACTTTATACATAGAAACACTCAGACCAATGCAATATGACATAATCATGCATACAAATATTTGCACTGAGCGGTAATCGAACCTGCGCCCCTGTCATAGCGAATGCACTACCGCTACGCAACTGAGGCCGTCAGTTATATATCTATGCTTTTATAAAATTGTAAATTAATTGTATCTGTATAATGGAGTAATAAAAAAAAAACTTGGGTTATTGAAATAAAACTATTTTCAACGCTATTTTATTTTAACGTTACGATTCTATCGCCATTTACATTTGATGTTATTTTATTATTTGAAGGCCTCTGTGGCGTAGCGGTAGTGCATTCGACTGCTACGACAGGGGGCGCGGGTTCGATTCCCGCTCAGTGCAAATATTTGTATACATGAACATGTCTATTTGCATTGGTCTGGGTGTTTCTATGTATAATATGTATGTATTTACAAAAAAAAAAGTATATAAGTATGTTTGTCCGCATTCTGGAACCCATAACACAAGCTAGTTAACACATTCACTGCCAACTACACGGCGCCGTGGAGATGTGTATGGCCGAGTACACGGCGCCGTGGGGTAGTGAGGAGCCGGACACACGGCGCCGTGGTTTACGCCTGTGTTTTGTTTATGTATCAGTACCGCTCCGGCCGTTGCGATAATTGTACGTGACGAACGTGGCCATACGCATAAAGAAACGATCTTTTATAAACAAGTGTTGGATTAGGGTTTGCACGATTATTTTGTATAATACCCTCTTTTGTAAAAGACACTTTTTACAGTAAAATGAGTGACAAGCCAGGTCCTTCTAAACGCTCTGGTAGTGTATTAACTTCGAGTTCTCGGGCTAAACGAGGCCGTATTTATAGTGCTAACAGTAGTTTGGATGACTTTGAGTGCTCAAGTGTGGAAGCTGAATTCTCTCAATGTGATGATGAAGATGAAGAGGACTATGAAGAGGAGGTTAGCGACGATAGTTGCGATAGTATTTTTGATTCTAGGCGTCTTATCAAACGCAAACATACTCGTAATATGGACAGATTTGAGTCATCGAGTAGTCAGAAGCCTTCAAAACCCGAGGAGACATTTAACCGTCCAATGTCTCCATATCGGCACATGGCAACCTCGCCATCTATCATTCAAGATTATGGTGAGCCACCTGATATTCCGGATAATTTATTAAATAATTCTATTACACCATCAGTTTCCATGTTAATGTCCGATGCCTTATCGATAAACATTCCCATTGAAGATATTGAAAACTCGCCGCTAATGTCACCAACTTCAGTCGAAACTTCACGTACTAGAGTTGAAAGGCTAGATAACCTACCATCTGAGGAAGGAGCTACATCTTTTTGGAGTACACAAGGGACAATGAAAATTATAGATTTCACCAAAACTCAGGAATTATTAGTTCCAACTCCATCTGATCCATTTGAGGCATTCCAGTTACTAGTAGATGACAATATTCTAGATTTAATAGTACGTGAAACTAATGCTAATGCTGTTCGAGTGCAGAATGCACCTGGTGTTAAACAACACTCGCGAATAACATCATGGAAAGACATAACACGAGCTGAATTGTCAACATTTCTTGGGCTAATTCTTCATACAGGTACAATCCGATTAAATCGACTCAATGATTACTGGAAAAAGCATTGGCTCTTTAATATCCCTTGTTTTGCGCAATATATGTCCCGCAACCGATTTATGATAATATTGCGTTGCCTTCATTTTTCACCCGAAACGAATGAAGAAGATCGACTGGCCAAAATCCGTACGATAGTAGATCATTTTAACAATAGAATGAATAATATTTATTACCCAGACAAACAGCTTTCTCTGGATGAAGCGATGGTGTTATGGCGTGGACGTCTTCAGTTTAGGTAATACATTAAAAATAAGCGCCATAAGTATGGGGTGAAGTTATACGTACTTGCAGAACCAGATGGCACAGTACTGAAATTTCAAATATACGGTGGTGCAGGTGATGACACGTCTGGAGTAGGCCACACTCAAAAAATAGTTCTCAAACTACTAGAAGAGAAATTGGACGCGGGACACAGTGTCTATATGGACAATTATTACAACTCGTATGATTTAGCTGTCAAACTATTAGATCGCCAAACATACTGTAAGTAAAGTACCCGACTTTAAATAAAAATCGAAAAGGTAATCCAATAGAACTTGGTACTGTCACGTTGCGTAAAGGAGAAAATAAATCCTTGTTTTTAAATGGAGTACATATAGGCAAATGGAAAGACAAGCGATACGTGCTCTATATATCGACAGAACACGATAATGAAAAAATGGAAACCACAAACAAAAGGGGCACTGTTATCATAAAACCATCAGCAATTCTTCATTATAACAATTTTATGTCAGGTGTGGATTTACAGGACCAAATGCTGTCTTATTACCCATGTGAAAGAAAAACCATGCGATGGTATAAGAAGATATTCTTCCACACACTCCAAATGAGCATGAATAATGCATGGCATTTATATAACTAGGACGGTTACCAGCTTCGCAATCAACCCAAACTTAAGCGTAGCGAGATTTGCCTATCCAACAATAGGTCAACGTGACCGGTCGACTTTTTCCATTGATTTGGTTTTTCGGTGATTATTCCTCGATGGTACGTCGGACATCAACTTTCGACCCATAGAGACACTCAGCAAACAGAGCTTGATAACCGTGCCAAGTTTGGTCAAGATCGGTCGAGCCGTCTAGGAGGAGTATGGTTTCACGCGAAAACCCGATTTGTGGAGAAAGACGCTTCGCTCGCCTTCGGCTCGCTACGCTTAATAAATTTAGTATCAATAGCAAAATGAATTTTTATGATTTTCGTTTATATATTTTGGAAAAATTGTTACCAAAACCTGAACAAATAACTGAGAAAATTTCAGTTAAACATATTTTAACCAAAATTGAGAACGTTAAGACGCGTCTAAAAAAAGAGGGTAACACGACCAGAACTATTACAGAAGTGGTAAGAAAAGAATGTAAAGGGTGTAGAGAAAAGAAAAACCGAGTTGCCACTATGTATGAATGTAAGAGCTGTATTGGAAAGCCAGCCCTATGCATAGAATGTTTCTTAGAACAACATTTATAATTTTAAAAATTCTTGTCCTTATTATTGGTATTTTTTTCTGCAATTAAACTTGTGTGATTATTAAATTTGTTTAATTTGTAATACCTACTACATTTTACATACTTACATACCATACAACTTACATATATACATACATACACTATAAATACATCACATACTGTAACAAAAATCAAATACACGGCGCCGTGTGTTTGGCCACTCATAGCTCCGTAGGCCAAATACACGGCGCCGTGTAAATGCTTTTTTTTTATCTATAAATAAAGGTTTACTAAAAATATTATCAAAACTTACATATAATACTTAATTACAAATAATTAAAACACTTTAAACTTATGGCCACAGTAGTACATTAATTACCAAAAACTACATACAGAGATGCATCTTACAATTCATTTGGCATTGAATGTGTTAAACTATGCTTACTTTGGGTCTAGAAAGCGCTGTGTAGAATGTCGTAGAATATTTATTTATTTATTATTTACACTGAACTCGACCCAAAAGTAACATCAAATAAATCGCGATAGAATCCGTTAAAAATAATTTTATTTCAATGTGTGACATTCGCGTTAACTTCTATAATATAATATAATATTAAATTTGAGTTTGGTTAAATGAACCATTATTTTGAATTCTAGTCTGTTTGTCTATTTGTTTGCGATGGGTGCGAGAGCTACTAAACGAATTTTAATGCGGTTTTTTCAAGGTCTTGGTCAGACTTAAAATCTGCCGTATTTTTTATTGCTATTGGTTCAGTAGAACCGGAGATGTGACCAAAAATAGATAACCAACCTCCGCTTTGGCAGAGCCGCGGGCATGAGTTAGTAACTAATAAACATGGTAAATTCAGCTGTTAAGGTAACCAACATAACTTAAAGACGAGTAAAAAGAAAGGCAGTCCTCAATAATTAACAGCATACTCGTATATACTTTGCTTGTTTTTTGTGTTGGTGTGTACGCAGCATAACGCAAACCTGTCGCGGGTACGCTTTCTTGTCGAGAACTATGATTTCGTAATCTATGGTCACGTAAACTGACACCACACGTATTCTGTTACCGCGGTCTAGTCTCTATGGGCAGGTTGTATATCCTATATTACAGATGAAACAAAAGTCTTACACAAAACTGACTAATAGAAAGAGAGTTAACGACCTCTGTGGCGTGGTGGTATAGCGTGCGACTGCTACGTCGGAGATTGTGAGTTCGATTACCGCTCAGTGTAGATATTTGTATGAATATGTCTATATGGGTATTTGGGCCCCACTAGGACCTTCAGGGGCCAAGCCAAACTCTTCTGCAAGCACATACCTGCTGACTGCTGACTTTCCCCAAGGTTGGGAAATCAGATGGCAATCGCTCCCGTAAAAGCTGTATAAGCTAAACCAAAAGGAGGAGGAGCCGGGCTCCGTAAGAAAAGTATTTATTGACTTTACAGATGCTTGTTTTGTTAAAAAAATCTGTAAATGTATACATAGTATATTATTATATAGAAACATCAAAACCAATGTAATTCTACATATTCATGTATATAAATATATTTATTAAACTAGAATTGAACCCGCGACCTTTGACGTAGCAAACGAATTCTCTACTGCTACGGCGTAGCAGTCGCACGCTCTACTGTACAAAGACAAGATTTAGGAAAACTCTATAGAAGTATTTATTTATTTATTTAATTCTTTATTGTACGCACACAGTAAACATTTTACAAACATCACAGATAGAATTAGTGTACAAAGGCGAGCTTAACTCAGTATTGAGTTTTCTCCCAGCAAATCTTTAGGGGATCGTGGAGAAGGACAACAAATGGGTAAACATGGGTGTACAACCAAAAGAATATATATACTTCCATAAGATACAAACTATAAACTTACATAAACAATACATACTAAATACATAAATACAAAATACATAAATACCTATACAATAAGTAGAAGTTATTATAACAATAAATAACACAGTATATCTATCTAACTTGAGATGGGATTACCGCACAAAAAAAAAAGGTACAGTTCTTTTACTTTTATCCTGAATTACTTTTAAGTAATCTTATTCAGACAAAGAAACTGTCAATGAGTCCCATTAGAATAATAAGTACTTATAAAAGAAGAAAATATGTAATATCTACAGTAAAATTTGAATACGCTCACATCTAGGGAAAAATTCTATCCTATCTTACTTAATATCATAAATGTGAAAATATGTGAAGACGTTTTCATGTTTGGATGTTTAGTACTCATCACGCTCCAACGGCTGAATGGATTAGGCTGAAATTTGGTACAGAAATAGATTATAGTCTAGAATAAACATAGGTTAGAAAAAGAATTCTAGGCCTGGAATATAGGTTCCCATGGGTTGCGGGACGGACTTAACTTTAGGAGGGGTTTCGCCTCCCTGTGCGTTTTCTACCGCCTTTATAACGGCGTGTGTTCAGAAGAATTGTATGATATGATGCCCACGGCCACATTCTATCATCGCACCGCTCGCCACAGATAGGGATTTCATCCTCAAACGTTGCAACCGGAAACGGTGAGTACAATTAGGTTTGAAAGGCACTTTATTCCGCGCACCTTCAGGCTGTGGAATGATCTCCCTGCGACTGCAATATATATAGGGGTTCTTCAAGAAGGGCATTAGAAGGTTTTTACAGGGTGGGCAGCGCGAGTGTGACGCCCCTGGTGTTGCACACGTACATAGGCAACGGTAACCGCTACCCATCAGGTGGGTCGTGAGCTTGTCTGCCACCTGAGTGGTATCAAAAAAATAACAGAATTCCACGCGAGCGGAGCCGCAAGCAACATCTAGTATAATATAATTATTTCGACTACATAATGTTCGGAGGAAGTAAAAGTTAGGAATGTCATAAAGCTACAATACGATGATACGCGAAGAGGAAATGTTACGTCACCACACACAAGAAAGATGGAGTTGTGAGTAATGAAATGGTGCCGTACAAATGATTCTTCCCATAACAATGAAAATTAAGAGAACATCTAGGACGGGGCTCGAGTTCAGGCCTTACAGGGGGAACGCTCTGACCAATTGAGCCACCTAGACACGTCCCAGATATTCGAAATTCTCCGATATATTATATACGTCTTAAGGCGACGCCGTCTACCGTAATTCTTGCGAACTACGGAAACAATGAATGACTACAGTCATTTTTAAACTTTTTTTTTCATGACTCCGCCTAATTAATTAAAACTTATCTAATTCTGTTATTTAGTACGAGCGAAGCTCTTATATGCGGCATAGCCGTTTGTTGGTGGCTGAACTCCTCCGTAACCACTCCCGCGGTCTTGATCAAATTCACCACGGTGATAGTGTGGAAACTGAGGAGTGTTTTGAAGCGAGATGGTCCGATGTACCATTGTGGAATAATCATCGGAAAACATTTTCACGAGCGCGCGGCCTTAGCTAAGCACGCGACCGTAGTAAGATGTCTTATTTTCAAGTAAGAGTCCTCTCGCTTAGCTCAATTTATTTCAGTCGCACCCTGCACTGAATTCCTAGTTATAAAAACTAAAGACCATATTTCCAGATGCTATTAATTCTAATATTGTAGTCCATAGTTACAATACGAGGTCGTTTACCTCGACAAATGTTTTTCATGCCCCGTTTAAAGAATTTGGAATTTGGTACAGAAAGAAATAAATATCTGCGTGGGTAAAACATTCCAATTCTTTATCGTGCGACAGAGAAAGGAAATACTGAACCGGTGAAGGGACAAACCTAAGTCTTATACGAAAAATACAATTGCTCTAGCAGAAAAAGTCCTTTTAGAGTGTACCTAAAGCTGTGTAAGATTTTAGGACTAATCACATCTGCAATGGTGAGCTATTTTAAACTTCACCTAAGAGTATCATCAGGGTGCAATTAATTTGACGGACATTTTTCATCTCTCTACACAACATCGTTTTTTTTGGCACAAGTTTCTTATATATCTGCCTTTCTCTTTCTGCTGAGTATATTTATTACATACACATATTATACACCTTTAGACGTATATTACTGTTTATTAACAAACTAAAAATGAAACAAACAAATAGGTTAATTGAATAAATAGTTCTGCAAGTGCAGGAAAGTTTTGAGTCAACTCGGCAGTTCACAGTTCGAACTTCACCCTGCATTATTCTTTCAAACCCTCTTTTACCCGTTTGGCTTCACATCTGGCTCCTTGACTTTACAACTTTCTTTATCTTTTAAATAAGTTAATATTACGCTAACGATACAAAGTTACAGTGAACTTATTTGTTGAAATGTTAAATTATACAAAAATATCACATAGAAAGAAAGATTGAAAAGCTTCACAAAAGGCTACAAATTATTTTAAATTAGTAAGTATCGTATATGGGATTGGATGGGACAGCCATCGGGAACAGTCTCCTCCAGTGTTACAAAGGTACAAAAATGAATCAGCTTTAGAAGATGTTGAAGTATTGAAAATATATCAATCAATTAGTCGTATTTTTCCGTACTCAGTCTCGCTCCATCGCAGTCGCGTTCGAGTGGGTGGCCTCCTAGTCAGATGTACGACTACCTACCCACCACAAATATCTAAATAAAAAGAATTAGTCGGAAGAGTTGGTGACTGAATCGAGTGGTTTAATAATAATAATAACATCTAGAATATACTGCTTCCGGGCTGTTTGGCCGAGTTCGATCGGAAACTTGTATTCCAGACGTTTTGTCGACCACTGCGGACGACATCTTCAGTGATACAGGTCCGGACGCCGTCGAGTACGGAGAACATTTCTCGGCGGCGACTTCTCTGCGACTGATGTAGAGGCCTGAGTCATTGGCGTATTTATAGGCGCAGTTGGAGGGGGGAAACGACGTGATCGATCCTGATTGGTTGAGAGCTGTGGAACCGATGCGCTCGATCGTGATTAGTTGAGGCTAAGCAAGGGGGTGTGGCCTCCCGATACCGGGGATGGTTTTGGCTTTGTCATGTTTGAATTGTGATGACGCGCGGCTCTCAGTGCTGGGTACCAATCTTTTTGGAGACGAAAACCTTCGTTTTTTTTCTATTAAAATTGTTGGGATGCTTGAATATTTCAATGGCTTCTAGATGGACCACGGCCAAACAGCCCGGAAGCAGTATATTCTACGTGCAACGTCGGCCGTGAAAGCCTTAAGATTTATAATAATAACATCTCTTTATTGTACACCTAGGACATATTAAAAACACGAATCCGAAATACATTTTGTGGTGCATACAATTGGCGGCCTTATCGCTCTGGGGCAATCTCTTACAGGCAACCATAGGATGGAGAGTAATATAGAGGAAAAAAAAAATCGGATAGTTTGGTGTACTTTGAAATAGTGAACAAATACACATAAATACATTACAGGTAATATATATAGTGAAACATGTATAAAAAATACATGCATTATATAATTAATACACATATAAAAAGATACCTATTTATTAAATATATCGTTAATTTAAGTTTATTGATGACACAAATTTGATTATATATGTTATGTATTAACCGTATCATTATATTTATTTATCCTCTATAATCTATCACACTATTTATTTCACAAACACACCACTACACACGTCATTGACACACGGCTTCGACGGTGGGGCGTCTGTGTGTCACCAACCAATTGGGGTCCAGTTATACAGTCCAGGTTACTATCTGGCACATGCTGAACTGGGCACCCATTTGGTGCAGTGTCACATTACTATTGTGCTCCTGTTATTTTAAAACAGTATCTTCAGATGTCATGTTATTTTATGTACTTAGTTTGTGGAGTCTTTGCACTAATAAATGTTTCTTTCTTTCTTTCTAATTAATGGGAGCTAATGGAACTGACTGCATCTAAGTTCAACGCCTATTGGTCTAAAGTTTGTATTCGTCATCACGAGGTCCTTCATTACTGACAGGAGTCCGTCTTTTTTGTTATTTCATAACTTTTGACAGACTGACTCGTTAACTCGCTAGATAAGTCCCTTGTGCGATCAAATCGAAGTTATAACATTTTGAGAATTTTATACCAGTACTGACAAAACCCTAACATAGTCATAGAAAACACCGCTGGTGTCGTACAGATAAATAATAAAAGACTGTGATATGAATGCGTGTGTAGTTATATTGTCACGCGGCGTACAACAGAGCTGGCCAGTAACTTGCTGTTAATAATATTTGTGGAGGCCTTTGTCCGTGGAACTAATAACAGGAGGAAATAAAGACGAAAGTTATTATGTTAGGGGACAGCTTAATATGGACCTTGGTGGAGAGCAAGTTGCATCTAATGAAGACGAAAAGATTGTTACTGAGAGTATATTTTCTAAGCTAATATTATGGTATAATATGTACGATGTACAAACTAATATAGTGGTATGGGTAAAGGACTGCTGAGACAAGGTCTCGGGTTCGATCCCAGGTATTACCATGGCACACACCAATGACTTTTCGATGCTTTTCGAAGTTATGTGTGTATTTATCGCAGGTTTATAAGTGCCCGCGTAATGGCAATAGGCTCGCCACCTATTACATTGGGACCTAAAACATAAACTGGCGAAACGTGGGTGCTTACACCTCTGCCTACCCCTTCGGGGATATAGGCGTGAGTTTATGTTATAACATAACATAACATAAACACATAAAATAGCCCCGTGGCGTACGTAACGGACTGCTGAGACGAGGTCTCAAGTTCGATCCCCAGTCGCCCCGGGCACACACCTCAGACTTTTCGTAGTTATGTGTGCAATAATAAATGTTAATTATAGCTCGCTTAATAATGTGCCCGGTAGATGGTAATAGGCTCGCCCCCTATTACATTGGGACCTTAACATAACTGGCGAATCGTGGGTATGTAATACACCTCTGCCTACCCCTTTGGGGATAAAGGCGTGAAGTTATGTTATGTTATGTTATGAAATATTTGTAATGTACAAACTCAAATACACGAAGGCCGATTTAAAAAAAAAACATTAATAAATTTAAAGGAAGTTACATTTTCAGTGAATAGCATAGGTTACCTTTTATCCAGATATTCCAATGGGGTTAAAATTTGCAATCGATGGATTATAATTTTTTAAGCAAGAATGAATTGATAATACCACTGCATGGTGCATGTAATTTCATTTGCCGCAGCAAAGTTAAGTTTGATGATTTGTCATGAAGTCTTGAACCGCATCATCAGATTTTGATCAAATTTGTATGAGACCAAACATGACGCGCTGAGGTACTCCTTTAAAAAAATGGTAACATACATTTACTCAGAAAGAAGAAGGGAAAGAAAAGAAAGGAAAAAAAGACTCTTCAACAATGCGAGAACAGCATACTGCTACTTAATGTCTATATTAAATGAGGTGGCATTTCTCTTATAAAGCTTACCAAAATGTATACTTAAGAAACAAGTAATAAAATATTTAAATTCAAAACTGTTAAATTAGCATACCGACGTTCTCAACGGGCTTACAAATTTCAACGTTTTGAAATACTTTAATACGCATGCATCCCTTCAGCCTTGAACAAGAAAATTGTGACAAATTTATTTCAAACCGCCCTAATTCCTGTCATTCAAATTGAGGTTCATTAAATAGGTACACATTAAAATGAAATCTTATCATTTGACTGGGCGTCAGGCCTAGAAAGTATCTAATATTGTGAAAATAAATGCAGGATTCAAACTGAGACGCGGGAGAGTTAGAAACCAATTGTTCAAAACTTTAATGGTTGTGAAATGTTGCGAAATTTTTTGTGAAAACCAATATTTGTGATTGTGGTTGTAATTTATTTGAATATTAGTTCAGGTAACTGGCATTTTTTGATAGATTTTGATTTAGAAACGAGTGTATATTTTTACACGACACCCCAAAAAGTATATAATGTTTTCAGGGTTTTTTTTTACATGTGGAAAGCCCCACGGACTTCACCCCATCGGTGCCAACGATGGGGTGGGCGTGTCGGAAGCGGACCGAATAAAACGGTCCTCCCCAAGTGTCATTTGCCTGGCACCCCGGGTAAGCCCTCGAAAGGATAACCCCAGGGTTACCGGTGGGCTTTGGCCGCCACCGAGGCTTTCATTTTCATGTTCGTTTCATCATCATCGTTTCATCGATTTTCAAGGTTAATTTATGTATGTGAGTTTCTTTATTTCAATATAATTTTAAAATGATTGTGATGAAGGGCCCAGATTACTGCCATGTATTTTATGTATACAACTAGACACAATACAACACTGGCTCGCAAAAAAATTGGTATCGCGAAAGACCACTACTTGACCAGTAACAATGAGCAACTTTTCCTAGCTGTTATAAAGATGACATCACAAAGAGAGCGCTACGCCTATAATTTTTTTGTAGTGTTTAGGGTTCCGTAGCCAAATGGCAAAAAACGGAATCCTTATAGATGTCTGTCCGTCCGTATGACACAGCCACTTTTTTTCGAAATTATAAGAACTATGCTGTTGAAACTTGGTAAGTAGATGTATTCTGTGAACCGCATTAAGATTTTCACACAAAAATAACAAATTAAATAAAATAAAAAGTTTAAAAAAAAAACAATAAGTTTTGGGGGTTTCCTAATACATAAAACTGAAACTCAAAACTTTTTTTTACATAAAACCCATATCGATAGGTCTTCAAAAGTTTTGTTTTCTAAACTGAATAGTTTGCGCGAGAGACAATTCCAAAGTGGTAGAATGTGCCCCCCTCCCCTGTAACTTCTAAAATGAGAGAATGATAAAACTAAAAAAATATAATTATGATATACATTACCATGTAAACTTCCAAAGTTCGACTCACACGTGGCCGGTTTTATCTATTAGTATATACATGTAAGTTACTGAAATTCTGACAATACATCATCTAGAATATCTAGTAATAGTTAGACCCCGTTATCGTGTTTCACCTCTCGTGGAAACGATTGAAGGCAAAGACTCTTGCAAGTTTTAAATCGGTCGGTGCATAAGTATAAATTATACATGGAATCGATTGGGTTATAACGTACGAAGCATAGGTCATCAGTAATAATTGATTACTATGAAATAACGCCATTTTGAATACGAATCGGAGAAACTGCGGGGAAGCACTTACATCGCATGCAATACTGTTTAGTTATTTCCTTATCGCGTTTAATAACGAAACAACGTTGCGAACAGAATTAATATTAGATTCGATAAATCTTACTGACCGTCGTCAGTGATATTTCGGACACCACACAAATATTAAAGCTATTTTGTCTATGCTAACTGTATAAGTAAAGATAGCTTTAATAATTTGACGGTGTCCGAATTGACAGTGAAAAAATAAGAAAATTAAAAAGTGTCAATAAGTTGACCTAGGGATTATTCATCGGCTAGTCCCGTCGTCGTAGCAGCTTGTAATTTTTAATTGTATCATTGTCATAAATAGTTTCTCCCTGTTTAAAATCTAAAATAAATGAAGTTCATATTTTAGATAAAATATTCAAGAATTAAAATATTTTAAAGAAACCTGATATTATTCATTCTTCTATATTAATTCTTGAGCAAACTTTTCTTTGTGAAGATGAGAAATGGACGTGACCTATTTGTCCCTTGTCAGTTAAATATTTAATTCATTAAGCCTCCGACTCGAGCAGTCGAGTGGCCTTCTGGTCAAGTGCTCGTCATCCTTTTTAAGGACTTCAGATCTTCTAGTTCCATTCACTAATATGTACTTTGATCCATTATTTGCTTCTTGATTGATAGTATGAATCGAAATCGTCAAAATATTCTAATAGTTTATTCTTTTCTCAGTAAAAATTTGCCGGTTTTGACAAGGGAGCTTCATGAGAACCACTCAGGCTACAGACTGCCCACAGCGGGCAAGAGAGCAAAGGTGGATAGACAAAGATCCAGTTCCAGCAGGTTTGATCAGACCAAAAGAAGACGTGGCCTGGACATCATCTCCAGTAGCCAACTTGGAAGTTATTAAATCGCCTGCGGACCTAAGTTGGCCGCTGCAATGAAAATATGGCAAAATGGGCAATACGATCGGAAGTGGTCTGCGATTGCGGAGCTCAATCCCAGTCCATGTCACATTTGCTCTCTTGCCTACTGTGCCCCGCTAAATGTACTACCGAGGACTTGTGTAGGGCTACGGGCAACGCTGTGGCTAAGTATAGGACGGATAAATATAAAAATCTAGCCATCAAGTATTGTATCTGCCATTGACTCGAAGAAGACAAGGGATAGGGATACGTTTGTATATGAGTCCGCAGGCTTCACTTTTGAGATTGGCGGGTCAGACGGCGGTCACGCTCGTAAAACCAAGATACAGGAAATCCAAAGGAGGAGAAAGAGTAAACCGACTCCGGCCTCCGAGGTTTTCTTACTCTTTCACCTCAAAAACCGCAAAAGCCTCGGATGCAACCTGTAACAATGCTACTATGACGATAGTTGAACGTTATATAAATCTTTAGGCTTTCACGGCTGGCGTTGCATGTAGAATATACTGCTTCCGGGCTGTTGGGCTGTGGTTCATAGGAAACTTGTGTTTCAAACGTTTTGTCGATCACTGCGGTCGACAACTTCAGTGGTATAGGTCCGGGCACCGCCGACGACTGCGTAGAAGTCTCCTCGGCGGCGACTTCTCTGCGACTGAGATCAGTATATATTCTACAGATAGTTGAACATTACCAAAACGGTATAAAATATCTTAAACAAATGCAGCTTCGAACGAATGTTTTCACAACCGCTCTCACGAGATGTGTGGGTTGGCTCAGTCGAAACCAAACACCCCAACTATTCGCCAAGAAACTTCAGAAACTAACAAATACCCTAACTCCAACAATACCACAACTAATGTGTCCCACAAGTTTACTTTAAGTTATATTAGCAAGATTTCTAATACAGACTTTGATTTATGTATGACTAGCTGTTGCTTGCGGCTACGCCCGCGTAGAATTCTGATCCTGTTCCCGTAACCCATGGGTACCTATTCCCGAGATATTCCGCCTATGTGTTATTCCTGACTATAATCAGCTAGATCCGTTCAGCCGTTTTTGCGTGGGCTCCCCCGACAAGGCGCAGAGTATGGCATACCGTGGGGTTTAGTGGGTATACCCAATAGGTTACCGGATGGGAGAGTCCCACACACGATCTCCGGCTACCACCCCGTAGCCGGCGGTGCCGTGCATAACAGCATTGCCAACGTAAAAAAAATGTTTTTCCTCTCAGGGTTGTAAGGTCAGACGACAGTCGCTCCCATAAAAGCAGTATAAGCCAAACCAAGAGAAGAAGAAGGTGTTAGTGGACCTCGGCCTATGAAAGGAGACCTCAGATGTAACCGGTGATAACGCTAAAATGATGATTATCTCATAATTTTAATGACCATTAACTCTCAAGGTGAAGGGTTAAAAATGAATAAATAAGTAATAAGTAGATATTATGGACCCCAAACCGGGGCAAGACGGGGACACCGTGGTTCCCAAACCCGAGGGGGCCATCTCGAAACCGGAGATGGCCCAGGGTCAGTCCGGGTGCGAGGGATATGCTCTATGGGCAACCTTACACCCCGGTGTCTGTAGACCCGAGACGGTGTGCGATTTTAGTCGGTTCAAGCCCGACATAACCGACCGGCCGGCCCGGGTAGGGTTCCGTTGCCAAATGGCAAAAAACGGAACCCTTATAGATTTGTCATGTCTGTCTGTCTGTCTGTCCGTCCGTCCGTCCGTCCTATGTCACAGCCACTTTTTTCCGAAACTATAAGAACTATGCTGTTGAAACTTGGTAAGTAGATGTATTCTGTGAACCGCATTAAGATTTTCACACAGAAATAGAAAAAAAAAACAATAAATTTTGGGGGTCCTCATACTTAGAACTGAAACTCAATAAAATTTTTTTCATCGAAGCCATATGTGTGAGGTGTCTATGGATATCTCTTCAACAATGATATTGAGGTTTCTAATATCATTTTTTTCTAAACTGAATAGTTTGCGTGACAGACACTTCCAAAGTGGTAAAATGTGCCCCCCCCCCCTGTAACTTCTAAAATAAGAGAATGATAAAAATAAAAAAAACTATATAATGTACATTACCATGTAAATTTCCAACGAAAATTGGTTTGAACGAGATCTAGTAAGTGGTTTTTTTTGAATACCTCATAAATCGTAAACCGCAATTTACCTTTCATTCAATCAACTGAAATATAAAAATTAAAAAAAAAACGTTATTAGGTTACTTGTTGCTACGGAACCCTGAATGGGCGAGTCGGACTCGCACTTGGCCGCTTTTTTTACTAAAACTAGGTTAAACTAATTATTTTCGGTAAAGGAAACTACCCAATTGGTAATCCCCAGTGAAATCAGGGCGCATGTTTGTGTACCACTTCCGAACTACTTAAATTGTCATGCAAGTTTGTAGTTTGAATATAGCTTTATTGGCCTCCGTGCGCTTAGGCCCGTATTGTACTCGAAGGTCAACCAGCTATCCCTACAACTGTGGGCAGATCCGTGGGGATAGTTAGAAGAGGTTTTATTCAAAGAAAATGTATCGGGGAATACAGAATAGCTACGAGTTGGGACTCTTGAATCATATGTTTGGTAAATATTTTTTATAATTTACTTTTTTTTATATTTAGACCTGGTATTTATAGGCCAATATCATTTATTTACCGCGGTAGCCTAGTGGTATTGGTAATGGACTGCTGAGACCAGGTCTCGGGTTCGATCCCAGGATTTACCATGGCACACACCTATGACTTTTCCATGCTTTTCGAAGTTATGTGTGTATTTACCGTAGGTTTATAAGTGCCCGGTTAATGGCAATAGGCTCGCCACCTATTACATTGGGACCTAAACATAAACTGGCGAAATGTGGGTGCTAGCACCTCTGCCTACCCCTTCGGGGATATAGGCGTGAGTTTATGTTATGTTATGTTATGTTATCATTTATTTCGTTTTAATTAGTCTTTTTTACGCATTTGAGATTATTTAAGGAGGGATGTGGTTTAGTGGGCTGAAGATGGAATAATATTGAAATAAAACTATTTTTAACGGATTCTATCGCGGTTTATTTGATGTTATTTTATATTTTACATTGAACCCGACGTTTCGGTTGCTTTTCAGCAGCCATGGTCACGGGGAGAGTCTCCCCGTCGGGTTCAATGTAAAATATAAAATAACATCAAATAAACCGCGATAGAATCCGTTAAAAATAGTTTTATTTCAATGTGTAACATTCGCGTAAACTTCCGACAATATCATGGAATAATATTTTAATGTGCAAATCTCTTATTTCGTTAGGGAGTCGACTAATCACAATTGATCACAAACTACATGGTTTTATATAGACATAGTTCGGAAAAAGTGAATATCCAGGACGGGACTCACGAGCAAGGATTACGTTAGTTGGCTCCAGCGTCGCCCCGAGACGCATTATGGATCGAAGAATTTTGAATATCTCGAATGTGTCCAGGTAATTAAGTTTGTCAGAGTATTCACACTATAAGGGACTGGTCGCTGTTTCAAGTTCCATTCTGGATGTTCCCTTTTTTCCGAACAAAATCTATTGGAAAAGTTAATATTTTTTGTCTGTACTTTGGCGGAATTTGAGAGGGTGGCATTGTATTGCCTCACCTTTAGTGTAGGATGTTATGGTTGTTTTTGCTATATTATTTTTTGTGATTGTTTTTCTCTTATTTCTACATTGCTGTATTATTTTTTGTAACCTGTAATATATATATATATATATATATATATGTGGATAAATAAATAAATATATAAATAAATAAACATACTAATTGCTTTAAAATTTCATTGAATTACATAGTTTTATGTGTAGAGTTTATAAATTGAAATTCTTAAATTTTACTGAACCCGCTTTATTTGCAGCACCTTGGAAAAGAAGAAGCTTCGGTAGATTATTGGTTAAGGAGTCGTCCTTACGATCGAGATTTCTGGGTTAGAATCCTGGCCATTACACTGCCGTCGTGAACCCACTCCTGATACAAGCAATTTAGCTTAGCTGGAGGGGTTAAGAGGAACACTAGTATATTCGGTCACTAATATTCTTTGAAGTCAGGGTTACTATACCCAAAACCATTTCTTTATCATCTTCAAATCTATACTATCAAAAAATTGAAAATTAGGTGTGTCTGCTACATTGGATACATTAAAAAAAACTCGTTTAACGATTCTGAGCACAAAACTTTTTCTTTTTGAAATTATTGTCTACTGAAAGGATTTTAATGCGGTCTATTAGAAAGGTCTTGGTCAGACTTAAAATCTGCCGTATGTTTGATTGTAATCGGTTAAGAAAAACCGGAGATATGACTAAAAACCTATAACCGACTTCCGCGCAGTAATAATCTCGTTCAGAATAAAATCCTTCAGAGAAATTCTTTTGGTAGGTATATCTTTGTAGATATATAATAGCCTATTATTGACCTCTGCCTGTCAATCACCGAATAAAAGCTCCAAGGTGACGTCAATGTTAAGGTAACCGTATCCTTTGTTGGGAAAGAACGTAACAATGGTGGTTGACGTATATTTGGTTCTGACGCGGCTGGCAACACAGCCCGTGACCAGTCGAAGGTCACGGGCTGTGTTGCCAGCCGCGTATAGATATCAATTACTAGGAAAAAACTCACTTTTGTATTTTCAAAAACCAAATATAGTTCAGGGTAGAGAATTTACTATGGATAAGTAGACTTAAGAGATTCATAGTGCCTCGCAGATTACTTTAAGCGGTTGGTCAAGGTTGCCATACAAACATGTAGGCAACAGGCAGTCGTTACGGGGAGTTGAAGTTCTAAAAAGTCCGTCAATTGGTTTAACTACAGGATTTTGATATCACCAGTGGGTGGTGAAGATCAGATGGAAGTCGCTTCA
Source organism: Cybosia mesomella (assembly GCA_946251805.1). Classification (NCBI taxonomy): domain Eukaryota; kingdom Metazoa; phylum Arthropoda; class Insecta; order Lepidoptera; family Erebidae; genus Cybosia; species Cybosia mesomella. The sequence goes on from OX276396.1 coordinate 3,828,028, forward strand.
TGGAAAATATCGAAGTTCAGCCGCTTCATAATTAGACTAAAAACAGTCGACAGTAAGGAGATGGTTCGGAGGATGATGATAATTCTTAAGAGATTTATTAATGATATTGTCGGAAGTTTACGCGAATGTCAAACCTTATTTTTTTAATTACCCTTATTCGATCAAAAACTTTACAGAAAGTGAAAAAAAAAACTGTTTTTTTTTTTGTAATAATAATAATAAAGCTCGTCAATAGTATTAAAAAGGGAGTTCGGCAATTGCTCAATGGTAGCTGAAGCTGTTGGCGACGCTTGGGCAACACGTCGAGATCTCTGACATCTGAAAGGGACAATCTTAGGTTGGTACTGAAGTGTGACATTTTTGACATTGACAATTTTTTATTTTCTTTTTTTATTTTTGTTATATTATTTAAGGTTGTAATGATTTGTGTTAATCTATATGTCTTTTTTATTTTTGTTTTCTGACTTTAAATTATTTCTTTCATATTTAATGTTATTTCAACTGCATGAATTCAAATATAATGTAAATTATTCTTGAATAAATAAAAACTAACAAATCTTCATCAATGAGCCTATTGCCGTCCACTGCTGGACATGGGCGTCTCCCAAAGTGCGCCATGGCACCCGATCCTCCGCCTTGCGTATCCAGTTTATCCCAGCTACCTTTTTCACGCGTCGTCCGTCCATCTGGCTGGGAGGCGTCCCACAGTTTGCCGACTCGCGGCACAACTTCCATCGGCCATCGGTCCTTCGACAGATGTGGCCAGCCCATTGCCTCTTCTGCTTGCTTATTCTGCGAGCTATATCAGTAACGTCGAGATCTTAAGTAGACTTAAATAATATTTCAACTAAAGATTATATAAAACATGAATCTTAACACGTTCACGGACAGAGACCATTCTTAATAATTTGTGATATGACACACAAATTTGCCATACAAAATAGTATCACGTCTGCGGACGGATTGCCACGTTATTCGATTTTAGTAAGTATGTGCTGCGGCAGTAACGGTCAGAGACGTAACCGCCTGTAGACGGACATTCATACCAGGTGAATTCTAAACGTCGTGTTATGGCAATACGGCCACAGACGAAATCGTCAGTCGAAGTTAGCCTCATTTAAAGGTTCATAATTTGCATCAGAACCATCTACATCACTATACGGATCCTGATTTTTATTGCTCGAGTCAGAGTCAGAGTCAAAGAAACTACGCCGAACGTTGAAAGGAGATGTGGTTTTTGTACCCGACGCCATCTGTAATAAGTTTATGCGATTACAATTTGAAAAATAGTAATAATATTAGCATCAGTCTACTATGGTGTGTGTTAGGAAAGGTCTATGTCCAGCAGTGGACTGCGATATGCTGATTGAATAATTGAATAGCAGCAGTTTATATGCCATACTTCGAAAATTTAAAAGCATTTCACCAGTCTTTATAATATTTTTTGTCTACGTACTTTTATCAGCGCCAAATTCAAATAAACATCATTCACTATACATTGAAATAATCGGCAAATGAATATTTCGTATTTGTGATCGTGAATTATGCGTAAAATAGTACGTACCAGTCACCAAGAATCGCCGCAGCGCACCTTATTGGACATACTTCCTCCCGCTGTGGCGCGGGGCGACTGATCGGTTGAAAGTGTAGGTAGATCGTCCGGCCACAGACGGAGTGTCACAACACGATGTTCTTCAATGCGTGCGTGACAGAGGTAACTTGTGTGCACGCGCAAGAGTGTTTGTCGTGATACTAGCGATTTGTATTACAGCCTAAAATGGCACAGAGTCATGTTTTTCCTATAAATGTAATGGGAAATTGTCGGCTTTGGACGTAATTCGAGTTTTGTCGTATTTTAAATCACCGGCCAGTGCCATATTATGACGGTAACAATTTACGTCTCTCGACGAACTGTCCGTGAACGTGTTAAGTGATGTGTAATGTAGTGTATGTCTTTTAATAATGTGTATCGATAAAATAATAAAACGCACTCGATTTGTGTGGTTAGGAACACATGTACAAACATTAGCACAGAATTGCGCATGTTGGTTATTCAAGGTGACTGATTCTTTGCATTAAATATTAAATCGACTGAGTAAAATTGAAGTAGTTCATCTTTGTTTCTATCCCGAAATAAATAAACACAGTCCCGGGTCTTTTAAAGCGGGCCTTATTGTAGCATTATTTGTATCTGCAATGGTGAACCTCATTCCTGAATGCTCCTTTAGAATACCAACAGATGAAGTGAAGTAGTATAGACGTGCCCTATCTAAAAAACAAGAACTTCCATCGCCATCTCGTAGAGGTTTGAGGTACCAGTATGCTAACATCAATACCAACAGTGTTAATAGGGTATTGACACTGTTGGTGTGTGACAAAGATTTATGATATGATATGAAAAGGTGTTTTAATTTTTGTTACCTAATCACGCTCAAACGGCTGAACCGATCTGGCTGATATTATGGGTACAGGGATAGATTATTGTCTGGAACAACACATAGGTTACTTTTGATCCCTGGAATAGATTCCCTTAGGTCTACGCAGACGGAGCCGCAGGCATCAGCCAGTACTATAAATACATTCCAACCCGCAGATAATAAAATCAAGATGAAGTGCCCTGCGCTTTTACTAGTTTGTCAGTATGCTCTATAGATCTTCTATTTATTCACAATGCGTTTGGATAGGCTTGTCCACTGTTAAACAAAATTATAACCAATCACATAACTATTTCGTATAACGCAATTGGGTATGATGAGAGTTTTTCTTTTTTTGGAAACCACGGTGTCCCAGTCTTACCCCCGGAAAAAGGGGGTCGGCCAACGCGCCGCCTCTCCGACCTGTTCCTGCTAGGGTAACAAGCGCCTCCACCTGTCAGCCACCAGGCTTCACGCAGGAGGACGCAGGTCGTTAAAAGACCTCCGACGTCTGAGTCGCCTACTGACGGGATTCAAGATTTCCAATTTCGTAATTTTAACTCAAACGAACAAAGATCACCGCTACGCAAACCGTTTACAAAAATTGAAACAAGAAATAGAGTAGCTACCGCACTTAGTTGAATGATTAATGAACTGTTAAGGTGGGTTCTGACTTGCGCTACGGAGTGTAATGTAACATGTTACGAAGCGAGCATTCGTTAAGTCAGGAACCTTACCATGGCGCGTTAAAAACAAATACGTGGTGTATAGCTTTATCTCTCTCCCTCAGCTGATCGGCGCGATTTTGAATTGTTTTTAGCGTGCGTGGTAAGAGTACAATGCGAGCAATGAGCCGAATGGATACGCAGATGTTAGCGCACGGTGTTACGACATGCTCTCTGCGGATGTTACATTACACCCCGTAATGCCTGTGAATACTAATCATTATCATCCCAGTGTTCCCACTGGGATGATAAACTTCTTCTCATTCATCATCCCAACGGTGAGAAGTCACCTTTATCATTCCAAGATTGACGATGATGAGTATATTCGTCATCATCGCGGAACGAACCTTGAGCCTGAATGAAAGCTTTGGATGCAAGCTCGCATTTGGGCCTAGGGTTCATTCTCCTACGCTTTCTTCTCCTAATACTTTAGCTTTTACGGGAGTGACTACCATCTGAGCCCCCAACAGCGACCGGAAAACCAGCGTCGGAGCCTCGTCGATTCATCAGCAGGTAGAGGTAAGGTTGGTTTAATGAACACCAATATGATAAAACATGGATTGGACAACACCAGTTCTAACACCCTGCAAGGTACCCATGTTTAGCAAAATAAATGATTGAGTGATTAAGATCTTTCCTGGGTCCCGTATTCCTAGTGAGTACTCACCCTAAGTTACGTAAACATAATGTTAGATGATTGATAAACGGATACCTAGCAGAAACAACCTTATATTAATGTTGAAGATTTTAAAAGAAAATGAACGATAATAGTTTCCTCTCTGTTATTATAATTATGTATTTAATTAAACGTCTGCATGGATCAGAGAGCTTGCACGTAAAGATGAAAGACGGCTGCATGAAGCCGAGATGCGAAAGCTGAGATGGATGTGTGGTGTGATAAGAATGGATAAGATTAGGAATGAGTACATTCGAGGAAGTTTAAAAGTAATCACAGAAAAGTTACGAGGAAATTGCTTGTCCTTGGGACATGTAATGCGTAGGGATGAAAGTTATATCGTAAGGAAGGCATTAAGTATGGAAGTGGATGGCGTCGGCTTCGGCTTGTTGGCCGGCCTCAGTCCCAGGGTATTAATACTACTGGTGTTACTAGCTGTCGAAAATTGAAATCAACGTTTTTTATATTTTTAATTTTGTAATATCTTTGAATGGAATTACCGAATTAAATAATTTAAAAAGTAATCATTAAGTATTGAAACAGTCTTTAATACGAACTCATTTATTTGGATAAGCATTGATACAAAGGTATGGATAACATGATCTGATTTTGATAGGCATTTATATGAATTTAAATAATGTAAAAAAAGTAGTTATGGTGATATAACGACAATAGTTGGACATATGGTCTCGCGAAGTTTTTTGTAGATAATGTTCCATTATATTTTAGAAAATTATTAGTTCTATCATCAATACGACAAGATATAGATAAGAGAGTAATACAAGACATGTTTAAATTATTTTTTTACACTTTGGGCTAGTTTTACTTGGGATTTCTAAGGATCTCTATTTATTGTAACATAACATAACTTCACACCTGTATCCCCGAAGGGGTAGGCAGAGGTGTATTAATTATTTTTTCTAGTAATAAATATAGCCTAAGTGATAATGTAGCTTTCTAACGGTAAAAGATTTATGAAATCGGTCCAGTATTTTTTAACTTTATTCGTTACATACAAAAATACAAAAATCCAAAAATACAAACTTTTCTGTTTATAATATTATATGGTGTAGTTAGACATCAAATGTATTCACAACGTGTGTGTCAGCAATAGGTTCAAAAGTTATACTTAGTCGACAATTGGTAGCCAAGGGTAGGCAGATTTTTTTTTTTGTTTTTTTATTGTGTGGAAACCCCCTCGGGCTTCACCCCATCGGTGCCGACGATGGGGTAGGCGTGTCGGAATTGGGTCGACTAAAATAACACGGTGTCCTCCCCAAGTGTCCATTGCCGGGCACCCCGGGTAAGCCCTCGAAAGCATAACCCAGCTAACAAAATTCAAGGCTAGCTCGAAACATCAACAAATAAACTCCTTATCACGCATCTATAATCCAGACAGATACGAATTTAAACGTAGGCGTTATACTAAATGACGAAAGCCCACTATCCGGACGTCATAGAGTCAAGTGGGGTAATGTTGACGTCATCATCGAGATGATAAAACAAATCAATTGGACGAGTGGTTATCACCCACGCGGTAGATGATTGATGGGAGATCAATTATGTTGAAATATGTTGGGAATGTGCAGTGGCTAACCATTAGTATTCGTTTTGTAGGTCCTTTTTTTCCGTGCGGAAATCCCTTCGGATACCCCCCCACCGGCCAGCGGGGGCGGTTATGTCGGGCTTGCACCGACTAAAACCGCACGCCGTCTCAGGTCTTCAGACGCCGGGGTGTAAGGTTACCCATAGAGCATATCCCTCGCACCCCGGCTGACCCTGGGACATCTCACCACTAACAGCATCGCTCATCCTGTCTCCTCTGAAAGCAGAGGAGTACGGAGAGCGATGTGTTCCCGCCACGTTGGGTATTGGCCGACGATCAATGCCAACCCTATGAAGGGGTGAAGGGGAAGCCATTGACCGCCGCCCAGGGTGTACCGGCCGCTCCGATTCCGTTCCCCCCGGACTGCAGCGGGATCGGAATCGGAGCGACACTCGAGGAGGTTACCCAACACACCCCTGTAACTATGTATCTAAACCACAATGTAACTTTGGAAGATGAATTTAACCAACTATTAATAAAATTGTCATATCGATTTGAAACTTTGTAAGTATGTGACAGCTGGATGACAATAGATTAATTTGATTCCATGTAGTTGATCTGGTCATGGAATCAGGATATGGGTGTTGGAACTTTTCAAAGGGTGTTAGTAAACTCCTAGAATTGGCTGTTGTTCTATTTTTGAGTTTTCCACCGTTCTTCTAATATTTTTGAAGTATTTATATTCATGCCTGTATATCTTTCAAAGGAAATTCAGAGGTGTATTAGATGTACATTTTGTCAGTCTTAGTAAGTTTAAAAGGCCCAGTAACACTACACTTGACCCGGGAATTCACTCAGGACCTTACCAGGATCAGTTCGCTATTGCCCAATCTTGTTGTCTGTTATTGGGCATATTTCTGAGTACGTTATACTGTGAAATATGCTCAACGTGCCAATATGCCCAATTGCTCTTCTCCAAATGAGATTCGAAATTGAATTTGGATCCTACAGAAGCAATTACTGTACTTGGAAAATTGGTTTTCCTCGGAGCTTTTGAAGTCCTTTGATCACTATTGTATTAATAGCAGTAACAGCAACTGAGCGTTCCTCAGATAACAATTGACACATTTCCTCTATGGAAAAACCCCGTTATCAACGATAAATTTAGATCAACGCCCCAAGATCGTTACTTCATCCGATATCACAGATGTGTCACGCTTGCAAATGGCGGCCAGCCGGCGCCAGGGTGGCGCACCCCATGACTGTAGCCTGTGTTGGAACAACGACAATTAACTACAACACCCTGTATACAGGATATTGGTATAAAGGATGGGTATTAGATTGATTTTGATTAAGTATTCGTCCTACGTGTTCTGTCGAACTCCTACACAATAAGTTTTTTAAACAAGACTTTGAAACTTTAATTCAAGAATCTTGCTTGATCTATAATGCTACTCAAACAATGTAATTAGGTTAAACAAAAATGATTGAAAATAGACCTTTAAAAAGTCCGCCGCGTTTTTTGCCGAACCAGGGACGGGTCCAGACAAAATTTGCCGGACAAAAGTTGCATGTTTGGAGTCTCTCCAAGGCCTTTGGAGTCGAACCTCACCTGCATATTTATGGAAAAGGCTCTGCCGCAGGCTTTTCTCTCGGTGTTGGGAGGACAGACGGCAATCGCTGCCACAAAAGCCGAAAAGGCCTTTGTTTCTTCGTGCGCAAATCCCTTCCCTCCCTCACCGGCCAGCAGGGGAGTTATGTCGGATTCGAACCGACTAAAACCGCACGCCGGTTAAGGAGGGAAAGGAGTAAGTGTAACCTAGGTGCCGAGGTGGAAGCCTCGGATGCAGCCGGGAACAACGCTAAGATGATGATGATGACTATTTGGTCTTCACTTTCAGCTCACCAACAGGCGGGATACAGTCAACATAACAAAAAGGTTGTCGCACTCCGGGAGTGCCAACAGAAGAAAAATCTTGAACAATTACGTGTGTATTTTGAAAATCGTCATCATCCATCCTTCCGTTTCTTACCTATCTTCCTTCATCCATCCATCCATCCATTCATCCATCCATTCATCCCTCCCTACATCCATCTAGCTACAACAAAGATGGCGTTGTAATAAAAAAAATCTTGAGTATGTCTCAGTGACGTAGGCGTCTCTATGACGAAAGGTGACATTAAAAAAGTTTCAAGTTTCATGATTTTTGTTCTCCTTTTAAGTGCTCAGCGCGCCAAAAAAAGGTCTTACTTCAAAAACACATAATATGTTATGTAAGTTAATCCTTAAATCAACGCAGTAGATAAAATTCCATAACAATGTACCCACACGCTCTACCCACACACTCCACAGAGCCAACCTAAGCACAGTGTATAATTAAACAGTATTATACACTATATTCAGGAGAGTTTGTACATGATTTTAAGGGCGGGTGATCATAATTGATGTCCTAGTTCACTGGCGCCAAATAACAGACGTATGTAATGAACGCAGGAATAAATTATTTTCAACTTAATTCAGCTTTTGATGGTGACCTCGGCGTATAATTGTCGGCTGTGTCGATATTGTTGCCCTGGTTCTTGTCAACTTGGCAGCCATGTTTATTTATCGCCCTTCTGAAGTCTATTTGGTTTCCGAAGGGTTGACTTGACACGTCGTGTATCCTTTAAATCGAGTGTAGGTTGATTCCGTTACGTAAATATATAGTTTTTAACATGTAAATATTTTAAATTGATTTTGTGTTTACAGATCGTTTTAAATGTGGGTTATTATTTTAGGTTACATAACTTTCATGTATACGGACACGATATACTCTATTAATATTACTTTGTGAGTAATAATAATTATTATAATGGACTCATGTCTGCTGCGTAAGGATGAAATTTCGTAAAGAATTATATGGTTCCACGGGAAGTCTTAAGAGACCGGAGAAAGAAGGACTTCGTGATGATTGCAGGCCCAGCCTAAGACGCCCTTCATAAGAAATGCGAACACACCATCGACTATTCTGTACAATTTATTATAACAATAGTGGCAAGCTAAACTATGAAACATGTCTCGGGTAGCTGGTTTGGACTGTCTACTATTCGTTTCCACTCGCACAGTACACAGTCGTCCAACTTGATCGACTATTTAGACCATTCTGAGCACCTTTTTTTTTTTTTTTTTTTTTCGTGCGGAAATCCCCTCGGATACCCCCCCGCCAGCGGGGGCGGTTATGTCGGGCTTGAACCGACTAAAACCGCACGCCGTCTCGGGTCTGCAGACGCCGGGGTGTAAGGTTGCCCATAGAGCATATCCCTCGCACCCCGACTGACCCTGGGCCATCTCCGATTTCGAGATGGCCCCCTCGGGTTTGGGAACCACAGTGTTCCCGTCTTGCCCCGGTTTCGGGGGAGGGGCGCTAGTCGCCCCACCGTCCCGGCCTGCTTCTGCTGGGGTGACAGGCGGCCACCATTCTGAGCACCTATGCCAAGTCGCACACGTCTTAAAAAGACAACAAAATTGCATCCGACTCCCACTCAAGGGTGCTGTCTCTACCCACAATATGCAGTAGTTTCGGTAGATGACTCCAACGTCACTCCAAGACGAATGTATAGGAGAATTTTGAACAATCAGGACTTATCCAGGTAACTCAGTTGGCCAGAGATATCCCCTAGAAAGGGACCGGTCGTTTTTTCAAGTTTTCCAATATAATGGTCGTCAATATGACTTAACCTCGCCTCATGGCAAACTCTCGGGAATGAGGGTCACCATTACGGACACTGATAAAGTTACAATGGTGGCTCTCAGCTTGACGGCCTCATCAGTTGCTTTTTCACGCCCCGCTTAAAGGACCCGGGGCTGTAGGAAGAAGGAAACATGTGCTGGTAAAGAAGTCCAGGTCTTTATGGTGCGGCAAAGAAAAGAGGCTCCGAACCGCGTGGTTATAAGATAAGTTAACGCCGGTAACGCTGAGGTTATCCATTCCTGGCAATGAGGCGGAGGTAGAGCCCGTGGGGGTTTCTACAGTTAAAAAAAAACCGGCCTAGTGCGAGTCGGATTCGCACACCGAGGGTTCCGTACAAACCTGTACCGTGCTTCGCGGTGGAAAACATTCGAAATTATGGGTATCGATGTGGCGCACTTTCGCACTACCGTGAGTCGCGTTTCGGTACTTTAGGGCTACAGTTCATCGCTATTTTGAACTTCGAAATTCAGTATAACAGTGATAAATTTCAGTTTGATACCTCCACGCGTTCCTGAGAAAATCGGTCTTGACAGACGGACGGACGGACGGACGGACAACGAAGTGATCCTATAAGGGTTCCGATTTTTCCTTTTGAGGTACGGAACCCTAAAAAACATCTATTACCAGTTCTCATAATCTTGTATGGCAGTTTTCTGTTCCTATTATAAATAGCCTGTATCCAAGTCAAAAAATAAACCGTTAAGTACTTACATTAATACATCCATTAGTACACGCCGTCACCGCGGGAGGGCGTTAATAAAAATTAAGTGGCACCCCTTACATAGCGCAAGCGATGTTTTTTTAGTATCATGAAAGGTTGAACTGTTTTGTTACTTGTTGCCTTAGTAATAAGATTAATGATAGGATATTTTATTAGAAATAATGAAGGTGAGGTCATTTAGTAACTATGCTTGGGATCAATATGCTATAAACAGTTTAGCAAGCTCATCACTACATATTATTAAACAAAGCGTTTGTCTGTCTGTCTGATCGCGATAAACTAAAAAAACTACTACACCGATTTTCATGTTGTTAATGTTAATGGGGCATGTTTTTTCAGCTCGTTTTTGCTAGATTTTGATAACGGCAACAGGTAGATGCTTGAAATATTCACGGAATATTTAGTTATATATTCACCTTAGAAAAAAATAATAAAGTTGAAATAAAATTAATATTTAAGAAGAAAAACGAAAAAAACTCAAGTTTGTTGTATGGGGTACAACAAACGTGATTATTTGCCATTTTTGTAGATAATGGTACAAAACCTTTCTTGCGCGAATCCGACTCGCACTCGGGTGGTTTTTTATAAACGGTTTTATTTAGCTTAAACTAATTGTTTATTTATTTGTTTGGGTTTAATTTAGTAATTGAGAACTTATCCCCTTCCTGCGAATTGAACTGATATTTGGTACAGACTTTTAGTTCGGGTGACAATACAATTTTTTATATTCAGTATCATTGTAAATCCAAGATGGCCGCTGCTACAAATAATAACCCCCAATATACAATCATCATCATCATCATCATTATCAACCTATTCTAGTCCACTGCGAAAGACTGCGGGCAGATGCTGGATGCGGCAAGCTGAAGACAGGGCGCTATGGCGCTCATTAGGGGAGATCTATATACAATATAGGTATCAAATGAAAGGGCTTAAACTAAAATATTTACATTCTAAAAAGAGTATGTACAAAGTAGCTTTGGTGTCAAAGAATTCCTCCCCATCGATGTCGACTGGTAACGTACCCAAAAGGCTGGCGGCATTGCCACGTTGGATGGCAATGCCAATTCTTTGCGCAAAAAACAAGATAGCTTTTTGGTTACGCGAAGCGTCGACCAGTCGCTTAGCGATTTCTTTGAAAGTGACCGTGCACTCGGGCCCCACGAACCTAGTGTTTCGACCCCAAACGGCTCAAAAATATAATTGCTGACTAAATTATTATATTTACGCCGTTTGAGGGTCTCAAAGATGCCGCAGCAGCACAAGCGCAGTCCATCGTACTACGAGAAGGCGCGAGGGCGTCCACACAAGTTGCGTCCCACACCATAGGCCTACCCAACTTCCAAGGCACCAAAGACATACCGCAGAATGAAATAAGAAAAAAATGCAAATCCAATATGGCCGACCAAATAAAAACTTGAAAATAAAATAAGTAAATAATAATAATAATAAGTAGCTAACCCTTAAAGGGTTAGCTTGTTCAAAATTGAATTACTGTTGCCTGTTGCCGGCGACTCCATCTGCGTGAAATATTGTTAGCTTGAGTCTCAAAGATGTCTAGATGATCTATCTCTGTGTTAACAATGGTAACTATGCTATTTGTTAATTAACATTTACATTGTTGGTGGACAGTGTTATATAACACCTTGTATTTTCCTGCCGTGATTTGCTGTTTTATGCTAAATGTGAGACCAAAATGGTAATTGATATTTGCATTATATGTCTTAAAACGATGTCTTTTAAAAGATTTATATACAGTCCAGGAACGTATTTAACAATTTGCATGTTTAATGGGCAAAGTCTTATCTCCTAAGCACATTTTCACAACGATCAGTAATCGCAGTAAATATGGGTTGAATGTTAAACCTTCACTGAGTATATAACATAACATAACATAACATAACTTCACGCCTGTATCCCCGAAGGGGTAGGCAGAGGCGTATTACACACCTACGATTCCCCAGTTGTGTTAAGGTCCCAGTGTAATAGGGTGCGAGCCTATTGCCATCTACCGGGCACATTACTAAGTAATACTAATTATATATCTATAGCACTAAATAATGTATTATTACACCACGAAGTTATTATTGTCTCGTGAACTATATTTCGTTACTTCAGCCCTTTGATTATATAAATGTCTTCAGCCTATATTTGAAGTAAGAGGACGTTAATAAAAGGCACATTATATTGTGTAATCTTTTATAGGCTCGCCCCCGCCGTGTGATGGCCTCCTAAACCGATCTCGTTCACGACAAGATCATTTCTATTTGTAGAATTCCAATAGGTCTTTTGTGAGATTATGTTTGTTTTGTTTGCTATGTTTGAATACTTAGTAGGTATTTGAATTCACCCGAGGGGGCCATCTTGAAAACGGAGATGGCCCAGGGTCAGTCGGGGTGCGAGGGATATGCTTTATGGGGCCACCTTACTCCCCGGTATCTGAAAACCGGGACGGTGTGCGGTTTTAGTCGGTTCAAGCCTGACATAACTGCCCCCGCTACCCGGTGGGGGGGGGGGGATCCGAGGGGACTTCCGCACGAAAAAAAATAGGTATTTGCATTCACCATCATCATTTTTGCGTTATTCCCAACCGTGAACTGCATCCGAGGTTTTCACCTCAAGTTCGGCCTTTTCCTTTTGGTTTGGGTTATACAGCTTTCATGGGAGCGACTGCCAACCAACCTGCCTACCCCAAGACGAAAACCTGCGCCAATACCCTGTCCGTCCATCAGCAGGTGTACCGGCCAGCAGGAAAGGCTGGCTTAGCCCCTTAATTCGTGATGAGACCCCAAAGACCCCGTTGCTGTAATATCCTGTATAATCAAAATTCAAGCTAGACCCTTCTAAACCGACTTTAAAATTACATACTACATTAAATGTACTACTTATTTAAAATACCAAATGTTAGCATATACCAAAATACCTATATTATTTCATATTGTCGAAAGTTTACGCGAATGTCACACATTGAAATAAAACTATTTTTAACGGATTCTTTGCGATTTATTCCCTGTGACCATGGCTGCTGAAAAGCAACCGAAACGTCGGGATCAATGTAAATTATAAAATGACATCAAAATAAATCGCGATAGAATCCGTTAAAAATAGTTTTATTTCAACCTATATTATAATTGGTCTATGGTATTACGAATTAATGAGGCACAAATCGGTGTCAAATTGCTAATCTCACGCGGACACGGTCCCAGACCAATTACAACTTGATATCTGGCTGGGAAAGGTGACACCATTGAAACTACCATTAGGAGGATTAAGCCTCGTTTACACGTACTACGTTCATTTTGACATAGTACATTGTTAGATAGATTTGTGTCATTATTATTCGTGGCACCAATCCCGAATGCATTCACAGTTTGCACTTTGAAACCAGGGATCCACTCTCCACTCTCCTTCTCATTAGACGTTGTCCTTAAATAGACCTTATTATCTAAAGATTGAAACATAACATAACATAACATAACTTCACGCCTGTGTCCCCGAATGGGTAGACAGAGAATACACCTCTGTCTACACCCACGATTCGCCAGTTATGTTTAGGTCCCAATGTAATAGGGGACGAGCCTATTGCCATCTACCGGGCACATTATTAAGCGAGCGATAATTAACATTTATTAATGCACACATAACTACGAAAAGTCAGAGGTGTGTGCCCAGGGCGACTGGGAATCGAACTCGAGACCTCGTCTCAGCAGTCCGTTACGTAGGCCACTGGGCTATCACCGAGTTTTTCTAAAGATTTAGATCGGAAAAAGAGAACATCTTGAACCCGCGACCAGACCCTTACAGGGGGAATGCTCTGCCCAGCTGAGCTATCTAGACACGTCCCAGATATTCTAAATTCTCCGATATATTATATACGTCTTAAGGCGACGCTGGAGCCATCTAGGTACCGTAATTCTTGTGAACTACGGAAACAATGAATAACTTTACTGTCATTTTTAAACATTGTTTTTTGATGACTCCGCCTAATTAATTCAAAGTTTTTCCGATCTAAATCTTAAGAAAAAGTAAGCATACAAAATGCTTAAAAATGTAATTGAAATATACCTTATTATTATAACAAAAAATAATAAAAAATATAAAGAACCCCTAACAAAGCTAAGATTAATGCACTTTAAAAAAAAAACAAAATCAAGGTACGAGTACGATGCCACAAACAGGTACTTCAAACTCATAACATCCCGTTGTTTTTGCTTCAGGGATTAAAAATGACGGTTGATGCAGTAAATGTTAAATAAGTAGAATATTTATACTTTTGGTTGATGGCACTAAGTGGAACTTGCTACGTATATCGAAATAATTACTATCTTGTACTTTTCCACTTATAATTATCATATAAAAACCTTTGGGAATGCCGTGAGGCGAAACCGCGAACAGTAGAAAAATACAAGTGAGTATGTACTTATTTCAATATTAAATATTCTCGGACATATTACATCTAGACCTAAACTAAGCAGGCTAAGGATATTAATTCTAGAATGTGGATAAAAACACATAGATTTTTCCCTAATCTTTTATACGTAGGTAACTTTGTTGTCTCGAGAATTTTTATTTTCTGATCATCACCTTTTAGCTATAGCGTGATGATTTATAGTCCAGATGTTGGTCATGCCGGAGTCTTACCGAAGTGCAAAATTTCGTGAGAATCTGCCATGTAATAATAAAATTATAATCAATGGGTTACCTACTTGAAATCGAATGACGCAAGATCAAATAACACTTGCTCGAAAACGTTTACTCGATAGTACTTGCAATCGATAAATTATGAGCTCGACAGTTCACTCCCTCGATGCATCGAAATCTCGAATAACTATAAGCTCGAATCATCGTCAGCGCGAAGGCTCATTATCTTGAAACATTATTTCTCGACCGACCATCTAATCTAGTGAACTGTCGAGCTCATAATTTATCGATTTCAAGTACTATCGAGTAAACGTTTTCGAGCAAGTGTTATTCGATCTCGCGTCATTCGATTTCAAGTAGGGGACCAATAATCAATAATAGCTTAGATCAATTTTGCTTTGCTGCTCGTATCAGACCTATATTAGCATGATGACCATACCCTAGATGAACGTTCGTGTGAAATTTCAACTGAATCTCGTTCTGTGGTTTTCAAGTGATGCTGGAACATCGATAATAACCTGCAGACAACTATTTAAAAATACAAAAAAAAATTTTTTTCGGCATCGGAGTCGCTCCTAGACAGCAAATCAATTCAGTCTAAAAAAAAATTCAATGTACGTTTTCACCTCGTTACGATTTTATTATATGTAAAGATACTAGTGGTAATGATATGTCTCTGGAATCAAATATCAATGATTTATACAACCCGAGAAATCTTTTATGAAATACCACAGTGACCTACCCACATTGAAATGTGGGTAGATCACATTATTCTTTTTCATTCATCAAGCCTTTCATCATTAAACCTTTTTTCAATTCGCATGCATATTTAAATAATTCTAAACTCCAAATGAATAGAAATTCAAATTAAAACGAGCTGTTAGAACTGACTTTGAAAGTTGTTGATCTATCTTCATTTGTAGTCTCTGTTTAACTTGACGATGTATTAATCCTAGTTTAAACAGCATGGTGTCGTTCGTCGTAAGAGGGTTGAATGGATGAGGGTGGTTCTAGTTGGAGTTTAATTGTGCTAAATCTTTAGATTGAAGTTAAGTTCGCACCATTAGGAGGAGAGATAGACTTATCTGTCGCGTGGGTGTTTATATTTATATATTTTATAGCTGATTCCCGTGCAATAAATTAGATTTAGAATAGAATAGAATAGAATAGAAATAAACTTTATTGTACACCAATCAGAGTATGCATAGGTACTTGGAAAACAGGGGTGCTTGGTTGGGGACCTCCACGCGGTGCACCCTGGGCAACAGAGACGGCAGCGCCTACGGCCAACTCCGACCGAGGCGAGGACGGCCCTGTTGAGGGTTGTTCGGAAGCTTTCCACGTGTCCCTCTGATTAGCAGATGGCACAGTGGAGAGCAAGTAAGGGGGCCATCTCGAAACCGGAGATGGCCCAGGGTCAGTCGGGGTGCGAGGGATATGCTCTATGGGTAACCTTACACCCCGGCGTCTTAAGACCCGAGACGGCGTGCGGTTTTAGTCGGTGCAAGCCCGACATAACCGCCCCCGCTGGCCGGCGGGGGGGGGGTATCCGAAGGGATTTCCGCACGAAAAAAAAAAAAGGTACTTGGAATACACAGTCAACATTTGTACAAATGGCGGCCTTATCGCTAAAAGCAATTTCTTACAGGCAACCTTTGGATGGACACGAATTGGAACATTTATGGGTAGTTATTGGTGTGGTTAATAGGAAAAATTAAATAAATAAAAAATAAATATAAATAAATATTTCTTCATTTATTTATTTATAAGAAGCGGTTACCGCGACCTATGGACGTGTGCAACAACAGGGGCGTCACACTCGCGTTGCTGAACCTATTTGGATGTCAATGTTGCCGCATGCTATCCAGGCGATTAATGACTATAAACATACCACATTTCGTCATTTATTTATGAAGAAATGTGGTATATTAATACACCTCTGTGTACCCCTTAAAACTACACAGGCGTGAATATATAGATAAACAAAATATAATATTTAGCCTAAAGTGATTACGTTAAAGCTGACCCCAACATGTTTGGCATATTAAGGCTAACAGTTTGGCCAGGTTATCAAATATACATTGAAAATGAAATGCCTACGTGGTGATTATTATGAAAATTTGTAATACCTGGTGTCGGATTGCGAATGTAAATTAAAAGGATTAAGGTTGTATGAATTAGTTAGATTTCGATGAAATCGATCTAAACATGTTAAAAAATAATATTAATTGCTTCACGAAATCTACCTGTGCGTTCCCCCTGCGGGAACGGATTTTTTTTATATCGAATGTCCACTTTGTACTGTTAAGGACAAAAGTGGCAAGAGTTACAAAAAAATTATCCCTCAGTCCACTAGGATCCTCGATCCCCCCGCCCTTCCCCCTCCCCCCAGTGGAGCGAACAGCGCTCTGGAGTTCACTGTGTGAAACCGGGAACTGGGGTAGTTGTTGTGGCTTCTCATTATTTGGAATGTTTTATATAGCCATGATCTTTGGGCATCACATTCTAGGCAGCACTCTTGCTGATTAACGAAAGATTTCCTTCTCTGGGTCGTGAGGTCAGACGACAGACGCTCCTCTAAAAGCCAAGATCAAGTAGCATAGCGGACCCCGGCCTCCAAAATATAAGCTTTGGATGTATCCGGGACAACACTGTGATGATGATGTATTTAAAAATCCGTTCCCGCAGGGGGAACGCACAGGTAGATTTCGTGAAGCAATTAATATTATTTTTTAACATGTTTAATTTTTTTTTCTCGAAAACGGTAACTTTTAGCGAAAAACTTTTCAGACATTTATTTGAGACTTACTATCGATTAAAAATGTTTCCGACACTAAGAATGTTCACCGGTTAGAAGTTATGATTTTTTTCCCGAAAATTTTTGGTTTTTCCCCCCCTCCACTTTTAGTTAAAGTTTTAATCTTATAGGTTTATAATTAAAAGTTGTTGGTATTGTAGCGTTCCGACCTCGTTCGAGCACTACAGTTCGTTTACCTGGCCATCATGTGTAAGAGATTAAAAATAAATTGATTTGAAATGAAATGAGTGTTTAGGGAAGAAAAACAATGGCCTTGGCGGACAAGTTGCTGACAGCGGGTGACCGAGGGCTCCGGCCTCGACCCGCCGTCCGAAGAAAGTTCCAAGAGAATTGATGGTAGGCTCAAACCTTGAGCAGAATTCGCGATTCCCTACAGTTCGTTTAAAATTTAAATAGAAAAACCCCCCTAAAACTCGATATAGGAAGTTTTTGGTGAAAATAAATGCCAATATAAATATTAATACTTGTGTTTTATCTTTTCGTTAGACGAGGTATTGTGGCGTCAGGCCCCGACGCTACAGTATTCATGTATACAATGGGATAAAATTAGAACGGTTTGAATATCTTTCATGGAACGTGAAATTTTGAGGAAAAAGTGAGGCCCTACCGTCCCCTTAGGCCGGATTCCACCCGTTCACGAACTTAAACTAAGTTTACACCCAAGCAATTTTTGACCGCAGTTTGAAAGCGATCGGGGCAAAAATGCGACCGTGAGAGTGCCGCAAATTTTGGGAAGTGGAACCACACATACATATTTACATACATATATATATATATATATATATATATATATATATATATACTTTTTGACCAAAGGTCATTTCGGACTCAGGGGGTCATAACTAGACCTCCTATGAAGAATTTTTTTTTTAATTCGACAGTAGTCAAGAAACCAATAGGTAGATCGATTTCATCGAAATCTACCTAAAAAAACATAAACATAACTTCACGCCTGTATCCCTGAAGGGGTAGGCAGAGATGTATTACACAGCCACGATTCGCCAGTTATGTTAAGGTCCCAATGTAATAGGGGGCGAGCCTATTGCCATCTACCAGGCACATTATTAAGCGATAATTAACATTTATTAATGCACACATGACTACGAAAAGTCAGGGGTGTGTGCCCGGGGCAACTGGGGATCGAACTTGAGAACTCGTCTCAGCAGTCCGTTACGTATGCCACTGGGCTATCGCCGCTTAAAAAAAAGGATTGGAAAACAAAGTACACACCTAACCTTGAGCATACTCAAATAATTTGCTTATTATGTATATCAACTTTTTGTTCTAATTGGGTCAATTATAGAGCAAAAAATATTGCTGATAATCTAAACAGAGCGGCACATAAATTTAAAAGCGTACATAGATTTAATTAACTAATCATCGTTAGTAAACTAGTTTAGACCGGAGAAGCGTTAAATTAATTAATATTTTTAGGCGTAATAGCGCCGACTCTGTTGATTGCCGTCATACTAATTTAGCCTCACTATGTTTATGGGTGGCTGGTTTTTGTAACTATATAGTACTAATAGATACTAATTTAGCCTCACTATGTTTATGGGTAGATACTGGCTGGTTTTTGTAACTATATAGTACTAATAGATACTAATTTAGCCTCACTATGTTTATGGGTAGATACTGGCTGATTTTAGTAACTATATAGTACTAATAGATACTAATTTAGCCTCACTATGTTTATGGGTAGATACTGGCTGATTTTAGTAACTATATAGTACTAATAGATACTAATATAGCCTCACTATGTTTATGGGTAGATACTGGCTGGTTTTTGTAACTATATAGTACTAATAGATATTAATTTAGCCTCACTATGTTTATGGGTAGATACTGGCTGGTTTTTGTAACTATATAGTACTAATAGATACTTATTTAGCCTCACTATGTTTATGGGTAGATACTGGCTGGTTTTTGTAACTATATAGTACTAATAGATACTAATACAAAAATGTGTTTTAGTTGTTTAAAATTTACATCTCAAGATACTAAACTCATTTTTAGTGAGACTAAAGTTGTAATTTTGAATAATTTTATAATAGGACTGATTTTTGATGGAAATTTCGTCGTAACATTATAGTTTTAAGCTTAATCATAACATTTAAAAGAAATACACAGAAATCTTCTCCAGTTTATTTTAAAAATTAATAAAATTGCGCAGAAAATTGAAAGAAATTCATATAACTGAACGGTTATTGTAGTATTCCACGCGGGCGGAGCTGCGGGTAACAGTTAGTTTCTAATAAAAATACACTACTCAAATTAATGCAGTATACGACTGTACCTTTTTTTTTTCGTGCGGAAATCCCTTCAGATACCCGGTTATGTCGGTAATGCGGTTATGTCGGGCTTGAACCGACTAAAACCGCACTCCGTCTCGGGTCTACTGACGCCGGGGTGTAAGGTTGCCCATAGAGCATATCCCTCGCACCCCGACTGACCCTGAAACCCTCGAAACCGGAGATGGCCCCCTCGGGTTTAGGAACCACGGTGTCCCCGTCTTACCCGGGTTTGGGGGAGAGGTGCTAGTCGCCCCACCGTCCCGGCCTGCTTCTGCTGGGATGATAGGCGGCCTTACCTGCCACTCATGGAGGACGGAGGTCGTTAAGCCTCCGGCGCCTGAGTCGCCTCAGTATACGACTGTACCTGCCCATGTATTGCATCACTTGTATGTATATTGTACAGTCGAGGGTAAAGAAGGTGTTATGTGTCAATTGAATGATTGTAGAGCTATTAAATTCAAATTAAACGATTAACTCTCGTTGAACACATTTTTCATCATCTTAGCGTTGTATCTATGAGCGTTGGTAGCTTAGTGGTTAAGGAGTGGACACTACGATCGAGAGGTCCCGGGTTCGAATCCTGGCCATTACACTACCGACGTGAACCCACTCCTAACACAAGTGATTTAGCTTAGCTGGAGGGGTTCGGGGGAATATTAGTAATTTCGGTTACTAATATTCTTAAAAAAAAAACTTGTATCCGAGGCCTTCATTTCGCACCTCAGGGTCCACTTCAGACCCGAGACGGCGTGCGGTTTTAGTCGGTTCAAGCCCGACATAACCGCCCCCGCTGGCACGCGGGGGGGTATCCGAAGGGATTTCCGCACGATAAAAAAAAAAAAAAAAAAGGGTCCACTTCCCGGCTTTTCTTCTTCTCTTTGCATGATCTTGGGTTTCCATGGCAGTGAAACCATTGGCATGGATGTCATCCCTTTTGACGTCATACCTGCACTTTTGCGTCTACCCTTGTCGAGTACATTATAATGATAGAATTGCCTGATATTATAAAAGAAACTGAGAGGCCAGTTAGTTATAAGCATTTATGAGAATGATAACAGTCTAAGATTAATAAAAAAAGTCACCTGGGTGAATAAATTTGGAGGTGAAAAAATTACACTAATTATGTCGAATTATTTCACCTGGGAGTGAAAGCGTAGGTGCAATGATTCCGTGGTGAAATGAGAACACCGCAATTTCTACTTTCTTCACCTGGGTGAAAAAAGTAGAATAAACAGTTCTAATTAGTATAAAAGTCCCCCCCCCCTTTTTTTTTCGTGCGGAAATCCCTTCGGATACCCCCCCGCCAGCTAGCGGGGGCGGTTATGTCGTGCTTGAACCGTATAAAAGTCGCCCCTATACATGCCATAAAAAAAAAACAAATTATGTAGTTATAGGAGAGCGGATTCCGGGCTGCAAAGCGCAAGCTTAAATCTGGAATCATAATAATTCCCTCGCCCAAACCATGAAAAACATAGCTCTATTCTTACCAACCAATCTTTGTTATTTTAAAATGTTACAATGTTATTTTTCTGATCTAAAATTGAATTTCCTCGCTGAACGTTTAACGCTATCGTATCAGCTCAAATTAATTAATAAATGCTGTTTTTCTGGCCACACATTTAGCTTACTAATTGCTATATCGCTATGCTGTATACTGATATCGAATTCCCAAGCTGTCGGTACTCGCTTGCCTTGGTCGACACCGCTTTTGAATCGACACATGTGTTCATATTTAATTTGGACTAGATTAACTTAGATACTATTATATAATATAATATTTTATATTTAGAACAGCAGTCGGGATGCGAGGGAAATGCCCCATGGGCAACCTTACACGCCGGCGTCTGAAGACCCGAGATGGCGTGGGGTTTTAGTCAGTTCAAGCCCGACATAACCGCCACCACTGGCTGGCTTATCCGAGGGGATTTCCGCACGAAAAAAAAGATCCTTTATAACTTATTGTATGCAACATTGTGATGTTTTTTAATGTTTCCCGCTAACCCCTCAAGCTAAGCTAAATTGCCTGTGTTAGGAGTGGGCTCACGTCGGTAGTGTAATGGCCAGAATTCGAACCTGGGACCTCTCGATCGTAAGGACGATTCTTTAATCACTAAGCTACCGAAGACGCCCAGAATGGGGCTTTATCACCCTTGCCTTGAACACCCACATTTCGTCACCTGTTTTCGGTCTTGTTGACGTGTAACACTTTATTCTCACTTCTGGGTTATGGGACTCTATCAACACCTTGGCGGCCCAAGCCAAGCTCACCTACGAGCCGGCACACACCTGATGATTCACCTATTGGGATTGGCTTACCATCAGGCGAGGTGGCGTTATATTGACGTGGCCTCCATAAAAAAGGAAAGTTGAAGAAAAAAATCTATTGTATTCTGATGATGTACCTTTTTTTTTCGTGCGGAAATCATTTCGGATACCCCCCGCCGGCCAGCGGGGGCGGTTATGTTGGGCTTGAACCGACTAACACCGCACGCCGTCTCGGGTCAACAGACGCTAGGGCTCATAGAGCATATCCCTCGCACCCCGATTGACCCTATTACAATTATAATGACTGTAATGTATCCAAATGCTAATATCGAATTGCCATCGACTTATTCAATACTTCAATAGCATCTGGCTTTGATTCCATCAATCAGCCACTACTGGTTACTATTATAAACCACTCAATCAAAGAAATAAAAATCTTTATTCATGTAGGTTATATAGTATCACTTATGTATGAATTTCTAGATTATTGCATTTACAGCTGTATTAGTGAAGCAATAGGGAAAGCTTGTAAAAGATAATCTTTACTTAGTATTATAAACTTTGGATAGATGTTTGTTACTCAAGTCAGTCATAATAAACAAGTTGAATTCCTGAGACGAGCTCAGCCGAATACAAGGGATTTTCGATTTAGCGATTTTTTTTTTGCGATTTTTTCTTTATCTTGCAATGGTTCACCCCAGCACGAATCTATTACCGAAAAAAGCAACTCGATAGCTCATCTGCTTCATACCCAAAACCGTGACAGAAAATTGGCAACGACGACGTCGACGACGTCGACGACAACTCGATAGCAATAGGGCTTTTCTAAAGAAAATCCCTAAAAATTGGAAATGCAAATGAACCGAGTAAGCTAAATTTTTCTTGAAATTTTCGGGGTTAAACTGAATAATCTATATAATAATTATCTCTATATATATAATATCTCTAATAACCCTAATATCCAAAATTAAACTTTTTTCCGGGCGGAAATCCCCTCTTGAACCTGGACCATAGCTTAAACTAAGGCTACGTTCTTAACTACATGATAAACCCCACCCGTCGGCCAGCGGAGGAGGTTATGTCGGGTTTGAACCGACTAAAACCGCACGCCGTCTCGGGTCTTCAGACTCCGAGGTGTAAGGTGGCCCCCATAAGGCATTTCCCTCGCACCCCTACTGACCCAGGGTCATCTCCAGTTTCAATCCCCCCCCCATCGGGTGGAAAAGAAGCTATCTAACAAAATTATAGGTTCCCCTGCTTGTCACTACACTGTTAACCTCATAATATGTCAGTGTGGAGTGTGTAAAAAGAAACTAATTTAACTTATCGGGGCCTGAGGACGGCAGTTGGCCTACTCGCCGTCCTTACAGAAGCAGGCCGTGGCGAAGGCGTGTCATGTGTGTCCTGCACACGCCTGCCTACTCACCGACGCGGGATAAAAGCCGACCCCACCAGGCGAGGCCGCGCTGGCGGCCAAAGTCCGCCGGTAACCCTGGGGTTATCCTTTCGAGGGCTTACCCGGGGTGCCCGGCAATGGACACTTGGGCAGGTCACCGTGCGGTTTTAGTCGGCTCATGCACGACATAACCGCCCCCGCTGGCCGGCAGGGGGAATACGAAGGGATTTCCGCACGTAAAAAAAAAAACAGTCTTCTACCCATTTGAGATGTAGGGAAGTAGGTACCATATTCATGTGGAACGGTGCCTACTGTAGAAAGTGTTTGAAACACCGTATATTTCCAGATTGATTCATCGGTTCAGGTCGAACGGCGAACAAAAGATAGAAAAAGGCAAAAAAAGATTGGAACAATATTTTCGCGGGGGCACCAATCAATTTTGCTGAAAATTGCCGTTCACAAAAATCCACGGTGATTTGACATGTGATAGATTGTACTGTAGGGCTGTCACCGGACTCAAAAAAGAAAACAGAAAATGTGTTATTGCGTAGTCTTCATCCGCATAGTCTTAGAACTGGGTTTTTTTAAAGATATAAGTGGCCTAAGTGACGCCCATAACATCAGCTATCTGCAGTAAAAATCTCGTCAAAATTGGCCTAGTCACATCGGAGAATACCCGTAATAAGCAGAAAAACAGACATGCACACAAACAGACAGTCTAAAAAATTAAAAAGTCTTGTTTTATTATCAGTGGATAATGCAACAAGTTTTTATGTACTGTGAGGTGCTTAGCAGTTAATGTAACATGATATTGTCGGAAGTTTAAGCGAATGTCACACATTGAAATAAAACTATTTTTAGGGTTCCGTTGCCAAATGGCAAAAAACGGAACTCTTATAGATTCGTCATGTCTGTCTGCCTGTCCGTCCGTATGTCACAGCCACTTTTTTCCGAAACTATAAGAACTATGCTGTTGAAACTTG
Organism: Cybosia mesomella; assembly: GCA_946251805.1. NCBI lineage: Eukaryota > Metazoa > Arthropoda > Insecta > Lepidoptera > Erebidae > Cybosia > Cybosia mesomella. The sequence goes on from OX276396.1 coordinate 3,852,238, forward strand.
GTAAGTAGATGTATTCTGTGAACCGCATTAAGATTTTCACACAGAAATAGAAATTTTGGGGGTCCTCATACTTAGAACTGAAACTCAATAAATTTTTTTTCATCGAAGATATGTGTGAGGTATCTATGGATATCTCTTCAAAAATGATATTGAGGTTTCTGATATCATTTTTTTCTAAACTGAATAGTTTGCGCGGGAGACACTCCCAAAGCAGTAAAATGTGTCCCCCCCCTGTAACTTCTAAAATAAGAGAATGATAAAAGTAAAAAAAAATTATGATGTACATTACCATATAAGCTTTCAACGATAATTGGTTTGAACGAGATCTAGTAAGTATTTTTTTTTTAATATGTCATAAATCGTAAACCGCAATTTACCTTTCATTCAATCAACTCAATTTTAAAAATTAAAAAAAAAATATTATTATGTTACTTGCTGCTACGGAACCCTTAATGGGCGAGTCCGACTCGCACTTGGCCGCTTTTTACGGATTCTATCGCGATTTATTTGATGTTATTTTAACCGTCGGTAGCTTAGTGGTTAAGGAGTCGGCCTTACGATCGTGAAGTCCCCGGTTCGAATCCTGGCCATCACACTACTGACGTGAATCCACTCCTAACATAAGCAATAAAGCTTAGCGGTTAACTTAGAATAATAGTATTCGTTTAAAAAAAAAATACATTAAACTCGAGTCTCCCCGTGACCATGGCTGCTGAAAAGCAACCGAAACGTCGGGTTAAATGTTAAATATAAAATAACATGAAATAAAACATGTAACATTACAAAAAGACACTTCAATTTCATTTATTTGTATAGATTTAATATGTTTTTATATATTTAAGTTATGTCAAAGGATGATGGGCAAAAATGTATGGTCGCTGGTACTATCACCAATCGAAATGAATGATACATCGTTGAAAATGATATATCTCATCTAACTTTAAAAGTTCAGACTATAGAGTTGTCGTTGAGATTTTTTTTCCATTTTGAATTAAAATCTGCGAAATAATCATCGAAATTGATCAAGCTGAACCAAAGATACGACTTTTAAATTATTTTTCGAGCTAAAAATTCAATGGCTTTATTTCAAAATGTACAAATATACTGGTTAGATCGTCATAGAATTACTTGTTCACTTGAGGAGAGCTATCCAACAATGTATCACTTATCTTAATTGGATTCAGTACCAAAATGCCCATCATCCTTTATGTCTTAGTTTTTATTGTATTTTAGTTTGATAATTTTATAAATTCATCTTTTTAAAACACAAATCAATACTTACTATTATTATCTATCATGATTACAATTTTCAAATTGCATTACTGTAGAGGTTCTAATATACCACGTTATTCCTGGAAACGTGGTACCCGTGGTACCACACGACAATTTGTTTTTTTTTTTATAGTTTTAATATTTTTTTTTTAATTACAGGTACATAACATTATATCTTGAACCAGCAAATATTAACAAATGGTACGTTATTCATATTGTATATATATTGTAAGGGTTATCAAATGTAAATTGGTGTTAAAATATTACGTCGTCACACGTCTCCTACAACTTTTATTCAGATAGTAGGTGGGGCGACTAGCGACCCTCCCCCAAACCGGGGCAAGACGGGGACACCGTGGTTCCCAAACCCGAGGGGGCCATCTCGAAACCGGAGATGGCCCAAGGACAGTCGGGGTGCGAGGGATATGCTTTATGGGCAACCTTACACCCTGAAGGGTCTGAAGACCCGAGACGGCGTGCGGTTTTAGTCGGTTCAAGCCTGAACTTCGTTCCGTCTTAGGATCAAGTTATATTGGCTAACTTATCAGCAGATATTCGTGAAAGTCTCATATTTTCAATTATCCTAATTGCTAGTATAGGCCTGTGACGGATGGGCTACTGTTATCCCGAGGGGCCCATCTCAAAGCCGCAGATGATGGGAATTGCCTTATTTAGACACCATACACCTCGGCATTAGAGACCCGAGACGGCGTGCGGTTTTAGTCGGTTCAAGCCTGAACTTCGTTCCGTCTTAGGATCAAGTTATATTGGCTAACTTATCAGCAGATATTCGTGAAAGTCTCATATTTTCAATTATCCTAATTGCTAGTATAGGCCTGTGGCGGATGGGCTACTGTTATCCCGAGGGGCCCATCTCAAAGCCGCAGATGATGGGAATTGCCTTATTTAGACACCATACACCTCGGCATTAGAGACCCGGGACGGCGTGCGGTTTTGGTCGGTTCGCCACCTTGGCCGATGGTGGGGTAACCATGGGGATTACAGCAAAAAAGAAACACAAAAAGGCAACAAACAATATGAGACAAATCTAAAAAATCACAGATCTCGAAGATCAGTCATCCCGTTCTCGAGTTCATCGCTGTCATCACTAACACGACTTTGTATTATATATAAATGTAGATATTTAAGTTAATTCTGAATTTCTGTTGAATTCTCTGTGGGTTGGCGTTAGTGGTTTCGACTGCTAAGTTAGAGGTTACGTGTTCGATACCCGCTTAGTGCAAATATGTATATTTCCTTTGGTCTGGACGACGCTAGAGCCATCTATCATAACTCTTGCGTAATTGAATTAATGTGGCGAAGTAATCTAAAAACAATGTATGCAAATGATTTTAACATCATTCATTGTTTCCGTAGTTAGCAAAAATTACATTAGATGGCTCCAGCGTCGCCCAAAGACGTATAATATATCGGAGAATTTCGAATATCTAGGATGTGTCCATGTAGCTCAGCTAATCAGGTAGTTCCCCTGTAAGGGACTAGTCGCGGGTTCAAGTCCCGTCCTGGATGTTGACCTGAAGACCTGAGACGGAGTGCGGTTTTAGTCGGTTCGAGTCCGACATAACCTCCATCGCTGGCCGGCGGGGGGGTAACCGAGAGGATTTCCGCACGGAAAAAAAAGGGTTCGCTTATTGTTTTTAATTGGTATGTTTGGCTTTTCCGGTAGCGACTGTCAAAGGAAAGTCTGTGCCAGAGCATTGTCTGTTGTTTAGCAGGTGAAGTCAGGTTGGGCCTCTAAGTTGTTAGGAAGGCCCTGCATACCAATATGTCATGTAATGTATATAATATTCGAAAATTTACGGTAATTCTATTAAAATATCGCACTAAAACTCCGTTATTGCAAATTGCGTGCTGCATGCCATATAAAATATACTTGTTTCTCGTGTTAATCAAATGTATGCCAATATTCTTACTGGATAAATCAATATTATGTTTATTAAACATGACATTTGCAAATGTATATTGCAACGCCACCGTTGCCTATTTTAATGGTGGTGCCTTTGAATTGGTCTTTAAAACGCGCATCCTACTAATATTATATAAATGTGTTATACTAATATATAAATGTGAAAGTAAAGGCCCAGTGGCGTACGTAACGGACTGCTGAGACGGGGTCTCGAGTTCGATCCCCAGTCGCCCCGGGCACACACCTCTGACTTTTCGTAGTTATGTGTGCATTAATAAATGTTAGTTATCGCTCGCTTAATAATGTGCCCGGTAGATGGCAATAGGCTCGCCCCCTATAACATTGGGACCTTAACATAACTGGCGAATCGTGGGGTGTGCAATACACCTCTGCCTACCCCTTCGGGGATACAGGCGTGAAGTTATGTTATGTTATGTTAAATGTGAAAGTTTATGAATATGGTTGGATGGTTTCTGAATGGATCTGGCTAAAATTTGTTACAGGGATAAATTATAGTCCGGATTAACACACATAACACATAGTGACAGATTTTTATTGTAGAAATAGGTTCCCATGGATAGCAGGAACGGGATCAGAATTACACGCGGGCGAAGCCGCGGACAACAGTTAGTCTATACTAATATTATAAAGAGGTAAAGTGTGGTTCCCAAACCCGAGGGGGCCATCTCGAAACCGGAGATGGCCCAGGGTCAGTCGGGGTGCGAGGGATATGCTCTATGGGCAACCTTACACCCCAGCGTCTGTAGACCCGAGACGGCGTTGCGGTTTTAGTCGGTTCAAGCCCGACATAACCGCCCCCGCTGGCCGGCGGGGGGGTATCCGAAGGGATTTCCGCACGAAAAAAAAAAGAAAAAGGTAAAGTTTGTGATATTGTGAGTTTGTGAGGTTGTTGAACTTTGGATCAACTGAACCGACCTTGAAAATTATTTGTGAGTGTCATAGATATATCATCACGCTACTACCTAAGGGAGCAGACCACTAATCATAAATATCAATAAATCCGGCAGATTCCCATACAATATAAATGAAAACTAAAAAATAAATAAATAAATATTCTATGACATTCTACACAGCGCTTTCTAGATTTAAAGTAAGCATAGTTTACTAACTTGTGTTATGGCTTCCAGAATGCGGATTAACATACTTATATACTTTTTTTGTTAATATATAAATATTATACATAGTGTGTATTAAAAATGTTAATTATCGCTCGCTTAGTAATGATCCCGGTAGATGGCAATAGGCTCGCCCCCTATTACATTGGGACCCAAACATAACTGGCGAATCGTGGGTGTGTAATACACCTCTGCCTACCCCTTCGGGGATACAGGCGTGAAGTTATGTATGTATGTATGTATGTATTATACATAGAAACACCCAGACCAATGCAAATAGACATATTCATTCTTACAAATATTTGCACTGAGCAGGAATCGAACCCGTTACGCCACAGGTATATTATGGATTTCGGGGTGCGAGGGATATGCTCTATGGGCAACCTTACACCCCGGCGTCTGTAGACCCGAGACGGCATGCGGTTTTAGTCGGTTCAAGCCCGACATAACCGCCCCCGCTGGCACGCGGGGGGCTATCCGAAGGGATTTCCGCACGATAAAAAAAAAGGTATATTATGGATTGGGTTCGACATACGCCACGGGCGAAGCCGGGTAAGGCCAGCTGATAACTAATAATACATAGGCAGGAATTAGACAGTCAATATGTATCGCGAGATATTTGGGATGCTGTCGACATCTATTGATATTATTGATGTGCAAACGCAATTCACCTATATTGATACCGATTTGAAGCATCGGTAGCTTGCGTAACATCTCGCCGCGCGTCGTAGGCGACTCAGGCGCCGGAGGTCGCTTAACGGCGGAGCGCGCCCGGGAGAGATTTAGAACTCTTCTGGCTCGCCGAGCCCGCAACTTGCTCGCCGCGCGTCGCAGGCGACTCAGGCGCCGGAGGTCGCTTAACGACCTCCGTCCTCCATGAGCGCAGGCCTGGGGGTGGCGGTTGAGGCCACCTGTCACCCCAGCAGAAGCAGGCCGGGATGGTGGGGCTACTAGCACCCCTCCCCCAAACCGGGGACACCGTGGTTCCCAAACCCAAGGGGGCCATCTCGAAACCGGGGATGGCCCTGGGTCAATCGGGGTGCGAGGGATATGCTTTATGGGCAACCTTACACCCCGGCGTCAGAAGACTCGAGACGACGTGCGGTTTTAGTCGGTTCAAGCCCGAAGCCCCTTGGTCATCCACGGGGGCGGGGATATCCGCACCAAACAAAAATAAAAAAGGAGTCGGTCTTGCGATCGAGAGGTTCCAGGTTCAAATCCTGGCTATTACACTACCGGCATGAACCTACTCCTAGCACAAGCAATTTATCTTCTAGCATAGTTTGTGTAATACTGTATAGAACATATTGCTTCAAAATTTGGACTCGTGGCTTAGTTGTAACCCGGTAGCTTTAAGCAATACTAGCCAGGTCAATCTTAGGATGGGAGACTATTCTTAACATGCTAAGACTCTTCCGTGCCTCAGAGAGCACGTTAGGCCGGCAGCCCCGTTTCCCATACGAACATCTGTGGCATTCGTTACATGTAGTTAGAGCCCTAAAATAAGTCCGATAGGTAGACCTAGATAGATCTCATGCTCGCTAAGGAGATGGCTGAGCACGCCCTGGAGAGATTTACAACTCTCTCGGCCCGCCGAGCCCGCAACATGCTAGTCGCGCGTCGCAATCAACACAGGCACCGGAGCTCGCTTAACGACCTCCGTCCTCCATGAGCGGGGCTGGCAGGTGAGGCCGGCTGTCACACCAGCAGAAGCAGGCCTCAAACAAACCGGAGATGGCCCAGGGTCAGTCGGGGTGCGAGGCATATGCTCTATGGGCAACCTTACACCCGGCATCTTAAGACCCGAGACGGTAAAGGTACTTTTTATCAACTATAAAAATTTCGCGTATAAATATTAATCTAGTATTTTACTAGCTGTGCCCCGCGGTCGTACCTAGGAGTCCAGAGACCGCCTGTATAGAATGTCCAGTTTTAATTTTTGGTCATATCTTCGGTTCTACTCAACCAATAGCAATGAAACGTATGGCAGTTTTGAAGTCTGACCAAGACCTTTCTAAGAAAAAAGTCGCACCAAAATCCGTTCAGTAGTATTTGCGTCCATTATCATCATCATCATCATATCAGCCGTATGAAATCCACTGCTGAACGTAGGCCTCCCCCTTCGACTTCCATTTCGACCGGTCTGTAGTGGCCTGCATCCACAGAGTCCCTGCGCTCTTTGCTAGGTCGTCTGTCCACCTTGCCTTCCTACGCTGCGCTTGCCGTTACGTGGTCTCCACTCAAGAACCTTTCTGCCCCACCGGCCAGCGGTCATTTGCGTCCATAGCAAACAAATAATCAAGAATTCCAAAAAAAACGTACCTATTTTTGGGTTCGGAATCGTTAACATAATCCTCATTTTTTTTTAAATCTCCAATGTACAGATATAACTAATTTACAATTTTGTAATAGTACACATATGCAATACAACACACTCACTTAATCAGACAATATGAAATAGACTTATCACTAAAAAAAATAATCCAACAATATTCAAACCCCCAATATTTGAAGTCGGCTAAAACCAATTATGGCTGTCAATCATTAGTCAAAAAGAATACAAGCTACAGGTATCATTATATTCTCTTTATCTGTAGCAACTGGCACAATACCACAGATAAACACAGTCGGTGGTAATTACACCACCGAATAAGGTTGATGAGTGTTTGCGCCGACGTGACACTTTCTGCGAAATGTGTTGGCGATAAGCAATGACGGCATGTAGTGGGTATATTAAGGAAAATGTAGACATGACGGGAATTCGTTTTGCGATAATACTTTTGCGATAATTCTAGAACGAAATTCAGTTATGAATCTCGACTTGAGACTAGTTTTATGTACAGATTGTATATTGAAATGAAACTATTTTAACAGATTCTATCGCAATTTTGGTGTTACATATTTTATTATTTACATTTATCCCGAAGTTTCAGTTGCTTTTCAGCAGCCTTGATCACGGGGAGTCACAGGGGGTCTCGTCTCGTCGGGATTAGCGTAAACAATAAAATAATACCAAATAAATAATAGTTGTATTTTATTTAATGTGTGATATTTGCGGGAACTTGCGAAAATATCATACATATTGTATTCTAGAACTCAACTTGAGTGTAGATTTTATGAACGCCCAAGTTCCAATTTACTTTTAGTTTGGTTCTGGAATACAATCTGTACTCAAAGTTACTTTCAAGTCGAGATTCATGACTGAGTAGTATTCTAGAATACCTACAGGCCCTAATATTTTTTTGAAGTTACATGCTCATGCATACATGCATAACATCACCTGTATCCCCGAAGGGGTAAGCAGAGTTTTATTACACACAAACGAATTACGAAGTATAGAAACTTTTGTCGGTGTATTATGAGAAATTGATAGCGAGAGGCGGAAGCAATGTTCGCCGACTTATAGAGTTTGGTATTCAAACTATTCAAACTTAGAATTTAAGAAAAAAAATTGAAATATTGAAATTTTGGAAAAGTCCCTCATCTTTTAGTTTAAATTGCGAACCACATCGAAATAATATTAATAAAATATTGTGTCTGTGATTCTGTGTGCCTGTCTGTGGCATCATAACTCTCAAACGAATGAATTAATTTTGATTTTCTATTTGAATGCTGATATGTTCGAAATGGTTCATAGCTATAGTACCTATATGAAGATATGTTCAGGCGTTTGGAGATCATCAGCTTATGTCGGAGGTCATTTAAATTTTTGATTGTCACCAGATCAAATAATATTTACACTATATTCACAGTCATTGTTGTAGTTTCCATGGTTTTTAAATTGAATGGCTGCACCTAAGGAAATGTGACTTTTGTTCATGAAGTCTGGAATTTGATTCTCGAGCCTGACAGTAGGAGCACTATAATATATAAATACATGGAGCACTATAATATAATAATATATAAAAAACTTGTATATCAAAGAGAAACACGGGGTCATGAAATGTAGGTACTCTGTAGACATTAAAAAATTGCTCATGAAATATATATGAGTGTAATAAATCTCTGCACACCCCTTCGGCATACGCGTGAATTTATAAAAATCCCAAACATAATAAAGTAAAAGATTCATTAGCTCCCATTAGACATAAGCCTTCCTTTATTCATGGGATATTCCTTTATATATGGGATTGTATTTAAGCTGCTTACACGCGAACGACTAAACAACTTTCCATTTCTTTTTATACCACTCAGGTGGCAGACAAGCTCATGGCCCACCTGATGGGAAGTGGTTACCGTGGCCTCTGGACGTGTGCAACACCAGGGGCATCACACTCGCGCTGCCGACCCTGTAAAAACCTTCTAATGCCCTTCTTGAAGACCCCATTGTCGGCCTCTGTGGCGTAGCGGTAGTGCATTCGACTGCTACGAAAGGGGGCGCGGGTTCGATTCCCGCTCAGTCCAAATATTTGTATGCATGTATATGTCTATTTGCATTGGTTTGGATGTTTCTATGTATAAAATGTATATATTTACAAAAAAAGTATATAAGTAAGTTTATCCGCATTCCCACCATAACACAAGCTAGTTAAACTATGCTTACTTTGGGTTCAGAAAGCGATGTGAAGAATGTCCCATATTGTAGTCGCTTGGGAAACCACAGCAGGGAGATCATTCTACAGCCTGAGGGTGCGCGGAAAAAAGTGCCTTTCATACCTAACTGTACGCACCGTTTTCGGTTGCGATGTCCCTGTAAGTACGGGATTTTGGAGTAAACGCAATATGATAACCGAAAAGTAATTACTTTATAAGTTACTAGCTTTATCAGTTACTAGGCTCCGCCCGCGCGGAGGTTGGTTATCGTTTTTCGGTAATATCTCAGGTTCTTCTTAACCAATTGCAATCAAACATAGGACAGACTTTAAATACAACACACTCACTTAATCAGCAATACAACACACTCACTTAATCAGACAATATGAAATAGACTTATCACTAAAAAAAATAATCCAACAATATTCAAACCCCCAATATTTGAAGTCGGCTAAAACCAATTATGGCTGTCAATCATTAGTCAAAAAGAATACAAGCTACAGGTATCATTATATTCTCTTTATCTGTAGCAACTGGCACAATACCACAGATAAACACAGTCGGTGGTAATTACACCACCGAATAAGGTTGATGAGTGTTTGCGCCGACGTGACACTTTCTGCGAAATGTGTTGGCGATAAGCAATGACGGCATGTAGTGGGTATATTAAGGAAAATGTAGACATGACGGGAATTCGTTTTGCGATAATACTTTTGCGATAATTCTAGAACGAAATTCAGTTATGAATCTCGACTTGAGACTAGTTTTATGTACAGATTGTATATTGAAATGAAACTATTTTAACAGATTCTATCGCAATTTTGGTGTTACATATTTTATTATTTACATTTATCCCGAAGTTTCAGTTGCTTTTCAGCAGCCTTGATCACGGGGAGTCACAGGGGGTCTCGTCTCGTCGGGATTAGCGTAAACAATAAAATAATACCAAATAAATAATAGTTGTATTTTATTTAATGTGTGATATTTGCGGGAACTTGCGAAAATATCATACATATTGTATTCTAGAACTCAACTTGAGTGTAGATTTTATGAACGCCCAAGTTCCAATTTACTTTTAGTTTGGTTCTGGAATACAATCTGTACTCAAAGTTACTTTCAAGTCGAGATTCATGACTGAGTAGTATTCTAGAATACCTACAGGCCCTAATATTTTTTTGAAGTTACATGCTCATGCATACATGCATAACATCACCTGTATCCCCGAAGGGGTAAGCAGAGTTTTATTACACACAAACGAATTACGAAGTATAGAAACTTTTGTCGGTGTATTATGAGAAATTGATAGCGAGAGGCGGAAGCAATGTTCGCCGACTTATAGAGTTTGGTATTCAAACTATTCAAACTTAGAATTTAAGAAAAAAAATTGAAATATTGAAATTTTGGAAAAGTCCCTCATCTTTTAGTTTAAATTGCGAACCACATCGAAATAATATTAATAAAATATTGTGTCTGTGATTCTGTGTGCCTGTCTGTGGCATCATAACTCTCAAACGAATGAATTAATTTTGATTTTCTATTTGAATGCTGATATGTTCGAAATGGTTCATAGCTATAGTACCTATATGAAGATATGTTCAGGCGTTTGGAGATCATCAGCTTATGTCGGAGGTCATTTAAATTTTTGATTGTCACCAGATCAAATAATATTTACACTATATTCACAGTCATTGTTGTAGTTTCCATGGTTTTTAAATTGAATGGCTGCACCTAAGGAAATGTGACTTTTGTTCATGAAGTCTGGAATTTGATTCTCGAGCCTGACAGTAGGAGCACTATAATATATAAATACATGGAGCACTATAATATAATAATATATAAAAAACTTGTATATCAAAGAGAAACACGGGGTCATGAAATGTAGGTACTCTGTAGACATTAAAAAATTGCTCATGAAATATATATGAGTGTAATAAATCTCTGCACACCCCTTCGGCATACGCGTGAATTTATAAAAATCCCAAACATAATAAAGTAAAAGATTCATTAGCTCCCATTAGACATAAGCCTTCCTTTATTCATGGGATATTCCTTTATATATGGGATTGTATTTAAGCTGCTTACACGCGAACGACTAAACAACTTTCCATTTCTTTTTATACCACTCAGGTGGCAGACAAGCTCATGGCCCACCTGATGGGAAGTGGTTACCGTGGCCTCTGGACGTGTGCAACACCAGGGGCATCACACTCGCGCTGCCGACCCTGTAAAAACCTTCTAATGCCCTTCTTGAAGACCCCATTGTCGGCCTCTGTGGCGTAGCGGTAGTGCATTCGACTGCTACGAAAGGGGGCGCGGGTTCGATTCCCGCTCAGTCCAAATATTTGTATGCATGTATATGTCTATTTGCATTGGTTTGGATGTTTCTATGTATAAAATGTATATATTTACAAAAAAAGTATATAAGTAAGTTTATCCGCATTCCCACCATAACACAAGCTAGTTAAACTATGCTTACTTTGGGTTCAGAAAGCGATGTGAAGAATGTCCCATATTGTAGTCGCTTGGGAAACCACAGCAGGGAGATCATTCTACAGCCTGAGGGTGCGCGGAAAAAAGTGCCTTTCATACCTAACTGTACGCACCGTTTTCGGTTGCGATGTCCCTGTAAGTACGGGATTTTGGAGTAAACGCAATATGATAACCGAAAAGTAATTACTTTATAAGTTACTAGCTTTATCAGTTACTAGGCTCCGCCCGCGCGGAGGTTGGTTATCGTTTTTCGGTAATATCTCAGGTTCTTCTTAACCAATTGCAATCAAACATAGGACAGACTTTAAGTCTTACCGAGACTTTTCTAATAAAATAGGCGCATAAAAACAGTTTAGTGGTTTTTGCATCTATCGCGAACAAACAGACGAGAATACCGAAAAAAAGTATGTTTGTGTTCGGAATCGTTCAATTAACATCATCCAAGATTTTTTTTTTGAATTCTCGATTGTTTGTTCGCGATGGACAACTAATAGTATTAATTATTGTAATATTAGTAATTAATATTACTAATATTACAACACTAATAATATAAGGTGTTACACTATTAATATAATTATTATTAGTGCTTTTAACTTAACTTATTATTCTGATAGCCGGAAGCAGGAATGAGTTTTTTCAAATCTTGGCGAGTGATGGGAAATTAAAATAATGTATATCATGGTAATGCGGTATTGTAATGTTGTAAGCGTACCTACAATATCAGGAAATAACTAATACCTAAACCGGTAAAAATCGAAAAAAATTAAGATTAAAGTTTGCGTTTAAAAAAATCTGACGCAACAGCGTTTTATCATGGAAACGCTGTTCCATCCCTTCCGTTGCACTCCGCCAGCATGTGCAGCCCTGAGTCCTCGCTTGCATCACAATGTTGTCACTCAGATGTTGATTCCTTCCTGATTCGACATAGGTGGTCCCCGAAACACCCCTTCAGGGTGGCAGGTGAGGCCGCCTGTCACTCCCCCACACCGGGGAAAGACGGGACACCGTGGTTCCCAAACCCGAGGGGGCCATCTCGAAACCGGAGATGGCTCAGGGTCAGTCGAGGTGCGAGGGATATGCTCTATGGGCAACCTTACACCCCAGCGTCTTAACACCTGAGACGGCGTGTGGTTGTAGTCGGTTCAAGCCTGACATAACCGCCCCCGCTGGCCGGCGGGGGGTATCCGAAAGGATGATGGGTCTTACCGCCACTACTACAGCGTGCCCTAAAATTAGTGAAAGCATGGAACTCTGAAGTCAAGTGGCTATTTCGCCACAAATTCAAAACCAATCAAAGAGTCTGATCCAGTAAAGCGAGCTACAAAAAGTCAAAATTACAGTCTCATCCGATTAAGAATTCTTAGCTATATCCCTTTAAATTATTTCATTTTCTAAATGGTTTACGTACTAAGATCCTTTATCCTTTATCCTTTCTTACCAAATTTGGATAGGTAGGGGGGGGAACACTACTGACTGTGGAGGTGAGCGCTGATGCATCACAAGGTGGCCACCCTAAACCTACATCTGGGTCGCAAGTCCCAGTCGCCGTCATGGTGTTCCTCTCTGTACCACGCTATGGACCCGGCGACCGCACGGTGAATCCATGGAGTGCTGAGAATCGGATCTCTAATAATACACATGAAGGAAAACCCTCGCGAAAGTCAGATCCCTGATGGATGTGATACGCAGAGAAATTGCGTTTCAACTCAGATTTTCTTGCTTTGTGGATGCAAAATTAGAAACGGCAAAGTTGTTGTTAAAACAAAGGAGTTTGCTCTGATTTTATTTCTAGAATATAAAAAAAAACATCCTATGTAAATATGCATCCCTTTTACACTGAAGGATTTGAGTTAAATAACGCAAGTGTTAAAAGCTTACTTACTTCTCGAGCGCTCATCAGCAAAACTATGTTTTGTATTTGATGTGCACTTTTACAACCAATAACGAAATAAAAAACAGAACTGGAGAAACTTGTTATTTAGATACATACAGTCTCACTCTTTGCGGTGACCAGTATTCTGACACATTGAAACCCCTTCGTGCCTCGGAGAGCATGTTTTTTTTTATATTTAGGACACGTCAATTTGACTTCACCTCGCCTGATGGTAAGCTGAAGGTAAAGTCTCAGGAAAGAGGGTCACCATTACATACACGTACCATGTTAACAATGGTAGCACTCAGCTTGACGGTCTCATCAGAAGAGGATTGTCGTCGCAGCACCGGGTGACACCCACCGGTCCCACTAGTGCTGCGACCACAATCCCCCTGCCCGGCTATGCACTTGCTGACCCCTGAACGCAATCAAACCGAAATTGGATTACTATGGAGGGTTTTTCGCAATCGTGCGTGGTGGTACCTACCCGACCGAATTTTGTGACAAATTTGTGTCATCAAATTTCTACCACCAGTTTAGTCGTTGGTTCTGGTTGCCATACAAATATCTATGGTACTCGTTACGGGTGGTTGCAGACTTAAAAGTCCGACAAATGGTCTAATTACAGAATTTCGAAATCGCCGATGGGTTGTGGAAGTCAGATGGCAGCCGCTTCTAATGGACTGCTGAGACGAGGTCTCGGGTTCAATCCCAGGTTTTACCATGGCACACACTAATGACTTTTCGATGCTTCTCGAAGTTATGTGTGTATTTATCGCAGGTTTATAAGTGCCCAGTTAATGGCAATAGGCTCGCCACTTATTACATTGGGACCTAAACATAAACTGGCGAAATGTGGGTGCTAGCACCTCTGCCTACCCCTTCGGGGATAAAGGCGTGAGTTTATGTTATGTTATGTTAGCTGCTTCATAGTTAGATTGAAAGCCGACCCCAACTGTGTTGGGAGGAAGCTCCGAGGATTATGACAGTCTCTTTGCCCCCCCCCCCCTCTTTTGGGCCGCAAGACGGGGCACCGTGGTTTCCAAACCCGAGGGGGCCACCTCGAAACCGAAGATGACCCTAAGTCAGCCAGGGTGCGAGTGAAATGTCTTGTAGGCCACCTTACACCCTAGTGTCTGATGAACCAAGTCCTCGAGCTGATAGACATTAGTACGCCTACGTTGACCTATATACTTTCTTTTTATATATGTATATATAAAAATACGGCCTTTTTAAAATATAACTTCAATTACCTACTGAATATGCGTAAACGCAGCATAATAATAAGTGACGTCATGCGTGTTTTTCAATCAACCACAAATGTCTAGTGATGGGCCGATGATATCGATAACCTACATTATATCATAACATTAATAGCTGTCTAAAACGTGTTGTTTAGTAACGTAACGTTTGAGATATTGACTAATGCAAAAAATACCTGATAATGTAATAATGTTAGTAAGTATATACGCAAATTAGAGACCCGTTCCGGTTTTGCGCGGGAAACTTTTGTAATTTATCTCCTAAAGGGTGAAATTTTCAAAACTTTTTCTTAGTGGATGACTAATAACATAAAAGCTTTAGGCTCTGCGTACATGAATCAGTCAGGTCAAGCATTTTTATTATATATAGATAACAACCTGTGGTTACACACGTGTAGTAATGAAAATAAAGGAAAAATTTATAATAGACAGTTTATGGATTTTACATTAGTTCACATGGTGCCATGGGCTCTTAAATTACACCATTGACTAACTTCATCATTACATAGCCCAACATATATTGAAATGCGAAAGGACAATGCCCATGTCAGTATGGAAATCGGTTGCACACTTTTTTTTGCTATGTCACATAAGTATAAACTGCATTAAATAGCCTGCATTAAGTATTATCTGAAATATAAACGCATATTGTAACAGAACTTGGGGTTATTGAGAAATTAAATTATTACAACGAGAAAAACAACAAACAAGAAAATATTGTGACACAGACTGTTGAACTGACGTTTTAGTAAGACAGGGATACCATGTATAAATTAAGAGAAAACTACCACTGAAGCACACAATATTTTACTACTTTAACTGATTATCTCTAATAAGTTACGAATACATACACGAAATATTAAGATTTCATAACTGCAATATATTTGAATGTCACATTGCGAATTATTATCACGTATTATTATTTAACCATTTATTTTAAAAAGATTGGTATATTTGCATTCTACCGCCAATGGTTTATTTTATATAATGGTAACAATTAAATTAAAATGGAAACGATTATTCATTCAATTTTCATATCTTTATAAGTTAAATTCAAACCCCAAGTTCTTTAGAAGCGATTTAGTGTTGAAAAGTCATACTATAATCAATATTATTTTTTAACATATGAAATATTGACGCGTACGTCTAAAAGCGCAACCAAGAATGGGCATTCTCCTTTGTGAAGATGTTTGAATGTTTGTTACTCAATCACGCGCAAACGGCTGAACGGATCTAGTTGAAATTTGGTACAATAATGATGTCAAAGAAGGATCTCATAGTTTACAGACACGGAATCAGAATTCTACGCGAGGGAAGCCGCGGGCAACAGCTAAATCTAAATTAATTTTTGAAGAGCGGGAAGTCAAATAGCACCCAGTGTGAAGCCGAGGTGGATCCCCAGCATTATAATAAAACTCACTTCACTTTGGCTAATATTTAAAATACTTAATTAAAATACCTATCCTTATATTTAATTAGGAGTACCTTCAGTTGACATTTTGAAAGATTTAAAGGTTATGTAACGTAGTGTGTCCATTCTTTGAGAGTTATTAAATTACTCGAATAGGTCAGAATTTTCATTATAATTAAATTTGTGCGAGGGGTCAAATATTAAGAGGCATTAAGGAGACTTGCGAGTTTGCAAGTTTGAGTACCGTACCCTGATCCTGAATTCGGATTGACCAAACTTTACGTGCTTAGAACGCGCCGTATATTAACAATGTTTATTGATTTAATATTATAGGATAGTTCTGCCCAGTAATTTCTAGATTCTTGTGACATTTGCATGCCTAATGGTAACATATGGCTGAACTGTCTATTTTATGGATTTACCACCTTGTGCTTTCTCTGTTTGTATAAATGCCAAATAAATAAATAAACTTAGATGCCCTAAACAGATTGCAATATATTTTATTAAAAAAAAAAATTGTGGCATCCTTTTTTATCGGATGTTCAACGAATTTTTACCCCTTTGCTTCTAGTATTTCGTCGAAGTCGTTGGGAATGAATGAGTATTTAAATCCCTTAAACATATTAACAGAATGAAACTTTTCTGTACAATTTAAAATTAAAAATGAAATTCCATTTTCTTTGCAGCTCTGTAGCAGAAGATAATATTCTAAAGAGATTTGCACAGCTATTGGATGCACCCTAACTTATTTAACTTAATCTACGCTCTGGTTACAGTTATTTAATTATTAATTAAGACGAAGGAAAGCTGTTGTATAAGTAAGATATAATAAATGTAATTACGAGGTAAGCAAAGTATAATTGGACGAGTATTAGAAGAACATGTTTTCTTTGGATAGAGGGAAACAATAATGTTGTTTGATGGGCACGTTTTGTAACACGTAGAGTTTAACTGACCTAGGGCAGTTTCTCGTTAGCAAGAGAACTTTCCTGATTGTGTGCTTATAAGACTGTAACAAGGTGTGTTATGGTTTTATATATTTTCTTAGATTTTCTTTTTAGTTATATGAATTATGATACTATATTTTTATGAAATATAGGTATTTGAAACATCGTATAAATGATATGATAACATTACAGTTTTTATTAATTTGTTAATTAGATGTACTTATAATAAAAATACAATTTAAAGCTAATTATAAATAAATGTAAAAAGAACTAAACCTAAAAGATAGAAAAATATTTACGTACATGCGTTATAGAATTCCTCCGCATCATCACCGACTGGAAATGTTCCCAGAAGACTGGCAGCATTGCCACGTTGAATGGCAATGCTAATTCTTTGTGCAAGATGTGATGTTCTTTGTGAGGTGTTACAGTTTTTGTTTTGTACATAAGTTTTGTTAACTTAAAATTTATAATGGATATTAAATTTGTGCAACTGTTTTTGAAATTTGGTACAGGGATTGATTATAGCCTGGAACAATAGGCTAGTTTTCCCTGGAAAAGGTTACCATGGATTACAGGAATGGCCGAAGCCGCGGGCAACAATTTTTTTAGCAACAAAATAATTTACTAAAGTGAATAAGTGAATTCTGTTTAAGGACATGACTCAAAAACCTATTCAAATTTATTATACAGTACTAAAGTCCGTCAGTAGCCGACTAATAGGTTCCACTATTAATTTTCACTTCACAAAGGGGTCAAGCAGACGAGTCCGAAGTTATAGTGCAGTGGTTAATTAATATTTCAAGATTGGCGCTGCAGTTGAAATAGCGGAGACCGTCGCAATAATTTAACTAAAAGTTCATAATATTCTAAGAACACACACTATGAATGCAAGTACATTAAATTTGTGAGTATGCTTTTCGTGGTTTCTGTACTAAACATGAAATAGTGGAATAAGAGAGTGATTGGTCCCGGTTTGCATCTGGGGCCTTCACTCCTCTTGGTTTTGCCTGCAGGTGAGGTTAACTTGGGTTCTAGAAGGTTCTGTAAGGTCCACTCTATAGTAATTAGTAGAACATTATAGAAAACTCTCAGATATGCAGTTTTAATATTAAACCATGAAAACTTTGCCTCTGGTATCACCTCGTAACTTAATTAAATCGATAAAACTATGTATCGATACATACCGCTGCACTATCGCCCCGGGATGCTATTACCGCCCGTATATCCGGTCAACGAACCCACATTGGTAGCACGAGTGCAAATATTTGCACCAAACCTTCAATTTATTCGCAATTCAGTTGTCTTGTGCTCGGATAAGAGTTTCGAAGTTAAGTAATATACAAAGAGCTTAATGATTATTGGGTGACTGCTTGGCATCTGAACTCGAGCGGCTAACTTGAGCGCTCGACTTGGAAGTTCACTTTAAGTTGTTGGTTCATATTGCTTTATTTTAAAGTAGTAACTTCTTAGGTGTTTGAACTATTTTTATTAAGGGCGACATACTTTTCTACGCCTCATTATTATCTTGCTATAGTTACGTCCAAATTTTACATTTTGGAGCCCGGAGTTCATTATATTTTTGGTTGGTTTGTCGGCTTTACCGGGAGCGACTTCCTTCTGACCTCTCAGTCTCGAGACAGAAGTCTGCACCAGAGCCTCATCCGTT
Organism: Cybosia mesomella; assembly: GCA_946251805.1. Lineage (NCBI taxonomy): Eukaryota > Metazoa > Arthropoda > Insecta > Lepidoptera > Erebidae > Cybosia > Cybosia mesomella. Next base: position 3,870,758 of record OX276396.1, read on the forward strand.
AATCAGCAGGTGTACTGGCTCGCTGGTGAAGTTGATTCGACCCCTAAGATTTTGGTAGGGCTCTGCACATCCAATGTTTCCCTTTGCCTGTCACTGGATTAACAGTTACTAAACACACACTAAACTACAACCTGAACACTCGACAGTTTTCATTCATTCTGTCGTCCTCCACTACCTGAACATTGTTTAACTCTAATCACTTCTATATCATCTTCCATCAACGATTCTTACCCTACACATTGCAGTGATCTCATAAGATAACTAAAGAACATATATCTTGTGCCTATTGGCCCAAATATTGGCAATTGGCATAATGGATCCGACGTGTCACGCGTCCTCCTACAGATGCATGATAAGTGTTACGTACACGCATGCACAAAGTATCCAACTTAAGAATACCCGTGCGAGTGACTTGAACCATTTCGCAGAAGGCAGTAATTGAGGTCAGCTAAATTTGGTCTTATTATAAGTATTGATTGGAGTAATAATGCAACTCGTTTTTGTTTACAACTGTTATTATAGTTGCAACTTTGTTTTTAATTGATTTCCATTTAACTACACGTTTTATTGAAATGGTTTTTATAATATATTTATTGCTTCAAGAGCTAATAAATTAAATATATCATCATCATCATCATCAACCTATACTCATTTTTTATCTTAAATATCTAAGCTGGCTTCGCTTGGGTTTTATGTTATAACACCATCTCTTGGATTTATTTCTGATGTCAATACCAATAATGCAAAAGTTTTATTACAACATTGCGTTATGTATCATAACGAAATAGTGTTATATACAATAAAAATGGGTGCATTTGGGTTCAAAATTTGACGTAAGACATGTCATCGGTGGGACACAAAAAAAAAGGAAACTTTACTGGTGGTAGAAATTTGATGACACAAATTTGTCACAAAATTCGGCCATATGGTTACCACCGTACACGATTGCGAAAAACCCTCCATAGTAATCCAATTTCGGTTTGATTGCGTTCAGGGGTCAGCAAGTGCATAGCCGGGCAGGGGGATTGTGGTCGCAGCACTAGTGGGACCGGTGGGTGTCACGCGGTGTTGCGACGACAATCCTTTTCTGGTTAGGCCGTCAAGCTGAGTGCCACCATTCTTAACATGGTACGTGTATGTAATGGTGACCCTCTTTTCTGACACTTTACCTTCAGCTTACCATCAGGCGAGGTGAAGTCAAATTGACGTGTCTTAACTATATAAAAAAAAGGAAACACGGAAACCCCTAGACGCAGCTAGTACTCGTTACATAGTCACCTTTCAGCATTAATAGCCCTTCAACAATATTGTACAGCTGTGACGTTGACAGTGCCGGTGACGGCAGACGGCGCCCCGCAGCGATCCGACCCCTTTCAAGAACCCTAGCTGCCTAAGATGTATCCACTTCATATCATACTGAAATAGAGGGCTGTCTGGCTAATAACAGTAGACACAGATTGATACCTTAGAGTCTGCGCTCATTGACGTCACGGCACGACAAGTATGTCACGAATGAAAAGAGATCATAGTTATGTTGGAATAAAATTGAAAGTTACATAAAACAAAGCTGCTTTGTAACCATTATTGTAAATAGACGGAAACGTTTTAATATAATCTTGGGCTTGAATGTAATGTGATGAAAATGGTATGAATTAATAAGTTCTGACTTATCAGTGTCTCAGTGAAACTACTGTAATTTTTAACAACGTACAAGCTGAATTTAGTACATATATTATGAGAGGGACTGGCTTGCGATCTTGTTATTCTCACGTAGCGCTGGATATGGCCTAACCTACACTTGGCCAAGCCGTTCCTTATCATAGATCTTTTTACTATCTACGTCGCCCTTAGGGATTCCCATAACGATGAGGCATGGCGAAACGAGCCCTTAAACTATACAAAACTCTACGTAAAACTCTAAACATCTTATATATTGGTTATATCAACGGGTGAAGGTATGTTGACAGGTTTACAATAAAAATAAGCACGAGATTATTAAAGTACTTTAAGTCACTGAATAGGTTTCTTCTGGGCACACGTGATTCATCGTAGACTACATCGTCACTTACCACCAGGTGAGATAGATGTCAGACGTGAACCTATCAATAGTCAAAAATACATTGAAAAAGTAGGCATCAAAAAGTGGTTCTGTGTCGATCACAATCCAAGTATTCATTATCGTAAATAGACATTTTACGAAAAGGTTTTCGAAACCCGCATTTAGATTCGCGCGATACGCGACGCGTGCCATGAACGCTGAGTGTCTAAATTTAGATAACGGAATAAAAACTTTTGTTAGTTTGACGTGTTGAGGTAACTCAATATTACAGAACTGACGTCCTTAAGCTAGAAGGCGGTTAAGTGACTTCTGGTCAATTTTCACATCTTAACTTTAAACAAATATTTATCGGTTTTAGTCGATGCACGACATAACCGCCCCCGCTGGCCAGCGGGGGGGAATCCGAAGGGATTTCCGCACGTAAAAAAAACAAGTTGAATACAAGGGATTTTCGATTTTGAATTTTTTTTTTTTGCGCTTTTTTGCGATTTTTTCTTTATCTTGCAATGGTTCACCCCAGCACGAATCTATTACCGAAAACAGCAACTCGATAGCTCATCTCCTTCATACCCAAAACCGTGACAGAAAATTGGCAACGACGACAACTCGATAGCAATAGGGTTTTTCTAAAGAAAATCCCTAATAATGGGTTATCTGTAAAGTCGGTTTACTGAAGATAGTTGAACGTGACAACGTCATAAGAAAAAACTGATGGAATGGTTGTATTTTTCAAAAGAAAATTTTAATTTTATACGTCGAACGCTGCCGAACGCAGAGGCCGATTGTGCCTCTTTGTCGCTCGTTCCGCGCTCTCGCTTGCACTTCAAGCCTTAAATGGAACGCCTCATTTTTTCGTGCGTGCAGCCGGCTCTATCGAATTATAAAACGTTGTCACGCCAAAAAGAATTATAATTATCAATAGCTACTTTATTCTCGTAAATGCTCAAACATATATCCATCATTTGATATATGATAACGCAATTACGGATTTATAGATACTAGCATAGGTTTTAAAATATGCCCTCATTTTTTAACTCTAGCTCGAAATTTGCTTTTTCAATTAACCGCTTTTTTGTTTGAGGGCGGCAGAGAAGCAGGCTAAACGCGATTGGGGAAGCGACGAGACTGGCGACCAAGGCTGAAGAAATAGAAGGCCAATTCATCGGCGTTTATTATATTATTTGGAAGGAATGAACACGGTCGAACGTCAACTTCAATTCAGTGATGAAATTCTATTAGCGCGCAGAATAATGAAAATACAAAGATAAAAAATGGTTACTTTCATCCAAGGGCGATAACGTAATAACGTATTTGCGATTTTATGAAAGTGTCATGTTAGATAAGCACTTTCTTATCCCTTTATCATTATATTGCGCTTACTTAATGATCTTGAAGTAGTGCCTGGGTTTTTTTGTCTAAAACGCCATCTTGTAGAGTTTTGAGATACTTGTATGCTAACATCAATATCAACAATGCAAGTACCTCAAAAATCTACTAGATGGCATTAACAAAGAAAGGTGGTAGAAATTTGATGACACAAATTTGTCACAAAATTCGGCCGGGTGGGTAACACCGTACTCGATTGCAAAAAACCCTCCATAGTAATCCAATTTCAGTTTGATTGCGTTCAGGGGTCAGCAAGTGCATAGCCGGGCAGGGGGATTCTGGTAACATGGTATGTGTATGTAATGGTGACCCTCTTTCCTGAGACTTTACCTTCAGCTTACCATTAGGCGAGATGAAGTCAAATTGACGTGTCCTATAGAAAAAACAAAGATTTTTTTACAAAATTTTATACAAAATAAATTCGCATTTTCTTAGGATTTTGCTAAGAAATCGCATTTTGCTATTTAAGTGGGTATGTCTCTACCTACTTAAATAGAGGTAATATAAAAGTAAATATTTTATACAAGGTCTCTCGTATAATGATATGAGCTCAGATTAGTTTTCATTACGTCTGTTTTTAACACCCTATTTTTTTTAACGCCACGGTAATACATTACCTCATAACGCTTTAGGTCCTAAGCCTTGGTCATTGAACTCACAGCGCGAACGCAACACAATTAGGCTCTGAGAGCGATATTGCGGTTCCCGAAGCACGTGCTCCGATCGCACGTAACACTGTTTGCTGTGTTACGGTCAATGTCCTCGCTTTATTACAATCGAAACACACGCTATTGTATTATAATTAATTGCATTTAATTTACACCCTGTATAAGATTTGTACGGATATCTATTTACGTAATTATGTAGCAAGACTTGATCTGCTCGACTTACTGGCGATCAAAATGGCCGTCAGTTCTTATTAGCGTGTTCTTTTCTCTTAGGCTCTATTTATTGCTACGCGAATTTGACTCTAAATATAAATGAAGAGCACTAGTCCTGAAGTTTACAAGTATTGTTTTGTGATATATTCAGCAGCAGTTTGTGACAGTGAGAGTGTTCCACTTTTACTTCGGAGGTCACAAATTCGATTCTTGGTCAGGTATTTGTAAGCATATAGAGGTGTAAGTAAACCTTTGATGTTTTTTAGGGTTCCGTTGCCAAATGGCAAAAACGGAACCCTTATAGATTCGTCATGTCTGTCTGTCTGTCCGTCCATATGTCACAGCCACTTTTTTTCCGAAACTATAAGAACTATGCTGTTGAAACTTGGTAAGTAGATGTATTCTGTGAACCGCATTAAGATTTTGACACAAAAATAGAAAAATACATTAAAATTTGGGGGCTCCCCATACTTAGAACTCAAAAAATTTTGTTTCATCAAATCCATACGTGTGTGGTATCTATGGGTAGGTCTTCAAAAATGATATTGAGGTTTCTAATATCATTTTTTTCTAAACTGAATAGTTTGCAAGAGTGACACTTCCAAAGTGGTAAAATGTGTGTTTCCCCCCCCCCCCCCCTGTAACTTCTAAAATAAGAGAATGATAAGACTAAAAAAAATATATGATTTACATTACTATGTAAACTTCCACCGATAATTGGTTTGAACAGTTTGAAAATTCGTACACACATAGCAAGTCAACTCTTATTATATTTGGTGGACTTCTGGATATCACTCAGCACAATCACACACTCCGGCTACGTGAGTTTACATCTTTTGCTACTTTAAATAGATCACTATGCTGCCACACAAACAGACATATTTCGTAAATATATAATGATGGCAACGGTAGCAGACTAAGTTTTTTAAACAACGGTCGACATGACTCATCTGGCTTAATTCCACATATAGCTCTAATGCACTTCTTTTGAGCAATAAATGCCCTATTGCAATCTGTACTATTACCCCACATTATAAGGCCATATCGTAATACAGATTCTACGTAAGCACGGTAAGATGTTATGACAGTTTTACGGTTAGTTATATGTTTTATTTGTTTTAAAGCGTATACGCATTTATTAATTTTATTTGAAACGCTCTCAACTTGGGTCTTCCAGCTCATATGCTGATCCAACATTATTCCTAGAAATTTAGTCTCCTTCACTTCATTTATTTTTGGTGTATTCAAGTCAAAATTATACTTTTCATTGTAACATTATTGGTTAAACTGCACGTATACTGATTTATTTAAATTAATTTTTAAATTATTTATATTTAAGTATTCGATTAGCATGTCAATAGTATTATTTATTTCGTCTTCGTGATATTTAATTGCATTTCCTGTTTTTTTGATGTCACAATAATCGAGATGTCATCAGCATATAAGATGCATTTGTGATTGAAGATACTGGTGATGTCATTGATATATTATAACACTTCTATTTATGAAACGAACCCTTTCAATTTTTTGCTCTGATGATGATGAATCGCCCCGAGACGTATATAATATATCGGACAGTTTCGAATATCTGGGGCGTGTCTAGGTAGCTCAGTTGGTCAGAGCATTCCTCCTGTAAGGGACTGTTCGCGGGCTCAAAATTCCGACCTAGATGATCTCTTTTTCCGACTAAATCTATAGGAAAAGTGGTATAAATGTGAATTAAGGTGAATAATATTCCGTTACAGGTTGTAATTATGAAATGGGACTAATCCCACCCTCATCCCCACTACTTTAACCTCCTGTACACCAGGATTAACAGAAGTGACCCACGAACACATCGAGTACTGACACTCGGGAAGTCCCAGGGAAAGTTGAAATGTCTTGGAACCCGTATTGAAATAAATCAGAAGTATATTGGAGGAGTTACAAATTCAATAAATCCACTTCTCTTCTTAGCATCATAGCTTCACGCCTGTATCCCCGAAGGGGTAGGAAGAGGTGTATTAAACACCCACGATTCGCCAGTTATGTTTAGGTCCCAATGTAATAGGGGGCGAGCTTATATTGCCATCTGCCGGGCGCATTACTAAGCGAGCGATAATCAACATTTTTAATACACACACATAACTACGAAAAGTCAGAGGTGTGTGCCCGGGGCCACTGGGGATTGAGCTCGAGACCTCGTCCCCGCAGTCCGTTACGTAAACCACTGGGCTATCGCCGCTTTTAGCAAAACTTCTTTAGCAAACGGTAGAAAATCGACACAAATAGGTAAAGATTTTAATGTTAGGGGTTTCTAATTATTCACTATCTTTTTAAGCTATTGTTCTCCACGTGCAACAGGTACACAACTTTTCGATAATCCTAAAACTTGCCATACTAAATAATGATCACCATTAATGTTTACCAGCGCAATAAAATCACAAACACGACGGAAATCTCGACAAAATGTACCATTAGAGCTCTGACTGCGCCCAGGGACGTCACGTCCACCTAACCCTGATTTCCCCCCGGGCTCCAAACCTAAATCCACAACATAACATGTTCCTGATTACTCGTTTACAATTTTATTTGATTGTTATTTTTTGTGATGTTTTTTTGATTTTTGTTATTACATTTCCTATTTGTTGTTCTGATCTTTCAATTAGGTATGATTTTGTATTATTTTCTGGTTTAATATGAAAAATTTGAAAAAAAAAATCTACAAGTGAGAACCTTCGTAACATAGGGTTAAATAAGGTTAATAGTATGTTTTGACCAATAATGAATTACTTATAGTAAAATAAAATGATAAATGATCAATACGCATGTTCAAATTAAAATAAATATTAAATCAATTAGTTTAAGGAATAAAATTAAGTTTATATAAATTTAAATAAAATTATTTTTAGTGTAAGTAATAAAATAACAACAAATAAATCGCGATATACTTAATTTTGTTTCAATGTTTCATATTCGCGTAAAATTTCAACAAAATCAATCAAATGCAATGTCAAGTAACACAATTTTCTTTGTATCGTTAAAAAAAAAAAAAAAAAATTAAAAAGTAATGACTCTATTACAGTCCATTTGCATTATGATCATGAGACATAAAGTTTAATTTTCTGTCCAGTATTTTTAATAGTCGCGTTTTCTTTTTAGGCAACACGCCTCTATTAAATCGACATTTATGTATTTTAATTAAATTTACACCAACTTCCAAATTTCTGGCTTAAATTAAGAACTTGAACGTGTCTTGAACCCGTGACATGTCTTCAACCTCATAGCGATTTTTGATTGGTGCTTTTCCGGGAGTGACTGTCGTCTGACCTCCCAACCCGAGAGGAATGTCTGCACTAGTGCCACGTCCGTTCAAGGTTGTTACCTGCCTGCCTGTACAGTACTCTCTGAACATTGACATGTGACAGTCCCTTTTTTTTCGTGTGGAAATCCCTTTGGATACCCTCCCGCCGGCCAGCGGTTATGTCGGGCTTGAACTGACTAAAACCGCACGCTGTCTCGGGTCTTAAGACGCCGGGGCGTAAGGTTGCCCATAGAGCATATCCCTCGCCCCGTAAGGACTCTTGCACTGCTCTTCCCTTCTCATCCTAGAACGGTGATCTCGACAGCTGATTCCGAGGTGAGGTATTATATTCGCCATAAGAAACTAGATTATGCAATATTTTGTAGCCACAGTAGCTAGTTTTACATACGTATGTACATATTTGCAGATTGGAAAATTTATATACATTACGAGTCTTCACGTTCAGAAAATATTATATATAACATAAACATACATAACATAACTTCACGCCTGTATCCCCAAAGGGGTAGCCATAGGTGTATTACACACCCACGATTCGCCAGTCATTTTAAGGTCCTAATGTAATAGGGGGCGAGCCTATTGCCATCTAACGGGCACACTATTAAGCGAGCGATAATTAACATTTATTAATGCACACATAACTACGAAAAATCAGAGCTGTGTGCCCGGGACGACTGTGGATCGAACTCGAGACCTCGTCTCAGCAGTCCGTTACGTACACCACTGGGTTATCGCCGCTTATATTGGTGTGTGTACGTCTGTGTGTTTGTGTGTGTGTGTATGAGTGTATATGTATATTATATATATAATATCATATAAATATATATGTGTTAAATGTTGATAGCTATTATAAATGGCTTACTAATGCAATGCTTAAAATCATTTCGCAAAATATAATGACGAAAATATCATTGAGTTATGGCGTCAGACGGCAATCGCTTCCGTAGAACCTAAAATAAATACAATACTTAAGGTCTATCCACACACATAAGGGCCGTGCCCGGGACGTGTCAGGGCCGTGCCCGGGACGTGTCAGGGCCGTGCCCGGGACGTATCAGGGCCGTGCCCGGGACGTATCAGGACCGTGCCCGGGACGTGTCAGGGCCATGGCTGTGCTAACACCGAGCACTGAAGTTCCATGGCTGGTCCGGGCACGGGCGTGTGTGAACGAGTTCATATAAAACATATGGCACAAGTTGTAGGGGAGCGGACACGGGTTCTAAATTGCAAGATTTGTATGCAATCGGGATTGGTGCTCAGAGGAGGAGAAAAAGAAGAAGGTTCAAGATGATGACCCCTGTGGTGTAGCGGTAGAGCGTTCGACTGCTACTTCAGGGGTCGCGGGTTCGATTCCCGCTTTGTGCAAATATTTGTCTGCATGAATAAGCCTATTTGCATTGGTCTGGGTGTTTCTATGTATGTACAAAAAATATCTAAGTATGTATATCCGCATTCTAGAACCCAAAACACAAGCTAGTTAAGCTACGTTTACTTCGGGCTTAGATAACGTCGTGTAGAATGTAAAAATAAATGGATACTTCTTAGCCAAACACTTGTTCACACAACGTTGTTCTAGGTAGGTAGGTAGAAGAGAATGAAACTCTGTCAGCCAAAAAACATCACCAAATCACAGTTTTGAATACTGTAAGATTGAATCACTTTCAAAGTGATTCATAAATCTTACAGTATAACCTAGTTTATAGTCGAATTGTTGTGAGATGTTCAGGAATGTAGAGGCCATTTGCAATAATATTAGTGCGGATGGAACGCTCTCTTAAAATCGCAACGTGACGTCTGTGTGCAACCGACCTCGGGAACTGATGCCTAGGAAAGATTGCCTTTCTTCGTCGTAGGCCGGTGTTGCACTCACAGCGATGTAGCTTGAATTTATTGCCCAGTGGTCTCGAGTTCGATCCCCAGTCGCCCCAGGCACACCTCTGACTTTTCGTAGTTATGTGTCTATTAAAAATATTCATTATCGCTCGCTTAGTAATGTGCCGGGTAGATGGCAATAGGCTCGCCCCTATTCCATTGGGACCTAAACATAACTGGCGAATCGTGGGTGTGTAATACACCTCTGCCTACCCCTTCGGGGATACAGTCGTTAAGTTATGTGACTATATAGCTACAGTTTATATAATCCGAAAGTTACATCTAACAACTATAATAAAATTGTAAATTAGTTGTGTCTGTACACTACAGACATTTTAAAAATTATGGAATATGAACGTTTCTGAAAAAAAAAAAATATTATTTGGAATTCTTGTCTGCTTTTTTTTCGCGATGGTCGCAAACACTACTGAACGGATTTTGAGGCGGTTTTTCCTATTAGAAAGGTCTTGGTCAGACTTGAAATCTACCGTATGTTTGATTGCAATTGACCGGTAAAGTAGAACCGTAGATATGATTAAAAAATTACAACCGACTTCCGCGCGGACGGAGTCACAGGCATCAGCTAGTATATAAAAAATAAATTTAGTATGTTTTACACAATTTTACACAGACTTTGGCAGTGAATTCCACTCCTTAGCTGTACGCATAATGAATGTGTCGCCAAAACGATTCGTGCGATCCACTATGTGGCGGTGGCGTGTTGCCGTCTGGTCGTTCGTGGGTGGATCAAGTCTATCAGTATAATAGCTTGACTATAGCTTGTCTTCCAGTACAACAAAGGTCTATAGAACTACTAGGTGCCCATTTTTTCTTGTTTCCTAAACCTCAAATTCACTAAACTCAGTCGCTTTACTATATTTAATAGCCATGAAAACCTACAATTTAGTGACAATAAAAGCCTGTTAACCGTTTCTTAGTATACAAAATGCATTGTAGGATTGTGAAGGTAGGTAACAACACCTTATTGGCGATTCTGACTTGTCTTTAGTTCTTTTTTTTTTAAGAATATTAGTAACCGAAATTACTAATATCCCGCCTATCCCCCCAGCTAAGCTAAATTGCTTGTGTTAGGGTTCACGTTGGTAGTGTAATGGCCAGGATTCGAACCCGGGACCTCTCGATCGTAAGGTTGACTCCTTAACCACTAAGCTACCGACGCTCTTCAACCTTCAAACTTGTCTTTAGTTATTTAAGACGCTAATTTGTAATGATTTGGTTTTCTAGTCAGGTTTCTGTCACCTCACGTAAGACTCGGTCAGGATTTCCTCTCGCGATTGTGGAGGCAGACGGCAGTCTCTTCCGTATTAACACCAAGATAAACCACGTCTGGAGTAACCGTACGAGAGCGGACCCCGGGTTCTAAAGTGTTGGATATGGATGCAACCGGGATTAACCCTGGGATAGCAGTGATCCTTTCCGGTTGCGGGTACTCTTAACCTGCGCGGAGGCGACTCAGACGTTGGAGGTCCTCCGTCCTCCATGAGCGCAGTCCTAGGGGTGACAGGTGGAGTCACCTGTCACCCTAGCAGAAGCAGGCTATGGCGACGGTGCGAACCCCCAACTTCCCAAACCCGAAGCGGTCATCTCGAAACCGGAGATGACCCTGGGTCAGTCGGGGTGCAAGGGAAATGCTTTATACCTTACACCCTGATCTGAAGACTCGAAACGGTGTGAGATTTTCGTCGGGTCAAGCCTGCCATAACCGCCCTCGCTAGCCGGCGATGGGTATCCTAGAGGATTTCGGCACGAAAAAAACACTATCATTTAAAAATACGTCTTTAAAAAACAAGAAAATAAATAAATGTAACTCTGTATAAATCTTGTTAATCGTATTTGTAATAAGCGTCCATTGGGCTATGCATAATGAGATGGGTCTCGACAATATATTGAGTCTACCGAGTTTGCGCCGCGTGATCGGAATACAGCTCGAGTAAGGTATCTGCCAGAAGCTATGCAAGGATATTGAACGCAGTCGGGTTCCCTGTCCCTGGAATCAAATATGATAACATTGATACACACTGGAAGTATCAATGCTACTTATAAATCAAGTATGAGCGACAGAAGTGACAGAACCATTTATCTTGGAGGGATACATTATTGTCTTGTTTCTAACAGAAAAAATATAAATTTCCTGGTGAAATATGTATGTTGCAAAGTCCACAACATAACTCGTGAATGTCGTGCAACACTATTAAGTGATAGGCTGTTTAGGCCCATGCCTACGCCCATGGAAAAGTATCGTGTTCATTGCAATAGGCTAATCCTCTGTTCAGATTTTATAAATATATCGAAATATCGAAGGAGAATCGTTTTAATCGCAGCGCGTCAGTTGGCTCAATTCGGCATATTTTTGTTTACTATCGACTGGTAAAGATGAACGTAGACTAAACGAGCAGCGCGAGCCACTTGAACGGACGGTTTGCGACTTCTAATCTACCCCAAATCCATGGCTACGAATATAATCTATCAACATGTTGATGATATGAACTAAGCGTCGCCATCGGTAGCTTAGTGGTTAAGGAGTCGGCTTCTTGATCAAAAGGTTCCGGTTTCGAAACCTGGCCATTACACTACTGACGTGAACCCACTCCTAACTAAAAGTAATTAAGCTGAGCTGGAGGGGTTAAAGGAAATACTAGCAATTTCGGTTACTAATATTCTTTAAAGAAAAAAAATATTTTTCTCGTATATAAAACGCTCCTAAATATCTTACAAGAAACAGTTTATAGCTGATCCCTCTATCGGCTAGATTCTTTGTTGAATGTTTACGGCTTAAGGAAACGCTGTTTGGAATATTTTTAGATGAACTGTGATTATGGAAGCAGGCTGTAAATGAAATTTTGATAGGCAACTTAAATTAGTTCTGTAAAAGATGATAATATTCTGCAAAATAAAAAATAAAATGTATTTACGAGATTGGATAGAGAAAGGAATGTTGAAAGCTTTGGGTTGATTAAACAATATATGGGACATGTCATAACCCATGACGATAAAGATAGCCTAAAGATACATAATATTGGTAAAGACACTTCCTTCCCGATTGGTACAATTTTCTATTACAAATAAAAGATGTACCTACGAATGGCATGGCCTGAAAGAGGATGTTGTAATGAGAATTGAAATGAGTACGTTAAGGTGGTTTGGGCATGTAGAACAAATGTCTACTGAGCGAGTGACGCACCAAGTATGTAAGGCACATGTAGGCAGACAGGCCGGGGTCGACGTCGCAAACCATGCTGATTAAAAAAAATGATGATGTTTTGAAAAAAAGGCTGGCGGGTTAGCATGAAGTTTTAATGACTGTAGAGGAAGCTCGTAAAATGTGTAAGCAGATTGGCGGGCTGCTATCAGATTCGTACCCATAGGCCGCCGTAACTGCTTCCCATAAGGTGGGCCGTGTTCTGGTCTGCCGCCTAAGTGGTATAAAAAAAAAGAAATGGGCGTGAATATACCATGTTTTTGTAGATGGCAATAGGTTCGCCCCCTATTATATTCTAACCTAAACATGACTGGCGAATCGTGGGTGTGTAATACAGGATACAGGCGTGAAGTTAGGTTTTTTTTTTTCGTGCAGCATTTCCCACGGTTACTCCCCCGATTTCACTGCAATGGTTTGTATACACTATTTTATGATTTCAATGTAGGTACACACACCTGTGATTGCACATAAGGGAAGGTTGCACCGCTCATAGCGTCTATGATTCGAAAGTTGCCTTCGAATTAATTTGAATATTGACATCATTATATGGTTTTACTTTATTCGCCGTAACCATGCAATTAACCTGCGTGCTACGTTGCAACATTTTATTGACTTTAAGCGTGTGTATTTATGGCGGTATACATCGTAGGTACCGAGATATGTTTCATTTGAACCTGTTTGTAAATCTGGATACAAATAAATCGTATTATTCTGTCTGTCGTTTTCTATTTATCTGTCTCACTGGCTATCTATTTGTCTGTTCGCTACCTTTACTCATCTATACCTCTGAATTGCTTTTGTTAAAATTTGGCATAGATATTACCTGAAAAAGAACATAGGATATTTTTTATTTCGGCAAATAGCAAGGGGTTTCCAAACGATTGGAACCGCGGACAGCAACTAGATATTTTATAATTTCATCACGTTAGGTAGGTTTATCACTTAGAACGTATGGATTAGTATTGTAAGATTAAAGTACTTCATTCATAGACGGCCCACAAATAATAAGTGGATGCTGTATTTTAATATATTTAAAGATGATATTGTCGGAAGTTTACGCGAAGTCACACATTGAAATAAAACTAATTTTAACGAAATTTAATGCGATTTATTTGAAGCCGACGTTTCGGTAACTTTTAAGCAGCCATGATCACGGGGAGACCACGGGAGTCCAAAAAGAGAAAAATAACATCAAATAAAAATAGTTTTACAAATAAATTCACGCCTGTATCCCCGAAGAGGTAGGCAGAGGTGTATTACACACCCACGTTTCGCCAGTTATGTTTAGGTCAGAATGTAATAGGGGGCGAGCCTATTGCCATCTACCGGGCATCTATCACTAAGCGAGTGATAATCAACATTTTTAATACACACATAAATACGAAAAGTCAGAGGTGTGTGCCCGGGGCGACTGGGGATCGAACCACTGGGCTATCGCCGCTTAATGTTTCTGCTACCACAATTTTATTTCAATATTAAAAGATCTTATACCACAATCGTGCAATACAAATCCGACAGGACTAACTCATCGACTGAAGGAATTACTGTGCCACCATAAGTAGGTACACATAACACAATATAACCGCTTTGCAACTTAACTTAATGTTGCAATCATCGACGCTGTATAAATAATTCATTGTTAAGTAAGGTTTTATTACAACTATTAGACGCGGTTTAGCCACAGTGGAACACGGACATGCTCTTTAATGAGGAGTACAAGTCACAATGTACACAAGTACAAGTACAACCGCTGTGGCATAGCGGTAGTGCATTCGACTGCTACGACAGGGCGCGTGGGCTCGATTCTCGCTCAGTGCAAATATTTGTATACATGAATATGTCTATTTGCATTGGTCTGGGTGTTTCTATGTATAATAATTATGTATTTACAAAAATAAGTATATAAGAATGTTTATCCGCATTCTGGAATCCATAACATAAGCTAGTTAAACTATGCTTACTTTGGGTCAAGAAAGCGCTGTGTAGAATGTTGTTAAATGTTACAATATGTGATGTAGGGAAAACCGTTTTTTTTTGTCTAGCACCTCAGGCATATTGTTGGACAATAATAACTTACCAATAGTATGCCTATTTTAGCGATAACCCTCTCAGAGTTCCTTTTATTAATTAACTACTGTTATATTGTAATTCGAATCACGCTTCCATTCCGAGTCTCTTTAACCATGCCAGGGGCTTGATTCAGTCAAATTACGTTTTTAAAACGTATGATTTTTAAACATATGAACACCCTTTTTTTTTTTTTTTTTTTTTATCGTGCGGAAATCCCTTCGGATAACCCCCCGCCGGCCAGCGGGGGCGGTTATGTCGGGCTTGCACCGACTAAAACCGCACGCCGTCTCGGGTCTTCAGACGCCGGGGTGTAAGGTTACCCATAGAGCATATCCCTCGCACCCCGGCTGACCCTGGGCCATCTCACCACTAACAGCATCGCTCATCCTGTCTCCTCTGAAAGCAGAGGAGTACGGAGAGCGATGTGTTGCCGCCACGTTGGGTATTGGCCGACGATCAATGCCAACCCTATGAAGGGGTGAAGGGGAAGCTATTGACCGCCGCCCAGGGTGTACCGGCCGCTCCGATTCCGTTCTCCCCGGACTGCAGTGGGATCGGAATCGGAGCGACACTCGAGGAGGTTACCCAACACACACCCCAACATATGAAACTTGAATTTTTTTTTTTAACATATGAACACCTAAAAATTCAAGTTTCCAAATCTAATTAAAACAAGTTGAATTCCTGAGACGAGCTCAGCCGAATACAAGGGTTTTTTTCTTTTCTTTATCTTGCAATGGTTCACCCCAGCACGAATCTATTACCGAAAACAGCAACTCGATAGCTCATCTCCTTCATACCCAAAACCGTGACAGAAATTTGGCAACGACGACGTCGACGACGACGTCGACGACAACTCGATAGCAATAGGGCTTTTCTAAAGAAAATCCCTAAAAATATCGAAGTATAAGTGATTCTGATGGTTCAATAACCTCACGAAAAAATCACGTGTTTTGAAAACGTGGAATTACTAAAAAAAAAAACAAAATCTTTTTAAAAACCACGTTTTTAACACAAAAAAATGTGGGGCGGGCGCATTGAAATATTTAAATTATTGAATATCTAAAGAAAACCATACATTAAAGGATTAAAGCGCCCGCCCCACGTTTTTTAGTGTTGAAAACGTGGTTTTTGAAAATATTTTTTTTTAAAAATTAACTACTGACTATTTCTGATGATTAAATATGAAAATGTAAGGTGGCAACAGCCTACATAAAAAATTTCAGAGCTTTAGGGTGATCAGAAGTGGTCGAAAATTAAGTGTCAATTTTTGGCTTCAGAGGGAAAGAAACACAGACACGAAGTGAAACTAAAAAAAAACGTGGTAATATGCCTTCACAAATACTCAATTTCAATAACCTTTCACAAATGAATAACAGTTTTACTTGAAGTCCTTGTCGCTAATATAATTTAATAATATAGTGTCGTAATCAGATGGCTTGATAAACACGTTTTCTTAGAATAAAGCGCACGTTTAAACTCACGCGATGGCACATGGTGGTAACTAAATGTCAGTACCAATAAATACAATGTCTTTCTTATTTTCCTCAGAGGTAGTCTCTTCTTGTATCTATTTATAGTACACGTGACACTAGTTATACAAGTTATTCATCAATCAATCATACAAACGTGAAAACACACACACACAACTTCAAATGCATATACATATTCTCAAATACACACACTTATACTCACATTCACGTACATATACGCATACATGCACAAATGCACATACTTTGTTTAATTGATATTTTGTATTTATAATCTATATAATAACATAGTTTGCCAACTATAATTTTCGGTCCCATGTAACGGAATGCAAACCTCAGAGGTAGTCTCTTCTTGTATCTATTTATAGTACACGTGACACTAGTTATACAAGTTATTCAAACATGTTTATGCCGCAATGAAGCAATGCAAGTATAAATCGTGCAAACGTGAAAACAATGCAAGTATAAATCATACAAATGTGAAAACACACACACACACACACACCCTCAAATGCACATACATACTCTCAAAAACATACACACTTATACTCACACTCACGTAAATATACGCAAACATGCACATACTGTTTAATTGTGTAATTATTTATTCATCCTACTAATAATAAGTAGGATGAATAAATAATTACATTAAACGCGAAAGTTTGTGAGTGTGTATGTATGTATATTTGTTGCTCTTTCACGCAAAAACGGCTGAACGGATCTGGCTGCAATTTGGTACACTATAGTCCAGGTGTGGACTATAGTCCAGAATAACACATAGGCTACTTTTTATCCCGGGAATAGGTTCCCATGGGCAGCGGGCACGGGAGCCGCAGGCAACAGCTATTAATCTATATAATAACATAGTTTGCCAACTGTAATTTTCGCTCCCATGTAACAGAATGCAAACCTATTTGTCGACTGGGCACTTTTTTATGGACGTCATTGTACGAGTAACCACTTAGAATAATGCGAAATCGTTTAATACACTATCAAATATTTATTCTGAAGGTATAAATAAAGCTCAGGTCGGGACGGTGGGGTGACTAGCGCCCCTCCCCCAAACCGGGGCAAGACGGGGACACCGTGGTTCCCAAACCCGAGGGGGCCATCTCGAAACCGGAGATGGCCCAGGGTCAGTCGAGGTGCGAGGGATATGCTCTATGGGCAACCTTACACCCCGGCGTATGTAGACCCGAGACGGCGTGCGGTTTTAGTCGGTTCAAGCCCGACATAACGGCCCCAGCTGGCCGGCGGGGGGGGGGGGGGTATCCGAAGGGATTTCCGCACGAAAAAAAAAAAAAGGTATAAATAAAGCTATTCAAAATTCCGGCGTTTAACGCGAACCAATGGATAATTGAAACGCGGTATTTGCAGATTTAATTATTTAATTTTCTTCTCGTTCTGTACGTAATTGTGTTAGCGAGGACAAAATATATTCATTTTCATTATAATCTCTACTTTGCGAGTATGATTCGGTTGGGTACGTCAATTCTTAGTATCTTTTGATAATATATAAAATGCGTCCGGTTACGCCTTACGGGAATAGGTTACAATATGGGTTCTTCAAGATATTTAAGACTTATGCCGAACTTCGCACCTCATACACCTCTAGGCAAGAAGTCCATTTTTTACACATCCATTATTTTACACCTTCCTGCCTGTAGGGTATGCCAAGAGTTCAGAAGTGGACAGAAGCTATTGGAAGGCTGTATTGTTATAGGCTTTCAATCTTTACTTGGGTATTAATACACCTATGCTTACCCTTTCTGACGTATAGATATAGACGTGAGCGTATGGATTTGTATTTCTTCAAAAAAGATAGTTATTCTATCTCAACTATAATTCTACTAGAGCATAATTGAACTATTCACTTTCAGAAGTTATGAAATATTAAATTTAGTCAAATTGAATTATCAAATTGAAACTCTTGGAGATAACTGGTTAATTTTCATTTGTAATTTTCCGAAAATGAGATGTTTCAATAGTAAATAACTTCAACAAGCTCCTAAACTTTAAGCTTTAATTTCTCAAAAAGTGACTTTGTGTTGTAAAAATCTATTATCTACTGTATTCCTTAAGACGAGGGTCTCTGAGCAAGGGTGTTTTTAGATAGGATTTTTTGAAAGTGAGATGTGTGTATATTTTGAAAACCACATATGTTATTCTAGACTATCATCATCATCATCAACCTATTCTAGTCCACTGCTGGACATAGATCTCCCCTAATGAGCGCCATAGCGCCCTGTCTTCTTCTAGACTATACAAACTAGTATTTTCGGTTATCCAATTCACGATGACTTTCACTTTCCTCGATAGAATGTGCTCTCAAAGATTGGTCTAACCAAAAACGCATTCCGATCGCATCCGGCATCGGTGCCGACGATGGGGTGGGCGTGTCAGCATCGGACCGACTAAAACCACACGGTGTCCTTCCCAAGTGTCCATTGCCGGGCACGCCGTGTAAGCCCTCAAAAGGATAACCCCAGGGTTACCGGCGGACAGGCCTGGTTCTCGGTTTAATATTTGTTTTTATAGCGGCAACAGAAATACATCATCTGTGAAAATTTCAACTGTCTAGCTATAACAGTTCATGAAATACAGCCTAGTAACGGTCAGACAGACAGACGGACAGTGGAGTCTTAGTAATAGGGTCTCGTTTTTACCCTTTGGATGCGGACCCCTAAAACAATTCTAACTGGTTAAGAGTTTTTAATTCAGCTTGCAAGATTTGACCTCCACAAACAAATAAACGTGTGAAGATATTTTTGTAACTTGTATACGAGTATGTACATTTACAATTAAAACAGGACATATACGAATTATCGAAATATTTTTTTCCTGTAAGTACTGTTCCAATAAAGAATGTGGGCACTGATTAAGTAGTTGGCTCATTATTGCAAAGCTTACTGAGGCGTAAACAGTTCGATTATGAATATGCTGATTCGTCTACAGTTGATCGACGGTTAGGCTTTGATCACGGTAACATCACTGTACCTCGATTATTCAATTTTATTTTTTCTCTCCGTCCATCTTTCCTTTCTATTGTATAGATGGCTCTGTTCTCTACTTTTGTCTCCTCTCTTCTATCACTCTACATCATCATTATCATCTTTAGCGTTAGTTCCAGTCGGACCCAAGGTTCTCACCTCGGAGTCCGGATTTCACTCCTCCACTTCGAACGGTCTTGGGCATTCGAGGTAGTGAGACCATTGGAACGCATGTCATCTTCTACGACGTCAAGCTAGCACATCTTGGGTCTACCTCTCCTACCAGCGCCAGGCAGAGGTGGCATGGCCAGATATTTTTAAGCCACGTAGTCATGTGGCCGCCGCAGCGTGACCACACTAGTGAAAGCGACTCTCCTTCATTATATCTGCGATTTCACGGACACGAACGTTGCCACAGATGTGGGCGATCCTCACACGACTTACCTACTGTCACTCTATAGTTAGTCGGAATTAAACTCAACATTAAAATAAACTCGTTTATGTGTAGCATTCAAATTACACATAAGTGTACAACAAAGCTTAATATATTTATGAATCTACTGTAACCGATACAACAGAAAAGGATGGCAAACTGTGTATATGTGACTTCGTCGGACACAGTGACTAGGTCCGACACAGTTACTCGGTTGGACACAGTGAATAAGCGTACAATGGTTGTGTAAATTAGCTCCACGAGCCGAGACGAAGTTTCGATATACGTCTGGTAGTGAGCAACGTCTTTGGTATCAATACAATGGAATGGAACATTGTAGTTATCATCGTTGCGTTAAAGATTCTAAGTATTGTTGTTGATTTTTCCTCTCGCGTGATATGTTTATTTTTATCTTTAGGCGTCTCACAAATAGGTGCGGACTGCGGTTTACTTGAAGCAATTTCTCAGAAATACTACATAAGGCTATTTTAAATATTGAACATTGGTAGTACCTACTCCTTTTTTCAATGACTCCGAGAAGCCATGTTTAACACCATTTGTCTTGTGTTGCCCATATCATTTTATACAGAACCCATTTGCATGAGTTAAGCTTAATACTTTCCTAAAACATAGGTCATAATTTAATTGGTCATAGTTGGTCATAGGGTTGATTAAAATGAAACTCCAAAAGACGCCAGTGTGTATAAGTCCGTTATTGCTAATTTCACCGCGATAATTAACTGACTATGATCTAATTAATGAACAATTTGTATTGCTAGACAGCGCCCTTTGAGGATATATGCTTCACTTATAATTACGCTTGTCATACTTAACTGCTGGCGTTCGAACGGTTAGAAACCGCTCGATATTTAATCTCTTTGATGATATGAACTAGAACGTCTCTAGGTTATGTAACAAACAAATTTTCGTAACATGTTCACGAAATTGTAAGATGAAGAAAAAATACATGTATCCCACCAAGATCTTTGAGTGCAAGCATTTTTTTTTATACCACTAAGGTGGCAGACAAGCACACGGCCCACCTGATGGGAAGCGGTTACCGCGGCCTATGGACGTGTGCAACACCAGTGGCGTCACACTCGCGCTGCTGACCCTGTAAAGGAAAGGGGATGGGAAAGGAGTTTGGGAGGGGATGGGAAAGGAGTTTGGGCTCCACTTGGCACTTGTAAGCTGGTACACCTCTGGCGCACGTTTTCTTCTAGGGTTGGAGGATTAGATGGAAAATCAATAAAAAAGAATATTTTTTATATTTTTATTTTTTATATTTAGGACTCGTCAATTTGACTTCACCTCGCCTGATGTTAAGCTGAAGGTAAAGTCTCAGGAAAGAGGGTCACCATTACATACACGTACCATGTTAACAATGGTGGCACTCAGCTTGACGGCCTCATCAGAAGAGGATTGTCGTCGAAGCACCGCCACTAGTGCTGCGACCACAATACCCCTGCCCGGTTATGCACTTGCTGACCCCTGAACGCAATCAAACCGAAATTGGATTACTGTGGAGGGTTTTTCGCAATCGTGCACGGTGGTACCTACCCGGCCGAATTTTGTGACAAATTTGTGTCATCAAATTTCTACCACCAGTAATTACGTGCTCTCTTAGGCACTCAATGTGAGAACGGTCACCCATCCCAGTACTTGCTGACCTCGGTTACTACTTAACCACGAGCCCCTCAACTACTTGCGTGGATAACGCGAATTAGCCTCGTTTTGTTACCATTTTTAAGCACCAGTGCCGTATCTATTCTTTTTAAGATATCATTGACTGCGAGTAAATAAAAACATTAGCTATAGCAAACTGACAGACCGCAATCGTGAATATAAAATGATCAATAGGAAGTTTATTTTTAAGCTGAGTGAGACGAAGTCGAGCGAAAGCTCCTCATACCAGACTTCAGGATTTTCTTTGTCACAGGTCTCCTCCTAAACTACTAATCCAATCAGAACCAAATTTGGCATGATTAAAGAGGTCAATCAGAGGAAGGTTTATGGATATATTTTGAAAAAATTAATGCTACCACAGAGAAATGATCACCGTGACCACAGATGGAATTACATAATAACCGCTCGAGACACTGTGACCAAACTTTACACGCTCAGAAAGCATGTACAGAGTTGTGACTTTCAAAAAGAATATTCAAAATCGGACTTACCACGGAGGAATGATCACTGTTCAAAATTTTCAAAATCTGATTCACGATGTCTCACTCAGCTCAACATTGCAAGCAGTGATTCGCCTTGCAGACCTAGTATTCTTCTGAGAATAATGTCATCTATTTGTACATATTATATTTACTTCCGGGTAGTAGTTTCTTTGCAACGAATGCGGGGAAAACCTAGTCTTTAGAATTACCTAGTTTTTAGGGTTCCGTTGTCAAATGACAAAAAAACGGATTTCGTATATATATATCCTTATAGATTCGTCATGTCTGTTTGTCTGTCCGTCCGTATGTCACAGCCAACTTTTTCGAAACTATTAGAACTATGCTGTTGAAACTTCGTAAGCAGATGTATTCTATGAACCGCATAAAGATTTTACATACTTTGAACTGAAACTCAAATAGTAGTTTATGCAACTGTCATTTAAGAAGGGGTAACACGAGAGTCTGTTTATAATAGGTTGACTCGAGTGTTTTAATACCTAAGTTATATGCAGTTTCATACACTACTTTATCTTCACTCATAGGAAAAATTTAAATTAAACAAAGTAGGTAGGTTACAAGGGCGCCATTTTTTTCACAGTTCGAACTGCGCATGCGTGCGCGTTTTCTTCCATATTCAGTCTAAAACCTTAGACTAGTTTAATGAATAAAAAAAGATAGCCATACTATAATGAGATTTATCTACACCCATGCTTTAAATTCTCTATAAAAGATTCTGAAACAGTTAGCTTCTTGCCAACATTAATACATCCAATGTCCTAATAACCATAATATCATCCGAACGGGTGTTATAATGTTGTATGAAATTTCATAATAACACTCCTTTCGCTTTTTCAATCTCTTCCGTGCAAAGGGTTACTCATCAGACAGCCAAATTCTTACCGCTCTCGCTCGATGCGTGGAATCTGTATGAGTTTCAAAAAAAGAACTGTCATTCACGCGCGTTGCATTGCACTACCACAGCGGCGCGGCGGCGCGACGTAAAAAAAATTAAAGCATATTCGTTCGAATTCGAATTCCCGCTATTTTTCTTCGCTATTATTTTTGAAAATTGTTTTGTTTACTTACGAAAATGAGTGATTCATGTGTTGATAACACACCTCCAGACATTTCGAATGCAGCAAAGGACATTTCTAACAAATTACTACCGGAAAAATCTAGAAAACAGTATGAAAAGGCGTACCTAGATTTCATGAATTGGAAAATATCAAAGGGCAGTACATGATTCTCTGAAGATGTATTATTAGTTTATCATGGGTCTAGATAAAGTCTTGTATGCAACTGTATAATTAGGTATTAAAACACTGGGGTGTGTGTTGGGTAACCTCCTCGAGTGTCGCTCCGATTCCGATCCCGCTGCCGTCCGGGGGGAACGGAATCGGAGCGGCCGGTACACCCTGGGCGGCGGTCAATGGCTTCCCCTTCACCCCTTCATAGGGTTGGCATTGATCGTCGGCCAATACCCAACGTGGCGGGAACACATCGCTCTCCGTACTCCTCTGCTTTCAGAGGAGACAGGATAGGATGAGCGATGCTGTTAGTGGTGAGATGGCCCAGGGTCAGCCGGGGTGCGAGGGATATGCTCTATGGGTAACCTTACACCCCGGCGTCTGAAGACCCGAGACGGCGTGCGGTTTTAGTCGGTGCAAGCCCGACATAACCCCGCTAGCCGGCGGGGGGGTATCCGAAGGGATTTCCGCACGATAAAAAAAAAAAAAAGGTATTAAAACACTCATGTGATACTATTATCACACTCAGCTTCGCTTAAACCCACATTCATGTTTTAATACCCCTCATTATACCACAGTTGCATAAATAACTATTATGATACAGTTGGCATGGCGGTACTATAATAAGTTTTATTTTTAATCTTATGTATATGCGTTTATAAAGTGTGTATGTATAGAATCGTCTTTGAATTCGTAATTCGAATTTTTCGATTTGAGTGTAGATTAAATATTTTTTTGCATCAAACCCATACGGGTATCTATGGATGGGTCTCCAAAAATGATATTGAGGCCTTTAATATCTTTTTTTTCTGAACTGAATAGTTTGCGCGAGCGACCCACTTCCAAAGTGGTAAAATGTCCCCCCCCCCCCCAACCCCCCAAAAATATATATATGATGTACATTACTATGTAAACTTCCACCTGAAATTGGTTGGAACGAGATCTAGTAAGTAGTTTTTTTCACTTTACCTTTCATTCAATGAACTTAAATATGAAAACAATAAAAAAAAACATTATGTTACTTGCTGCTACGGAACACTTCATGGGCGAGTCCGACTCGCACTTGGCCGCTTTTTTTAAAAGTATTCATTACGTAACATACATATATTATCACTTACAATCTCTGTAGAGTGTGATTATGTCATCTTGGTTGCCACGCGGATTTTGTACTTTATATTTATACTACTAACGTGGCAAACTAACACTATGTCTCTTATAGATAGATAGAATACTGGGGGTGGCAGGTGAGGGTGCCTGTCACCCCAGCAGAAGCAGGCTGGGAGGCTGGGGCGACTAGCACTCCTCCCCCAAACCGGGGCAAAACGGGGACACCGTGTTTCCCAAACCCGAGGGTGCCATCTCGTAACCGGAGATGGCCCAGGGTCAGTTGGGGTGCGAGGGATATGCTCTATGGGCCACCTTACACCCCGGCGTCTGTAGACCCGAGACGGCGTGCGGCTTTAGTCGGTTCAAGCCCGACATAACCGCCCCCGCTGGCCGGTGGGGGGTATCCGAATGGATTTCCGCACTAAAAAAAAAAAGGTCAACATGAGGGGGCCCGATGACTCCTGCAGGAGACTCTACGCGGGGATCGTGCGGTCCATGGCCCTGTATGGGTGCCCAATATGGGCGGAGGCCCTGAAGGCCAGAAGTGTGCGGATGCTACGCGCTCCGCAGCGGGTGATGGCCATCAGGGTCATCTGCGGGTACCGCACGATCTCCTTCGAGGCGGCGAGTCTCCTTGCCGGAACTCCGCCATGGGACCTGGAGGCGAGAGCCCTTTCGCAACTGTACCAGTGGCGAAAGGAGGCGCGGGAGCTGGGACGTAACCCCGAGCCTCGAGAAATCGAGGCCGTGCAGTCCCAGCTCCGCCAGGCCATCGTGGTGGAGTGGAAGGAATGACTTGGACGACCAAGCGCAGGGCACGCCGCAATAGCGGCGGTAAGGCCCATCATGAAGGATTGGCTAGAGAGGCGACACGGAAGCCTCTCTTACCGACTGACGCAGGTGATCTCCGTTATGGGGAGTTTCGGGGACCACCTGCATCGGATCAGGAAGGAGTCAACGCCTGAGTGCCATCATTGCGACGCGTTTTCTCTCGCTTGACAGCATGATTGCGGAAATGGTGCGGAGTGTGAGCGCGTGGGCCGCCGCCACCTCCTTCTGCGACCATGTAATGCTCGCGAAGGAGATGGCGGAGCGCGCCCGGGAGAGATTTAGAACTCTCCCGGCCCGCCGAGCCCGCAACATGCTCGCCGCGCGTCCCAGGCGACTTAGGTGCCGGAGGTCGTTAACGACCTCCGTCCTCCATGAACGCAGGCCTGGGGGTGGCATAGAATTGATACAGTACATAAAAGACATATACCTACAGTCCCACAGCAGAGCAAATAAATAGTAGTTGGTTAATTAAATATTCAGGTAGTCATTTTAACCATTGATTTAAAAGTGGTTAGAGATTGTGCGCGTCTTATGTCTACCGGCAAAGCATTCCACAGTCGTGTTGCTAGAACGGTGAAGGAATTATCAAAGAACGTAGTGGAGTATAAAGGCAGTTTCAACTTCAGATTTTTTGATGATCTTAGGAATCTGTAGCGCGTGTCATGAAGGAACTCAAATCGTCCCTTCAGATAGGACGGTGCTGATGGGTTAAACAAGACATTGTACAACAATGAAAGGATATGAACATGCTTATAGTTACTGTACTCTATAAATTTTGTCATAACCCTCTTTCTCGTTTTTCAAAAGACATTCTAATCGGTTGAATAGGATATTCCACTTCACTACATAGTATAAAACAAAGTCGCTTTCTCTGTCCCTATATCCCTATGTATGCTTAAATCTTTAAAACTACGCAACGGATTTTGATGCGGTTTTTTTAATAAATAGAGTGATTGAAGAGGAAGGTTTATATGTATAATAACATCCATTGCACACGTGCGAAGCCGGGGCGGGTCGCTAGTAACATTATAAATGTGAAAGTTTATGAATATGTTTCGACGTTTTTTCCTCAATCCCGCTCAGACGGCTGAACAGATCTGGCTGCGATTTGGTACAGTGATAGATTGTAGTCTGGAATTACACATAGGCTTTTTTCCAGGAATAATTTTCCATGGGTTGTGAAACCTGAATTAAATTTGGTCGAGATCGGTCAAACGGTCTCGGAGGAGTATCATTTGTTTGAAATGCAACTTTGAAACCAAAGACGCTTCGCTCTCCTTCGGCTTGCTACGCTTAATAATATGATTTTATTTATATCTGCAGAGAAGGGAGAAGAAAAAAATCGATCTTTAAAATTTCTCTGAATATTACCGATATTATATGTGTGGGTTGGTGGGTGGGTGGGCGAGGAGCGCTGACGGTAAATCCCCTAAACTTGATGAAAATGTTCTCAATTTTTCAACACATTGTTTTGTTTTTGTTCCGGTTAATGTTCTCAGCGACGTTGCCGACATTATATTCTACTTTATTGCCTAGTATGTTTAAAACAGTATGTCTGAAGAAACTTGTTATGTATCAAATGCAATATCGAATACAAAATGGTTTGCTTTATTGCTTGTAGACGCGATGTTTGCTTATTCAGAGACTTTAGTGTGGCATAATATTTATGTGGCACTGTTAATCTTAGAATTATGTAAAGTTGAATGTTATGCCCACACTTGCACAGATAATATCACCGGCATGCTTTGAAAGCATTTATCATGCTGCATGTAACTACATGCAAGTTTACCCCGGACCGATTCGTTATCTTTAGCTTAGCTTGCAATATGGGTTTTAGAACACGGATTAATATAATTACATGGTTTTCATTTGGTTTTCATTTTTGTGAATACATATACATATTATACATAAAAATACGCAGACCAAAGCAAATAGACATACTACTCAGTGTAAAAAGTATCGGGAATATGTCAATAAAAAGACCCGCGTAAAAGAGGTCGTTCTAATTTTTTTACTGCATGTTGGTAGCACTGTACTGATTTAGCGCGCAAAATTTGAGCGGGATCTGTCATTCAATTTGTTTTAAACTACACTTTTTGTTGGTCATAGTTTTGAGTCCTCGGCGATTTTTACAATGGAAAATATTGTTGAACAATGAGTGTGCCTTAAATTTTGTGTTTCGAATGATATTTCATGTGGTGAATCACTAAAAATGTTGCGAAATACCTTTTTTTTTTTTTATCGTGCGGAAATCCCTTCGGATACCCCCCCGCCGGCCAGCGGGGGTGGTTATGTCGGGCTTGCACCGACTAAAACCGCACGCCGTCTCGGATCTTCAGACGCCGGGGTGTAAGGTTACCCATAGAGCATTTCCCTCGCACCCCGGCTGACCCTGGGCCATCTCACCACTAACAGCATCGCTCATCCTGTCTCCTCTGAAAGCAGAGGAGTACGGAGAGCGATGTGTTCCCGCCACGTTGCGTATTGGCCGACGATCAATGCCAACCCTATGAAGGGGTGAAGGGGAAGCCATTGACCGCCGCCCAGGGTGTACCGGCCGCTCCGATTCCGTTCCCCCCGGACTGCAGCGGGATCGGAATCGGAGCGACACTCGAGGAGGTTACCCAACACACACCCCGTTACCCAATACACACCCCTGTTGCGAAATACCTACGGCGAATCGTGTATATCGAAAACAAGGGCTTATGAATGGTATAAGGCTTTTAAAGAAGGCCGAGAAGTAGTAGTAGACTTGCCTCGTTCTGGTAGACCTTCAACCGCTACGACCAAAGAAAACATCGACAGAATCAAGAAGCTAGTGCTCGAAAATCGACGTTATCGACGAAAATCGAGTCTGAGAGAGTTGGCTAGTGAGGTGAACATATCTTTTAAGTCCGTTCACAATATTCTCATTGACATTTTAGGCATGAAACGCGTCGCCGCTCGACTAGTTCCAAAAGAGCTCAATTTTGTTCAAAAAACGCACCGAAAGCATGTCGCTGAAGACATGGTTTCCCGAGCTTCTACGGATCCGACCTTTATGAAACGTATAATTACTGGCGACGAGACATGGGTTTATGAGTATGACATGCAAACAAGCCAACAGTCTTCAGAATGGCGTCTCGAAAACGAACCGAAACCCAAAAAACCGCGGCAAAGTCGCTCCAAAATCAAGGTGATGCTGACAGTTTTTTTTGACTACCGTGGTGTGGTTCACTCCGACTTCCTTCCAGAGGGAGAAACAGTGAATAAAGAATATTATATAGGCGTCATGAAGCGTTTGCGTGATAGTATCCGCCGAAAACGTCCAGATTTGTGGCGACACAACTCATGGATGCTGCATCATGATAATGCCCCATCACACACAGCCATTATAGTGAAAGAGTTTTTAGCGAAAAATTCAACAAAAGTTCTCGACCAAGCACCGTATTCACCTGATATGGCTCCGTCTGACTTTTTTTTATTTCCCAAGTTAAAATTACCACTTCGAGGAAAACGTTTTGAGTCGATAGAAGCCATAAAAGAAAATTCGCTGAATGAGCTAAAGGCCATACCGCAAATAGCCTATGAAAAATGTATGGAAGACTGGGTGAAGCGGTGGAGATGTTGTATTGCAAGCGATGGGGCCTACTTTGAAGGCGATAAAATAAATTTAGATGAATAATTTGTATTTTTTTTTTATTGACAAATTCCCGATACTTAGTATACAGAATGTACATATATTTACCGAGTGGGAATTGAACTCGTCAACCGTCTGCCGTATCATGACGTAGCAGTCAATGAGTCCAGCACAACGCCACACGGGTAATTGATTAAATAACCAATGTCCCTACGTTGGGACACGTTTCAATGTGTATAAATAAATTAGTGATAGAACGCGCACAAACGTTGTCTATTCCAATAGGTAGATATAGATTTCTATTCTATTCCAAACGTTCATATAAAAGGTATCTATTATGTTAAGATCTTTATCAACCTTAGAAGTAAGCATACTATTCGAGTTTTTATGACCCCAAAAACTCGAGAGACATTTTTATAATATGAAAAACAAACATTATATTTCTGAAAATTCTTTTATCTTTCCCTCTTAATTACATAATATTATTCATAATTAGAAAAACCTTTTTAATTCTTTTTAAAACGAGAGCTGTATAAAAGACGCAAAACGACGGCTACATCATTCATAACCTTTCCCATCTTTACCCCGCCACTCTTTATTTGCATCTCTTTGACGATGTTACTTAACATACAGCTAAGACCTTTATCTAAAATGAAATAAGGGATGCTCCAGTGAGCTGAGTCTTTAAAGATGGATTACGTAATACAAGTCTTCACGTATGACGTAAATAGACGTCGTGTCTTATTATTTGCGGTAACGTGATTTGGCGTCATAAATATTGATATAACATTACATACGTTGTCTTTGAATTAAGGACGTAGTAAGGTGATTACCTAGTTGAAGGAATCTAATATCGACCTGGGTTTTTTTTTGAATTGCACAACTATTAGTAGATAAAAATATATTTTTGTCGTAAATATGGTTAGATTTTGTATGCAGCTTGGGAGTGGGACGTTCGCCTGTTGCATCCAAGGCCACGGGCTCGATTACCGCCTAGTATAAAAAAAGATTAATCTGTATACTATGTACATGAATTACATGATTAATATTTACTTTTACGAGAGGGACTGCCGTCTGAGCCCCCAAGCTGGAGAGAGAATCTCGTCCGTAAATCAGCAGGTGCAGGTGCTGCTTGCAGATGAGATTGGCTGGGACCTCGAATATCTTCGTGGATCCCCCTCCCTCCCATACACCTAAAAACCCAGTATACCCTCTAACTAAACTAAACTGAATATTTTAAGCGTGGGTATTTTACATCGCACCGCGGGCTCTCGACCGCAAGTTCGACGCTTATACATAAATAATTTATATATTTTAATCTCCACGTACGTTCTATCACGTTCTCCATTTGATACAATCTAACGTTCTTAAGAAACATCCATGAAGATAAAATCTCATGTTTGAACAACACGGCGCGTGGGCGTACCCAGCTTCGCAAAATTTAAGTACGAGTATGTGTTCAATAGTTAGATAATCGAATAAGATAAAAATAAAACAGAAACTCTATAAATACTCTTCTTCGTACAAAAATGGTGGTCTTTTAACAGCAACGAAAATAGAATCCAGCGACCTTGTTAATAGGGCTGTCCAGCGGATAGACTAAAAATATTAAAATGAAGAGTTGAATGAAATGAGAATGAAGAGTTTCGAAATTTATTTGATTTATAATATTGTCGGAGATGAAACTGTTTTAAACAGATCCAACCAACCGACAACACTAAATGAATAATAAAATAACATCAAATGAATCAGAATAGAATCCTTTTTTTTTTATACGTACGGAAATCCCTTCTGATTCTCCCCCGCCGGTCAGCGGAGGCGGTTATGTCGTGCATCGACTAAAACCGCACGGTGTCCTGCCCAAGTGTCCATTGCCGGGCACCCCGGGTAAGCCCTCGAAAGGATAATAAATAAATAAATATTCTAAGAAATGCATTTCTACACAATGCCATCTATACCAAAGCAAAGCAAAGTATCCATAGCTTATCTAGCTTGTGTTATGGGTTCTAGAATGCGGATATAGATACTTAGATATATTTTTTCGTAAATACATACATATTATACATAGAAACACATAGTATACCACACCAGTACAAGTAGTCATAGTCATGCACACAAATATTTGCACTGATCGGGCATTGAACCCGCGACCTTCGACATAAAAATAATAATTTAATAATATTCTATGACATTCTACACAGCGCTTTCTACACAGACCCAATATATACTATATATACTGCCAGTGGGGACGCCGTTTGACCAGTTCTATGTGGGGCCATTTCACCTATTTCCCCTATAAGGACTGTCATACATATTCGTATGGCAACCGGGACCGACATCTTAACGTGCTCTCCGAGGCACGACCAGACCAATGCAAATACTCATATTCATGCATACAAATATTTGCACTGAGCGGGGATCGAACCCGCGCCTCCTGCGTAGCGGCCGCTTTCAATACCGCCACGCCACGGAGGCTGTCATGGAGGCTGTACACAGACCCAAAGTAAGCATAGTTTAATTAGCTTGTGTTATGGGTTTTAGAATGCAGATATACATACTTAGATATTTTTTTCGTAAACTCATACATATTAAACACTCACCCAAACCAATGCAAATAGACATACACACAAATATTTGCACCGAGCGAGCATCAAACCCGCGACCGCTGACATAGCAGTCGAATGCTTTATCGCTACATCACAGAGGTTGTAAAAATAGTTTTATATATTAATCATTCGATATACTTACATTTCGTATTTCTTTCAATCGTAAAATTCATATAAATTAGATTGACTATAGAGCTGTCTTTATTCTTTAGTATTATCACTTGTATCCAGCGCCATCTAGCTCAGTCAAGCTGAACTATTTTGGAAGTAAACCTGCATAGCGTAATTTAGGTTCTGAAGCTGATTAACATACATACACGACATCTTTTTCATAAGACACCTAGTACATTTCTTCAGTTTTAAGACTAGCACAAATACACACAAGCTTAAAAATTAGTTTCTGTCAACCCTAATATTAAGTTGTGTTTGTAAAAGAGTGTTTCATACTGATAGTGGAATAAAAGTGGGTTCGCTATTTCGTAAATCATTGAACAATTTGAACTTGATAATTTTGGACCTTGGAAAATACCATTTTCGCCTCTCCAGCACGATAAGGCCTTTGCTGCTCGCTAACGCGGCTGGTACGCCCGCATGGCCTGGGGGTGGCAGGTGACGCCGCCTGTCACCCCAGCAGAAGCAGGCCATACGGCGGGGTGACTAGCACCCTTTCCCCAAACCGGGGCAAGACGGGGAAATCGTGGTTCCCAAACCCGAGGGGGCCATCTCGAAACCGGAGATGGCCCAGGGTCAGTCGGGGTGCGAGGGATATGCTCTATGGGCAACCTTACACCCCGGCGTCTGTAGACCCGAGACGGCGTGCGGTTTTAGTCGGTTTAAACCCGACATAGGGGGCTTTCCGCACGAATAAAAATGTACGCGCGCATGGTAAAAATGCAAATAATTATGTTGATTACAAATGATAAATCTAGAAGGGTAATAGAATTTTTAAATAGCCTCAGCCTGATGCAATTAGTTTCCACTGTAACCCACTATAAGGACGATAGTGCAACATTCATTGACTTAGTGTGTACTGATCTGCGCGCGAGACATGTTAATGTGGAACCATTTAGGAACACTAACGGTCATTCGGTCATTACTTGTGAGTTCAATATCAGGAGGGAGAAATGCAAACCTTTTTATGTTAAATTTAGACCTTTGGGGAAGGTGTGTCAGGATAGTTTTATCATTGATTTAGCCAGCTTAAACTGGGTAAAACTAGGCGCTAAGGAGCCCATTAATACAATGGTTGAAACTTTCAACCGAAATGTGTTGACTGTCATCAATGCACATGCTTCACTTAAGACCAGCCTTATTAAAGAACCTTCGTACCCATGGATCACAGATAATATCAAACTCATGATGAGGTTGCGCGATGAGGCACTGTCTAAATATCGTAAAACGAAGCTAGATTCAAAAAAACAATATTATAAACAATTAAAATCACTTGTAGTAACTTCGCTACACAATGAAAAAATTGCATATTTTAAACATCACATAAATAACAGCATTGGAAATCCTAAATTATTATGGCGAAACCTAAAAAGCACTATCTGTCATTTGAAACAACATAAGGATTTACCATCTCACTTTTCCAACCCTACTCAGATAAATAACTACTTCTTGGAGGTACCCGGTAACACAACAGTCAGCATATCTGATATCACTCATTTTGAATCTCACAAGTATGCTGATGCTACTTTCACAATCATGCCTGCATCGCAGGATGCAGTCTCACGGATTTTGATGGAGTTGAAATCAAAGGCTGAAGGTTATGATAACATCTCACTGGATATGCTTCTCTTAACCCTGCCCTATGCTCTGCCTCACATTGCGGCCATAATAAACCGATCTATAGAAACATCTACCTTTCCAGACTTATGGAAAATTGCTACTATTCGACCTATCCCTAAAATTCCGAATCCAACAGCCGTCAAGGATCTCCGCCCTATTAGTATCCTACCCTGCCTTTCGAAGGTAATAGAAAGAGTGGTATGTAAGCAGCTCACTGATTATCTGGAAAAAAATAATATCTTACCAGAGTTACAGTCCGGTTTCAGAAAGAAGCGCGGCACAGCTACTGCTTTGTTAGATGTGACTGACAATATATTGGCTGCACAAGATAAGGGTATGTGCACACTTTTAGTGTTGTTGGACTTTTCTCGCGCATTTGATATTATCCATACGGATCTGCTTTTGTCTAAACTGAGCTATTACGGTATCGATGAGAAATCACTCTTATGGTTCCACAGCTACTTGGATAACCGCAAACAGATGGTGGAGCTGACATTGAGTGATGGGACTTCTTTTACCTCGCCCCTCACTTCTGTTAAAAGGGGCGTTCCCCAGGGCTCCATCCTAGGACCAATTTTGTTCAACTTATATTGCGCGGATATCATTAACTGCCTACAAAACTCACAGTATCATATATACGCTGATGACGTGCAAGTGTACTTATCTTTTAAGCCGAGCGAATATCAATCGGCGGTGGAGAAACTCAATGAGGATCTCCACCGAATAGCAGAGTGGTCGGATAGGAACTGTTTAGTTTTGAATCCACTCAAAACAAAATACATGTCGTTTGGAACCAAGAGTCAGGTCGATGCGGTTCCCACCTCTCTGAGTATTGCACTCATGGGAGAGTCAATAGACCGAGTTGCTGAAGCTCGAAACCTGGGGTTGTATGTTGACTCTAACCTGAGGTTTGAACGTCATATAGCGGAGTCGATCCGGAGCTGTTTCTACCGACTCAAAGTTCTATATAAAATGAGACCGTATCTTTCGGAAGAACTAAGGGTACGACTGGTGGAGGCTCTGGTGCTATCTAGGATCAACTATGCGGATGTGGTTTACGGTCCGCGTCTGCTAGCGAGAACGGACCGGCTTATTCAGCGGGTACAAAATGCATGTGCGCGGTTCTGTTTCTCGATACCGCCTAGGGGGCATGTCACATCGTATCTCAGTAAACATTCGCTGCTTAAATGAAAACTAGACGAAAGATGCATTTGGCATGCCTACTTTTCGGTGTTATCAGATTTGCAGAGCCGCAGTACTTATATAACAAACTCCGCTGGGTAACTAACAGAAGGGCATGCCCTAGAAGACAATGCTCGCAGCAACTATCGATACCACTGCACAGAACCGCATCGTTTAGGGGTAGTTTCCGCTATTCAGCCTCCAAAATATGGAACAATCTTCCCCCACCTTTGCGCTCCATAAAAACAATAACAACATTCAAGGAGAAATTACGCGAATATCTCTTGGAAGCGCAGCGGAGGCTGGATGGCGTAAATTGTAATGTGTCGCTCATTTAGTTTGGTGTTGACATGCTGCATTCTATCTTTTGTTTTGCAGACTGGAAACTGTTTTACAGAAAATTTTAAATTTAAAAGGGTCATCCTAAATGTGATTTATAAATTGAATGTATGACTATAATTGTAATTGTCTAAATAAAAATGATTTAATTGCAATAACTTTGCTTTATACATTATACACATATATATATTGATTTTTACACATCACTTATCACACAATACTCTCACATTTACACACATAACAACACACAAATACATACATGGGTTCCAGTTGAAAACCAGCGCCAAGGTCCGCCTGGCATATGCTGAACTGGACACCCCTTTGATGCATACGCGAGGCACATAATAAATTAATAAACCATGTACTAGGTTAAGTGGAATGTTTAATGTGCCTTACATACATCAAATAAACGTTTCTTTCTTTCTTTCTTTCTTTCTTTCATGGTAAAAGTTGTCTTGTTTTCCACACCTGTAACCTAAAGCACTTTTCTTACTGTTCGAGGTGAAAAGTTGTATGTTTCACACGTGAGAATTTTTTCTTGATATCTCGTGCCTTAAAATGGTTCACTGTGCTCGGTAGTCTATGGTAGAATCACTCGTTACGCCCGTGATTTAATTCTAGACTACTTCGATAGTTTGTGATTTGAACCGGCAAAAAATCCCTTTGTTCACTTGTTAAACAAATAACTATTTATTATATATTACCTAAAAAAATATGCCCACATTTTTCTAATAAACGGATGTTATGTGTAAATCAATCGAACCGAATCGTTGGGAGTAATGTGGATAAAAAATAACGCACAATAAGTCGCTATAGAATGCGTTAATATTAGTTTTATTCCATTAAATAATTTTCGCGTAAACTTGCCACAATACAGTTTTTTTTTCTTTTTCCTACCAATCTGTGGTCCTAGATGGTCATTAAAAAAGAACACACACTGAAGTGATAATATATCACTAGCGCGTTTGTTACCTTTCGATAGGAATTGAGAGGAACGTTCCAGGGGTAAGACGGGGACACCGTGGTTCCCAAACCTGAGGGGGCCATCTCGAAACCGGAGATGGCCCTGGGTCAGCCGGGGTGCGAGAGAAATGCCTCATACCCCGGCGTTTGAAGACCCGAGACGGCATGCGGTTTTAGTCTGTTCGAATCAGACATAACCACCCCCGCTGGCCGGGGTAACAGTGATATTCTCCGCACGTAACAAAATATTGTTCAGACATTATTTCTCTAGTGTCTTGGTCCTTGACATGATCATAATCATTCTCATAGCGATTTCCCATTGCACTCAAAGTTTGTACTTTGGAGCCCGAGGTCCGCTTATTGTTTGTGATTCGTATGTCAACCTTTCCGGAGCAACTGTCATCTGACCTCCCGGCCCTGAAAGGTAAGCCAGCGCTAGGACTTCCAGGAGAGGTTAGTTGAGGCCTTAAGGCTATTACTATGGCCCTTTACACCCTCTTGACACGATCCTATCACATATAAAATTGGTAATCAAGACACATAAATATGAATATATTAGGTCGTTACATATGAAATTGCCGTTTTTCTTGAAGAAATTGGAGGAAACCCAATTTTCAGTACTAACATTTTTGCATTTTTTTTAGGAATGACAAATCCAAATTTTATGTTTTTTTTTTGTGTATGAATGAGACAACATTAAGCTAACCAAAAAGCAACTTTTATTACATTTTTGAAAAGTGACAGCTGTTAAGTAATACGAAATTTATCATCAAAATGGATAGCATTTAGGAAGTACTGTTTTTGGAGATCGAATTAATTTATCAAGCGGTCAATAAAAACAAAATTTAATACAGAGTTGAAAAATCTCGAAATCAACTTTCAAACAAAATATAAATAATGTAAATAGCTATTAAATTACAGGAATAACGAACTCATGAATTTGTAAGAAAATTTCGGCAATTTCATAGGTGAAGATCTATTATCAAAATAATTTCGCGAATTTCAATCATGTGACGATTACGCCAAGGGATTAAAATCTTATATCGTAATATGTGGTATATTGAAATCGGTTCGAAGCGAAGCCAGTAATTCAGATGCGGAGTCAATCGCCCAGTTAATGGGAGCGGAGCCCAAGAGAGGTATCCAATAACCCATCCACCGATATTTATGATACGATATGGTACTTGATTTATATTTCAACACATATTTTTTCATTTAATTTCATATGTCATTACGCTTAGATAACAAGAAGGTCAGGCAGAGGTCGTTATTCACGGAGTCGTGAAAGCAATCAGTTATGATCAATATAGTTAGGTGTGTAATGGACACTTTCGTATTAAATTAAAGTACTATAAGCGATCGTGTTTTAGGCCTCGATTCAGAGGGACAGTGATGAAGCTATATAGGGCATATAAGCTCCATCCCTCTCCTTCTAAATGAAAAGTGAAACAACACTATGCTGAAAAAAAAAACTACGTAATAATTAATTCAGAAACTCATTTTGATGTATCACTTTAATTCATGGGCAAAAATAAAATTGTCGGGGTGCGAGGGATATGCTCTATGGGCAACCTTACAACCCGTCGTCTGAAGACCCGAGACGGCGTGCGGTTTTAGTCGGTTCAAGCCCGACATAACTGCCCCCGCTGGCCGGCGGGGGGTATGCGAAGGGACTTACGAACGAAAAAAAAAGAAGGCACAAATATGATTTAATGTAATTTTGATCATGATCATAAATTAAATTTGAACTTCGCCGATCTTGGGATCGCCCATCAGGTCGACTCATTTCTCAAAATTTGTTGCCATAAGAAAATTTCACTAATGGATTAACTTTTTTGTTCCAGGTATGTTCCATATAGCTTGAGGCAGTCGCAATAATACTAAAGCTGAGAGCCAATTACTGGTAAGTATGGGAAGCAAAAGTGTCTATATAGAAAAACATTTTTTTAATTTACGTGTTACACAGCTTACGTAAACAGATTTTGCATATTCAAAACTTACGCGTTTACAATTGTGAGAGAGCCTACTTTTTTTCTTTACCATCTTTCGTCCCGTCCGCCTTTTCTTTTTTTTCCACTCACTAGTAACACCAGCAGCGTTGAAATTGTTCGAGGTTCACGGTAGCCGCTAACTGTATGCTTTTTAGGGATCCATTGCCTAATTGCAAAAAACGGAACCCTTATAGATTCGTCATGTCTGTCTGTCTGTAAGTCCGTATGTCACAGCCACTTTGTTCCGAAACTATAAGAACTATGCTATTGAAACTTGGTAAGATGTGTTCTGTGAACCGCATTAAGATTTTCACACAAAAATAGAAAAAAAAAACAATAAATTTTTGGGGCTTCCCATACTTAGAACTGAAACACAAATTTTTTTTTCATCAAACCCATACGTGGATAGGTCTTCAAAAATGATATTGAGGTTTCTAATTTCATTTTTCTCTAAACTGAATAGTTTGCGCGAGAGACACTTCCAAAGTGGTAATGTGTCCCCCCGTCTGTAACTTCTAAAATAAGAGAATGATAAAACTAAAAAAATATATGATCCATGTAAACTTCCACCGAAAATTGGTTTGAACGCGATCTAATAAGTAGGTAGTTTTTTTTAATACGTCATAAATGAATAAATACGAGTATATAACATATTATAAAAAATCATCACAATCAATGAAATAGAATCATAAACAACTCAACAGTACGTTATGACTGAGACTCAACTGAGTTCACAGGCAAACTGTTTAAAACAGTTTTGTGAACCATATAATAACAATAAGGCTTGAAATGTATGTGTATAGAGACGGATATTCTTAGCAATCCATGGATTCTCCGTGCGGGTGCCGGGCCCATCGTGTTGCTGAGTTGGGAACTCGGGACAGTGACTGGGACTTGCGACCCAAGTGTAGGTTTAGAAGGAGCCCCTTTTGTTGATGTACATAAACACTCACCTTCACTACCCAAAAATAAAAAATAAAAAAAATCGTAAACCGCAATTTACGTTTCCTTCAATAAACACAAATATAAAATTTTAAAAAAGCATTATTATGTTACTTGCTGCTACGGAACCCTTCATGGGCGAGTCCGACTCGCACTTGGCCGCTTTTATTTGTACTAAAAGCAGTAAAACCATATCACCAATGCCAGTTATTAGCAGTCCATACCTCACAAACACGTTTACTATCACTAGGCACTACAATATTACCTATATATCAAAATACCTTTCGAACATACACTAGTGTGTGTGTCAAATGCAAGTGTGTGCACAATACACGTGCATACACGTCGTGTGGCGCGACCGCCGGGCGTCCTTGCCGCGCCTCGTCCAGTTATGTGTAAAATCACGTTCGATACAGTGTTGCTATGTGTGTATAACGCCTAAATCTAGATCGCCGATAAAACTGTTGCATAATGGCCATGAGATTAGCTCAGTAACAAGCTGAGAAATATTATAAATGCTGCAGGTATATGCGTTGAACGCATGGTTTCTCAAAGTATGGTACTCAGACCACTACGTCAATTGATCGTTTATTTTGTTGCGTACCCCCTGGTACGCGACAAAATAAACGTAATGACAATGACGGTGATCTTTAATTGATTTTTAAGTTAAAAAATACGGAACTTTCACGGCGTGTAGTGACGTTCTTTTTGCCCTTCGTGAGAGCTAACTTATTTGTATATGTGAAATAGGGTTCACATCTGGATGGTGTGGGTCACACATAAAGACATAGTTACGGTGTCCATCTGTCATCCTCTTCATCAATTTCACTTCATCAAATGTCACTTCTTCTGAATTACGCAAAGAAAATACCAAAATTGCTATGTGTACTCCTATAATATTGAATTTCCCTCTCGTACTCTTGTTAATCAGCACGGGATTTTGATAAAAATGGAACTAATCTAAAAGTATACCTGCTAATACAAAACAGGTCAAGTGCGAACCGGACTCGCGCACTGAGGGTTCCTCACCAAACTGTATTGAGGGGTGAACTGAACGTTGCTGTAGAGCTTCTACTAAGCCGTATATATAATTCGTAAGAATTACGGTAGATGGCTCCAGCGTCGCCTTAAGACGTATATAATATATCGGTGAATTTCGTATATCTGGGACGTGTCTAGGTGGCTCAGTTGGTCAGAGCATTCCCCCTGTAAGGGACTGGTCGCAGGTTCAAGTCCTGTTCTAGATGTTCTCTTTTCCGATCTAAATCTATACATATTTACGTTTATTGGACTTTTGTCTTTACTTGTACAATAAAACTTTACTTTATGGAAAATATCATGATTCTAATCGTAGCTCAATGGGAATTAACCCTTTTTTTTTTATCGTGTGGAAAATAGGTTTTGATTCTCTTGCGATTGTCTAAATGTCTTTATCTTCTAACTAATCGAATGTAGAGTGAGAGATCATTCTCATAATCATTTATAAATATAGTCAACGCCAAAAATAAAGAAATATTGTAGGACAAAGTACACAGTGAGACCGAAAATAAGCATTGAAGAGCTTATGGGTTCTAAAATGCGGATAAACATACTTAAATACTTTTTCTTTTTTAAATAAATACATATTATACATAGAAACGTCCAGACCAATGCAAACATACATATTTGCACACGAGAATCGAACCTGCGACCTCTAGCTTAGCAGTCGAACGCCTTACCTACGCCACAGAGGTCGTCAAAATCTTGACCATACGTTCATAACTTAATTTCTTTGTCGGATGATCTTGTTACGAACGTGGACTCTCACAGCGGGGTTTTTCCAGGAGCTGAAAGTCACGCAGTGGACTATGAAGCGAGCTATGCTCTCTGTATCTTTGAAGGATAAAATAACAATGAACTCAGCTAAATGGATTCGACAATTAACCTGTGTGATGAATGAATTTGTTTAATTATTACACATTGACGTATTTGGTGTTTGTTCCGTGTATAATATAAACATGTGTACATACACCAGAATCACATTAGCACATAATAATATAATATAATAAATAAAATTGTGGAGGTACGTAGGTATTACGAAAGTATGAATTATCATACAATAGAAAACTGCTTCTAAGAACGAATAATGTTCTTGTGTTACAGACATGCTTCATAAATACTTGCTTAGTCATGCTGCATATCCTCAAAGAGCAGATGGAGGTTATGTGGGTCACACATTATTAGGAAACACTAATATTCTACTCAGTGGAGTGATTCGACCTTCTGAAATCGACTATGTACATTGTGGACAGCGTTGCCAGACGTCCCGATTTTGGCGGGACGTTCTGATTTTTATGTGTCGGAGGGATGTCCCGCGCGGGACAGGTTCAGTCCCACTTTTCGGATATAACTCGACCGTGGACCGTGTGTGCAGCGTGCTGAGGAAGCGCGGCCGCACGCGCAGGGCACAGACAAGTGCGGACAATTATTTAAAATTGTTGAAACATTACATTTTTCTAATGATTATATTATTTTGACTTTAATTTTTGTTATTTTTTATTCATAGGACGACAACTACCTAACAATACTGCAACAATTTGATTTATCCTACTAATATTATAAACGCGAAAGTATGTATAGATGTTTGTTACTCTTTCAGGCAAAAACGGTTGAACGGATCTGGCCAAAACTTTAGTACAAGGATAGATTATAGTCTGGAATAACACATAGGCTAAGTTTTATTCCTGGAATAGATTCCCATGAGAAGCGGGAACGGGATCAGAATCACACATGGGCGGAGCCGCGAGCAAAAGCTATTTTGCAACGCTGATTGTGGACGAGCGACGTGTAGAAAAAATGGCCACCACAGGTTTAATAGTAATAGTTAATAGTTCAATGAAATGTTTGTAAACTTTATATACTCGTAACCAATAGAATATAACTATACCAAATAAGATATATAGTAAGGGAATCAGACACACTACGAGTGGGCATATATTTAACTTTATTGCATATTGTTTAGGTTCTAAACATTTCGTAAAGTTCGTTCTAACAAAGGATTTATTATCTTGAACCGTTATAAAAACATTGGCCTTTTGTCGATCCAGGAAAAAATAAAATAATATTTCCTAATTTGAATAATTTTGTTTCTTTAGTCATAACATAAAAGGCAACAGTATGTACAAGATATAAAACAGCAGGCTGGCAGGAAATAAACGAAAATTATAGAAATAAAAAAAAAGCTAGGGATACGTCCGTCTCGAAATTTAAATGTAAATTTACACTGACAAGCAGTTTGGAATAAAATTTGTGTCACAGTTCGATTTTTGGAGGCAGTGTGCTGTGCCTTAGAGGCAGATTCCGATATAGCCGTAGGGTAACCAGGCTGCAGCGGTCGTTGCATGCTGTGGTATCCCAGTTGAGGCCGAAGCTGCTGGATGGCGATGACTTAATTACCGCTCATGCGGAAAAAGTGAATAGGATGGTGGCGATAGGAATGCTGCTGATATGTTCAGCGAAGGATACGTGATCAGATCACGTCGGGGTCACCACTGTGGAGGAACGGGTTGTGATGTTCCTCCAACACAAAGGGAGGATCCTCCGACCAGGCAAGGTGGTCACGCCTGGCGGGCTGCGGCCCGACAGTTGTCATTGGGATGTTGTATATACCAGCGCGCGAACTTCACTGTCGCGATTCAGGATTGGTAGTGACGTAGTAGTTTCGAAGTAGTTCAACTTGTTGTTGCTAGATGGAGCTGGGTATATGTGGTATCGCC
The DNA here is from genome assembly GCA_946251805.1 of Cybosia mesomella. Taxonomy (NCBI): domain Eukaryota; kingdom Metazoa; phylum Arthropoda; class Insecta; order Lepidoptera; family Erebidae; genus Cybosia; species Cybosia mesomella. The sequence continues at coordinate 3,913,004 of OX276396.1, forward strand.
ACAAAGTGTTAAAAAGAAAAACACGTAAAAAAAGTAACTTGCCTCAATCAAACTGACATTATGCGAATCTGTCAATACGCGAATCTGTTATTTTGCGACACGGCATTATGCGTTTCTGACAATTTTCTAATCTAACACCCAAAAAAAAATGTGGCACAGTTCCTGGATGAGGTGGGAAAAACTTGACACTGGCAAGAATGTCCCCTAAATTGGGTTGATTTATTGTCATCCAAGAAAAAAAAAGAAGAGGCGGGCATAAATTTTGAATTTTGAATTTGGAACGGGACGCAGTAACTAGGTAAATGAGTTATTGACACTTTCTGTATAGACAAAGCCCGCATGTTTGCAATGATATCTGTGTGTTGTCTGTGTCCATTGTTACTGGTCTAGGAATGATCTTAAAACGACGTTAATTTTTGTTCCAGTCAATTTTTGAAGCCAGTCTTGTAGCATACACAGAAGTAATTGGGTCAACGTCATAAAAAGTGTATATTAATTTTCGCGCCTTTTTAGATGAAAGCTACGTCCATAAACATACTCATAGTGAAGGGAATTAACAAAACGTAGGGAACAAAATTTTCGTTCCTAACACGTAAAAAGAGTAGTCGTTGGATTACTATCTTTACTAAAATTATAAAGTTGAAGAGTTTGGTTCTTGTTTGTTTGTTTGTTTTGTGGAACGCGTTAATATCACGAATTACTGGTTTGAATTGAAAAAATAGTTTGGGTTTAATATCCTATTTATCAAGGAAGATTATAATATCATCACGCTACCACCTAGCAGAGCGGAGCAGTAATCATAAGTATCAGCAAATCGGGCAAATTTCTATACATTATGTGTTGCAAAATTAATGCATGTAGCGGTTAAACAATTGTAACGAGCGATCGAAGTATGTCACAAGCGAAGCTGCTGGGGATAGCTAGTCTATAATATTGATTATGTAAATGGGAAAGTAATTAGAATGTTTGACATATGATCGACCTACGTCTGACCAGACTGACATCTGCTTTTAGAGATAGACGTATTGGGTTGTATGTTTGACCTCGCTTGTGATTTATGTCAGGACCCATCACTTTCGAACTTTAAATGAACCTGACTATTAAGCAACTAATGATTCAACGTATTCATATTCAAATGGTGGTGATAGCCCTGTGGCGTACGTAACTAACTGCCGGGACGAGGTCTCGAGTTCGATCTCCAGTCGCCCCGGGCACACATCTCTGACTTTTCGTAGTTATGTGTGTATTAAAAATGTTAATTATCGCTCGCTTAGTAATGTCCGGTAGATGGCAATGGGCTCCCCCCTATTACATTGGGACGCAAATATAACTGGCAAATCGTGGGTGTGTAATACACCTCTGCCTATATGATACAGGCGTGAAGTAATGTTATGTTTAAATACAAAATTCTAATTCATTTATTTGCGTCAAATGGGTACTCATATCAGTTCCTCCATTTCTACCACAAACATACGCAAATATTACCGTATCTTAACTTATTTTTTATATAAAGTAATATTTTTTTTATTAATTGTGATTTAAGAAGATATAAATATTGATTAACTAATTGAGTACATGATTTTTAATTATGATGTTGTACATGTATTTGAAACATTATTTTTATACGTAGACGAATCTATCTATCTACTTGGCCTTGTCGCAATTATTCGGAATCGGCGCAACCATGTCATTCTCCTCTCCCTCCCTTCCTTGCCATATCCTCACACATTCCATCCATCTTTTCTTGGGCCTACCTCTGGTCCTAAAGCCCTCTACATTCATACTTTGAACCTTTCTGCTGACATTACTTTCATTTCTCCTCATGACATGTCCATACCATGACAATCACTCACTTCCCAATACTTCATTCACTGGTGCAACTTTCAAATTTCCTTTAATATACTTATTCCTTATTCTGTTCATTCTCGTCACACCACACATCCATCTTAACATTCGCATCTCTGCTACATGCATTTGTCTTTCATCTGTCGCTTTTAAGGCCAAACATGACAATCCATACAAGACGGCAGGTCTAAATTATGGTCTTATAATTTTTTCCATTAAGCTTAAGGGGAAATTGGGGGTAGCTTATACTGCCTATGATCGACCGCCATTTCATCCAACCTGCGTTAATTCTGTGCTTCACTGCACGATCATTTTCCCCATCGCCTGGATAAGAGATCCGAGGTATCGGAAATCGGAGCAGACGGTGGTACTGATACATCATCTAGCACCATGGGTTTTAAACTGGAGAGCACCACTGACATTAGAGAACATGTACTCAGTTTTGGTTCTAAATAATCTTTTAACTGCATTAAGTTGAACAGTATTGGTAAGCATTTTCTTTTAGAATATCATCCTATGCAGCGCGGATTTAGACTAAACCGACTAAAAACTCACTGTGTCGACGGCCAGAACAGTGGTAGTACTTACACACATACCTAGTTAAAAAAAACATAAACATAAGTATGCCAACAATATTTAAAGCAATTAAATAAAAAATATAATAAAAAAACACATCGGGAGCACTTATAAACGTAAACAAGCAAATAGTTTTAAGAGATATTTTTTATTTAATATCAACTAACGTACGCCCTTGTTATTATGTAAACAATACACACACAATCTAAATATCACTTACGCATACCTACCATTCGAACACATTTTAAAATAGACACACACATTCATAATTGCAAAACCAATACTTGGAAATATACTCGTATACATGACGTACTCGTACATACACATTATTATAAACATATTCGATTATTATATCGATACTAGCCAATAGGTCGAGATATGCAAAAATGTTATTCGATAGTGGGACAACTTACTCGAAACCCACGCTTTTATTGAAGGATTTATTAGTATAACCTTTTTATAACGTTAAACTTGACTATCTCGGTTGCACGGCGGTGCGATAGCGAATGCAGTTCCATGGTCAGGTAGTATTTTTTAATTTTCTGTTTGGGAAATATTAGTAGTAGTTGTCTGAACTCCAGACGTGAGTGGATGAATTTTTTTTTTTTTTTGAGCTGTCCGAGCGAAGCTCTTATACCCGGCATAGCCGTTTGTTGGTGGCTGGACTCCCCCGTAACCACTCGCGCGATCTCGACCAAATTTCCCCCGGTGATAGTGTGGACACTGAGGAGTGTTTTGAAGCAAGATGGTTCATGTCCGATGTACCATTGAGGAATAATCACCGAAAAACAGTTTCACGAGCGCGCGGCCTTAGCTAAGCGCACGACCGTAGTAAGATGTCTTATTTTCAAGTAAGAGTCCTCCTCGCTCAGCTCAATTTATTTCAGTCGCACCCTGCACTGAATTCCTAGTTTTAATAATTATATTATCATAAAAAATTGGCTTTTATGGAAGTGCCTGACTTCAGAACTCCTAACTCCGAGATAAAAGCCTGCGCTGCTGAAGAGATTCGTCCGTCAATCAGCAAGTGTATCAGCTTGCCCGTGAGATTGGCGTCATCACGAAGGTTTTGGTATATGGCTACATGAGAAAAGTGATTAGAACAATAAAATATTTGCAAATAAATAGACAAGTTTTATTATAAGCAGCAGAAATTAATCGAAAGGAATCAATAAAATATTTATAGATCACATAAGTTCCTGGCGGAGCTGGGACTGGTGGGCCGGGGTTTCCACACACAAAAAAATAAAAATACAGATCACATTATAATTCATCATCCTTTTAGCGATTGCGCAGTTGCGCCGAAGTTTGAACTTTGAAGTCCAGGGTCGGCTGCTGCCGTCTGACTTCTGAAACCCGTGTTGAAAAGGGAAACCCTGTGTGGGAGGCCTTATACGTTATTAAGCAGGTGCTCCAACTAGCAGATCAGGTTGGCTTGCACCCCCCAAAAGTGTGGTTAAAGCCCTGTACACCCTGTTGATCACATTCTAATCGACCGTTCCAATCGTGCCTTTTTGGGGGAGGTTATTTTTTATTTGGAGGAGGCGGCGTGAACCGACTAAAACCGCACGCCATCTCGGATCTTCCGACGTCGGAGTGTAAGGTTGCCCATAAGGCATTTCCCTTGCACCCCGACTGACCCTGGGCCATCTTCGGCATTATTGGTTTTGGGAACCACGATGTCCCCATCTTGCCCCAAAAAGGGGGGGGGGATTGCTAGTCGCCCCGCCGTCCCGGCCTGCTTCTGCTGGGGTGATAGGCGGCCGTTCCAATCGTGCCTGACGTTCCAGTTTCAAAAGTAATAATTACATTAATTATCCTAAACCATAAGGCACTTTAAAAAGGCTCACATACATATATAGTGTGGAAAAATTCTCTCGGCAACGGGACCACCTTTCAAATCGGTATTATCAGGGCCGACAGGCTACCATTCCGTTATCACAACCGTGCCGCGTTTATCAGTTCAACTGCGTTTGCGCAATGGTGTTAAACAGCATATATTATTTAAGATTAAAAGTCATGGTGTTTTCGCGTCTAGTAACATTGTTTATTTACTCCTGAAACTTTACCGTAGTAGTCGTTTTTTTAAATTTCTTGTTTATATATGAAAACTAAGTTAGTAATATCTAAAATGATTTTTAGACATTTGAACACAAAGGTAAATAGACCCAAAGTAAGCTTAGCTTAATTAGCTTGTATAATGGGTTCTAGAATGAATATACTTAGTACATTTTTTTTGTAAATAAATACATTTCTACATAGAAACACCCAGACCAATGCAAATTGATATATTCATGGATACAATTATGTGCACTGCGCGGGAATCGTACACGCGACCTTCGACGTAACAGTCGAAAACTCAACTGATACGCCACAGAGGTCGTTATAATGTCTTTTTGATATATCTGATTGACGGACAAGGCTCTGGCGCAAACTTTCCTCTCGGGTTGGGGGGGGGGGGGGGGGGGGTCAGACGGCAGTCATTCCCGTAAAAGCCAAGATAAACCAATTCATAAGAGATTGAGAAGTAGGCGAGCAGACCCCCTGGTGCCAGCGTGCAAGCGTTGAATGCAACCCGGATTTGCTCTCAATTGATGATGGATCTACTATAAACAAATGCCTCCCTTTTTGCTGTTGGGGTTATTCTTTCGAGGGCTTACCCGGAATGCCCGGCAATGGACACTTGGGCAGGACACCGTGCGGTTTTAGTCGGTTCATTCACGACATAACCGCCCCCGCTGGCCGGTGGGGGGGTATCCGAAGGGATTTCCGCACGAAAAAAAAGGTCCTATATTCGGATGCAAATAATTTTTGTTACAATATACTATGATAATACGCTGATAACTCTTATCTGAACCGCAGACATTACCACGAAGGAAATACTGCTGCGAATATAGGCTATTCCTACCAATTTAATGAAATTTTAAAGCATTTTAGTATGCTCACTTTTACAATAGATTTAGTTCGGAAAAAGAAAACATACAGGAAGTGACTTCAGTGTCGCCCCGAGATGCATAATATATCGGAGAATTTCGGTTAAATACGATGTATCCAGATAACTGTAAGAGACTGTCAAGGGTTCAAGTCCCGTCCTGGATGTTCACTTTTTCCGAACTAAATCTATTCCTAATAATATCATGAATGTGAAAGTTTGTGAGGATCTATGGACGTAAGGCAGGATGTTTGTTAGATAATCTGGCACGCAAAAACGGCTAAACAGATTCTGATGTAATTTGGCACAGAGTATATTATAGCCTAGAATAAGCATTATAGTCAAGGCCAAGACGAACTCGTGTCGTGGGTGTCCCGTCCTACACACGCCTGCCAACTCACCGAAGCGGCATCAAACCCGACCGCGTAGGCCAAAGTCCGCCGGTAACCTTAGGGTTATCCTTTCCATGGCGAACCCTGGGTGCCTAGCAATAGACACTTGTGGAGGGCAATATGTGGTTTTAGTCGGTTCGATTCCGACACAACCAACTCTTCGTTGGCACATGTGGGGTGAAGCCCCGCGTAAAAAAAAGCGTTCAACGTTTAATATAGCCGACTTTGAACAAAACGAGTACGGTAAGTATGTGCCTACATAATATGCTTTTAATAATGTACTTAGACGCTAAACTTGAAAGTAGTTCATGATATACGAGTATCTATCTTATCATTATAATTGCGAAAGCAAGTTTGATCGTTACTGTTTGACGCAAACTCCACTTCTATTTTTTTTTTACGTGCGGAAATCCCTTCGGATACCCCCCCGCCGGCCAGCGGGGGTGGTTATGTCGTGTATCGACTAAAACCGCACGGTGTCCTCCCCAAGTGTCCGTTGCCGGGCACCCCGGGTAAGCCCTCGGAAAGATAATCCCAGGGAACTCCACTTCTATTGTATAAATGTAAAAAAAAAAGTAGTGAATGGCTGCTTACTCTTCAGTTTGATGACTCTGAAGCCCTTTTGGATGGCTGACTGCTTAACAATTACACACAAACACACCCACACACCCTTCATACACACATCATACACCGTTACACACTCCTACATACATATACACATATACTTATGTTTAATATTATTTTATGATTCGAAATTCTGCTTGCAATTGTTTTAATTTGGTAATCTTATTGTTCCTTGGGAGAGGGCGTTGATATCTGCGTCACAGTTTATACTACTGTACATATCATCGTTACATTGTACTGTATAAAACTGTTATTAATCCTAAATATAATGAATTTGAATTTGAATTGAATTTGAAAACGACTACATCCATTTGGCGGAAGTTTTGCACGAAGTCTACTTCTATCCAGTAAGATGCGTTGGTAGCTTAGTAGTTAAGGAGTGGCTTTTCGAATCGAGATGTCCCGAGTTCGAACCCTGGCCATTACACTACTGACGTAAACGCACTCCTAACACAAAACAGGCAATTCTGCTTAGCTGGGGGGATTTAAATACAATCTTTGTACTGCAAAAGCCGGCGGAGCGGGCAATTTATAAGTTGGGCCCAAGAGTCTCCCTCCGAGAAAAGTTCAAAGAAATAAACATTCTAACTATAGTTTCCCAATATATTTTTGAAAATCTTTTGAACAATCTTGTGGTTTGTAATAGTCGACTCCACAAGATCAGTAATTCCTTTCAGGGTAACTGTATACGCTTCTACAACAAGCTTCCTAGTGAAATGAAGAATCTACCTCTTCATAAATTTAAAAGCCAAATGAAAAGTAAACTCTGCCAAAAAGGCTATTATAAAATTCAAGACTATTTAGACGACAAACAAGCTTGGATATGAACTGTTTGCTCTCTCTCTATGCTACTCAAATGAAATATTGTACTTAGGTTAAGTAAATATGTTTGTAAATAGACCAAAAAAAAACCAGCCCGCTGAGTTTCTTGCCGGAGTCTTCTCAGGACAGGGCCGCGTTTCGAACCGGTGGTCCATTTGCCAAACATTAGATTAAATTTTTTATGACGTTTTGTAAGTGTCGTATTAATGGTCTATACAGAATAAATATTTTTTGACTTTGACTAATAAATTCGGTTACTAGCACTCTTTCAAACAAAAAAAAACTAGCTAGCTAACTTCAGGGTGTCGGTTTTTAGTGACGGAGTGCACGCGCATCGTTAGAAAAATTAATCTTGCCTCTTTTCCCCTTTTTACCCTTGCCTCATTTACCCTTTTTACCCTTTCCACCTTCCCTCTTTTTCACATTTCCCGTTTTTTAACCCTGAATCATTTTTTACCCTTGTCACATTTTCCTTTTTTACCCTTGCCACTTTTCCCCTTTTTACCCTTTCTATATTTCCCGTTTTTACGCTTTCCACATTTCCCCTGTTTACCCTTTTTCACATTTTCCTTTTTTACCCTTGCCACATTTCCCCTTTTTACCCTTTATACAATTCCCCTTTTTACCCTTTTATACTGTGTGTGTGTGCAAGTTACACACGGTAGAACTGAAACTTCTGAAAAGTCCCTGATAAAAAAAAACTATGGACTTATTTTTTCGTTTCATCGAGTTTGAAATCACAACGATTCTAAAGAAGTTTCACTTAAAAAATTACTGTCGCCATTTTTCAAGTATAACTTAAAAAAAATTGGTTCATGTGAGTTACCCCGGGAACCATAATCTTCGGGGCCCAAATCTACCTCACCTGTAAGCCGGTACACCTTCTGATTGACGGACGAGGTTCTGGCGCAGGTTTTCCTCTCGAGTTTGGATGGTCAGGTGGTATTTGCTTCCGTCAAAGCCAAATCAAGAGAAAGCGTAGGAGACTGGGCCTCTGGCTTCATGATCACGTCCTTAACCCGATACTGTAGCATCAGGTTAAGGTTATCATGTCATAGAAATACAAATGTTACTGTTCACCAGATTTCAAATCAATAGGACCTCAGGAAGTGAGCAAGATCCCTTAATCAACTAAGAACAGCTGATGATCCTGAAACATCGGAACAGATCTCGCTAATATACATCTGGGAACCATCTCGATCACGTCAGCTTTGAAACAAAAGAATACTACATGCATTACAGTATGCCATAAGTTCAGCCGGGGCGCGAGGGAAATGCCTTATACACCCCGGCGTCTAAAGGTCCGAGATGGCGAGCGGTTTTAGTCGGTTTGAATCCGACATAACCACCCCTGGCCGGCGGGGAGGTATCCGGGGGGATCCCCGCGCGAAAACTTACACAATAAAACAAATCTAAGTAAACCTTATAAAGTCGGCTTAATTTTCTCTGATCGGTATGTCAGCCTATCATAATAGCTATCTTTAATAAGCCATTAACCGGTTCTCAACGAACTATACTTACAGTTACAATATAAGCTTATCGAAGGACTATATCAGCACGGCCCTGAGTCTAATGTGTATTAAAGTATCACTCACTATGCCAAGCAACCGACAAATTGCATGGTACTTGATTGACGTTGATACGTTTACGGATAAACTTGGCTGTATTCGAATGAGCGATATCTATACTATTATAAAGTTGTAAATTACCTGTGTCTGTCTGTACATTGGAGATATTTGGTTTCCAATACCAAATTTGCAACTATTTGTGTCTTTCTATGTTTAATATGTGGTGTGTATTTACCAAAAAATGTATCTAAGTATGTGTATTCGCATTCTAGAAGCCATAATACAAGCTAGTTAAGCTATGCTTACTCTAGGTCTAGATAGCGCTGTGTAGAATGTTGTACAATATTTATTTATTTATTTAAAAAAAAATACTTATGATAGTGTCGGAAGTTTACGCGACATTACACATTGAAATAACACTATTTTAACGGAGTCTATCGCGATTTATTTGATGTTATTTTATATTTTACATTGATCACGACGTTTCGGTTGCTTTTCAACCAACCACCCCCGCTGGCACGCGGGGGGGTATCCGAAGGGATATCCGCACGAAAAAAAGAAAAAAAAAAGTGATATGACCAAAAACGATAACCGTCCTCCGCGCGGGCGGAGCAGCGGGCATCAGCTAGTTGATCAATACAATCCGATTGGAGGTTGGAGGTATCCAATACCGAGAGACCGGCCGACAAGATATAGTAATACCTCTTTTTTTTTTTTCGTGCGGAAATCCCTTCGGATACCGCCCCCGCTGGAGAGCGGGGGGTCTCCAGCGGGGGCGGTTATGTCGGGCTTGAACCGACTAAAACCGCACGCCGTCTCGGGTCTTAAGACGCCGGAGTGTAAGGTTACCCATAGAGCATATCCCTCGCACCCCGACCGACCCTGAGCCATCTCCGGTTTCGAGATGGCCCCCTTACTTGCTCTCTACTGTGCCATCTGCTAATCAGCGGGACACGTGGAAAGCTTCCGAACAGCCCTCAACAGGGCCGTCCTCGCCTCGGTCGGAGTTGGCCGTAGGCGGCAGCGTCTCTCCCGCCCTAGGAGAGAGGCGCTGCCGTCTCCGTTGCCCAGGGTGCACCGCGTGGAGGTCCCCAACCAAGCACCCCAGATATAGTAATACCTCATCTCCAAATATCCATCAGATTAATCAATTCTGAAACATCTCGTCGTTCCATTCCTCTCGGCTACTGTAGAAACACACCCTAAAGCCGGTATTTACCTGCGTAGATACAACTTATGATCTTATACCATTTACATAATAAGCATGTTTGTTAACGCGCAATTATATGCTCTATTATTAGGATCTTTTTTGCCTTAAACTACTGACACAACGATTATAGGTCGTTTATTTTTTGCCGTTCTAAAATCCGTTTTGGGTTGACATTATGGTCATAAATTGGCGAGGCTGTGATTAACCATTTTGTGATAATTCATGATTTTATTTTTAACTAGCTGAAGCCCGTTGCTCGTTGGTTGGCTGTCGTTTTTCGATCATATCTCCGGTTCTTTCTAATCAAATATAGGGCAGATTTTGGGTCTGACCAAGACCTTTCTAAAAAAAACGACATCAAAATCAGTACAGTAGCTTTTGTGTCCATCGCGAACAAACAGACATGCAGGCAAGAAATCCAAAAAAATATTTTTTGTGTTCAGAATCGTTTATTTAACATAACCCATTTTTTAGGGTTCCGTTGCCAAATGGCAAAAAGCGGAACCCTTATAGATTCGTCATGTCTGTCTGTCTGTCCGTCACTATGTCACAGCCACTTTTTTCCGAAACTATAAGAACTATGCTATTGAAACTTGGTAAGTAGATGTATTCTGTGAACCGCATTAAGATTTTCATACAGAAATAGAAAAAAAAAACAATAAATTTTGGGGGCCCCATACTTAGAACTGAAACTCAAAAATTTATTTTCAAACTATTTTTAACGGATTCTATTGCGATTTATTTGGTATTATTTTATTATTACACTAATCCCAACGTTTCGGTTGCTTCTCAGTAGCCATGATCACGAGGAAACCAACACCAAATACATCGCGATAGAATCCGTTAAAAATAGTTTAATTTCAATGTAGGTATAACATTTGCGTAAACTTCCGACAATATCAATCTGTAAGAATACAAAAGTAGTCAAATATACATAAATACAGACTAAAGAATACAATGTCGTCAATAACTTTATATCTATTTGTATCCTTCGATTCACAAGTCATACTCAATAGATTAAATAATTAATCGCAGTGTCGGACAAGCCCATTAATGATATAAACGACAGCTAGGAGACTAGACTCAAGCAATTATCAGATTGAAGAGGATCTATTCATAAGCTTGATAATTGAATCAGGTCTTAAGGTTTAAATTAACTATATATATATAAGGTGTCACAAAATTAGGTCTCTGAATTTGGTGAGATGACTTGGTATCGACAAAATATGTATTTGAAACAAAAAAAATAATATCGGGTAGAATAAAAAAATAAAAATATTATATATTTTATTAATGATTTATTTTATTTATTTATGTACAAGGTCCCACTGGGTGCACCCCACTAATACCTTTGAGGCCAAAGGTAACATCACCTTCTAGTCGTTACACCTGCTAAACAACAGATGAGGCTCTCTCGCAGGTTTTCCTCTCAGGATCGTGAGGTCTGACGGCAGTCGATCCCATAAAAGCCGTACAAGAAGAAACCCTCGGAGGCAACCGGGAACAATGCTAAGATAATGATGATGATGCATAGTGGCCAAGTTAGCTAGTAAGAGAAGAATCTAATGAAGGCGTGTTAAAGTGCTTGTATAAATTTGTATTAGATTTAGAACTCTCCCGGCCCGCCGACCCCGCAACATGCTCGCCGCGCGTCGCTGGCGACTCAGGCGCCGGAGGTCGCTTAACGACCTCCGTCCTCCATGACCGCAGGCCTGGGGGTGGCAGGTGAGGCCGCCTGTCACCCCAGCAGAAGCAGGCCGGGAAGGCGGGGCGACTAGCGCCCCTACCCCAAACCGGAGATGGCCCAGGGTCAGTTGGGGTGCGAGGGTTATGCTCTATGGGCACCTTACACCCCGGCGTCTGTAGACCCGAGACGGCGTGCGGTTTTAGTCGGTTCAAGTCCGACATAACCGCCACCGCTGGCCGGCGGGGGGGTATCCGAAGGGATTTCCGCACGAAAAAAAAAAGAAAGGTATGCATGCCACATACAAATCTAATTACATATTATAATTAAATAATCTTAAATGCAAGTTGAATTATTATTTATAGTACTGAGCAATATCTCTTCGCTATATCTTGTCGGATCATAATTTTTACGATTTCTTATTTTATTCGAGTTTAATTAATATTTGTCAATATATTCGTGTTTGTTCAAATGTCTTGGTTGTGTCTGTAAAATTTTATTTTCAAATTTACTATTATTTTTGAATATAAGTATCATTTAATTTCTAAATATTCACTTTTAAATGCATTTATAATTTAGGTTATGGAAATTTACATTGTAAAGCATAAGAACTTGTAATGCGATTGGTAGCGATAAATGTATTATTGTTTTTTTTTGTGTTAATTAGTGTGTGTATGTGTTGAAGGTTATACCTGTATAATAATAATAATGCATTCGTTTCAGGCATTTAGTAAATTGTCTATCAAACAAACATTAATATAATAATAATTAACACTTGATAAAATTAATTTAAAAATTAAAACAGAACATAATAAATTAGGAATTAAACATTTAACAAATTAATGTGATTTATTACAACCAAGACTAAATTCAAAAAATATAATCAATAAATAGCAATAGAATCGGTTACAATTAGAATCGGTCTTTCTTTCTTTCTTTTCTTTCTTTCTTTCTTTCAAATTAATTTTATTTCAATTAAAAAATTTGAATATCGCGCTAAGCTAAGTGGTTTTCCGCACGATAAAAAAAAAAAAAAAAAAAAGGTATATAAATAAACGAAATGAAACTTTATTATAATGACAAAAAAAACAAGTCTATTAACATTATTTAGAATTAAGTTGATATAATTAGATAGAGCCGCGGTAGCCTAGTGGTATGGGTAATGGACTGCTGAGACGAGGTCTCGGGTTCGATCCCAGGTCTTACCATGGCACACACCAATGACTTCTCGATGCTTTTCGGAGTTATGTGTGTATTTATCGCAGGCTTATAAGTGCCCGGTTAATGGCAATAGGCTCGCCACCTATTACATTGGGACCTAAACATAAACTGGCGAAATGTGGGTGCTAGCACCTCTGCCTACCCCTTCGGGGATATAGGCGTGAGTTTATGTTTATGTTTAATTAGATCATTTAGAAGGAAGATAAATGCTGCTTGCTCAGTGAGGTGATAACTGGAGCTGTTTAAATCGCTGTGCCACACGCTCCTCTCATGAATCAAACCGCTCCATAATTAGCGACAGCGTTTACACCGGTGTTGGTTCTACCCTTGACATTCTTCGAGTTCGCATGCACCACAATGCTGTAAAAGCGTAACTCACACAATTTTGATATGTCAAAATGAAAACTTATTTTATTCGTAATAAAGTCGACAGTTGCAGTAGTAATTTTTATGAAAATATCCGGATTGTTATACACAAAGACTGCAACAATGTAATTTACCTACTGGCCAGTAGACTGGAACAAATACAGTAATTTGACTATATTTATGAAATTGTCGGCAGTTTACGCGAATGTCAGACATTCAAATATAAGTACCTCTTTTTTTTTGTGCGGAAATCCCTTCGGATACCCCCCGCCGGTCAGCGGGGGCGGTTATGTCGGGCTTGAACCGAATAAAACCGCACGCCGTCTCGGGTCCTCAGACGCCGGGGTGTAAGGTTGCCCATAGAGCATATCCCTCGCACCCCGACTGACCCTGGGCCATCTCCGGTTTCGAGTTGGCCCCCTCGGGTTTGGAAACCACGGTGTCCCCGTCTTGCCCCGGTTTGGGGGAGGGGCGCTAGTCGCCCCACCGTCCCGGCCTGCTTCTGCTGGGGTGACAGGCGGCCTCACCTGCCACCCCCTGAAATATAAGAACCTTTTTTTTTTTTTATCGTGCGGAAATCCCTTCGGATACCCCCCCTCGTGCCAGCGGGGGCGGTTATGTCGGGCTTGAACCGACTAAAACCGCACGCCGTCTCGGGTCTACAGATTTTTAACGAATTCCATCGCGATGCATTTGATTTTATTTTATTATTTACATTGAACCCGACGTTTCGGTTGCTTTTGGACATAGGGAGACTGAAGATGGTGGTTGTCTTATAGTTTGAAGTGTAAGTTATCTGAAAGTACCCGAACTATGCTGAATTGTTGGTGTTACTATTTAATAGTGTACCAATCTAAATTAATTCATTTTAAGGACCAAAACAAATCGCATTCCTCAATTAGAACCTTAAACCATATTTAATGTATCTAATCTTAATAAGAATACTATCAGAGTTATTATTTACTAGGCTCCAACTGCGTTGAATTCTGATCCTGTTCCCGCTACCCATGGGACCTGCTATCACCACCACAACCATAAGGTACACAATTCCACCCATACATCATTTTGTTATACCTCAAAGGGTTTAGGCAGTATTTTATTTAATGCTCCCAGACGGTTTATTTTTTTCCGACATCTCGAACAAATATTACATTATATTTTAGCCAATTCAATTTTTTTTTCTATTAGAAAGATCTTGGTCGCACTTAAAATTTGCCGTATGTTTGATTGCAATTGGTTAAGTAGAACCGGAGATTTGACGAAAAAACGATAATTGACCTCCGTGCGGGCGGAGCCGCGGGCATCAGCTAGTAGTTTACATTAATTCATTTTATAGATTTCGAATATAGTGAATATTTATGGCTATTTGATAAACATTTAAATTTTTTATTTATTTAACGGACACTTAAGGATAACCGCGGCCTCGCCTGGTGGGGTCGGGTTTTATCCCGCGTCGGTGAGTTAGCCAGCTTGAGGCCTCAAATCAATTCAATCAATTTGACAAACACCATTATAATGTAAAATGAATTTGTATAGTTAATTGGTATTCTCATGTCTATGTATAAATTGAATGCACTTAATAACATAACATACATAACATAAACTCACGCCTATATCCCCGAAGGGGTAGGCAGAGGTGCTAGCACCCACATTTCGCTAGTTTATGTTTAGGTCCCAATGTAATAGGTGGCGAGCCTATTGCCTTTAACCGGGCACTTATAAACCTGCGATAAATACACACATAACTTCGAAAAGCATCGAAAAGTCATTGGTGTGTGCCATGGTAATACCTGGGATCGAACCCGAGACCTCGTCTCAGCAGTCCTTTTACCCATACCACTAGGCTACCGCGGTTTAATAGTTCAAATATAACAATAATTCAGGATATGTATTAAAAATAGATTTATCAAAAAAAACCTGCTTAATAACAACCGCCGTAATATAATCGCTAAATCTTTGAATAAAAACCTGGAAATAAAAAGCAGAATGTTTCCAACACAGAACAAAGTATTTTCGTCTAAGAAAAGAAACTCTTATAATTGTAATTAGTGTCCAGTGCTTCAGGTGAGAAATAAAGGTTTCTTAAGTAGAAATGGCGCCAAGAAAAAATGAATGAGTCGTGACGTATCACAAAGAATTCTTTTCTTGCGTTATTTTGTGGCCACCGACTTTTTTAATTATTGGCCATCGTAAATTTGTATTTCTGTCCTTACCCGACTACAGCGAAGCTGCGAAAGAAGGGTTATTTGTTGAACCTGTATGGATGACCCTCAAAATTAGCCAGTGTCAAACCGGATGATATATGGACCAAGTACCACATAGGTACGTCTAAAACTCAGTCGAGGTGCGAGGGAAATGCTTTATGGGCAACCTTACACCCGGCGTCTGTAGACCCGAGACGGCGTACGGTTTTAGTTGGTCCAAGCCCGATATAACCTCCCTCGCTGGCCGGCGGGGGGTATCCGGGGGGATTTCCCCACGAAAAAGAAATGTATGTCTAAAACTGTTCAGCCATTTAAAACAATGACCTCTACTAGACTGGCTGTACGGAACAAACAATTTGGTATCGCGAAAGACCACTCCTGAACCACCAAACAGTGCGCAACTTTTTGTAACTGCCATACAGATAACAATACAAAAAGGCGCGCTGTTAGGGTTGCCAGATGGTCGGGATTCTTCGGGATTGTCCCGACATTTTATTGGTGTCCCGAGATCCCGATAAAACTGAAAATGTCCCGACCTAAATTGTTGGATTCTGCAAAAGCAAACACTAAATATATGTGGCAACATAAAAAGCTTCAACATTTTGTATTTAATTTTTACTTACTTCTACCGTTTATTAATAAAAATAATATTTTAATTTATATTAATTTTCATTTCATCATGTTTTCACATTTTTACATCCACCGATGGCTGACTCGCGAAGTCACGATCCTGACCAGATCGTCGGTCCTTCTTAAGGAGACCCATCTTCCTCTTGTTAGTTTTTATTTGTGCTGACAAAATGCACAAAATCGCGATAATTTGTAACTAAGTATGCCCAGATATTGTAGTTTTCTAATCTGACAACCCTACGTGTTATCTAAGGGTGTCAAAATTCTTTAACTCATTTATCTACGAGAACTCACATATATACATTTGGATGAAAAACATTAAACTCCTTTTTGGGCAGTTGATCTTATTACTTATATCGAAATAGAGGGAAGAAACAACATCTTTACACTGGTGATAGAAATTTGATGACACAAATTTGTCACAAAATTCGGCCGGGTGGGTACCACCGTGCACGATTGCGAAAAACCCTTCATAGTAATCCAATTACGGTTTGATTGCGTTCAGGGGTCAGCAAGTGCATAGCCGGGCTTGTGGTCGCAGCACTAGTGGGACCGGTGGGTGTCACGCGGTGCTGCGACGACAATCCTCTTCTGATGAGGCCGTCAAGCTGAGTGCCACCATTGTTAACATGGTACGTGTATGTAATAGTGACCCTCTTTCCTGAGACTTTACCTTCAGCTTACCATCAGGCGAGGTGAAGTCAAATTGACATGCCCTAAATATAAAAAGAAAAAAAAAACATCTACCTCTAATAATTCAAACATATCAATGACTTATTATTATCCCGGAATGGGTTAAATAAAAAATGATAAATATAAATAAATATTCTACGACATTCTACACAGCGCTTTCTAGACCCAAGGTAAGCATAGTTTAACTAGCTTGTGTTATGGGTTCCAGAATGCGGATATACATACTTATGTACTTTTTTTGTAAATACAAACATATTATGCATAGAAACACCCAGACCAATGCAATTAGACATATTCATGCATACGTATATTTGCACTGAGCGGGAATTGAACCCGCACCCCTGCCGTAGTAGTCGAATACACTACCGCTACGCCACAAAAAATGAGCATTATCGACGTCGACTATAATCACAAATATCATCCACATCTTTGTAGTATTCTGAAATTCGAGGTCGAGTCCCAATAGACAACTATTAAACCCGCAGAGTTTCTTGCAGGAGTCTTCTCAGGACGATTTAGCGTTCGAATTGGGCCTCGAATCCGCTATTTTATGTAAAAGCAACGAACTAACATAACATAACATAACATAACATAACATAACATAACATAACATAACATAACATAACATAACATAACATAACATAACATAACATAACATAACATAACATAACATAACATAACATAACATAACATAACATAACATAACATAACATAACATAACATAACATAACATAACATAACATAACAACATGACATGACATGACATGACATGACATGACATGACATGACATGACATGACATGACATGACATGACATGACATGACATGACATGACATGACATGACATGACATGACATTTGTTTTGGACTTGATTTTTATGACGTTAAACTCTAAAATAAAATGGCATACTTTATTGTGCCAGTGGAATGACAGTGCCTTACTTTAACACAAAATAGCGGAATTGAGGCCCTGTTGTCGATGTTCGTTTTATGCCATTCATACATTATGGTTCAAACGTCGGGATCAGTGAAAATTAACACTAAATAAATCGCGATAGAATCCGTTAAAAATAGTTTTCTAGCAATGTATTCTTGACTATTACTCAGACTGGAGCTCTCTTCGGGAATGTTCTGTAACACAAACGGTATTGGTCTCGGCCTGGTTAAAGGCTGTCTGGTTTAAGCTATACCGCTACAAGCAAGCTTCCAAAACAATCTATGCATCTACACATATAAATAAAATTGGAGTGTCTGTTTGTAATATTGAAATAACCGTTTTTTACTACACATGTAGTAAAAAACGGTTATTTCATGAATATAATAATAATATTATATGAATATAATAACATTTTTTACAATTTTTGTCTGTTTGTCTGTATGTCTGTCACTGTTTGTTCCGGCTAATCTCTGAAATGGCTGGACCGATTTTGACGGCACTTTCACTGGCAGATAGGTAATGTTACAAGGCGTAACATAAGGTACTTTAATTTTAGAAAAAAAATTAGGGTTCCGCGCAAAAGCACCAAAACTATAAAAATCGAAATCCACGCGAACGAAGGCGCGGGCACAGCTAGTCGTGAATAAAACTGTATCGTTTAAGTGATGCTTTACAGTGACTATATAAAATACTCGTATTACAAAATAGGACTGGCGTATTACTTAACTACATTCTATATCAGTATACGTAACTTGTCTGACGTAAAGGTAGTCGGTACCCTTTCTGTATATCTATTGTATGTTTTATGTTACTATTAAGTGAATAATAAAATTATGTAACATATAATAAGATAGAAAGTTCGTGGCATTTAACATCATAAGTAGCAACGAGATAGCGGATAGTGTCAGAGCTTAATAGGGTACTTAATTGGCTCTTAAAAGTGAAATCAGTTCCTTTGTATTAAACGTCAAAATGGGAAATACTATGAAAACTAGTATGAAAAAACTAGGTCTGCAAGGCGAATCGCTGCTTGCAATGTTGAGCTGAGTGAGACATCGTGAATCAGATTTGGAAAATTTTGAACAGTGATCATTCCTCCGTGGCAAGTCCGATTTTGAAAATTCTTTTTGAAAGTCACAACTCTGGACATGCTTTCTGAGCGTGTAAAGTTTGGTCACAGTGCCTCGAGCGGTTATTATGTAATTCCATCTGGAATTTTTTTAAACGGTGATCATTCCTCTGTGGTAGCATAATTTTTTTCAAAATATATCCTTAAACCTTTCTCTGATTGACCTCTTTAATCATGCCAAATTTGGTTCTGATTGGATTAGTAGTTTAGGAGGAGACCTGTGACAAAGAAAATCCTGAAGTCTGGTATGAGGAGCTTTCGCTCGACTTCGTCTCACTCAGCTCAAAAAACAAGGTATGACGTCATGACGTAATATTGTCAAATTGTTATACGTTATTGTGTGTCTGGTATCTATAAAATGTAATAAAAATAATGAAATAAAAAGTACATAACATAACTTCACGCCTGTATCCCCGAAGGGGTAGGCAGAGGTGTATCACACACCCACGATTCGCCAGTTATGTTAAGGTCCCAATGTAGTAGGGGGCGAGCCTATTGCCATCTACCGGGCACATTATTAAGCGAGCGATAATAAACATTTATTAAAAATAAAAAGAAGTAGGTAAAATGAAAGAAAAGAAGAAGGAAAGAATAAGGTAATATGAAAGAAAATATTTGTATTCGTGAATATGTATACAGCTTACAAGCTCTGCTTAGTTTATGTAGCGTCGATAGTTTAGTGGTTAAGGAGTCGGCATCACGATCGAGAGGTCTTGGGTTCGAATCCTGGCCACCACACTACTGACGTGAACCCACCCCTAACACAAGCATTTTATTCAATGAAAGTTTTAACCATTAAGTATGCATACTTTTCCTATAGATTTAGATCGGAAAAAGAGAACATCTAGGACGAGACTTGAACCTGCGACCACTCCCTTACAGGGGGAATGCTCTGACCGACTGAGCAACCTAGACACGTCCCAGATATTCGAAATTCTCCGATATATTATAGTAGTTCGCAAGATTTACGGTAGATGGCTCCAGCGCCGCCTTGACGTATATAATATCTCGGAGAACTTCGAATATTTGTGACGTGTCTAGGTGGCTCAGTTGGTCATAGCATTCCCCTTGTAAGCGGGTTAAAGTCCCGTCCTAGATGTTCTCTTTTTTCGATCTAAATCTACAAACAATTTATTTTTAGTGGGAGTACTAGTGATATCGGTTACAAGTAAGTACTCGTTTAACAAAAAAATTAGTATTATATGTGCTGTGTAAATTGTCCTAAAATAGAACGATAAAACATGAAAGGATGTAATTTCGGCTGAATGTTAGTTTTTCAATCATACGAATGCGGCTTCCGCAGACATATAATATAAAGACTTTCTTTTGTTAAAGCAATTGTTGAAAATATATTCTTTTTTCCCATATTTAACTGTCACTGGTAGTAGCGATTTTGAGACATTGAAGGATGAGATTTTTGAAATCTGATGTCATTATATTATCACGGCCTTACTTCATCTATCTATCTAATAGCATTAAACGAGCAATTCTTGTATGTATATGTAATCTGAATCTCGGAAAAGGCTGCAACGATTTTCAGGAAATTTAGTATATCGGGTTTCAGGAGCGATAAATCGATCTATCTAGGTTTCATTTTTAGAAGACGTCGGAAAAAAACCGAGCCGGTATCTGTCACCCAGATAATATATCTTTATTAGGGAATAATATAACATAGTATTCTTTTCGACACGAAGAAACTAAGTACTTGGCTGACAATACGATTTTTAGGGTTCCGTACCTCAAAAGGAAAAAACGGAACCCTTATAGGATCATTTCGTTGTCCGTCTGTCAAGACCGTTTTTCAGGAACGCGTGAAGGTATGTAATTGAAATTTATACCTAATACTCAGGTCTACTGTCCCTTGGAGCTGTGAAGAAATCGAACTTCTAAGCCTAAGCAATCAACAGATGCAGCAGTTTATGCCGCAAATTTCCGCAAATCTTCGAAACTCGCACGGGAATCAAAACCTACAGGGTACTTCCTGTAAACTTAGAATCTTGAAATTTGGTACGAAGTAACGTCTTGTAGTACAGATAAAGGAAAAATTGCGAAAGCCGTAAATTTTTAGTTACATCATATAATAAAAAATATTTTTGAAAATTTAATGTTACTACTACCATAACTATGACTCGATTGTCCTGATGGGTGAACTTTTATTTATCTACAGGTTTGTAGGGAACCCTCGGTGTGCGAGTCCGACTCGCACTTGGCCGGTTTTTTTTTCTTTTTTTTAATCACTTTGTTTTATTCAATGTCAAAACGGTAAGTTTATGATTATATTATATCCCATCCTCGTCGCCAATGTTATGTATGATAGCTCGGGACACAAGTGAAATGACTGCTTGCCAAATGCACACTGGTTTATTGAGTAGTACACATCCCGACGGTTTGGCCGCGAGCGTGGTGGGCACAGTCACACACACACATATACAATAGTATATCTATATAAAACACTGTTTATAATGATAATCATCTAGACATTATAAAAATATACTGCAATAGTAGCCTTATTGACTTCAAGGATTTAATTCAAGCAGTAATTGCTTTTTAACATTTGTGATCAGCGTCAACTATAGATGCAAAAAAAAAACATATATTTAAATAAATGTCATTAAGAATGTGTCCGGAGCTCAGCCTTAATAGAAGTGCTAAAGTTCGATAGCTTGAACGTGGGTGAATATTTCGATATATTGTCGCTCCCATTGTCGAAGAGCGCA
Source organism: Cybosia mesomella (assembly GCA_946251805.1). Classification (NCBI taxonomy): domain Eukaryota; kingdom Metazoa; phylum Arthropoda; class Insecta; order Lepidoptera; family Erebidae; genus Cybosia; species Cybosia mesomella. The sequence goes on from OX276396.1 coordinate 3,934,552, forward strand.
GAGACTATGTACAGCATGTTTGTTTTAGCAATTAAAAATAGTATATAAACTTCCTGTATATCCCCTATGAGGGTGGCATTGTCATCATGCTTTTAATAAAGGTAAAAGAAGTCATTAAGGTCGAAAGTTGCTTGCACTCTGAGCTTTTCGGTAGGTGATGAAGAAAAGTTGTGCAGGTGGCACTCGATAGTGCCGCCTGCGGTTGCAGTACGATCTGTCTCGAAATGGCACTTTTATGAACACAGTTACTATTATTTATTCTGTGACACAGTACTATTTCAATCACGGACGTTTTGCTGAGTGTAAAGGATCTGTTTATCAAGTAATAGTTCCAAAGAATAATCTGATCATAATTTATTTGTTGGCATTAGAATAAATTACTTTGAATTTATGTTTATTACTTTTGATAAAGCTACAAGTAGCATATAGGGGGTTAACCTTTTAGTTTGCTAATAAATTCCTATACAATGTATTTCATACTGCAGGTCACAAAATGCTTCATAAAATAAAACTGCAAGCTTAGTAATTTACATCTTCACAAAAGATTGCTCACTAAATGAATAACTGCGTTAACAAATTGACAAGAAATGAAAATATTAACTATCTGTACAATGATAACAAAATTATAACTAAATTAAGTAAATATTTACATCATTGCCACGTTGGATGGCAATGCCAGAAAAACCAGACAGCTTTTTGGTCACGCGATACGTGGACCATACGCTTAGCGATTTCTTTATATTTTCGAGTTAAACATCAATTATAATTAATTAAAATTAAAAGTCAATTAAGAAAGTGGTGTAAAATAATATGAAAAAAAAAACATTATTTAAAAAATTTACCTGGTCATGTATTAAAAATGAGTCGTGCTTATGTATCTGATGAGGCCGTTAAACTGAGGACTACTATTATAGCAATATTGATATCTATGATGGTGACTCCCATTCCTGAGACCTCTCCTTTCGGTTACCATTGGGCGTAATGAAGTCATAATGACGTACACAAAAAATATGTGTACGTGTACTAGTGTACACAGGTAAGAAGTGAAACTTCTTTATGACCTTATTTTCCGAAAAATGATCTACTATGTTTTGCAACTTTACAGAAATTGTTATATCTATGATAGTTACAATCAAAAACTGAGGAATAAATACCATAATCACACCCACGTGTTAGAAAAAGAGATATAATTACTTACTGTTTTTAGAAATTCACTGGAATTAGAATTAAAATAAATCCTTTAATTTTGCTGATCACTGTCAGTCGAAAAATCAACTTTTTTTTAAAGATGGCGCGTAACGGAAAAATGGGACGGTAATTTTTTTTCCCACTCCGATAAAGAAGTTTCACTTCAAAAAAAACCTTATTCGATTTTTTTATATCGGTCACGTCAGTATGAATTTACCTCGCCTGATGGTAAGCTAAAGGTAAAGTCTCAGGAATGAGGGTCGCCATTACAGAGACGGATAATGTTACAATGGTGGCTCTCAGCTTGACGGCCTCATCAGATGCTTTTCCACGCCCCACTTAAAGGACCCGGGACTGTAGGAAGAAGGAAACACGTGTGCTGGTGAAGAATTCTAAATCTTGATGGTTCGGCAAAGAACAGAGAAAAGAGAAGAATTTAAATGTTAAAGAAGGAGATAGGCATAGAAGAGGACGTGAAAGAATTACGATCACTGCATTTGCCGTCATGACATACGGGTTGATTTCACTCACATTTCACATCCCTTACTGTTCATTTCTCTTCCAGTTTGACTTCCAACGTGGGTGAAAAATGTTGGGGTTAACGGAAAAGAAAACAAATGGCGGTCAATAAAGGTGTGACACATTATATTTATGCATGTATAACAATGTAATTAAAAATAATCTACTTAAGGGCTTGCACAAAGTACACCCACGGACTAAGTTCTGACTAAATGGTAATTCAAATTACATTCTCGCTAAGCTGTATTCAAAAACTATTTAAAGTTTCTGAATAGATTTAAACTTGAGTCAGAAATTGTAGTCGTTTTACAAATATATAGCGCTTGGGAGATAGTGGCTTTGAAATTAATTGAAACGAATTATACCTTTATTTAATATGTATAAAAGTTAAGACTAGAATATACTTAATTAGAATGATTTTTTTTAATACAATTGCTGAAGCGTCCCGGCTTCACACGGGAAAATATCGTAATATGAATCTTATAACCAACTTGCAGCGCTACTTACCGGGTTCAATAATTAATAATACTATAACTTCTATAACTGTGCAAGTCAGCTATGTAATTTCATAACCTAGTAAGAAAACAGACTAGAAAAACCGAGTTTTTGTAGGTTATTCGACTATAAGGCATCGATTCGCATTGTCTAAATATCTAAAATGGCTTAGATATGAGGCTTTTATATTTGAAAATCTAGCAAACACACAACAGCAATATTCAATAATGATAATGGGAATTAACGCAACTAACATGACGGAAATAACATGATCACGTTAATTCCCGTTAACACTATTGAATATCATGGAACGCGAGAGTTTAAAAAAAATCCGTTCCCGCAGGGGGTATGGTATGGTTTCACGAGCTGGTATCCGCAACTCCACGACAAGACGCGGTTTTTGCGTGAGGGTGGGCATTTCACTCGATCCACCCCAACTCATTGAAGAACGCCAGCAGGCTATTCACGCTGCTGGCAATCTCCCGGAGCGTACCTCGTACAATCTACCTGTGCGTTCCCCCTGCGGGAACGGATTTTTTTTCTCGAAAACGGTAACTTTTAGCGAAAAACTTTTCAGACATTTGTTTTAGACTTAAAAATGGCCTATCGATTAAAAATGTTTCCGACGGCAAGAATGTTCACCGGTTAGAAGTTATGATTTTTTTTCCGAAAAATTTTGGTCCCCCCCCCCCCCTCCACTTTTAGTTCAAGTTTTAATCTTATAGGTTTATCATTAAAAGTTGTTGGTATTCATGTATACTATGGGATAAAATTAGAACGGTTCGAATATCTTTCATGGAACGTGGAATTTTGAGGAAAAACTGATTTCACAAAAAGTGACGCCCTACCGTCCCCTTAGGCCGGATTCCACCCGTTCACGAACTTAAACTAAGTTTACACCCAAGCAATTTTTGACCGCAGTTTGAAAGCGATCGGGGCAAAAATGCGACCGTGAGAGTGCCGCAAATTTTGGGAAGTGGAACCATACATACATATATATATATATATATATATAAACTTTTTGACCAGTGGTCATTTCGGACTCAGGGGGTCATAACTAGACCTCCTATGAAGAATTTTTTTTTAAATTCGACAGTAGTCAAGAAACCAATAGGTAGATCGATTTCATCGAAATCTACCTAATTAGTAACACAACAGCAATGTTGTAAAACAAATAAACAATAAAACGAATAAATAGTAAGTTTTGAAGTTGTACATCCGAAATAATAAGTACACCGTTGATAGGAAGAGAGCTATACGGCCGCGCATATAATACGAAAAAGGCGAACAATTTTTGATTTCTGTGCCAGAATTTATCTATCGCACAAATTTCCTCTCTGAACTAAACTTTCCACCTGACCGTCAACACACGAGGACAAAACTACCCGAGTCTGCCCAAATCTTGAAAGAACCAATACGGTTCGTTTACTTGACTTATTTGATGTTACTCTTAACTATTTGCACACAATACTACTTTGACTTTGTGCCGACCCAATGTAGACTAACTAGGTCAATTTGTTTTTCTCAAGGACACTAAGATGTATAGTGAATTGGCTGTCTATAAATTATACATTTAAAAGTTCCACAGGAGTAAAGAATGTTGTACGTTGTTCTTCCAATGCAGGTGGGAGAGTCAAATTGATGAACTTAAGTGACTTCTTGGAACTGGAATGACTTTGACAGTTGAAGTTGTCATTTTTCAGCTCGAATTATCAAAATGCACAATGTACTTGACATCTCAGAGGCAATCTGATATTCCTAACTTGGCACTTGGCGCTACTAACTGCTAGCCACGACTCATCTTGTGTGAGAACTCTACATCGTGGAATCTCCGTTTCATAGCATGTTCTCCTTCCCTATATTCCCATCTGTCCTGTTGAATTGTTCTGTCGACAGGACTAGTGGGACTTTTTATTCCCATTAGTTCTGTTGATAAATAAACACACCTTTAATACGTACAAAGAATAGTGATGGTAATGAGCCTACGTGTATACAAGTAGAAACCCATAATTTATTCTGTCAGTGCATAGTCATTTTAAATGAAGATTTAATATAAATAATATTACCATTATATTAAATCTTATATACATCAAAATGACTATTGATGTAGGTATTTTAATAATAATAAGTTAGGTAAGTACATGAACAATAAATGTGTATATATTTTAGCGAAGTTTTTCCAAAAATAAAGGGACGCTAATATCTCCACTGATGAGTTGTATTAGACAAATTCTGATAAAGCCATAATGTTCAATTTGCTTTTTCAAATTGATAGCAAACCTCTACAGATATCACGATTAAATACTTAATAACATTTTATATCTGAAAGGAGTTTCAATAAATAAGTATGCATATCAACGAAGTGGCTTGTTCAGAATGGCTAATTTTTCAAAATGACTACTTTCGTTGTTTGACTACTTATTTTCCCAGAAATTCGATGCCATCTCTACTTAATTATATATGGTGTGTTTATTTATCAACAGAACTAATGAAAATAAAAAGTCCCACTAGTCCTGTCAACAGAACTACTCAACAGGACAGATGGGAATATAGGTCTCCTTCAGGTTATAAGCTATCTTTATGCTTATTTTTTACAAAATTAGATCAGCATTTATGATATTATTACAGATGGATAGTGGGTGCACAGTGTGTACATCCAACTATATTTTCCCTTCATAAAACAGTACAAGCCAATTACCGTCAACCTCGCACGTTTCCAGTCTTTTAGCCAAAATTTTTCTTCACCAAAAATCGATTAACACTTTGCTCCACTCAGGAATAGAATTCAAGACCCCACGATCGTACGCACAGCATAAACTTATGCCATGGAATAAATTACAACGAAGGATGATTCCACTTCATTAAATGTTTTGAAACCTATAATGAACAACTATAGGATAATTCTCACTTCAAATCCTACCTACCTCTAAATTATTCTAAGCGAATCAACTGGTCCCGGGACTCCCCACCCACAACCTCCGGCCCCTCACTCCTCCGAGATCAAAAACTTTGTTAAATGTTTAATTAAGATACTGAACATTCAAGCAACTCGTCGTCTGATCAATTACACGCTAATATAATTTGTTCTGCGATATTTAAACCTCAGGACGCAATGTCTCAAACATACGTTTTGAAATGAAAACCCGTTAGTCAATGGGGTAGTTGAATATAAAGACAAATAAATAAATATAATAAATATGCTACGACATTCTACACAGCGCTTTCCAGACCCAAAGTAAGCATAGTTTAACTAGCTTGTGTTATAGGTTCCAGAATGCGGATAAACATACTTATATTTTTTTTTTTGTAAATATATACGAGTATATAACATACATAGAAACACCCAGATCAATGCAGATAGACATATTCATGCATACAAATATTTGCACTGAGCGGGAATCGTACCCGCGCCCCCTTTCGTAGCAGTCGAATGCCCTACCGCTACGCCACAGAGGCCGTCAAAAATAAGAGTTGGTTGCACCAATGCCGGGGACCTGGCAAAACTGGACTCACAGCAACCTATTACCTCCATGCCAAATTTTGAGTCAAGTCTATCCAGCCGTTTATATGTAATTAAGTAATAACCAAAAATGTCACTTTTGCATAAAGGATCACGGGATGAGAAGTAGCATATGCGCTATTTTATAAAACAAATTATGCTGAAAAAGTGGTGCGAATTGACCACTAAGCTGTATTCTCGCTAACCATCGTAAGGCCGACTTCTTAACCACTGAGCTACCGACTCCTTAAATTAACCTTATTTATCCAGACTATTCCAATATCTTTGTGCCAAATTTCATCCAGATCCGTTCAACCGTTTTGCGTAAAAGACATACATACATCCATCCTTCTTCGAAAGCTCTCACAGTAGGATTCGTTAGAATAACATTTAAACGCTTTAATAACTTTCAAACTTTATAATTTGCTAGACATCTCATCCACTGTAACATCCACCATTCATCATCCCCACTTCGCTAGTTAAGACTATTATTTACGAAATTTAGTTCCACTCCTCTTATAAATACTCGTTTAGAGATACAATAGAACCAATTTAACTTTAACTAAGTTTAAAGGTTAGGTCAGATCGCTATCAAACCTATTGTTGGCTTACAGCCATTTTAGTGATAATTAATCAGCAAGCTACGAAGTTTTGACTTCAAATGAATAGAAATAAGAGGATCAATACAAGTGAGCGTAAAATATGTACAAACAATAATAGTATAAATATCTCTTGGTGTATAGGCTCCTACCAAGATCTTTTTTTATTTTTTTAAATATTCTACGACATTCTACACTTTCTAGACCCAAAGTAAGCATAGTTTAACTAGCTTGTGTTATGGGTTTCAGAATGCGGATAAACATACTTATATACTTGTAGCGGCGTAGCGGTAGCGCATTCGACTGCTACGACAGGGGGCGCGGGTTCGATTCCCGCTCAGTGTAAATATTTGTATGCATGAATATGTCTATTTGCATTGGTCTGGGTGTTGCTATGTATAATATGTATGTATTTAAAAAAAAAAGTATATAAGTATGTTTATCCGCATTCTGGAACCCACAACACAAGCTAGTTAAACTATACTTATTTTGGGTCTTAAAAGCGATGTGTAGAATATCGTAGAATACTTTAAAAAAAAAACCCAGTTAGGGTCGGCTTTTCAGTCTTACCACGAAGCGCCTGAACATCGATATTCACAATCCATTGGTGATATCGAAATTCTGTAGTTAGACCAGCTTGTCGAGATAATGAGATAACTAGGTCTGCAAGGCGAATCGCTGCTTGCAATGTTGAGCTGAGTGAGACATCGTGATTCTTGTCCAATAGATTTGACCGCTATTGCGAAATCAGATTTTGAAAATTTTGAACTGTGATCATTCCTCCGTGGCAAGTCCGATTTTGAAAAATCTTTTTGAAAGTCACAACTCTGGACATGCTTTCTGAGCGTGTAAAGTTTGGTCACCGTGTCTCGAGCGGTTATTATGTAATTTCATCTGGAATTTTTTTAACGGTGATCATTCCTCTATGGTAGCATTAATTTTTTCAAAATATATCCATAAACCTTCCTCTAATTGACCTCTTTAATCATGCCAAATTTGGTTCTGATTGGATTAGTAGTTTAGGAGGAGACCTGTGACAAAGAAAATCCTGAAGTCTGGTATGAGGAGCTTTCGCTTTACTTCGTCGCACTCAGCTCAATTATTCAACTTGAATTTACTTCTTTACCGAGAACAGAATGTAAGATTAAAAATGTTAGCTTTTTAGGGTTCCGTTGCCAAATGGCAAAAAACGGAACCCTTATAGATTCGTCATGTCTGTCTGTCTGTCCGTCCGTATGTCACAGCCACTTTTTTCCTAAACTATAAGATCGATGCAGTTGAAGTAAATAGATGTATTCTGTAAATCGCATTAAGATTTTCATACAAAAATAGAAAAAAAAAAATTTGGGGGTCCCCATACTTAGAACTGAAACTCAAAATTTATTGTCATCAAACCCATACATATATTATGTGGTATCTATGTATAGGTCTTCAAAAATTATATAGAAGTTTCTAATATATTTTTTTTCTAAACTGAATAGTTTGCGCGAGAGACACTTCCAAAGTGGTAACTAAAAAAAATATATGATGTACATTACCATGTAAACTTCCAACGATAATTGGTTTGAACGAGATCTAGTAAGTATTCTTTTTTAATACGTCATGAATCGTAAACTGCAATGGACCTTCCATTCAATCAACTCAAATATAAAAATTAAAAAAAAAATGTTACTTGCTACTACGGAACCCTTAATGGGCGAGTCCGACTCGCACTTGGCCGCTGTTTATTCCATTGATGTTATCTTTTATAACATTAAACCATCTCGTTGCTCATAACACATGCTGTAAACATCCGCGTTTAAACTTTTTTAATACAGATAACTTGTTATGAACACGAATTTACATTAAATTTTACAAACTCACACTGAACAGTTTATTTGCATAACACTCGATAATATCGCATCTGTATTTATTCAACTTAAACAATATGATTATAATTGAATTTTTGCTCAATAAATCGGAGATGTATTGTTTTGAAGTGACGTATGTTTCTCCCCTTTGTCTATAGCACAAATTATGTTATAAATCGAGTTAGTATTACAAATATACTACCACGAAGATTGTGGTAGTATCATCATCATTATCCTCCTGCCCTTATCCCAAAATTATTTGGGGTCCCTTCCTAACCATATCCTCTTTCACACAGTCCATCCATCTCCTCTTAGGTCTTCCTCTCCCCTTGTAACCGTCCACTTCCATTCTTAATGCCAATATTACTTCCATCCCTACGCATTACATGTCCGAACCAGGACAAGCGATTTCCTCGCAACTTTTCGGTTATTGGCGCTACTTTTAAACTTCCTCGAATGTACTCATTCCTAATCTTATCCATTCTTGTCACACCACACATCCATTTCAGCATTCGCATCTCCGCTGCATACAGCCGTCTTTCATCAGTTGCCTTTACGGGCCAGCTCTCTGTTCTGTTTATATTCAATTATAATAACTAAATCGCCTGTTTCATCAGTAAAGCGACACTACAGAATACGGATTCTTGTTACATCTGAAAAAAAAACCGGCTAAGTACGAGTCGGACTCGCCCATGAAGGGTTCCGTAGCAGCAAGTAACATAATAATGTTGTTTTTTGTCGGACGGACAGACATACAGACATGACGAATCTATAAGGGTTCCTTTTTTGCAATTTGGCTACGGAACCCTAACAACACCACAATGTATGAACGCTTGTTTCATCCGCAAAGCAATACTTGGTTTATCCGCAAGCCAACACTGCAGTGTACGAAGCACAAATTAAACTAGGACGGTTACCAGCTTCGCAATCAACCCAAACTTAAGCGTAGCGAGATTTGCCTATCCAACAATAGGTCAACGTGACCGGTCGTTTTTGTTCATTGATTTGGTTTTTCGGTGATTATTCCTCGATGGTAAGACCGATCTGGACATTCGACCCCTTACGACACTCAGTAATGTCTACTTGATCACCGTGGCAAATTTGGTCGAGATCGGTCAAACGGTTTTGGAGGAGTATCATTTGTTTGAAATGCAACTTTGAAACCAAAGACGCTTCGCTCGCCTACGGCTCGCTACGCTTAAAAATATATAGTACAAGTTTTTTAAATTAATTATCAACTTACTTATTTAATTACCTTCAAAAGAAGATTAACAACGGAAGGAAAGTTAAATTGTGTGTGAGTGACTTAGCGTTTACATTATTAAACATCAAATTATTACACATCAGAAAACCTGCCCGCTGGATTTTACAAAGGCGAAGCGCAAAATATAAATTGGGTAAATTTTCTATTGTCCGCTTTGAACTTGTTCTTTCAATGAAAAATTGGATTTGCATCACAACTGCGTCTCATCAGCACAATTTTTTTTTGGAATCGTTGAAATGGAAGTGTCAGAGGAAAAGTCGGAAGGCAGACCCCAGGCTCCATCGGGACACAATGCTGTTCTAATAATATAACAGGGATCGCTATTCATTATCATCATCATCATCAACCTCTATTAGTCCACTGCTGGACATAGGTCTCCCCTAATGAGCGCCATAGCGCCCTGTCTTCTGCTTGCCGCATCCAGCATCTGCCCGCAGTCTTTCGCCGATCGTCATTATTAATATTATTAATAATAGTTATTAATTAATTAGTAATATTTACTTAATATTTATATTATAATTATTTAATATTTTTACTTAGTTAATAATTATTAATTAGTTAATAATATATATATAACAAAATGGGGGAAAAAACAAGGACTTTTAAGAGAAGGCCAGGGCCAATGTACCCGCAACACGCTAGCATGTAAAACAAAATGTACAAAGTGTATTCTAGGATCGTAGCAAGTGCATAGATGTATGTATCTGCCTCCCCCAATGGTATAAAGCGTGATTGTACGTTATAAAAGTTCACCAAGATCATAAAAATATTCCTATAATATTGGCGCAAAAAGAGTTACTTTTATTAAAATCCAAAAAGTATATTAAGTACAAAAATTTTTGAATTACTCTAATCAATACCAAAACAAGTTGAATTTCTGAGACGAGCTCAGCCGAATACAAGGGATTTTCGATTTTGCGTTTTTTTTTGTTCTTTTGCGATTTTTTGCGATTTTTTTTTATCTTGCAATGGTTCACCCCAGCACGAATCTATTACCGAAAACAGCAACTCGATAGCTCATCTCCTTCATACCCAAAACCGTGACAGAAAATTGGCAACGACGACGTCGACGACGTCGACGACAACTCGATAGCAATAGGGCTTTTCTAAAGAAAATCCCTAAAAACACATTATCAACATCTGTGTGATTGACTAATCGATCGTCACCGCTTGCTATACCTGCCTAATATCTCACTGTACTTTTCAAAAAATAATTATAAAAAATATAAAGCTCACATTATCGTAGCTACAGACTGGCTACCTCGGGACCTAATATTCCAACTTTACCCATTAGGCCTACCATATCTCGGCGTCGCCCACAGGGGGAAGGGTATCTCGCCCACGCGCGCCTGAAATAGAACCTCACACCACTGTTACGTCACGCATCTGCGCCGCAAAACGCGAAAAGGGGCAAGGCTATTTTTAGAATAACGGAAACCTGAAAAATATTTAAATGAGCATAGGAATTATAAATAAAGACGAGTTCTGGAAATATTTTATAGTATGCTCTCTATCTGCATGATATTTATCTTAGCGTCGTCTTCCTTACAGAAGCAGGCCGTATCGGAGGCGTGTCGTGGGTGTCCTACACACGCCTGCCACGTCACGTTATCGAAATCTAACTTTCCGGACTCGTGGTTCCGGCGCTTCGCCATCCGCTGCCGCGGCACGCTCGCGTCTCTCGATCGGCTCGCGCTCTATTGGGGTCACAGTTCTAACCTAACCCAACCCATAAGTGCCGGAACCACTAGTCCGGAACGTTGGATTTCGATAACGTGACTTGTTAATACTACTGCATCCATTTCTTATTTCGGAATGTCGAATCGGACTAAAAGACTCAGTAGTCCAATGATTTAAAATCATCTGCATCATCGGACTACTGAGCCGAAAAAGTCTCAGTAGCTCGATCATCGGACTATTTAATCGGACTACTGATACTATCGGAGCGGGCTGCGTCTCTGCTACAAACCCTCTTGACCTAATCACTACATATTATAAAACAACAAATTCCTCCGACGCATCTTTTTTTTTTTTTTTTTCGTGCGGAAATCCCCTCGGATTAACCCCCCCCATAGAGACCATAACCGCCCCCGCCGGCCAGCGGGGGCGGTTATGTCGGGCTTGAACCGACCAAAACCGCACGCCGTCTCGGGTCTGCAGACGCCGGGGTGTAAGGTTGCCCATAGAGCATATCCCTCGCACCCCGACTGACCCTGGGCCATCTCCGGTTTCGAGATGGCCCCCTCGGGTTTGGGAACCAAGGTGTCCCCGTCTTGCCCCGGTTTGGGGGAGGGGCGCTAGTCGCCCCACCGTCCCGGCCTGCTTCTGCTGGGGTGACAGGCGGCCTCACCTGCCACCCCCAGGCCTGCGCTCATGGAGGACGGAGGTCGTTAAGCGACCTCCGGCGCCTGAGTCGCCTGCGACGCGAGGCGAGCATGTTGCGGGCTCGGCGGGCCGGGAGGGTTCTGAACCTCTCCCGGGCGCGCTCCGCCATCTCCTTGTCTGCCTGTTCGCGATAAACTAAAAAGCTACTGCACCGATTTCCATGCTGTTTTCACCAATGTTGGTTCTTGAGGAAGGTGTAAGTATATAATTTGTCAAGTTTTTGTGTACATTGGATAAAATATAATGATATTTGTTTGAGTTGTCAGAAAAAAATAAGCCGTCTGGAAGCTTTCTACGAAAACGCTGCCTAAGCCCTTTGAAGTTTAATAAAGTGATGTATGGTGGGTGGAATTGTGTATCTTATATGGGTTGCGGTTGTGGAATAGGGTCCCATATATCCCATAGGGTAGTGGGAACGGTATCAACATTCTACGCGGGTGAAGCCACGGGCAACAGCTAGTTTCCAATAAACTGGATTGTCCCATTATTACTAACTCGAGCGTCTGTACTATTGTTCCAGTCATTTTAGCGCGAAATGGGTACCCTTGCATTAATTCCAGAGAAATTGAAAATTTCTGCGAATGTTATGGATACCGTTATAATGAAATTGTGAAAAATCCCCATCGATCCAGTGTAATAATAAAATTCAATTTTTTTTATTCAATGTCAACGGTCACGAATTTCTATTTTTTTTTTTTTTTTTTTTTTCATAAACAGTAAGTTTTACCGTAAAATAATGTGTTAGTGTTAAAGATCATGCAATTATCTATAAAAAATCTTTTTTATTTTATTCCCCGTTGCACTATTCATAAGACTGCAATAGACTTGAATTGATTAATCTTTTTTTTGTGTTTTCGAAAAGTTCTCTTAACTTGTGCTGTAAGACCTTGCTTCTTGCCAAATTACAAGATTCTAGGTCAATAGAAAGTGCCCTTAAATCCATGGGCTTAAAATTCTTTTTTTCAGAATTTCGCATAAATGCCTGTGAGTTTGGATGACGCTGACTTAGAAGTTTAATTTTTTCACTGCCTTAAGAGATTGCAGACTTGAGTGTTTGATATAAATTACAACTTGATACTTCCACGTGTTCCTAAAAAAAGTGTCGTAAACGAACAGACAGACAACGAAGTGATTCTCTATGGGTTCAAATTTTCCTTTTGAGATACAGAACACTAAAAACCACGATACCACATGAAACTATCTACGTTAAAAAAAATGCGTCAAACAGGTAATGCGGAAGTTTGCGCATTTTAGTTGAATACAGCTTTCCTACGGTCTAGGCCTTCGTAGGGAAGAAACAAACATATTATATAGAGAATTATACAATTTAGAAAATCTTATAAAATAATTGTTCAGTAGCTCTCTCTGTATCAGAAATATACGTTAAAAACGAAAACTTTGAACAACTTTATATAACACCTATAGAGTCGATCCGGATTTTTTTTAAATACATTATAATGGTATCCCCAACGTTCATGCAAATGTTCCGCTTCTTTGGAATTAAAACAAGGGTTAAGTCTTTTTGACAGGTGTATATTCTATGACTTGGGTCAATCATATACGCACTAACATGGCGATAAGTTTTTATGGTTACTAACAAAATATGGATGGACATACGACACGATGAGGTGCTTACAACAATCATTATCGAGCACCCTTTTTTTTCGTGCTGAAGTCCTCGGCTGCCCCTCCCCCGCCCCCCGCCGGTCAGTGGGGGCGGTTATGTCGGGCTTGAACCGAATAAAACCGCACGCCGTCTCGGGTCTTCAGACGCCGAGGTGTAAGGTTGCCCATAAAGCATATCCCTCGCACCCCGACTGACCCTCGGCCATCTCCGGTTTCGAGCACCCTACACGTTTTAACGATTAAGTAAATGTTTTGTTATTCACTCTAATTTTCTAATCTCTAATTCATTACATTACATTACATTTTTTGGGGTTTCGTAGCCAAAGGGAAAACGGGACCCTATTACTAAGACTCCGCTGTCCGTCCATCTATCCGTCGGTCTGTCACCAAGCTGTATCTCCTGAACCGTTATAGTTAGAAAGTTCAAATTTCTACAGATGATGTATTTCTGTTGCCGCTAGAACTACAAATACAAAAACAACAGACTAAAATAGATATTTAAGGAGGCTCATTAAACATTTTTTTGTTCAGAATCGTTCATTTAACATAACCCAAGTTTTTAGGGATTTTCTTTAGAAAAGCCCTATTGCTATCGAGTTGTCGTCGACGTCGTCGTAGCCAATTTTCTGTCACGGTTTTGGGTATGAAGGAGATGAGCTAACGAGTTGCTGTTTTCGGTAATAGATTCGTGCTGGCGTGAACCATTGCAAGATAAAGAAAAAATCGCAAAAAATCGCAAATTTTTTTTATCGCAAAATCGAAAATCCCTTGTATTCGGCTGAGCTCGTCTCAGGAATTCAACTTGTTTTTTAATATCTCCAATAAATAAATATTCTACGACATTTTTACACAGCGCTATCTAGATCTAAAGTAAGCATAGATTAACTAGCTTGTGTTGTGGGTTCTAGAATGCAGATAAACGTACTTATATACTTTTATTTTGTAAAAACATACATTTTATACATAGAAACACCCAGAACAATGCAAATAGATATATTCATGGATACAAATATTTGCACTGAGCGGGAATCGAACCCGTGCCCCCTGTCGTGGCAGTCGAATACACTACCGCTACGCTACAGAGGCTGTCGACAGTACTGTGCCAATGTACTGTGTGCCAATGTACAGACACAACTAATTTACAATTTTATAACAGCATAGATTTCCAATATTCTTGATTGAAATGGTGGATTTAATATCGGAAACATAATACCAGCGTTGTTATTTCCATATTGACCTTTAAAGGAGTACCTATTTTATTTCCCTTTATACCTCGGTTTAAAGGGCAGATGATCGGTTATTCAGGAAGCTCGGTGTACCTGTCAATTTCATTCGCTTCATAAGAATATAAACAAGTATCTAAAAATAGTATATAATTTTTCTGCGGGGAAATTGCCGACAGATATTTTCATGAAAAAGAAAATTGGATTTACTTGTTTCTTATTTAGACGTTAGAAAAATAAAATATTAGATGGAATAAACTCGGCTTATGCTGGCAACTGTTGCCTAACATAGGGAAATATGAAATTGATCATCCGATGTCAGTGCAATTTTTCTGAATGTCTATAAATAAATGAAGAACCGCGGTAGCCTAGTGGTATGGGTAAAGGACTGCTGAGACGAGGTCTCGGGTTCGATCCCAGGTATCACCATGGCACACACCAATGACTTTTCGATGCTTTTCGAAGTTATGTGTGTATTTATCGCAGGTTTATAAGTGCCCAGTTAATGGCAATAGGCTCGCCGCCTATTACATTGGGACCTAAAACATAAACTGGCGAAACGTGGGTGCTAGCACCTCTGCCTACCCCTCCGGGGATATAGGCGTGAGTTTATGTTATGTTATAAATACATGTTTTACGACATTCTACACAGCGCTTTCTAGACCCAAAGTAAGCATAGTTTAACTAGCTTGTGTTATGGTTTCCAGAATGCGGATAAACATACTTATATTCTTTTTTTTTGTAAATACATACATATTATATATAGAAACACCCAGGCCAATGCAAATAGACATATTCATGCATACAAATATTTGCACTGAGCGGGAATTGAACACGCGCCCTGTGTTGTTGCAGTCGAATGCACTACCGCTACTCCACAGAGGTTGGTTTTAACGTTCTAACCTCTCCTGCAAGCCGTTGAACCTGCTGATGGATGGACTACGCTCTAGTGCAGACTTTCCTTTCGGAGTTGGAAGGCCAGACGGCAGTCGCTCCCATAAAATCCAGAACAAAAGAAGAAGCAGGAGAGTGGACCTCAAACTCCAAGGTGCTAGCTTTGAATATGACTTGGATTGGCGCTCTGATGAAGGAGAAAATAGTGTTGAGAAGCAACGCGTGATGTTCCTTCCAAAGGTAGGATCTCTTGACCAGTTCAGGTGACTACGCCTGGAGGACAATGGCTCAAATTTTGATCTTGGGTTGCTGTATAAGTGTTAATCAGCGCAAAAACTATCATTGTGCCAGGCAGGATTCGGAGGTCTTTACAAGTTCAGCTTGGTTTCACTAGATGGCGCTACATATTTGCGAGATGTTGCTACAAATACAATAATGGAGGTAGAAAGCAGAATTAGGGACAAAAATAAATGTGTATTGTAAAGTGCTGTTACTTATATGTCATAAACGATACATCCTACTTATTCTGTATACTTCAAATGGAATGAATATTGCCAGCCCTAATGCCGTCATATTTTTGTGTAGATAGACGTTATGTATTAGCACACACATAAATTGCAATATTTACTTTCAAAGAGCACTCCGTTCGGCTGTCAGAGGCGACACGTGGGTATTGTCTAACAGTCAATGTTAGAATAGTATTTTACAAAAGTTATTGTAGCCAAAGAGTCGACGACATGATGTTATGTATATATATGTTTTTGATTAAACTTTTATAATCACAGGTTAGGTTAGGTCAGCTTTTGCCTGGGATTTAATCCGTGTGAAATACTAATCCCATTCCGGTGAGCCACAGGAACCTATTCCTGGAATAAGAAATAGTTCATATATTATATAGTTAAACTATCCCTGTGCCAAATTGTATCCAGATATTTTCAGCTGTTTTGCCGTGATTGCGTACCAAACATTCATTCATTCACACCTTTTGTGTCCAAATTGTGATGTTCTAAAAAAAGAAAAGTTAGAAGCACCCAAAATCGAAGGGCTGCGGATCAATGACAGTAGAAAAAGTTGGGCATGTAAATAAGGACAGCAACAAAGAGTTAATTGATTTGATCAACTGTATTCGCTCCCACGTAAAAAAGGTGTGAGTCCTTTACAGTCAACTGGGTATTTTTTTTTTTTGAAATTCTTTATAGTAAAATCCAATCACACTTTACCCAATACGGGAATTCAACCTGGGACCTTATTCACAGTAGTCGTTCTTAATCGCTACCACAGTGCCACTGTCCGTTTTTGTAAAAAGTAAGTGAAATAATAAAACTATAAGATAAATTAATTAGAAGTTGCCTCCTCGGCTATTTCAAGGAACCATTTCGTTTATATTCGTAAGTAGGTGGGTAGGTAACTTATTGAATACAAAACATAGTTTTACGAATGTCTTCTGATGATTATATCTTCGCTCACCCCTTGAGAGAAACAAAGGGATGAATAATCCTTGAAGGAATAAATAATAAATTTTAGAACATAATTACACACGCCATCTGGACCCAAACAAAGCAAAGCTTGTCATATGGGTAAAGTACTCAGTAGCATTTTTTTTTGTAAACACATTTACATAGAAATACCCAGACCAATACAATTAAATATATTCTCGGTCTCTCTCTCTCTCTCTCTCATCTCTGACGTAGGAGTCGTTAGTTGTTCACAGTTAGGTGTAGAAATGATTCGTTAATAAAAACCGTGAAAAACAAATATAAATTTAATCAACTCGGGAATAAGGGAACATCAAAGTTACCCAAAAAAAGATGCTCAAAGGAAAAAAATAATCAATTCAATATAGAGTGATCCCGGGCTCACCAGAACTCACTTTATTTTTGTAAGGATAAAATATATGGGACAATGCTGACGACCTCTGTGGCGTAGCGGTAGAGCATTCAACTGAAGCCAAAGACGTCACGGGTTCGATTCACGCTCATTGCAAATATATATATTTGCATAGTTCTGGGTGTTTCTATGTATAATATGTATTTATTTACAAAAAAAGTGTAGGTATGTACAGGGTGCGACTGGTTGGACCACCTCCAAGTTTGGTGCACCCTGGGCAACGTGGGCGATGACGCATCATTGATTGCTCCTCTGGAGTAGCTGGCGTCAACGTCAACGGCCAATAGTCTGACCAACCGGCCCTTTTCAGGGCCAGCTGACCCCATTGCACGAGGGGGTCGGGGTATGGCGGGCCTGCAAGGCCCGCGGTGGGGCGTGGTCGCTCCAGGTACCCCTCTGCTGTTATCAGAGGGGACACTGCGAATGGCCCAGGGTCAGTCGGAGTGCGAGGGATATGCTCTATGGGTAACCTTACACCCGGCGTCTGTAAACCCGAGACGGCGTGCGGTTTTACTCGGTTCAAGCCCGACATAACCGCCCCCGCTGGCCGGCGGGGGGATATCCGAAGGGATTTCCGCACAAAAAAAAAGGTATGTACAGTCAACGTCAAAAGTATCTAAGTATGTTTACCCGCATTCTAGAACCCATATGACAAGCTCTGCTTAGTTTGGGTCTAGATGGCGCTGTGTAACATGTCCTAGAATATTTATTTATTTCATGTAGTGTAGGTATGTACAGTCAACTACAGAAGTCGCTTAAAAAATTCTAATCTATTGATCCCTCTAGCTCTTAATCCTTTCATAAAACAATAAATATGAATAATATTAACTTTGTCCTCTGGGGATTGTAAAACTAAATGAACATCCACTATTGGTTCACGTATTCCTATGTAAAAAAAGGTCTGTAAATGTTTTAGTGTTAAGGAACTTTTATCAGTGACTGTACCTTTTGTGTATGCAAGACTGCTAGCTTGTCCCGGCGGCCGTTTGTCAGTCATCAGGTGCTAAAGGTATTATTTACTTATTAATTACTTACTTATTAATAAAAAAGCTATAAGTAGTTATTATTAGTATATGGACATTTTTCTTTATTGAAGCATCAATTCCAGTGACATCCAAAGTCTGCATTTCGGAGCTCGGGGTCCATTCCTCTACTTATCTATTCCATGTTGGTTTATCTTGACTTTTATGAAAGCGGCTGCATCTGTCCCCGTCTACCCCCCCCCCCCCCCCAACTCCAAGAGGAAAGCCTGTATGCTGATCATGTATGCATGTGTTTGCATTAGTTTGAGTGTTCATATTCATATACAAAAATAAACAGTTTTCACTTCTGTCAGCACTCCCGGAGTGCTGACAGAAAACTTGAACTATTACGTGTATATTTTTTGAATCATCATCATACATTCCTATCCCCTCCACCATCCCTTCCTTCCTCCATCCATCCATCCATGCATCTATCCATGAATCTATCCATTTTTGAATATGGAAAGCATGACGTGACTATGCGATGACGCGAGTTTTGTGATTTTTGTTCACCCAAAAAGTGCTCAACGCGCTTCAAGAGGTTTTCATTTCAAAAATGTTTATAAGTGTTTTTACATAGACAAGCAACGCTTACATTGCTGCTTTTGGTTCTAGATGTTCTTCCTAGAATATTTAGTTATAACATATTATTACATATTTACTTTCATATAAATATATTATTATCAATGCTGGTTGATTTAAAAATGGTTTACCTTTTGGACCGTAACTTTAATTTTCTAAACCATTTAAATCTTAAAATATCCTCTTAATTACGTTCGTTCCCTGCCCGTAATCCGATTTTTTTGCCATTGAGAGGAAACGTGACCCATTATGAACAATTAAAAACTTTTCTAGCTCCAGTAAAATTCATACCAACTGTGGAAATAAACGTAATAATGTCCAGTATTTTTGCAACGTTCGTAAGTAAACTTCACAAAACCTAGTTGAAACGTTTTTCTCTAAAGGAGTTAAAGTTTTTAGAAACCATAGAAATGAAATTGAATATGGATAAATATTTTATAAATAAGTTTCGGAATAAGAAATTACTTATTTTAATAGATTTATTTCGGAAAAAATGAACACCCAGAATGAGACTTGAACCCGCGACCAGTACCTTATAGAGGGGAAATACTCTGACCAACTGAGCTACCTGAGCACGTCCTAGATATTCGAAATTCTCCGATTCAAGTCCCATTAGTTACCCACAAGTTAGCTCACTAATTGCCTTAAAATTTCATTGAGTTAATTACTTATTTTTGTATTAGAATGAATGATGACGGAATAAAATATCATCAGCAATCCATCACACTAACATCCTAAAATCAACAGCCCAACATTTGAATTTCGAGATCTTTTAATTCTGTAGTTCTGGAAAATTTCAGTTAAACCTCGCTAGATGGATACTATTAGCGATGTTAAGTTGAAATTCTGACTGAATATAATGTGAGATATCTATACCATTTTAAAATTTTAAAAGTATGCACTAAATAATTTTTCTATGCATATTGTATCAATCAATCAATTAGCCTATTGTAGTCCACTGCTGGAGATAGGCCTCTTCCATTGTACGCCATAGCACCCGATCCTCCACCTTGCGCATCTAGTCTATCCCAGCTAGTTTTTTCAGGTCGTCCGTCCATATTGTATATTAAATATTTTTTATATTTTAAATTAAGTTAAAAGCAATTCGTATTCCCAAAATAACGTTTGGCATTGAGCTTCTTAAACAGGTAACATTTTAATCAATCAGTAAAATTAAGTTACTTCGAAACAATTTCCAAATCGAATGATTTTTTCTCTCAAAGTAAATTCCCTCGTCTAATGTCGTTTTCTCAGAAATGTGCTGTCGGTTGAAAATATAAAAATTAGAATCGATCACTTGAACAAACTTAAGTTGTCAGAAGCAATTCCGAGGAAATGTTTGTGTGTTAAACCTCGTCGGAACAGGGGGAAAGGGTCTCGATTCAAGTAGAACTTTTAAATAGGACCTCGTTCCCAAAGGCTAGGGAGGAGGTGAATATCGATAGATCGTGATTATCTCATGGTACATAGGTACAACATTTTAGCGAGGGGGCCATCTCGAAACCGGAGATGGCCCAGGGTCAGTCGGGGTGCGAGGGAAATGCTTTATGGATAACCATACACCTCGGTGTCTGAAGACCCGAGTTCAAGCCTGACATAACCGCCCCCGCTGGCCGGCGGGGGGTATCCGAGAGGATTTCCGCACGAAAAAAAAAAAGTTGCAACATTTTAGACACATTTATCGATTCCATCAGTGATCCTATTTGAAAACATCGAATTAAATATAATTTAAATAATTGTTAATTTTTTGAAACAAATTTAATTTTATTTTTTTGATTTTGAATTTTATTTCAAATGATCGATATCGATAATAAACATATTTAACTGCACATCCTTAGCTGCAAGTAGCTACCTCACTTCAAAATATATCAACGTTTCTTTGTATCGACTATATCAACCTCATCCCATTCATTGTTTGGCCTTTGTTTGGTCTACAGGAGCTCAGACCGTCGTTTTGAAATGTTTTTATTGAATAAGAGATATTAATTCTCTTTGCTGCTTTTGCTCGGGTGATTAACTTTGTTGTGGCAATCTTATTTAGGGGAATTATCATTATAGAAAGTTTAAGGAAAACATGAGTAAATGTGGGAAAATGCTGTTTTTATGGTTTTTTTTTTACTAAACCCTGAAGCTCAGCGTTCCCAGCTCCACCGGGAACTCATGGAGACATGGAGGGTGCGACTTGAGCACCCAAGGTGGGGGGAATCCACCATTTCGGCGGTGAGACCGATCATGAAGGAGTGGTTGGAGAGGCACCACGGGGACCTCTCCTACCGGATGTGCCAGATGGTTACCGGACACGGGTGTTTCGGTAAGTATCTGTGGCGCATCCACCGGGAGACAACGCCGCAGTGCCAGCACTGCGAGGATCCTGGCGAAGACACGGCGCTCCACACGTTGGTGGAGTGCCCTGCGTGGGCGAGTCAACGCCGGGATCTCGTTGCGGTCCTGGGCGTGGACGTTCTCTCGTTGGAGACCATGGTGAGGGCCGTGGTCTCCGACGGTAGTAAGTGGCACGCCGCCGCCTCTTTCTGCGAGCAGGTAATGCGCGCGAAAGAGACGGCGGAGAGGGAGCAGGAGAGAACCCTGCCCCCCGAGTTTCGCAGTCTGCGGCGAGGACGCCGCAGACTCATCTACGTCCGGGACTACCGACCTCCATGATCGGGGCCTGAGGACGGCAGTTGGCCGACTCGCCGTCCTTACAGAAGCAGGCCGTGGCGGAGGCGTGTCGTGTGTGCCCTACACACGCCTGCCAACTCACCGAAGCGGGATAAAACCCGACCCCACCAGGCGAGGCCGAGGCCAAAGTCCGCCGGCAACCCTGGGGTTATCCTTTCGAGGTCTTACCCGGGGTGCCCGGCAACGGACACTTGGGAAGGATACCGTGCGGTTTAAGTCGAGACACGACATAACCACCCCCGCTGGCCAGTGGGGGGGGGGGGGTATCCGAAAGGATTGCCGCACGTAAAAAAGAAGCTTGTCAAACAAACGGAACAGCAAAAGGTGCCCGACGTTTTGGCTTGGCGTATAGATATTAGTTTGTTATTTTAGCATATAGGTTATCAGTCATTACACGGCACAGACGGCAGTCTGACCCCAAAGTTCCAAAGTAAATGCTTTGGATGCAATCGGGAGTAAAGCTGTGATGATAATGATGATAATAAAAATATAATAAAGTAAAATTAAGTAATCTGAATCTCGAAAACAGCTTCAACGATTTCCACGGAATTTAGTATACAGGAGGTTTCGGGGGCAATAAATCGATCTAGCTTGGTTTGATTTTTAGAAAACGTTGAAAAAAAAAATGTTTCGGTTCTTCAGATGCCGGGGGTGTAAGGGCCCATAAGGCATTTCCCTCGCACCCCGGCTGACCCAGGGCCATCTCCGGTTTCGAGTCGGCCCCCTCGGGTTTGGGAACTATGGTGTCCCTGTCTTACCACCGGAAAAAGGGGGAGGGGGCGCGACGTTCTGCCACCTCGGCCTGCTTCTGTTAGGGTGACAGGGTGGCTCCACCTGTCACCCCCAGGCCTGCGGTCATGGAGGACGGAGTAGTACCTACTTAGTATTAAAAGAAAATATACATGTATTCAAACAATATAGGTCTATCCAGTCCTCATTTCGCGGTAAAAGATTCTAAACCATATTGAGCCGGGCAGATGGAAACAACGGTAGCCTGACTACAAGTAATTGTGTAAAGCTGGATTGAATATTGAGCGCGTCTTCTACGTGACCTGCTTATTGACATCGGCCGGTTGGACAACAGTAATTGAAGTGATGTCGTTCTTAAATGTTGCCCTTCGAAGAATACCAATATTTTTGATAGCTCGTGTAATTTGGAGATCAGAAACTTTTTTTTTTGGAACATACAAAAATATAATTAAATAGCAAATTAAAGGAGGTGGAGGAGTTAACGCGGAGGTGGTGTGGTGGAGGCACTTTGGAGTCCAGGGTACACTTTCCTACTCATTTTCTTGATTTGGATTATCATGACTTTTATGGGAGTGACTGCCGTGTGACTTCCCAACCTGTGCCAGAGCCTCGTCCGGTAATCAGCAGGTGAGGTTGGCTTGGGCCCCGTAGATCTTGTGGGGTCACATACACCCCATATACAAACTAATTTCTGTAGCTACTAACAATTTTTACAAATGGCTACCACTAGCCATAAAGATTATTCAAATGACGCACATATGCGTCCTTGGCATGGCTAGGGATTATTTTTGATGCATATATGCGTCACCGACCACAAGTCGGGTAGTGACACGTTCGTTCGCTATTATATCTCACAAGCTGATGCCCACGTGGAGGTCGGTTATCCGTTTTGGTCAATCTGTAGTTCTTCCGATCAAGACCTTTGTAATAGAAAAAACCGCATCAAAATCTGTTCAGTAGTTTTTGCGTCCACCGCGAAAAAACAGACAAACAGACAAGAAACTTCAGAATCGTTTATTTAACATAACCCAAATATTTGTTTTCAAATATCTCCAATGTACAGAAACAACTAATTTACAATTTTATATTAGTATATAAATGAAACTGTTAAAATAAAATACCAACCCTACTTTGCTGCAGAACACATACCACTTCACCTACTGTTATTTTTCTGCATACTGTACCCTCTTAGAACGTAGCAGTTATCGAGTTAGTCGTGATGTCGCTGTGCTAAAGTTCTATCTGGTAAACAATTACTTCGACATACCCTGTCGTTGTACCTTTGAATCACGTACAGCCATCGACAGAAGTAGCTCAACATATTCGTTACCTTACATACAATAAACAGAATATGAAATTAATTTTCTATTGATATAAATTAATGGAAAGACTTGAAGTATGAATGTAGACGGCTTTAAGAGCACTGATAGGCCCAAGAGAAGATGAATCGAAAGCGTGAAAGAGGATTTGGCAAGGAAGGGAGTGACTGAGGAGATGGTATCTGACAAGAATGTATGCAGGAGAATGATATGTTGCACCGATCTGAAATAATTCTGACAAGGGCAGGTAAATAGATAGATTTTAAAGTAAAGATAGTTAATTTTGGTCAGAAATTTTACTTGCTGTCTGTACATGAATCTAGCGCTAGTAACTTCTGAAAGAACGTATTTAGGCCATGAAATTAAATGAAAAAGGGTTAAACAGACGTATAAATAAATAAATATTCTACGACATTCTACACAGCGCTTTCTAGACCTAAAGTAAGCATAGTTTAACTAGCTTGTATTATGGGTTCCATAGTGCGGATAAACATACTAATATACTTTTTTTTTGTAAATATATATATATTAAACATAGAAACACCCAGACCAATGCAAATATTTGCACTGAGCGGGAATCGATCCCGCGCCCCACTACGCCACAGAGGCGTCAAATTATATATAAAATATATTAACCACATTTCGTCCACAATATTAGTTTGCAGTCACTGTGAAGCATTATCACTGTACTATAATACCTCTACGCCGTAGCAGTGAGCTACGAGCTTCTTCTACAATACATTAAGAACTTTTACTTAGAAATAAATATAATGTTTGTGGCGTACAGTAGCGAATGCTTTGCACGAGGACCCGGGATTGATTCCTGAATCACGTAAGGTGTTGGTCGATTATTCTGGGATTTTTCACCAGCATCACAGAGAGCAAAAGTGCCAGGTTGACGCTGATATAGAACCGAATATAGTTAACGAAATATGGTGCGACCTGTATGGCATAGCAATTATGCGCTCTGACTGCTAGGTACAGTCACAGGTTGCAGGTTCGATTCCCGTTCCGCGCAAATATTCGTGTTATATGTAAGTAGTTGATGCCCGCTCCGCCCTCGCGGAGGTCGGTTATCGTTTTTTTTTTATCGTTGTACTTAACCAATTGCAATCGAGCATACGATAGATTTTAAGTCTGACCAAGACCTTTCTAATAGAAAAAAACCGCATGAAAATCCGTACTGTAGTTCTTGCATCCATCGCGAAGAAACAGACAAACAGACAATAATCCAAAAAAAAAATTGCGTTCATTGAATGTAACCCAAGTTTTTTTATAAATATCTCCAATGTACAGACACAGCCAGTTTACAACTTTATAATATTGATATTTATAACTATATCATAGTATAGATAATCTGTTTATCCACATTCTAAAACCCATATTACAAGCTACTTAAGAGAGTTTAATTGATTTCTGCAACAGTTTTTTTAACTAACACGGATAAGGAGTCCCAACAGTAGTAACTACAGAACCAAAACAGAATTTTTCAGATGACGTGCGTTAGTGACGTCACAAGGCGCGGTTATGTGACGTCAGGGTTCTTAATCGAGGAGGGAGAAAACTGCGTACTGCGTAAATCCGATACTAAGGATTTAACACCAGGCCAAAAATAATGAAAATACATCTTGGTTTACTGATATAAGGTTGAGTTTTGATCGGTTCGTTGATTTGTATAGTGAGGTTTGGTCGATTGGCCATCGTCTACACTTATTGGGAAAAGGGCGAGTGTCCCTTCTATTACAAGAGACTATCGAATTAATGTACAAATACGAAGGGCACTGAGGACATGCTTGGGCTATATATTATTATGTTTATACTTACTATTATATCATAGCGACAAAGGATTAGGGCTGTTCTACATACGACTGTATGAACCTGTATATATATACAGCCCAAACTGCGCCTCAGTATATTTAAATGGATCACTGCATGGTTGATATTTAGGCAGGTGGACTAAAGGGTGACCAACACCTTTTGGGCCCAAGTCAACCTCATCTTTTAGTCAGTGCGTCTCCAAAACAACGGAGGCCTCCTCCTCCTCCGGCGTAGACTTCCCTCTCGGGGTTGGGAGGTCAGACGGCAGTCGTCCCAGAAAAGTCCACATACTTTTTCTTTTCCTTCGGATTCCCCCCCGCCAGCCAGCGGTTTCGGTTATGTCGTGCATCGACTAAAACCGCACGGTGTCCTGCCCAAGTGTCCATTGCCGGGCACCCCGGGTAAGCCCTCGAAAGGATAACCCCAGGGTTACCGGCGGACCTTGGCCGCGATATCGCCTGGTGGGGTCGGGTTAAAGTCCACATACTAATCAAAAATAATAAGTGGACCCTGGGCTTCAAATATCAAACTTTGAACGTAACTGGGATATCGATCGGATGATGATTATGATTAGTAGCACACTGACGACGTGATTCCTAACACCAGCTAGCTAGCTTAGCCGGAGGGGTCAGAAGAAATACTAGTAATTCTGGTTACAACCTATAATTCTTTTCAGAAAAAATAAACCGGGCAAGTGCGAGTTATCGAGTATCTTTTTTTTTTTTTGCGGAAATCCCTTCGGATACTCCCCCGCCGGCCAGCGGGGGCGGTTATGTCGGGCTTGAGCCGACTAAAACCGCACACCGTCTCGGGTCTACAGACGCCGGGGTGTAAGGTTGCCCATAGAGCATATCCCTCGCACCCCGTAGCATATCCCTCGCACCCCGTAGTTATCGAGTATCTATAAAACTTGTAAGTACAAAAATTTACCTTAATTTTCAACTTGAAAATCGCCAAGTACACCAAACACTTGTAACTTTTGTACCTCTCACAAGTAAACAAAGAATACTATTTATAAATTGAAACTGTACCAACATAATGAAATGAAAAAATCGAGAATCGAATGTACCAAACCAATCACGCGAGTCCTTTGAGTCAAAAAGCTCGCGTGATTAGTCGCGCGTCAAGGTCAAATTGTCAAGATTTTTGGCGTGGCCTATAGCCCGCGAAATTGGAAAAGTCATCTTACTTACACACCGTACGTATACGAAAGTAAATTAGAATAAGAGTTTATAACTCACACTCTTATTTATTTACAAACAGTTTTCATGCTCGCCTTTACAACCTGACCCTAATTCCGTTAGGCCAATTACCCAAAGTAATACAGATCTTACAACTAACTCATAAAATAAAGGTCGTACTTGGAAGAAAAACTAAAAAGGTGGACAATTGTGAGTTGAACTTGCGGGACGATGGTTCCGTACGTTTAACTTTTTACCATTTTTAGGGTTTCCGTACCTCATAAGGACTCTCTTGTCTGTCTGTCTGTCTGTCTGACCGTGTGTCATGTCACCACTGATTTTCTCAGGAACGGGTGGACCTATCGAGTTGAAATGTTTACCAGAACCTGGGGTCTATAGTACATATTAGGTTCATACAAATCAAGATTCTGAGTCAACACGATAAAAAGATATGGGCAAATTTAGATTTTAGCGAAAACTTTTAAGTATCAATATTTACCTTAACTTTCCATTATTTCTTGTTTTTCGAAATTTTCGCTTTATTTCTGCTGAAAGACTTTGCTTTTTTTAAGCAAAACTGATAATTCTAGGTCAACCAGAAGTACCCCATAGGCTTTGGATCGTAAAACCAAGTCTAATACGCCATCACCCATCTTAACACACAAAATGTCTCCTACACTTACATCAACAAACATCTGAGCCAAATAATAACAAACCAGCGAAGCAACAGCTTCTGCGTCATTCATTCACCTTCATTGAAACGCGTGGGCGGCCACCCACCACCCCTCCATCTTAAATTCAACCCGTCCTTTTCCCACGCGGAACAGTTCGCTACTGTTATCCCAGTCTCACCGCCTACGCTTTCATTGACCGCCCACGGTTTGGTTCCATTCAAGAGATATTACATGTAGGTATGGTTTTCTTTGGGGATTTAAGTTGATATGGCCACTTCTTTCTCTTATATTGGATTTTTAACTAAGAGCGTTGGAAGATGAAGTAGTATGTTTGTTAAAATATTAATTGCTAGCTGTTTCCCGCGGCTCCGCCCGCGTAGAATTCTGATCCCGTTCCTGCAACCCATGGGAATCTATTCCCGGGATTGTCAATCAATCTCTTTATAAATAGAGTTTAAAAAAAAACAGCTCACCGAATTTCTTGCCGGAGACAGGGCCGCGACTCAAATCGGTGGTCCATATGCTAAACATTAGCCTAATTCTTTTATTGACGTTTTGTAAGTTCCGTTTTAATGATCTATACAGAATGAATGAATTTTGACTTTGACTTAACACACGTTTAGGCTGTGGAATGATCTACCTGCTATTGTTTTCCCAATCTACTTACAATATGGGGTTCTTCAACTCGACTCGATACCCATAATATTCCATACACTCTTTGTAGGGAAGCTCGAGACGAGCCGGTGCTGGTCAGAGCCAGATGGCTCTAATGAGCTACGACCTATAAGCTGGTCTAACACATTATCATATATATAGAATTGTGAATACGGGTTCACGAGAGATTGGGGCATGTAGAACGAATTAAGTACACTCCTAGTGAGTGTACTGTGAGGCGAAACTTGCTCATAATGCTTTTTTGTTTCGTTTGATGTTGGAAGTATGAACGTAACGGAACCTAAATATGTATATAACAGTATATACTATTTTGTCTTTAATGAAGGTTGAGTGTTGAGTAACCTAACGTTAATCGTAACGTATTTGAGATACATATTATATAGAAATATTAGCTTTCGCACTCCTTTCCGTATAAACTTTAACTGTGCCAAATTTCATAATCCACCGTTCGCGTAATTTTCATAAAAAAGTAAATCAAAGATTTTGCTTTACAGATTAAATCATTAATTGTTCTTTTATTCAAAACAATATTCTACGCCATTCTACACAGCACTTTCTAGCCTCAAAGCATAGATTATTTAGTTTGTGATATGCAAATATTTGTATGAATGAAGATGTAGATATGAATTTACAAAAAAAAAACTATTTGTGTTTGTCCACATTCTGGAACTTATAATATAAGCTAGTTAAGCTAAGCTTACTTTGGATCTAGAGAGTGTAGAGCACGGAGTAGATAGAAAGGTAGTTTTTTTTTACGTTTGAAAACCCCAACGGACTTCACCCCATCGGTGCCAACGATGGGATGGGTGTGTCGGAATCGGACCGACAAAAACCACACGGTGTCCTCCCTTAAGTGTCCATTGCTAGGCGCTCCGGGTAAGCCCTCGTAAGGATAACCCCAGGGTTACCAGCGGGCTTAGGCCGCCATCGCGGCCTCGCCTATGGGGTTGGGATTGATCCCGCGTGGGTGAGTTGGCAGGCGTGTGTATTACACACACGACACGCCTCCGTCTTGGCCTGCTTCTGTAAGGACGGCGAGTCGACCATTGTCGTCCTTAGGTCCTGATCATGAAGGTCGGTAGTCCTGAGCGTAGATAAGTCTGCGACGTCTTCGCCGAAGACTGCAGAATTCGGGGAGCAGGGTTCTCTCCCGTTCCCTCTCCGAGAAAGGTAGATTCTGTAGAATATTTATTTATTATTCACTTAAAATGTCTTCATACTAAATGATTTCTCCTCATGTAATTTTTATGTAGGGCTCGTCAAATATATCTCTATCTCGCCTGTTGGTGAAGTCAATGAATGTCAACAATATTGATCTAGCTTTAAGTATGTACAAAAACTATAAAAAAGTTAATTATGTAAATTCCAAAGTCTTTAATGAATTTTTGAATGTTAAAATACAAAATACGACGCAAATTTTTATTGTAAACTTCAAGATACCAAAAAGAAATTTGCAAATATATTTTTGACGTACATTTGAATATGTAAATGCGTAGAGGGAAATTCGTAGAGGCTACGTTACTATGCGTAGAACTAAATTCGTAGCGGATGCCGCGTTATTATGTAAATGTCCTGCACGATCGGCTACGCATGTTTGGTTAACCCTTCAAAGCTGCAGAGAAAATTTTATTATATTGATTTAACTGAGTTAAATGTGTGCCAACTAACTTAAAAGCTTTATTTTGCCGCGGCTTCGCCCGCGTGGCATTCTGATGACGTTCCCGCAACCCATGGGAACCTATTCCAGTGATAAAAAGTCGCCTATGTGTTATTCCAGACTCTAATATATTCCTGTACCAAATTCAGATAGATTCGATCCGCCGTTACAGTGTACAGTGTGTTGAGTAACAAACATCCCAACATCCAAACTTACAAACATCTTCACAAACTTTCACATTTATAATATTAGTAGGAAAAAATAAAAAAAAATAAAAAAAAGAAGAAAGAAAGTAGAATAAAGGTTTCACGTTGGCTTGAAGTGTATCCACGGTTGATTCTTTTTTATTGAATATTTTACCTCTGCTTCATTGGTCCCGTAGTATAAATGCACTTCTATTGATGAGGTCCTGGGGCTTGATGCCCATTTAGGGCATAGTTATACGATTTTTCTGTAAGAAACTATATCAGCAGCGTCTAGATATTTGCCATATAGGTGGTGATAGGATATATAAAGTTTTACTTCTGGCAACAAAAACAGTAAACTCTCAAAATTGTATAATTGTCACGTAATAATCCTATACCACTAACACCCACACATAGTTCGCTAACACAAAACACACCACACGATTCCGCAATCACCATTTACCCCTAATAAAACTCCAACGGATTAAATTTTGTAAAATAGCAGTTCTATTTAATTGAAATTCTACCCGAGCAAGGTTTTACACAGTGACCACAAAAACGGTTAATGAAAATGTGGTCACGATAATTGTCCCATGACCTCCATCTATGTTTTTGAGATTGGAGCATGAAGGGTTAGATTGCAATTGTTCGCAATTTTCATTTGAATTAATATTTGCCGTTTATTTCTGCGTGTTAATATGGGTTTTTACTGTTTGGGTACGCTTTTTCTATTTGGATTGTGGAGCGGGGAAAGATAGTCTTCCGATATGAAAGTAGGATTTTTGGCCATAACATAACTTCACGCCTGTATCCCCGTAGGGGTAGACAAAGGTGTATTTACACACCCACAATTCGCCAGTTATGTTAAGGTCCCAATGTAATAGGGCGCGAGCCTATTGCCATCTACCGGGTACATTATTCAGCGAGCGATAGTTAACATTTATTAATGCACTTAAATATAACTACGAAAAGTCAGAGGTGTGTGCCCGGGGCGACTGGGGATCGAACTCGAGATCTCGTCTCAGCAGTCCGTTACGTACGCCACTGGGCTGTCCCCCGAGGGGATTTTCGGACGTGTGATTATTGGCCCGATGGGCGATATTGGGCTGTGGTATATTTTTTACTAGTTATTACCTGTTTTCGCTATCACCATCTAACCGTTATTAGGCTAGGCTAGGCTTTTACCTCGGCACCTGGAGTCCGCTTAATACTTCTCCCCCTTTTGATTTGGCTTATGCGGTTTTTATTGGAGCGACTGCCGTCTCTGGCTGCTATTTCATCATCAGAACAGCTTCATGGTACTATAATAATGTGGTAATTTTTATTTTAACTAGCCATCCCCCGCGGCTTCGCACCCATGTCCATGGCACCTATTTAACCAATACATAGGTTAGTTTTGCAATAATGTATGGAAATTTGCCAGATTTTTTGAAATTTATGATTACTGCTCCGCTCTCCTGGGTAGTAGCGTGATGAAATATAGCCTATTACCATTCCCGAAATATGGGCTACCTAACACAACATTTTTTTTTTATTGGGACCAATTTTTCCTGAGATTAGCACGTTCAACCAAACGAACAAACTGTTCAGCTTTATAATATTAAGTATAGATTCAGTTGCAAGATTTAACCAGAACATCCATACATGGCAATTTAAATAAAAGCTTGTCATAATAAACTTACAGATCCAGATAATAGTCAAAAATATGTTCAACCCAATTTTTATAAACACATTCTATAAGACAACTAAAACCTGTTCACAAAAATCTCTTCCCAGAACCTTCATAACTCAACAAATCTCCTTTCATATACAGAGTGTTGCATTTAAATAATTGATGCTACCGAAATCGATACGCATGCACCCTCTCCCCTCAACCTAGGAAGCAACATTGCGCAATTGCAACGACCTACACCTTGACCTTGACCCTCGGTATTAACCACCCACTCACTACCCAAATACCAAAGGTCGATGGCACCGTACCGCTTAATTTGCGTATCAAAATATACATACGTTATACATAGTTGGGCTAATATAGCTTATTTATATGAATGCTTGTACTGAAGCCGTAATGGATTGCTTAATTGCGAACGCATCGTCAGGTATATTGGTATAGGATTTCATACAGTTTTCAGAATTTGTGTGTATTATATTTATTTTGAGATAGCTGGTTGTCTGCCGTGGTTTATACAAGGAACCACTGCCGCGCTGTCTCGATTAAACGAGACTATTTCTGTAGTAGATTAAATTTTACTTTATGTATTAACCAGGGGCACTTTATTGCGCCCCACTAAGTTCTTCGGGACCCAATGAGACCTCACCTGCGAGCCGGTACAACTGCTGATTTACGGACGAGGTTTTGACCTGAGGCTGTCCTCTCGATCCTCCGTTGAAAACCAAATAATGGAAAGGAGCCTGGGGTTCCTCTCCAGGCTCTAAAGTGAAGCTTTGGATGAGAAGAGAACAAAAGCGGCTATAGCCCAGTGGCGTACGTAATGGACTGCTGAGACTAGGTCTCGAGTTCGATTACCAGTCGCCCCGGACACACGCACTTTTTTCGTGAGTTTATGTTATGTTATGTAATAATGTGCCCGGTAGATGGCAAATCTTGCGAATTGCGATTGCGAATCAAATGGCGAATCGTGGGTGTGTAATACACCTCTACCTACCCCTTCGGGGATACAGGTGTGAAGTTATGTTTTAATCTGACAAATGTCGCAAAAATGGCGTCTTATGTAAGCGTGTTGATTAAATAAATACATTTTCTAACAAAACGAGAACAGAATTGTGAGGCACCCACGCCGAGCCTACGAGATAGGTACATTATGTGTTGCCTGACTCAATAATTAACGGCAATATTATCGGAGCCTATTTCACATTTGCGTGAAGTTATGTTATATATTGTGTATGAAACCTACACGTTGGGTTACACCGAAACGCGTAGTATTCCGTAGAAGCTGCTACGCCAGAGAAGTACGATGTACGAAATAGTGACAACTTCTCGAAACTTTTTTTTTTATAGTGTGGAAACCCCCACGGGCTTCACCCCATCGGTGCCGACGATGGGGTGGGCGTGTCGGAATCGGACCGACTAAAACCACACGGTGTCCTTCCCAAGTGTCCATTGCCGGGCACCCCGGTTAAGCCCTCTAAACGATAACCCCAGGGTTACCGGCGGACATTGGCCGCCACCGCGGCCTCGCCTGGTAGGGACGGGTTTCATCCCGCGTCGGTGAGTCGGCAGGCGTGTGTAGGACACCACGGCCTGCTTCTGCTCGAAAAATTTTATTGGAAGAATCGTATCTTTCTTTATTTCGTGTTGTTGATAGTTTAGTATCTTGTCAATCGATTACTGCAAAGATGGGCGCTGAGGATTATTGACAATCCCGTACTTACAGGCAGTGTGGAAACTCTCAGCCTTAGGAGAGAGTTTGCCTCTCTGTGCGTGTTCTATCGCCTATTCAATGGTGGTTGTTCGAAAGAATGGTTTGACATGATGCCCACGGACACAATATATCATCACACCGCTCGCCACAGACAGGGAATTTATCCTCACACGTTGCGGCCGAAAACAATGCGTACAATGAGGTATGAAAGGAACTTCGTTCCGCGCACCCTTAGGCTGTGGAATGATCTCACTGCTGTGGTTTTCCCAAGCGACTACAATAGTTCTTCAAGAAGGGCTTTAGAATGTTTTTACAGGGTCGGCACTGAGAGTGTGACTCCCCTGGTGATGCATACGTCCATAGGCCGCGGTAACCGCTTTCCATCAGGTGGGCCATATGCTTGTCTGCCACTGAAGTGGTATAAAAAAATCCTTAGACACCCATCCCTTAGTAAATTTAGTAGTTATGTTCTTGGGGAACCACTAAGATCTTCGGAGCCCTAGCCAACCTCGTTGATTGATTGATGGACGAGACTCTGGTGCAGGCTTTCCTCTCAGGCATAGTTTCATAGCCGTGGGGTTTAGTGGGTATAACCATCCGGTTACCGAATAGGATAGTCCCACACACGATCTCCGGTTACCACCCCGTAGCCACCGGTGCCGTTGGTAACAGCATTCCCCACGTAAAAACGGTTGGAATGTCAATCCGAGGGAAAAGATGTGCATTCAGAAACAACGCTAAGATGATGACAACATATTTAGATACGTTTTATATACCTTTAATCTGACAAAGGTGGCGATAGCCCAATGGTGTACGGAACGGACTGCCGAGACGAGGTGTCGGGTTCGATCCCCAGTCGCCCCTCTGACTTTTCATAGTTATGTGTGTATTATAATGTTAATTATTGCTCGCTTAGTAATGTGCCCGGTAGATGGCAATAGGCTCGACCCCTATTACATAGGGACCTAAAAAACATAACTGGCGAATCGTGGGTGTGTAATAAACCTCTGCTTACCCTATCGGGGATACAGGTATGAAGTTATGTTTTAATCTGACAAATCGTCGCAAAAATGGCGCCTTATGTAAGCGTGTTGATTAAATAAAAACATTTTCTAACAAAACGAGAACAGAATTGTGAGGCACCTACGCCGAGCCTACGAGATAAATTATGTGTTGCCTGCCTCAATAATTTACGGCAACATTATCGGAGCCTATTTCACACATTTTTTTTTTTTTTTTTTTACGTGCGGAAATCCCTTCGGATACCCCCCCGCTGGCCAGCGGGGGTGGTTATGTCGTGTCTCGACTAAAACCGCACGGTGTCCTCCCCAAGTGTCCGTTGCCGGGCACCCCGGGTAAGCCCTCGAAAGGATAACCCCAGGGTTGCCGGCGGACTTTGGCCGCCACTGCGGCCTCGCCTGGTGGGGTCGGGTTTTATCCCGCTTCGGTGAGTTGGCAGGCGTGTGTAGGGCACACACGACACGCCTCCGCCACGGCCTGCTTCTGTAAGGACGGCGAGTCGGCCAACTGCCGTCCTCAGGCCCCGATCATGGAGGTCGGTAGTCCCGGGCGTAGATGAGTCTGCGGCGTCCTCGCCGCAGACTGCGAAACTCGGGGGGCAGGGTTCTTTCCCGCTCCCTCTCCGCCGTCTCTTTCGCGCGCATTACCTGCTCGCAGAAAGAGGCGGCGGCGTGCCACTTGCTCCCGTCGGAGACCACGGCCCTCACCATGGTCTCCAACGAGAGAACGTCCACGCCCAGGACCGCAACGAGATCCCGGCGTTGACTCGCCCACGCAGGGCACTCCACCAACGTGTGGAGCGCCGTGTCTTCGCCAGGATCCTCGCAGTGCTGGCACTGCGGCGTTGTCTCCCGGTGGATGCGCCACAGATACTTACCGAAACACCCGTGTCCGGTAACCATCTGGCACATCCGGTAGGAGAGGTCCCCATGGTCCCTCTCCAACCACTCCTTCATGATCGGTCTAACCGCCGCAATGGTGGATTCCCCCCACCTTGGGTGCTCAAGTCGCACCCTCCATGTCTCCATGAGTTCCTGGCGGAGCAGGGACCGCTGAGCCCTGATTTCTCGGGGCTCCGGCCTATGGCCCCGCTCCAGCGTCTCCTTGCGCCACTGGTACAGCAGCGCAAGGGCTCTCGCTTCCAGGTCCCATGGAGGGGTCCCAGCTAGGAGACATGCCGCCTCGACGGAGATCGTGCGATACCCCCTGATGACTCTGACGGCCATCGCCTTTAACGGGCTGTTAAGAACAGCCACGTTGCGGGCCGCCAGAGTCTCCGCCCATACGGGGGCCCCGTATAGGGCCATGCTTCGCACGATCCCCAGGTACAGTCTCCTAGTGGGGGCGTTGGGTCCCTTAACGTTGGGCATCAGCCGCGATAGCGCGGCCGCAGCCCCCCTCAGTTTCGGGACCAGACTTCGGAGATGAGGTCCGAAGTCCCATCGGCTATCGAGTACGAGCCCAAGGTACTTCATCGTGGGCTCGATGCCGATGCTTACGCCCCCTACGGTTATGCCGGTTCCCGCAGGTGGCCCCCTACGAGGCCCGTGAAAACACATAGCCTCGGATTTATGGAGAGCCACCTCAAGTCCCAGCCGCCGTATTCGACCCACGACTTGAGCAACCCCTGCCGTGGCCTTCAGTGCCGCGCTTCGGTACGTTGCTCCCCGCGCCATAACGAGGGTGTCGTCAGCATAGCACACTATGCTGACACCCTCGAGCAACGTACCGCGCAGCACCCAGTCGTATCCGATGTTCCACAGGAGTGGCCCTAGGACCGACCCCTGCGGAACACCGCACGACACTTCTCGCCGCCCTGGCCCTAGCCAGCTCGGGTAAACTATGGCCCTCTCGGATAGGTATGCCTCGACAATGCGGCGGAGGTAAGGAGGCACTCCGTGATACGCGAGCGCCTCCCTAACGCAGCTCCAGGGTAGGGTGTTGAAGGCGTTGGCGATGTCAAGAGACACCGCCACCACCACCCCACCCCGCGAGACTACTTCCTCCGCCAGGCGCCTAACGCGCATGATCGCTTCCACGGTGGAGCGCCCCCGGCGGAAACCGAACTGGTTGTCCGCCAGATCTGGCCCCACGTTCGTGAGATGCTCGACGAGGCGCTCTGCAATAATCCGCTCAAAGAGCTTGCACACCTCGTCGAGCAACACGATCGGCCGGTAACCGGATGGCTGGTCCGCCGGCCGCCCCGCCTTCCGGATAAGGACCAGTTTCCCCGTCTTCCATGCCTTTGGAAACTGGCCCCTTTCGAGGCATGCGCTAAAGAGCGCCACCAGTCGAGGCCCTAGTTCCTCCAGGGCCAGGACCCATGCTCGGCCTGGAATGCCGTCGGGTCCGGGGGCAGTGCATTTCCGGGCTTTAAGCCGGAGCACTGCTAACCCCAGTTCACTCTCCCTGACTTCGGGCACATCGCTCTCGCTATTATCAGCGTCAGGCGCCTGAGGCGGAGCCATACGCGGAGGGACATGCTCCTCCGCTCTCGCAGGGAACAAGGAGCCCAGTATCCCCTCCAGCCGCTCCGGCTGGAGGCTCTGGGTCAGTAGGGGCGCCCTTGGGCGGATTTTGCCCCTGACCGCAAGGTAAGGACGCCCCCATGGGTTCTGCTCCAGAGACTCCAGCAGCTCTTCGCGGGCCCGCCGTTTGGCCTGCTTTATGGCTTCCTGGAGGGTCCTCTTGGCCCCCTTGTACGCCTCATACAGCTCCGCCTCTCGGGCTGCCGCATCGTCTGGGCGGCGACGCCTCCGGCGAAACCTGGTGTACTGGCGGCGAGCGGTCACGCACGCTGCTCGCAGCTGTGCGAGCTCCGCTGACCACCAGTACACCTGTTTCTTTGCCGGGCCGGGCTTAACCCTAGGCATCGCCGCATCACAGATATGCGACATGGCTCTCCTGAACCATTCCGCCTCTGCGTCGACATCGGCAGGCCTGGCCAGTGACGGGATCCAGGCCTGCACTATTGATGCCTCCAGGAGAGCCTCCCGATCCAGGCGTCTGAGCGCCCAACGTGGATCCGGGGGATTCGCGATTGTCGGCGGCAGGTTAGTTGGAGGGGAGACGTTGAACCGAATATACTTATGGTCGGAATCCGTCTCCTCCTCCTCCACCACGTGCCAACCCTGGACGCGGCGGGAGAGAGCAGGGGTCGCGAATGCAACATCCACGACCGAACTGAGCCCCCGCCGCTCCCAGGTGGCGACACTCCCCCGGTTGAGGACCTCTAGACCACGGGTGTTGGCCCAGTCCTCCAGTACTCGCCCCTTGTCATTGGTTTCCCGGGAGCCCCAGGCCTGAGACCAGGAGTTGAAGTCTCCCAGGACCAAGACAGGACGAGGACGGCACGCAGCGAGAACAATGTCCAGTTCAGCGAGCCTTAGCTCAAGCTCGTACTGGTCAAGGCTTGGCGAGAAGTAGACGGCCACGACAGCCAAGCCCTCATAGTCCGCCGCGACACAGCCTCTGCACCTTGCAATGAGTGCAAGGCGCGAGGTGTCCGCGGCGGACCCCCCGAAGACGGTCGCTACGCCGTCCAGGTCCACCGGGCTTCCGGGGTGGACCCAGTACGGCTCAGCGACCACGACCACATTGATAGACCACTCCACGATGCTCTGGTACAGAAGATCCTGAGCACCGGTGCAGTGGTTTATGTTCGCCTGCAGGATGCGGATTGGTGTGTCCATTAATGGACGTCCATCTCCGCATCCCGCCGCGAATGTGGCCGCTCTTGAGCGGCACCCCCGCTACCCGTTGCGGACGAACGGGGCTTGGGCCTCGAGGCGGCGCAGGTTCTGCTGTCCGCCCGGTGCTCCGCCGCTTTGCCCTCCGCTACGCATTTGTAGCAGCGTGGCGGAGCAGCACAAGCACTGGCCTTGTGCCCGGGCTGACTGCAGCGGAAGCACCGATCCCCCACGGTGTCTCCCGCTGTGCACTGCACTCCCACATGCCCCACGGCCAGGCACCTGAAGCACCTGGTCTCGCGGGGCTGCAGGAGTTGCACCCGCGCCTTTAGGAAGCCCCCAACGAGGAGGCTCCGTTCGTCCGCAATTTTCTGCGCCGCTGCGAAGGGGCAGTTGACGACTGCCGTGCCGTGACCGGTGGAGCTGAAGCGGATTTCTCCAGCTCTCACCTGATCACGGGGGCAGCCGCCCGCCTCCACGACGGCGGAGATGACTTCCTCCGTCGTGGCCGCGTCATCCAGACCCGAAATGCGCAAACCTGCGCATTTGTTGGGTCTGGTGACGCGGACGGCTTCGGAATCCAGCGACTCCCTCAGCTTGGCCGCTAGGGCGTCGGCTTTGGGGCCGCTGGTGGCGCCGGAGACCTCGAGGAGGCGAGCTCCGGTGCGAGTTGTTTTGCACCGGAGCCCCCCCTCAATCTCGAGGGCCTTGAGGTCCACTGAGGCTTTCACCTGCCTCAGGACCTGGGCGTACCCCACGCCCTTCTCCACACCCTCCGTCGTCACCGTCAGGACGACGGCAGTGGAACGTGGGGCGCGGAGCCTCTTCGGCGCCTTCGCCGCAGCGGCTTTTGCCGCCTTCTTAGCCGCCTTTTTGGCGGCTTTCTTCGCCTTTTTGGCGGCTCCCGCTACCACCCATTCCTCCCCTCTGGAGGAACGCTCGGGTGCAGCGGGAGCGGCGGTTAAGGCGGGGGCGGGGGTGCCGCGATTCTTCCCCTTCCCTTGTGGCGTTGGGGCCACTGGGGCGGCGGGGCCGGGCTTACCACTGACAGCAGCCGCGAAAGACGCCGTCCGTGCCAGAGGGGGACGGTAAGCCCGGTCCTCCAAAACGCCGAGTCGCCTCTCGATGGCCGCCAAGAGCTGCACCACACTAGGCGCAGGCTCAGGCGGCGGATTGGGCGCCGGCCTAGGCGCTGTTTTCGGCGCCGGCTCAGGTGCCGACTTTGCCGCCGGCTTTGGCACCGACGTAGGCGCCCCCCCTGACGGCGCAAGAGCCCTAGGGTGGTCCACCACCTCCTGGGCTCTTGGGGCCTTTTGGGCCTCCGGGGATCCCCTGATCATCTGGGTCAGTTGACTGACCTCCTCCCGGAGGACCCTCTGTTGCTCCAAAGAGTTGGCGAGCTCAGCTTCCAGGCTTGTGACCCGGGCCCTGAGCTTCGCCTCCTCCTCGGAGACGCTCCTACCAAGTACCTCCTCCAGCGCCGTCCTGGCGACGGCGACGTTTTCCGCCACCGTCTTCTTCTTGCCCGACACATTTTTGGACCCTTTTAAGGTGTCCGTTATGCGGGCAAGTGCTGCGAGGAGTTCCCTCGCCGCGGGGACGCCTTGGTCCCTGCCACTGGGTAGTGGAGGGACGTGAATCGGCTGCTTCGACGTTCTGGCCGCCGCGGTGGCCAATATTTTGGCCGGCCTATCGTCCTCGCTCGAGGAGACCGTCCGTTGCCCGGAGCTTCTGCTCCAGTCAAGGGACGGTCCACCCGAGCGAGGCCGCTTACGTCGGAGACCCTCCTCGGTCTCCATTCGGCTGGATACTGACTCGTTGTCAGTACCCGCCGTTGACGCCGCAGACGCAACGTCTGCGTCCGTTTCCCCGCCTACAGGTAGCGGAGTAGCGGGTCTGGTGAAGACAGCCTTAACCAACCGCGGGTGAGGCCGCCGCCTCGCCTCCTCTTCACCCCCAGCTACCTCCGCTCCTTCCTCTCGGATACCATTGTGCGCGCCTTGGTCGTCGTTTCTAAAATCGTCCGGTTTGTTTTTATTTGAGTTACAATTTTCCATGTCAAATCCCACGAGTATGGGGGAAAGATGGTCCATCCAGGCGGAGCCCCCTGCACCTGGATAAGCCTATATACTATGGAGGTCGGCTGGTATCCATAGGTTTTGACGACTTCGCTGTCGGGTGTTATAGACTTTTCCTTGTCGTGGGCCGGCCAATAAAGGCAAGCCCTCCGGTCGGCATGTTCACAGCGTACCCTTCTGGAGCCACCAGTCAGGTCGTTGCTGATCACGTGCCGATTACGGAACGCGAGAGGATGGCTAGTCCTCTCTCACCGGCGGCGGCACAAGTGCCCGTCGGCCCCTGCGTCAGCAGTGGGCCAACCCGCCCCTGGATCCCCCAGGACCCTACGGTGGCCTCCACCACTAACAGCATCGCTCATCCTGTCTCCTCTGAAAGCAGAGGAGTACGGAGAGCGATGTGTTCCCGCCACGTTGGGTATTGGCCGACGATCAATGCCAACCCCATGAAGGGGAAGCCATTGACCGCCGCCCAGGGTGTACCGGCCACTCCGATTCCGTTCCCCCCGGACTCCAGCGGGGTCGGAATCGGAATGACACTCGAGGAGGTTACCCAACACACACCCCCCTATTTCACACATGACCTAGTTTTATTAGCTATAAAAGAAATATGGTACTAACGACAAAACCAACATAGTGGGTTGTTGATGTTAACCACATTATGGTTAATAATGTGAAAGTTTTGCAATTATGTGAGTAGGTATTATGGGTTTCAGTCGGGGTGCGACGGATATGCTCTATGGGCAACCTTACACCCCGTCATTTTAAGACTCGAGACGGCGTGCGGTTTTAGTCGGTTCAAGCCCGACATAACCGCCCCCGCTGGCCGGCGGGGGTATCCGAAGGGATTTCCGCACGAAAAAAAAAAGGTTTTATGGGTTTCTCATTCTTTTTAACACGTTTTTATTAGCCTGTTATGTATGCTTGTAAGTTTGTATGTAACGAAATCTTTAAGCTTGATTTTGGAGCATTTCAAATCGTCGCTCGGCTTGATTGACCGATGAAAATGCAATAAGTATATAAAAAATTTTTACTGAAAAATCAAAAATAATTGGTAATGAGTTAGAGATTATAAAGCAGAGTAATAAAAAATAAAAAATGTATAGCTGCAAGTAAATTTTTTATATGTGAGTTGATGGAATGAAAGGTAAATTGCGGTTTACGATTTATGACGTGTTAAAAAAACTACTTACAAGATCTCATTCAAACCAATTTTCGGTGAAAGTTTACATGGTAATGTACATCATATATTTTTTTTAGGTTTATCATTTTCTTATTTAATATTAGTAGGATATACCGATGCTTCGTTTGTGATTTCGTTTGTCATTTAATATGTTCATGGCTGCTAACCAAGGGAAATAATACGAAAACTAAAGATGGCTTTCCAGCGTGCGGGTCTGTTTCGAAGCCGCGGCTCCAACACAACGGACTTGTGTGCGCTTACACAGATGACATTCTTTGCACATTGCGTCGGTGTGGGCTGATCTGCGTCCATCCGCACTACAGAATAAATACATCACAAGCAAAGTATCGCCATCTGACAACTAATAGAAGTATATTTGGAGACAATGAGTCTAAGAGAGCTCTGCACAGGACGGACGCTGACAGTACACTGATTAAACCACTCATACTGCGATGACATAGTTAGTAAGGCCGTCGCCTCTCTGTGTTTGCTCAGTGGTCTGTACAATCACGTGAAGTAAAAAAAGCGGCAAAGTGCGAGTCGGACTCGCCCATGAAAGGTTCCGTTTTTTTTTAAATTTTTTATTTGAGTTGATTGAACGAAAGGTAAATTGCGTTTTACAATTTATGACGTATTAAAAAAAACTACTTAATAGATCTCGTTCTAACCAATTTAAGGTGGAAGTTTACATGGTAATGTACATCATATTTTTTTTTTAGTTTCATTATTCTCTTATTTTAGAAATTGCAGGGGGCGGCACATATTTTACCACTTTGGAAGTGTTTCTCGCGCAAACTTCAGTTTAGAGAAAAATGATATTAGAAACCTCAATATCATTTTTGAAGACCTATCCATAAATACCACACATGTATGGGTTTGATGAAAAAAAATATTTTGAGTTTCAGTTCTAAGTATGGGGACCCCCAAAATTTATTATTTTTTTGTCTATTTTTATGTGAAAATCATAATATGGTTCTCCGAATACATCTACCTACTTATCAAGTTTCAATAGCATAGTTCTTATAGTTTCAGAAAAAGTGACTGTGACATACGGACGGACAGACAGACAGACATGACGAATCTATAAGGGTTCTGTTTTTTGCCATTTGGCAACGGAACCCTAAAAACCACCCTTAACAACCCATATATTTTATTATAATCACAAAACAACAGCAACAAATCCGGAAATAGAAAAAAAAACAGCATTATAATATTAATTTCGTATTACCCACGTGTACTTTGGTGGTCAAACACGATTTCCTCACAACAATGTAACATTGATGACTACTTCCAATTAAATACAAATAAAATTATAATTGTGCGTTCTATTGTTTCCTTTATATCTGCTGCTATGTTAGGAAGTTAATTTGCATGTACAGTCAGCAACAAAATTAGCTTAACACACTCTAATTTACCCATCACTAGCTCTGAAACTTACATATTTAATAAATATACTTATGCTTTTCTCCCTCCGGGGTAGGTAGAGACGACAACCCACTATCTGCTTCTATCCTTAAACACTTCACGAGCTTCCTACTCTAATTAAAAAATGTATAATCGTAAAAATTGCAATTTTAGACCTGAAACAACAAAGTTTTATGTATTTGTAACTCTAAAACCTTTCATAAAAACATAAAAAGAACATAAGAACAAATTAAAGTTATCCTTTGAGGAATACAATAATACTTATAATGTCAATTTCATTTACTGATTTATTTCAATGCAAAGATTATTTGTAAATTTGAGTGCTTTTCATAGTTTTCAGCTTATTTTGAGGGCAACTGTACTACATAATACGAATTAAGGTTGTAATAATATTTTATTGTATATATATAGTAGTAATAGTAGTATAATTTCTTGTTGCTTTTTTTAAGTTATTCGTACTCAATTTTTTACGACCTGTGTGGAGTAGCGATAGAGCGTTCAACTACTGCTTCAGAGGTGGGTTCAATTCTCATTCAGTGCAAATATTTGAATGCCCAGTGGCGTACGTAAAGGACTGCCCAGACGAGGTCTCGAGTTCGATCCCTGGTCGCCCCGGGCACATACCTCTGACTTTCCGTAGTTATGTGTCTATTAAAAATGTCAATAATCCCTCGCTTAGTAATGTGCTCGTTAGACGGCAATAGGCTCACCCCCTATTACATTGGGACCTAAACGTAACTGGCGAATCGTGGGTGTGTAATACCTCGGCCTACTCCTACGGGGTTACAGGCGTGAAGTTATGTTATGTATATTTCTATCAATTCTATAAAAAAGTAAGGAAATACAAAGACTTAAGCACATAAAATATTCTGGTACAAATTACCGTGTTCTATGGGGTCGGAGCTCAAATTCAATTTAGCCTAAACCAATTTTGGACTCTGAAGGTTAATTAAGAAAGTAGAACCTTGAAATACATCTGTTAAATAGCGAGCAATCAAGATTATAAAAAGCTGAATTGTTTTTTTGGTTGGGTATAGATAGACTATGAAACGAAGCTATCAAATCAAATCATTTATTGACTCACGAAAGAATATGGTTACATATTGGTGATAGGTTTTTTTTTCGGAATCGGACCGACGAAAACCACACGTTGTCCTCCCCAAGTGTCCATTGCCGGGCACCCCGTGTAAGCCCTCGAAAGGATAACACCAGGGTTATCGACGGACTTTGGCCGCCACCGCGGCCTTGCGTGGTGGGGTCGGGTTTTATCTCGCGACTGTGAGTTGGCAGGCGTGTGTACACGCCTCCGTCTTGGCCTGCTTCTGTAAGGACGGTATTCTTCGGTAGTCCCGGGCGTAGACGTAGACAAGACTTCGGAACTCGGGGGTCATAAATCGCATCTTCATATTCGCCATTGCTGGTATATGAGACTACATATAGATATATTATACTTTCAAAATTCATAAACAATCAATAAATAAGTATTTAAATTAGATGAAGTTCCATCACC
Organism: Cybosia mesomella; assembly: GCA_946251805.1. NCBI lineage: Eukaryota > Metazoa > Arthropoda > Insecta > Lepidoptera > Erebidae > Cybosia > Cybosia mesomella. The sequence continues at coordinate 3,978,808 of OX276396.1, forward strand.
AGGGATATACAGGCTGTGTGTGCTATAGCGTGTTCACGTAATACTTGTACTATGCATATTCTTAATTAGTCTAGTTTTTTTTTTGACGTTTTGTAAATGTCGTTCCGGTATTGCCAGAAGTCAAAGTTTAAAAAATGAATTATCAATTAACTTGTGTCCATGAAGCTCTGCAGTGTCAATTGCAGTACTTCGTAAGAAGTTAGTTTACTTTGGACAAGTCAATGTGACTTTACCTCGCCTGATGATAAGCTAATGTCTCAGGAATGGTCACCATTACAGACACGGATAATGTTACAATGGTGGCTCTCAGCTTGACGGCCTCATCAGATGCTTTTTCACGCCCCGCTTAAAGGACCCGGGACTGTAGGGAGATGGAAACACGAGTGCTGCAAGCTCATTCTGTAAAATACAAATAAATTGTCGAGTCTCACTCATATGATAGACCTCCCTTCGAATAAGAATATTCTTAATCTTGATTTGGCATGCTAATTTGCACTTGCGAAGTGAGGTGAGCTTCAAATCATAGCCCGTCGGTCTAGAGATAAGCATATTTAGAAAAACTAAGTCGAGGAACCTCGACTAGTTTTTCTAAATATGCTTATCTTATCTTTTTTAACATTATACGTATTGTTTTGTGTCTTACTTAATAATCTTTCGCTTCATTGCCATAAAACTGCAATTCTTATAAATAATTACATATTATAAGTTGAAATTAGCGGCGTTTTAATTTGAACTAGGCTCTACCGTGTGAGCGCCTTTGTCATAGACAACGTGTTTTAAGACGAAGTTTGCTTAGAACTTTTAATTTGACAGATTGAACTGAATTTTCGTTCTAATTAAATCGCAAAAAGTTCCTAGTGTTGAAATTAACATAATTAAACATTAAAACATAAAGTAAGTTATTATTATGTTACTTAAGAAATTCTTTGGTTCATGTCATCTACTTAAAACTTAGCTTTACAATGTTTTCTTTTTATTGTAGTATTAAAGGACGAGTGGTATCTCGGGCTCTAATTTTGAACAATATTCAACCTTGGCCAAGGCTTTCAAAAGCAGCTACTGTGAGAGATGCAAATAGAAAAATGTAGGAGAACCTATCTCTTTGGAAGACTGTAAAAATGTGGACAACGGTTTGTTTATCTTTCGATTTTACAATACATACCTATAGGTAAACAATTTCAAGCTTTAAACAGTTTCAAATAAAAGGGAGGTTTACGATTTTGCACATGAAACAAGACTCGTGATGGAGCAGAAGTAGTGGAATTATCTGACCTTGAAGAAAATATATTGGCGATAATAAGTGTTTAGTTTTATTAATATTTGCTTTCATCAGTTTGTAGGGCAAGATAATATGTACCTATGTATGTTATACTTATTTATATACCTCTACATAGCGAATTATGAAAACTAAATTGTCCAAGTGTTGTATGCACAGCATACAACTGGTTTAAAGTCATGTTAAAAACTCATATGTTATACATACACTAAATAATAATATTGGTTCTAGGAGTCACAAAGTTCCTGCCAAGAACCCTGACTCAATCCCAGAGTTGGTGCCCAAAGAAACTTAGTTGATGACTATCTACATCCATTGCTACATTTGCTAAATGTACCTTGATCGCTACTGGTATCTCTAACACTTCATCATCCCGTGTTAACATGCCATGTAAGTCTATATAATTTATTGAATATTAATAGATTATTCACAACAATAAATATTATTTTAAACCTGCACAATGTGTTGTGCAACATTGTGGTACTTGTGTGTATAGTTAGTTTTTGAGATAAAATTTGTAAATCCAGTTGGTATATTAGTGATCTTTTGTTCTAAATATTTTAGAAGATTGGTTGTGATTGATGGTCCTGCCACACTGATGTTATAAAATGTTCTGAAACATTATTGAACATTAGCTAACAGTATGAGTTTAGTAAATGAGTTTGTAAGAGTGGCTCCCATAAGGGCCAACCAAACTAAATTTTGATTTTTGGTCTTGTGATTGACTCTTGGTTACCTTAGCAAATGTGACATTCATCCTCATAGCGGTTTCCCAGTTGAAAGTAGAAAATAAAGAAAAAGTTGCGTCCAAACAAAAAAAGGTTTAGTGGGAGTAATTACAGTCCGACCACCACCCAACCCAACTCAAACATGTTACCCCGTGAATGTGTTATTATAGTTCATTCCAAATAATGTTCATTATGTATTTGTTATTGTTGTAGCAACTGCCAGTCGTGGAAGCAGAGGTAGGAGAGTCTTGTCACCACCACCGCAACAGCAGTCCTACTTATCTAGTCTGTAAAGAGGTTGAAGAACAATATTCTGCGCCATAATTACTCGATTATGGACACCTACCTACATACACAATAATGCCGAAAGAGCCCGCTCGGGGCATTCGAGATAGGCTGAAGTTATTGGCAGATCCATTAATAAAATAAAATATTTATTTGTAAACTGTATTTTAATTTATTTAGTCATACAGAGGGGGATATTTATTTTAGAAATAACATATGAACTGGAAACAAAATTATATAAACTAAAATATTTACATTCTAAAAAAGGGGATGGAGTAGGTATGTACAAAGTAAAAGGTAAAGCACCTAAACTTACTTTGTAAAAAAAATGTACAAAGTAAGTTTAGGTGTCAAAGACTTTATCCCCATCGATGTCGACTGGTAACGTACCCAAAAGCCTATCATTGCTACGTTGGATGGCAATGGCAATCTTGGAAGATGAGAAGACGCTCGTTGCGTTCCACACCAAAGGCCTATCCATCTTCCGAGGTACAAAACATACCGTCTGATCACTTATCATCCTCACGCACCAAACCTGCAGGTTCAAGCACAGCCGGAACACCGGCGGTGACAAGAGCCCGGCAGATAATATCGTTTATAATCATTTCGTAAAGATTCATTTTTATATGTTTTGATTTTGCCATTTACAAAAACCATCTAACTAGAATGTAGGTACTTGTATTTCTTTCCATCCTAAGGTTGCCTGGAAAAGATGCCTCTTAGCGATAAGGCTTCCCTTGTACTTCTTCATTCGAGCTCCAATCCCAGTCGCACTTTGGTGCAGGGGTTCCACTCTCCTTTTATTGGTTTCTTTTGGCTTTTGGGAGCGACTGCCATTTAACCTCCAAACCCCATGAAGATAGTCTGCTCCAGGCGCATCTCATCCATCAATCAGCCTAAACGCATTCTGTGAGAACATTTTGTCATCTTCGCACTTAGATAATGACGTCACATTGTCGAGTGTCTTTGTAAGGTGAACCCAGTGATGAGTGAACCTCATGTGTGAGTTTTTGACACTTAAAGTACGTTCGTGGCATGCTGTAAGCAAATTTCCGCCTCGAATATCGAGTAACGACACTGTCGAAGAACGAATTCATTTGTCATTTTAAAAGTTAAACAAAATCTATCGAGATTTGTGTGAACTAGATTTATGAGGGTGTAACAATTAAATGTTTTAGAGTTTTTGAGTTAAATTTAGGAATATTACCATAATGAACATTTTGCAGGCGTTATATTAATACCTATATATAAAGACCGACTATGCACTTAGTTAATTAATTTACGTAAATTTAGTTAGATAGGTAGGTACCTAGTTCTTTCCATGACTGTATTTAATTGCAAGAAGCATCTTCATCATCATCTTAGCGTAGCTACCGGTTGCATCCGAAGCTTTCATAGCGGAGCCCAGGGTCCGCTTCCTCTTTCTCCTCCTTTTAGTTTGGTTTATACGGCTTTTATGGAAGCGACTACCGGCTGACCTTCCAACCCTCAGCGAAAAGCCTGCGCTTGAGTGTCGTCCATTAGTCAGCTGGTGTATCGGTTTGCAGATTAGGTTGGCTTGGGCCCCGATGATCTTATTGGGGCCCCAAAAACATTCATAGCGTAGTATATTCCATAGATAGCATAGATCTAGATCTTCATTATACACCAACGGTTAACACAGACGCTATGAATATGGGGCTCCATCAAGATCTACAGGGATCAAGCCAAGCTCACCTGCAAGCCGATATACCTGCTAATTGACGTACGAGAAACCCTGCGCTCTGGTGCAAGCTTTCCTCATAGTGTTGGGAGATCAGACGCCAGCCGCTCCCATAAAAGCCAAAACAAACCACCCCACAGTGCGAACCTTAGATGTGACTGACATTGTAACTCAAATGAAGAAGTACAATGGGAAGCCTTATCGCTAAGAGCCATCTTCCAGGCAACCTTAGGATGGAAAGAAATACAAGTACCTACATTCTAGTTACAAGGTGGTTTAGATGTCAAAATCAAAACATAAAAGAAATTATATGTATGACTAAATAAATTAAAATACAGTTGACAAATAAATAATTTATTTTATTTTATTAACACATCTGCCAGTAACATCAGCCTATCCTGAATGCCTCGAGCGGGCTCTTTCAGCATTGTTGTGTATGCAGGGTGTCCATAAATAGTCCAGTAATTATAATGCAGAATATTGGTCCACTTGTTCTTCAACCTCTTTACAGACTAGATAAGTAGGACTGCTGTTGCGGTGGTGGTGACAAGACTCTCCTACCTCTGCTTCCACGACTGGCAGTTGCTACAACAATAACAAATGCATTATGAACATTATTTGGAATGAACTATAATAACACATTCACGGGGTAACATGTTTGAGTTGGGTTGGGTGGTGGTCGGTCTGTAATTACTCCTACTAAACATTTTTTTGTTTGTGCAGGCTTTTTCTTTATTTTCTACTTTTAACTGGGAAACCACTGTGAAGATGAATGTCACATTTACTAAGGTCACCAAGGGTCAATCACAAGACCAAAAATCTAAATTCAGTTTGTTTGGCTCTTATGGGAGCAACTCTTACACACTCATTTACTAAACTCATACTGTTAGCTAATGTTCAATAATGTTTCAAAACATTTGGTAACATCAGTGTGGAAGCATCAAGAAACATGACCAATCTTCTAAAATATAAATATTTAGAACAAAAGATCACTAATATACCACCTGGATTTACACATTTTGTCTCAAAAACTAACTATACACACAAGTACCACAATGTTTCACAATACATTCTGCAGGCTTAAAATAATATTTATGTCTGTGAATAATCTATTAATATTCAAAAAATTATATAGAGTTACATGCCATGTTAGCACGGGATGTTGAAGTGTTACAGATGCCAGCAGCAATCAAGGTACATTTAGTAAATGAAGCAATGGGTATAGATAAGATAGGCATCAACTAGGTTTCTTCGGGTACCAACTCTGGGGTTGAGTCAGTGGTTGCTTCTTGGCAGGAACTTTATGACACCTAGAACCAATATTTTTATTTAGTGTATATTTAACATATGGGTTTTTAACATGACTTTAAACCAGATGTATGCTGTGCATACAACATTTGGACAATATAGTTTTCATAATTCACTATGTACAGGTATATATATATTTTTTTTTAATTCTATGACATTATACACAGCTCTTTCTAGACTCAAAGTAAGCATAGTTTGACTAGCTTGTGTTATGGGTTCCAGAATGCAGATAAGCATACTTATACACTTTTTTTATAAATACATACAAATTATACATATAAACATGTATAAAATAGATATAGGTACATATTATCTTGCCCTACAAACTGATGAAAGCCAATATTAATAAAACTTTCTTCAAGGTCAGATAATTCCCCTACTTCTGATCGTTTTACAGTCTTGTTCATGTGCGAAAGCGTAAAGTTCAGTTTCAAATAAGTTACCTTTTATTTGAAACTGTCTAAAGCTTGAAATTGTTTACCTATATGTATCGTAAAATAGAAGATAAATAAACCTTTGTCCACATTTTTACACAGTCTTAAATAGAGATATGTTCTCCTACATTTTTCTATTTGCACCTCTCGCAGTAGCTCCTTTTGAAACTTTTGGCCAAGTTTGAATTTCTTTTTAAGTTCCATTGTTCAAATTGAACCCAAAATGGATGACACTCGTATCATGGTACTACGAAAAAAACAATACATTGTAAAGTAAAGTACGATGACATGAACGAAATATTTTTTAAATAATATATAATAACTTACTTCATGTTTTAATGTTTAATTATGATTATTTCAATACTATTCCTTTTCGCGATCTAAAATAATAACAAAAATTCAGCTTTATCTGTCATGTCAAATCTCAAATGAAAAGTTAGAACAAATTTCATCTTAAAAAATGTTGTACCTGTGGCAAAGACGTTCACACGTAGAGCCTAGATTAAAATAAAAGGCCGCTATTTTCAACTTATGAATATGGAATTATTTTTAAGAACTGCAGTTTTATAGTAATTTAGCAAAATATTATTAAATAAGACACAAAACAATACGTATAATGAGAAAAAAAGGAAAGTCAGAAAATCTTGACTTAGTTTTTCTAAATATGGTTATCTCTAGTCAAACGAGCTTTGATTCGAATCTCACTTTGCTTCGACAGTGCGAATTCGATGTTTAAAGCATGCCAAATGAAGGTCAAGAATGTTCTTGTTCGAAGGGAGATCTATGGACTGAGTGAGATAGGGCTTTGCACTGGCGATGATTTTAGTCTACGGAGATTATTCACCGGTTTTCAATAATGTCCGGTAATTGTTCGGTGAATTACCGGAGATTTTGCGACCTAAATAGTACGTCTTAAAATGAAAATGTATTGTTTAATGAATACTAGGGAATTAAACGTTATTAATATCACATTAGTATTACGTTTTACCCATTGAATATTTTATCTCAAACATAAATTCACATTTTGTAAATCAACAAAATATTACAGTTTATTAAGCATTTACAAAAAATATTGTATAGAAGCAGTAATTATTACTGATGTCAATAAAATTGATTCAATAATAACTAATGAACATTAGGCACACCGGTAAACATTAAAAATAAGTAAAGTAAAAATTAGGTATTTGAATAAGATTACAGATATTCATTTAAGAAAACAAGTGATTGTGGTTCAAAAGATATAGCAATTTAACTTAGCGCACAGACGTTCTATACCTACTTTTTGACCACTCACACTATTCAGTGGTTTCAAATGAATATATTGGAAATATGGTCTCAAAATTACAGAGACTAAAATTGCCATAAATGAATATTGTGTTAATGTATTTTGTTTTCGTTACACTTACTAAAATCATCGTCTAAGAAATTATTGTATTTTATTTAGAATAAATGTAATAAACACCTGACTTTTATTTAACTGGATAACAAAATTCCGGAGATTAAGAAAAAACCCGGTGATTCGCAAATATGCCGTAATCTCCGGAGATTCTCCGATTAATTAATTAAGTGCATAGTTGATTTTTATATAGGTATTTATGTAATGCAATAACGCCCCCACAGTATTTAATACAGTTATATTACTAAATTTAACTCGAAACCACCGGCTTTAGTTGTTACACCCACTCACATCACTAGTTCATCACAAATCTCGATAACTTTCGTTCAACTCATAAAATGACAATTATATTCGTTCTTCAACAGTGCGGAAATTTGATATTCGAGGCGAGAATTTACTTACAGCATACCATATCGATACATTATATGTCAAAAAACTCACGCATGACTTTCACCTTACAACGGCGCTCGACCATGTTACATCACCAAATTTACAGAATGCGAAATTGAAATCTCACCGCGAATTCAGCTGTCGATATAGTGAAATGTTCTTACAGAATGCGCTTGCTGGTCCCGACAGACTTTTTAAATTTGAGTGGTCTAGAAATATTTTTTAAATATTTCATTCATTTTCGAAACATGGGCGTATGGGCTCTACCAGGATCTTCAGGGCTCAAACCAAAGTCTCCTGCAAACCAGTAGGTATACCTGCTAATTGACGGATGAGGCTCAGGTGCAGGTTTTCCTCTCGGAGTTAGGTCGGGGGTCAATTTAAAGTCAGTATTTTAATAATGGAAGGGTAGGAGAATTACTTCAGGCACTAAAGTGCCCCCACTAGGAGACTGTACCTGGGGATCGTGCGTAGCATGGCCCTGTACGGGGCCCCAGTATGGGCGGAGACTCTGGGGGCCCGCAACGTGGCTGTATTAAACAGCCCGTTAAAAGCGATGGCCGCCAGAGTCATCAGGGGGTATCGCACGATCTCCGTCGAGGCGGCATGTCTCCTAGCCAGGACCCCTCCATGGGACCTGGAAGCGAGAGCCCTTGCACTGCTGTACCAGTGGCGCAAGGAGACGCTGGAGCGGGGCCATAGGCCGGAGCCCCGAGAAATCAGGGCTCAGCGGTCCCTGCTCCGCCAGGAACTCATGGAAACATGGAGGGTGCGACTTGAGCACCCAAGGTGGGGGGAATCCACCATTGCGGCGGTGAGACCGATCATGAAGGAGTGGTTGGAGAGGGACCATGGGGACCTCTCCTACCGGATGTGCCAGATGGTTACCGGACACGGGTGTTTCGGTAAGTATCTGTGGCGCATCCACCGGGAGACAACGCCGCAGTGCCAGCACTACGAGGATCCTGGCGAAGACACGGCGCTCCACACGTTGGTGGAGTGCCCTGCGTGGGCGAGTCAACACCGGGATCTCGTTGCGGTCCTGAGCGTGGACGTTCTCTCGTTGGAGACTATGGTGAGGGCCGTGGTCTCCGACGGGAGTAACTGGCACGCCGCCGCCTCTTTCTGCGAGCAGGTAATGCTCGCGGAAGAGACGGCGGAGAGGGAGCGGGAGAGAACCCTGCCCCCCGAGTTTCGCAGTCTGCGGTGAGGACGCCGCAGACTCATCTACGCCCGGGACTACCGTCTCCATGATCGGGGCCTGAGGATGGCAGTTGGCCGACTCGCCGTCCTTACAGAAGCAGGCCGTGGCGGAGGCGTGTCGTGTGTGCCCTAGACACGCCTGCCAACTCACCGAAGCGCGATAAAATCCGACCCCACCAGGCGAGGCTGCGGTGGCGGCCAAAGTCCACCGGCAACCCTGGGGTTATCCTTTCTAGGGCTTACCCGGGGTGCCCGGCAACGGACACTTGGGGAGGACACCGTGCGGTTTTGGTCGAGACACGACATAACCATCCCCGCTGATCAGCGGGGGGGTATCAGAAGGGATTTCCGCACGTAAAAAAAAAAACTAACTAAAGTGCAAGTTTCGGATGTAACCGGCATTGAATGAAGGAATGAACGAATGAATAAATAAGCGAATGATTTGCTGGATTAATTGATTGAAAGAATGAGTGAATGAGTTGTATACTTTTCTATAAATTTGGTACATTTTAGCCCGGAAAAGTGAACATCCAGGATGAGACTTGAATAGCATACTAATCGCTTTATAATTTTATTGAATCAATGTGGCGGAGTAACCTAAAAACAATGTTTAAAAATGATTGTAACATCATTCGATGGTTCCGTAGTTCGCAAGATTTACGGTAGATGGCTCCAGCTCCGAGACTTATATTATTTCGGAGAATTTCAAATATCTAGGACGGTTCTAGTAAGCTCAGTTGGTCAGAATATTCCTACTGTAAGAGACTGGTCGCGAGTTCAAGTTCCGTCCTAGATGTTCACTTTTTTCAAACTAAACCTATTGTGATCTTACATATTTTTGAAATGATGACACACACATATTCTATCATAATCAGTGTAGAACTTAACATTAACACTGGGATCATGAAGAATTCGTTTCCCAAGCCAAAATAGTGTGTAACCTAAGATATAAACACGCTTGTATGATACGGAAAGCACAGCTAATAGAAATCTCTATTCCTAGACAGCAATTTTCGCCGAAAATTTTGTTGAAAGAAAACATTGTTTGTAGACACATCGGTACATAGGAAGCACTGTACACAGAGATCTTTCTTCATAGATAGCACTTCTTGCCGTAAACTTTCCGGACTAGTGGTTCCGGTTCTGTTTTGGTCACAGTTCTAACCTAACCTTTACTTATTTTTGGAATATAAGCCAAGCAAGCGAAAAGTGCTATCTATGAAGAGAGAGATCTCTGTGTACAGTGCTTCCTATGTACCGAGATGTCAACAAGCAATGTTTTCTATCAACAAAATTTTCGGCGAAAAGTGCTGTCTAGGAATAGAGATTTCTATTAGCTGTGCTTTCGTACAAACGTGTTTCTATCTTAGGTTCCACACCGAAGCCAAAGTACGTCACACTAATTAAAAAAATTCGTCATTTACATTGCCCCTGCAGATTAATATTCTCGTCGGCCAGTTAGTATCATAAATACAAAACTAATTAAGATTCGTCTTGTTTCAGGTAAATTTGAATATTCATTGGAAGCCAAGAGTTATGAACGAGCGAAGAACGGGTAAGCTAATTAGATCGAACCGCCACCGGCCTTTTAATCAGAGGACCAGTGAAATTGAATAATTTTTTAATCAGGTTCTGAGGTCCGAAGTTTAGTGCGTAACTTAATAAGAAAAGATAATTAACTGTTCGATTTTAGGGCAATATATTAATATGTCTGCCGTGTAGTCATCCAAGGTAAGCTTTACAGTGAAAGAATCTCCAAAAAGTTTATACAAAAGTTTTTATTGGATTAATTTTAAATAGTATTTTTTACTGACTACAGAGAAAACTCGACAAGACGACGCGGCGGTTGAAAATTTTCAAGCAATTAGTACTAGTAATACTTTTTCCTAAAAAATATGAATCGTAACAAGTCAAGTTGGTCAGAGCACTCCCGCTAGAAAGATACTGTTTAAGGTTCAGTTACGTCCTGGATATAGTACGCAATACTACATTCCTACTTTTTTTTTACCACTCAGGTGGCAGACAAGCTCACGACCCACCTGATGGGAAGCGGTCACCGTGGCCTATAGACGTGTGCAACACCAGGGGCGTCACACTCGCGCTGCCGACCCTAAAAATAAAGAAATTGCAAAGCAGGAATAGCCTTTAGTCTTCCGGGAAGACCAAAGGCTACTCCCGCCTCTCCATTCTTTTTTAGTTTTTGTGCTGTCAGAAGGAAGACTCTTCCCTCTGACGGCACAGAAACTCTCAGTGAGCTCTGGCTACCCTACTCACCGCCGGGAACACAACACGAGGTTATTATGGCTGCGGTATTCTGTAGGGCGGAGGTACTACACCCCGGCGTCTGCAGACCCGAGACGGCGTGCGGTTTTAGTCGGTTCAAGCACGACATAACCGCCCCCGCTGGCCGGCGGGGGGGTTACCGAAGGGATTTCCGCACGATAAAAAAAAAAAAAAGGTACTTCCCCAGTCGGACTGCTCAGTTGGACGGGAATACCATCATGTCTTACCTCTCTACTTCCTACTAAAATTATAAAACTAGCTGATGCCAGCGGCTTCGCTGGCGCGGAGGTCGGTTATCGTTTTTTGGTTATATCTCCGGAATACATAACCAATTGCAATCAAACGTACAGCAGATTTTAAGTCTGAACAATACCTATCTATAATAGAAAAGACTGCATCAAAATCCGTTCAGTAGTTTTTGCGTCCATCGTGAACAAACAGACAAGAATTAAAAAAAAATTGTGTTCAGAATCGTTCATTGAAGATAACCCAAGTTTTTTTTTATATATCTCCAATGTATAGACGCAACTAATTTATAATTTTATAATTGTTTAGATGTGAAAGTTTGTTGAGATGTATGGATATTTTTTCAATTACGTTCAAACGGCTGAACGGATCTGGGCAAATTTTCGCACAGAGATAGATTATAGTTTGGAATAGCACATAGACTACTTTTTATACCACGAATAGGTTCCTGTGGGTCATGGATCAGTATTACAGGCAGACGGTGCCACAAGTAACAACTAGCATTCAACATTGGTTGCAGAACACATAGTTGCTAGTAAAAATACAGTAATTAGGTATTGGAAAGGTTAATTCTTTAATTTGCATAGTTTGAAGTAGAACTAATCAGTGACTTATGCCTATGAAATGATTAAACGGCATGTAGTAATATCAAATTAGCATGCGTGATGAATAGGTTACAGCCTGTTGACTGATTGGACGGAGCCTTAACCTACTGGTCTCTCATTTAACACTAGAATAGTTAGATTAGATTAGTCAAAGCCATTAGTGGCTTAACAAATTCTAATTTTGAAATAAAACTATTTTCCAACGGATTCTATCGCGATTTATTTGATTTATCATTAGAATCCGTTAAAAAGAAATATATTTCAATGTGTGACATTCGCGTAAATTTCCGACAATATCAAATTCTAATTTATTGATTACTTTAGCTCTTAAATCTTTCATAAAATAGTAAATAAAGCATGAAATATATTATCCTACATTGTCCTCTGTAGATTATAAAACTACTGATACATTCATTAGTAGGTACATTAAAAAACGTTCGTAAATATTTTAGTGTTAATCCACTTCTGTACTCAAGATGACAGATATTTTTGAAACCATTACATATTATGAGAAACGGGTCAAGTTGCGCACATAGGGTTCCATAGGGTACAAAACTGGATTGAGGGATGAACTTTACGTTACTGTAGACATTGATGAGAGGGCTAGTATATAAAGTAAGCTGGCCATATCTGCCGATGGACCGATGGACCCAAGAGTTGAGACCTAGAATCAGTATCACTTTTTTTCGTGCGGAAATTCCCTCGAATACCCTCCCGCCGGCCAGCGGAGCAGGTTATGTCGGGCTTGAACCGACTAAAACTGCATGCCGTCTCGTTTTGTTGAGATGTAACAAAATGATGTAGGTGGAATTGTGTATTTTATGTAGATAGGGTGTCATGGGTAGCGGGAGCGGGGGCCGTCGGCAACATCCAGTATAATATACATTTTAACTTGATGCCTCCACGCGTTCCTGAGAAAAGGTCTTTACAGACAGACAGACGTACAGACAGACGGACAACGCAGTGATCATATAAGGGTTCCATTTTTCCATTTGAGGTATAAGAAGGAGTATGCTGCCTCATCTCGTGTATGGGACCGATGGAACACTTCGGGTGTAACCGGGAACTTCAGGAAATGCTACGATGAGGGTTTCGTCTCGGGGTTAGGAGATCAGAAGACAGTCGCTCTCGTAATAGCCCAAAATAAAATGGAAGGTAGACCCCGGAGTCTGAAGTAAAAGTTTCAGATGCAACCGGGACCAACGCTTATATGATAAATAAATAAATATTCTAGGGCATATTGCACAACGCCATGTAGACCCAAACTAAGCAGAGCTTGTCATATGGGTTCTAGAATGTGGATAAACATACTTAGAGACTTTTTTTATGAAGTGAAAACTTCTTTAGCGGCGTTGTGCACTTTTTTTGTAATGGGTAAAAAAGGTTAAACTCGCGTCAGTAAACACGTGACTTGATCGTAAGACAACAAATATGTAAGCGCTAATTTCACACTGTACTTAACAACCTTGGTGGCGCGTTCGTCTCATGAGTGGTCGTTGACTTCGTCAAGACTGAGATCGATTCCGTTCGAAGCCCAAGAAACACTTTTTGTCATCATATAACTTTTTGTAATATTTATTCTATTTATGCCATAAATCTATTCATATAAAATGGAAATTAAACAATGTGCATCTATTAATGAAGGGACGAAGAAATAGAGAAAGGAAATGAGTGAGTACTTTATAAATATATTGGCGATTATGGTATGGTGAAAAAGTCGTTGAAATTATGGATGGAAGTTGATTTTTCTGAGAGATAAACTGTTTTAATGTAAAATAATTGTAATATTATAAGTGTTAAATTTTTAATGTGATATAAATTGTCATGTTTGTGTACGATAGCGCAATAAATGAATATTGTATGTTATCACATAAATGATAGTACTTTTATACTGATAATTAAAGCAATTCGTGCAAAATTATTCCCTAACCATTCCAAACTATCAAAAATGCACAACGTTAATATTCAAGTTTTCACTTCTGCCGGCACTCCCGTAGTGCAACCCGTCGTTTTTTGAAAATAAATACATATTATACATAGAAACACCCAGACCAATGCAAATATACATATTTGCAATGAGCGGGAATCGAACCCGCGACCTCTAACTTAGCAGTCGAGTGCTCTACCGCTACGCAACAGAGGTCGTAAAATATGGTAAAGTTTATTTAATAGACCGATAAATTATTACACTTGCATCTGATTAAATATCTGTTAACTGAACTATGGAGAATGTTTAACGCTAGTACGAATAACATTAACATTTTGTTTGTTTTAAATATTATTGAAATAATATTGAAGTTCGATGAACTTTCAGTCGCATACAATATGTTTGTTATTCAGTGCTGTTCACTTAATTACATAACGTGTGGAACTAAAGTGAAACTGTTTTTTTTTTAAATTATATTGCAGTTTATTATACTCGTATTTACACTAAGCGAAGTAGCGAAAAGCGGCGATAGCCCAGTGGCGTACGTAACGGACTGCTGAGACGAGGTCTCGAGTTCGATCCCCAGTCGCCCCAGGCACACACCTCTGACTTATCGTAGTTATGTGTGCATTAATAAAAGATGGCAATAGGCTCGCCCCCTACAGAACTGGCGAATCGTTGGTGTGTAATACACCTCTGCCTACCCTTTCGGGGATACAGGCGTGAAGTTATGTTATATACACTATACTAGCGACACACGATGATGGCCGTTTTGACACGTTAAAATAGAAAGAAATCAAACCAAATGCGAGTCACATCTATAGTTTTTAGGGTTCCGTAGCCAGATGGCAAAAAACGGAAGCCTTATAGATTCGTCATGTCTGTCTGTCTATCCGTCCGTATGACACAGCCACTTTTTTCCGAAAAAATAAGAACTATTCTTTTTAAACTTGGTAAGTTTGTGAACTGCATTAAGATTTTCACACAAAAATAGAAAAAATAAAACAATAAATTTTGGGGGTTCCCCATACTTAGAACTGAAACTCAAAAAAAAAATTTCGTCATACCCATACGTGGATTGGTCTTCTAAAATGATATTGAGCTTTCTAATATAATTTTTTTCTAAACTAAAGAAACTTCAAAAGTGTGTGTAAAATATGCCCCCCCCCCCCTGTAACTTCTAAAATAACATAACATAACATCATAACATGTTATGTTATGTTATGTTATTTTAACCTAAAATAACAGAATGATAAAACTAAAAAGAATTATGATGTACCTTTTTTTTTTTTTTTTTTTTTTTTTTTTTTTTTTTTCCGTGCGGAAATCCCCTCGGATACCCCCACAGAGAGATCCGATTCTCAGCACTCCATGGATTCACCGTGCGGTCGCCGGGTCCATAGCGTGGTACAGAGAGGAACACCATGACGGCGACTGGGACTTGCGACCCAGATGTAGGTTTAGGGTGGCCACCTTGTGATGCATCAGCGCTCACCTCCACCGTCAGTAGTGTTCCCCCCCCTACCTATCCAAATTTGGTAAGATCCTAACAATGCCGCTTTTGATATACGTTTTAATAAAGAGCTTACTGAAGCTCTTGGCAATCCGAGGTCTTTAAGTAAGTTGTACAGGGATTTAGCTGGAATTCCCCTTGCTCCTACTTCTACGGCATAGAGTTTAACCACGTAGCCGTTTTTGGTTAACTCGTTAGTCAAATCAAAGTATTTGTTGTCTTTATAGCGTGGTCTTTAGGTATATTAGTTTCCCACGGTACTGTGAGTTCTACAAGCACTGCACGCTTATGCGATCGTGAAAAAAGGAATATGTCGGGTCTGGATGATGAGGCACAGACATCCTCCGGTATCCTATAGTGCTTCTCATACGTGTCTACGAGTATTGTCCAGTCAACGGCAGCTATCAAAATTGAATAAGGCTTTTGAAGTGATTTCTTTGAGCAGCCTTCCTTTACAAACGCAATGTCATTTCTTTGGTTTGTGGTTAATCCTTTTTTCGCTCTAGCTACCGCCAAACTTACAGCCTCACGTATGATTTCTAATACCTTATCATGACGGCGCGAGTAATGACCCCGGTCTAATAGCGTTTTACAACCCACTAGTAGGTGCCTAGCCGTACCAGTTGCTTCACCACATGAGTTACATGTTTTATCTGTGGCTTTTCCCCATCTGACCAGATTGCTTTGGTCGGGGAGGGTCAACTGGAATGCATTCAGGTAAAATTTAAGTAAAGCCGGTGACCAGTCGTATATTATGGTACGCCATTTTAAGGCTATGGGAATACAAAATTCACCTAGAGTCAACCATTCGTTTTGCATTTCTAGGTTCATTGCGTGCACCTTATAGGTGTTGTTTTCGTCTGCTTGAAGAAAAGATTTTGTTATTTCTTTATCTGTTTGTCTCTGAATATTACCTAGACCTACTCTACCAGTCTGCGAGCCTATCATGAATTTTTTATGGAACTGGAGGCGTGATTCGAGCTCCGATGCATTTTTATCTTTTGGAAGGACTTTTACTATTTCGTCTTTAGATTCCGATAAGACGTGCATTTTAGTTACTCTTAGGTGTTTATAGAGTTCTGATGGCTTCTTAAGCGTCATTCCAAAATTATTCGCGGATCTATATAGTGCCGACGGGTCGGCCGACTGAGCTAGCCCTAGCCACGACTTCAGTGTCTTCGTGACACTCGCATCTAGTTTTTTGAGGAGGCTCTGGTTTATATCATATATAAGAAACGGCCAGTTAAGACGCGAGGTTAAATAATTGTCATAGATCCAAGCTTTTTTAACATTACTTATTGGTTGTTGGTCTACCTTTTTTAAATCGATAATGAAACTATCAATTAATTCGTCCAAAGCTGGAGTGCAACCTCTGTTGTCAATCTTTCTTCCGAGGAATTTAAAAGGCACGGTTTCAGATATAGTTGAAACGTTTTCCCCGCCTATACTAAGCCCTGGGTCATATGAAGTATACCTGGTACCCCGCCTACCCAGACATAGACAGTAGCATTTGCTAGGTTTTGCTCTCATTCCATCTGTCCATGTACAGAAATCGTCTACTCTACGCAGTAGGTCCTGGCACTGCTTTGGGTTACGAGTCAGTATTGCCAAATCGTCCGCGAAAGCGAGGATAGACTCCGTATATTTACCGTTTAGCTTAAACCGATAGCCCCACTTCTTGTCGTGTGTGGAAATGTTGTCTATTAAAATATTTATTACTATATTGAAAACTATAGGTGATAAACAGCAACCTTGGAACAAACCCACATTATAATTTAAAGGTTGCGTGTATCCATCTTTGGTATTAATCACAAACTTTAATTTACCATAATAAGAGGATATTATTTCCCAAATGATGGACGGAAAGTGATACCATTTTAATGCAAACAACATAAGCTCGTGTTGTACTGAGCCAAAAGCGTTTTCTAGGTCTATCCAACAAACTGTTATTTGCTTTTCATTTGATCTGGCATCTTTTAAACTTTCCGCCAGTAAAGAATTGTGTTCCAGACATCCTGAAATTCCGGGTAGGAACCCTTTTTGGTGGTTTGGTCTGAAATAGTTATTATTGATCATGAAATTTGTCATTTTAAATTGAAGCCATGAGAAGAAAATTTTAGAAATTGTATTGGTTAATGCTATTGGTCTAGCGTCTTTTGGACTAGTTACTATTTCTTTCTTTGGAATGAGCACAAAATTAGCCTTGCCGAAGGCCGCTGGGACTTCTTTACTCGACCAGATCCTATTGAATATGCTTAGAAGATGTTTACGTACCGATGGGCATTTTTTATAGATAATGTAAGGTATGCCATCAGGCCCTGGGGCGGTTTTTGTTGGTTTCTTTTTGATTTGGTGTTCTATTTCGTCTAAGCTAGGTGGATTACAGTCAAATGTGAAATGAGGGCCTAATGGTTTTTGCGCGTTTGGTTTACTGTATTGTTTTTCGTATTTAGGCACCTCATAATTACTTTTATAGTAGCTATGGATCTGATCGTTATTATTTTTCTCTTTTTATAATTTTAATTATGATGCACACATTACCATGTAAACTTTCACCGAAAATTGGTTTGAACTAGGTCGATTTGAACGAGCTTTTTTAATACCTACGTCATAAATCGTAAACCGCAATTTACCTTTCATTCAATCAACTCAATTAAAAAAACTAAAAAAAAAACATTATTATGTTACTTGCTGCTACGGAACCCTTCATAGGCGGGTCCGACTCGCACTTGGCCGGTTTTTTATCCCAGGAATAGTTTCCTGTCGCTCCCGAGAGTTGATACTTCACGCGAGAGGGCAATAGCTGTACAAAACACGAAATAATCCTAACATTTAGGTTATCGATATCTCTTCACAGTAGTCAAGCTTCTACAATGTCTGTACCCAAATAAATCAAACGTATGAATTCAGGTCAAGTGACGACCCTTACCCTAATATATCAAGCAAACGGTATACAATGATTCATTGTACGATCTATTAATAAACCATAGGCTAGCGTGACATAGATATACAACTCCTATTATATAATTCATCAGTTTAAGGCCCTGTCTGGACGTAAGCTACAATAATTATGCTTATTTTTTGTTTCTAAGATTATTTGTCTCTCTCTCTAAGATTACTGATGCTAGACAGTTGTTTTTTTTATATATACAGCTAATTATCTACTGTTCACGCACATTCAAAAACATTTTGGATAAATAGAGCAGTTTCTTGTTAAAAAAATTGCAAAGAAACACTCTTTGAAATAAATTTTTCGTTTCAATTATCTCAATATTTTTAGCGATGATATATATATTTTTTGTTACAAATATAAAGAAAATTTAATCAGCTAGTGGAATATCTACAAATTAACATCCTCAAATCCGTCATATTTTTTAAATGATTTATTTATCTGTTTGATTTGTTTGGCGGTTGTTCTTTATGTACAAAAAATATACATGGCATCGCTAAAAATATTGAGATAATTGAAACGAAAAATTTATTTCAAAGAGTGTTTCTTTGCAATTTTTTTAACAAAAAACTGCTCTATTTATCCAAAATGTTTTTGATTGGGCGTGAACAGTAGATAATTAGCTATAAATATGAAAAAATCTTAGAAACAAAAAATAAGCATAATTATAGTAGCTTACGTCCAGACAGGGCCTTAAGATAAATAGTTTCACGTTTCTTTTTGGAGCAACAGGTTTAAAATACCGTTGTCTGGTTTGTTTTTAACACGCTTTTTACACCAGTACGTAATTGTATATATCAATAAATCTTGGAAGTACAACGTAACAGATTTATCTGCAATTTCATTGGCAGAATAAGTGTGAAAGTAAATTGAACGCTGTGGAAATTAGAGACATAATTAGCTGAAGTGACGTTAATGGACCGAGTGAGGAACAGCGTGATAAGAGAACGCTGTGGTTTGGTAGAAGATATAGTGAACAGAAGAGAGAAAGGGGTGTTTAGATGGTACACGTAGCGATAGTGGCTGAAAAAAAAATTGACGAAACAAAATTATTAAGCAAGGATGAATAGACAACCGGTCAAGGGCAGATGTAGTCGTATCTATGTCAATCAGAGAACGGACATTCTTAAGAGAACTGGCGAGTATGTGCGAAAACATCTAGGACGGGACTTGAACCCGCGACCAGTCCCTTACAGGGGGAATGATCTAAATCTGTAGGAAAAGTAAGCACACATATAATTGCTTAAAAATTTAATTGAATGTATGAAAACAGTTATGAAAGTACTCAGAAGTACTAGAATCGTAGCAAATTGACACGTGGTTTCTGCCTATCCCATTTACAGAATTGAGAAGTAATGTATGTAACAAAAACCTTAAGTACATTATGGAATATTACTGAAAGTGCGGTCGAGTCTACAGAACCGTTGACGAACGCGTATTAACAAACCTACGTAGCCAGAAAATTTCCTCGTGATTTAACACCATTGTAGTAATGTTGGCCTAGTACTAATATACCTAATATTACACTGAACACATTGTGCAAATGCATTGAATTCCTCCTGACTGTATTCACCACATTAGATAGACCTTCCACTACTTCTAGTCTCTTAATATTTCAGCCGTCAACAGAATAATGTCATCGAAACTTGTAGATCAATTTAAATTAGACAGTTGTTTATGTAGACCTCTGGCAACGAGCCCGTCCATTCTGTTATATAAAACGGTATATGTAGTTTGATTTGATTAGTGAATTAGGACCTTAAATATATTGAATACGGGTTAATTTGATTATTATGTATTAGTATCACACTTCAAATAAATAAATGTGAGTTTGTATGTAACAATTAGTCACACCTTTTAATTGTATAGTATTTGTTATTTTTTGTATTAAACAAGAATAGGCAGAATTGAGAACGTTTTCTGCTCCACATAATAGGGAGCGAGCATGCTACCTGCTGGAGAAGAGCCATCTACCGAAATTCGCAAGAACTCGGTAGATCGCTCCGATTTCACCGTAAGATGTATGTATAGGAAAATTTCTAATATCCGGAATGTGTCCAGATAGCTCAGTTCTTCAGAGTATTACTATTACTGTACTATTAGTGTAAGGGACGGGTCGCAGGTTCAAATCTCGTCCTGGATGTTCACTTTTTTTCCTATTAATTTAAATCGGAAAAAGTGAACATAACATGTTATGTATGTTATGTTAACTTTTTCCGATTTAAATTAATAGGAAAATTTAAGTTACTTACGAATTGCTTCGTAATTTCAGTTCAAAATGTACTTGGACAAGTAAAATTTTCCCACAAATTCCATTGAAGATTACTTATATTGACAGCATTTTTAAGATAGGCAAATACGGAACCCTTGCTAGCTAATTTTTCATAAACTTCACTAGACTGTATCAAAGTTCTAATCTTCTAATATCGTACATTGACTTTACGCTCCCAAAATATGTAAAAAATCCAACGATTTCAGCAAACATAAACAATAGATTACTCCACAGGCTAGCGCACAAAAGCCTCGCCCAACTGTACAAGATTTCAAATAACTATGACAAAATCTCTTCAACTCAAAATATCGCGTTTCAATTCGGGTCCTTTGAAAAAAAAACTACGTATCGACTTACCCTTTCCCTTTGTCTCCGAAAGCGGTTTGTTCATATCAACTTGCATAGTAACTCAGTCCCATTCTCGAGGTCGAACATTTAAACATAATATAAACCTTAAACCTCAAGCAATAAGACCTTATTTAATTTCTCTTCTTATTTCGACAAGGTTGTCTCTTAATTATAAACCAGATTTGTCATTATTGTATCGTTTGCATAGATTGTGAATTGTCACTGATTAAATTATCTTGATATTAATTTGTGGTATACAATTTGATATTAATTGATTATACGATACAATTGAGGTGCAACTGTTTTTAGGTGATTCTAAATTCGATTCCTAGGTCTTGTAAAACTTTATAGTCATTCATTTTATTAGTCCACTTAGTCCCCTCCTCTTGGCTTGGCCTATACGGCTATTATGGGAGCGACTACCGTCGAACCTGCCAACCCCAAGTGGAAAGCCTGCATCAGGGTCTCGTCAGCAGATGTACTGGCTTGCAGGTGAGATTCGCTTGGGCCTCAAAAAGCTAGGGGTCCAAAAATACCCCCAAGTGTTATAGTGATTCTGTAACGAAATTCGCAAAACGGTAGGCATAGGTTACAGAAGGCGTAAAAATGTGCCCTCAGTTTGAGAGCCTCATCATATACTCTTTCACGTCCCGCTTAAAAGACCCGGGACTGCAGTAAGAAGGAATGGTTTTCAATGGAATTCTGTCACGTGTTAGATAAGCATCGTGAATCATCACATCATGAACACGACCTTTGAACTTTCTCTTATCTATCTAATTGACATCTTAGGCGTGCAAATGTACAATAATGCATCAGAGTAAAACGTTAGTGTAATCCAAAGGTCATTGTCTGATATAACGTAAGTTCTATTTCGAACCCCACGTGTTGTTGTTTGTGATTTATAACGATAATTATCAGTTTTCATTGTATGTTTACGCGTGGAATAACATTTTCAAACATTTTCACAAAATTTCGAATTTATAATACTTCCTGTGGCTCCTGCCCGGTTCGGTACGGTTCGCGCAACCAATAGGAGCCTATACCAGGGATAAGAAGTAACTTATGTATTACTAGAGACCCGCCCCGGCTTCGCACGGGTGCAATGCCTAAAATGTCTGGTAGTGACACCAGACAATTCAAATCTTTGTATCCTTGTACCAAATTACAGCCGATCTGGCTGTAATTTGGTACACATACGGACTTTCAGATATTTAAGCGTGTCTGTTTTTAATAAAATTTTGAGTAACAAATATTCAAACATCTTCATAAACTTCACATTTCTAAATATTAGTAGGATAGCAAGATTAGAAGGACACTTCATATCATATTTTTTATCATTAAATTTTTAAAACGCTTTCAGTTTTAATTTAAGTCAAATACAAACGTCATTGCAACAGTTGTATTTATAAGCGGGCACAGTTTTAGCAGGAAAAAAACATTTTTTTTTTAAATTAAAAATAATAAATAACAATTATCTCCATACATGGTTTAAAAGAAATAAATCACATAATCATTTATTTTCATTCGGCTTATCAAAGACTTTATTATACCTGTACCTGTACCCGGTGTTAAATTGCCCATCATACTGGCCGCATTAACTCTTTGAATGGCGATGTCTAGCCTTTGCACCATGATGAGCGCAGGCCTGGGGTGAGAGGTGAGGCCACCTGTCACCCCAGCAGAAGCAGGCCGAGACGGTGGGGCGACTAGCGCCCCTCCCCTAAACCGGGGCAAGACGGGGACACCGTGGTTCCCAAATCCGAGGGGGCCATCTCGCAAGTGGAGATGGCCCAGGG
The DNA here is from genome assembly GCA_946251805.1 of Cybosia mesomella. Lineage (NCBI taxonomy): Eukaryota > Metazoa > Arthropoda > Insecta > Lepidoptera > Erebidae > Cybosia > Cybosia mesomella. The sequence goes on from OX276396.1 coordinate 4,001,470, forward strand.
TCAGTCGGGGTGCGAGGGATATGCTCTATGGGCAGCCTTACACCCCCGCGTCTGTAGACCCGAGACGGCGTGCGGTTTTAGTCGGTTGAAGCCCGACATAACCGCCCCCGCTGACCGGCGGAGGGGTATCCGAAGGGATTTCCGCACGAAAAAAAAAAAAAAAAGGTACGATCCAGGGATTATCAAACTAAAACATATAGGTAGTTTAATTTTTCGCTATTCTACGGGCAATGAGGATCTTTAATCTTACCGATAAGATATCTTATCGCTAAACAGATCTCTGCTTAACCACTTTTGGATAAAGTTACTGCGTGGTAGCACTTTATGCGGTATGAAGTCTTACATGTTTATTAATATTTCTCTTTATTAATTTAGATATAAATTAATTACATTTTTAATGAATAATTCTACAAATATACTATTTAACATACTACTATTTGATAGATATACTAATATATAAATATGAAAAATAGTATTACGTGGCCTATACGGATCAATAGATCAGCTGTTCAGTGTGACTGCACCATATAAGAGTCTAAACCATAACTAGTCAAACAATCGTTGGTAGAAATATATAAAAATACTAACCGTAGAAGGATTCTGTCGCCAAGTCAAAATAAAGATCTTAGAATCCGCCCCCCCCCCCTTTCCGGGGGCAAGACGTGGACTCTCTGGTTCCCAAACCCAAGGGGGCCATCTTGAAATGGCCCTGGGTCAGTCGAGCCGCGAGGGAAATGCCTTTCCTTACAGCCTGGCATCTGAAGACTCGAGACGGCGTGCGGTTTTAGTCGGTTCAAGTCCGACATAACCGCCCCCGCTGACCGGCGGTACTGATTGTAGGTCTCCACTCTTGGGTCCATCGGTCCATCGGCAGATATGGCCAGCCTAGTTTGTATACTAGCCCTCTCATCATCATCGCTGACCGGGGGGGGGTATCCGAGGGGATTTTTGAAAAAAGTATGTTAGGATTAAATTACGAAGCCCATAAAGACGGTGTCGTGTCGTGATGTTAAAGTGCGGTATTTAAAAAAAATATCAAAGCGATAGTATGGCTGCCGTAGTGATCTGTTGTACTTTCATCCAGCTGGTGGTCCCATGGCCACCTTCCGACCTCGTGATATCTCGATCCATGACTCGGGTTGCATGAAATTTAAGCAAAATAAATAAAAGTTTCCGATTAAAAAGCCTTGGTTTCTCTATGCCTTTCGTAGTTTTTATCGTCTAAATATTACTTCGGGCCACCAACCAGGTGGACACCGAAGTCTTAAAATTACGCAAAAAAAATCCAAATCGTACACCCACTTTTTATCACTTTCTCGACGTTTCACGTGATTCTAAGTCTAATTAAGCAAAAAAAATTTTTGTTTTGGTCTGTCTGTTGGTCTGGATGTCTGGATGTCTGGATGTCTGGATGTCTGTTTACGCAATAACTCAAGAACCACTTATCCGATTTGAAAAATTCTTTCGTCAATCATCTTGTTTGGTTAATGGGAAGAACTGATTAGATTTTGGGGTTTGTACGTTCAAGGTTTCGGGTACCTACCATACAAATTGTCCCTAAAAAATCATTTTTTTTTGTGTTTTTGACGTCGAAGACGTTTGATTGGATTTCATTTTCTTCATATTTATTGCTCAATATATAAAGACGCGTCGAATAATATGCATAAAGCCTTTTGAATAAAAATACTGCAACAAAAATATCCAAGTTTGGCCCGAAGTTTGACAATCACTGTGTGATTTCCGCCCCACTAGATTTTAAAGGATTGATTAGACTTTTAAATTTGTTGATCATGATACTTTTTCTAAATTTCATTAGGGAGCTTGTTGTAGAAGCGTATACAGTTACCCTGGAATGAATTACTAATCTTGTGGAGCCGGCTATCAGACCGCCTATATAGAAAGCCTTCGTATTTTATTTATCCATAACACCATTTTGAAAAAGGTAGGTACCTATATGATGCGAGCGCGTGGGCCGCCGCCACCTCCTTCTGCGAGCATGTAATGCTCGCGATGGAGATGGCGGAGCGCGCCTGGAAGAGATTTAGAACTCTCCCGGCCCGCCGAGCCAGCAACATGCTCGCCGCGCGTCGCAGGCGACTCAGTCGCCGGAGATCGCTTAACGACCTCCGTCCTCCATGAACGCAGGCCTGGGGGTGGCAGGTGAGGCTGCCTGTCACCCCAGCAGAAGCAGGCCGGGACGGTGGGGCGACTAGCGCCCCTCCCCCAAACCGGGGCAAGACGGGGACACCGTGGTTACCAAACCCGAGGGGGCCATCTCGAAACCGGAGATGGTCCAGGGTCAATCGGGGTGCGAGGGATATGCTCTATAGGCAACCTTCCACCCCGGCGTCTTAAGACCCGAGACGGCGTGCGGTTTTAGTCGGTTCGAGCCCGACATAACCGCCCCCGCTGGCCGTCGCGGGGGGTATCCGAAGGGATTACCGCACGAAAAAAAAAAATGTGGCCAAGTGTGAGTCGGACTCGCCCAGGAACGGTTCCGTAGCAACAAGGCACATAATAATGGTTTTTTTTGAATTTTTATATTTGAGTTGATTGAATGAAAGGCAAATTGCGGTTTACGATTTTTGCCGTATTAAAAAAAACTACTTACTAGATCTCGTTCAACCCAATTTTCGGTGGAAGTTTACATAGTAATGTACAACATTTCTTTTTTAAGTTTTATGATTCTCTTATTTTGGAAGTTACAGGGGGGGGGGGGACACATTTTACCACTTTGGAAGTGTCTTTCTTGCAAACTATTCAGTTTAGAAAAAATATATATTAGAAACCTCAATATCATTTTTGAATACCTATCCATAAATACCACACACGTATAGGTTTGATGAAAAAAAAATTCAGTTCTAAGTATGGGGAACCCCAAAATTTAATGGTTTTTTTTTTCATTTTTGTGTGAAAATCTTAATGCGGTTCACAGAATACATCTACTTACCAAGTTTCAACAGCATAGTTCTTATAGTTTCGGAGAAAAGTGGTTGTGACATACGGACGGACAGACAGACAGACATGATGAATCTATGAGGGTTCCGTTTTTTGCCATTTGGCAACGGAACCCTAAAAAAGGTACCTATATGATATGCAAATGTAGAAATGTGCAACAAAAACAGTTCCTAATTGCAATTTGAAGAAGTTAAATGTGAATATTTTAAATAATATTTGTTTCATTTGAATGGTATAATATTATTTATGTAAGTTTTATGTATTTTTAATTTTATTCGTTTCCTCAAATGCGAAAGCTGCGTCTTTACATACCGACCTTCGTACGTCTATTTGATTATTATTTCTGCATCAATTTACATTCCAAACACAAGACATTACTTGAAAATGCATATAAATTGCCAAAAGTTTCAAAATATTCGTACTCTCACGACCTTAACGCTCACGAACACGATTGCAATTCGGGTAAGTATTTAATTGGTGGTACAGTGGTAGCTAATGCAATTGCTTACAGTTGTGGTTCAAGGTTCGATTCTCGGGATTTGTCGTATTCGGAAATTTTATATTAAATTTCTCCGTTAGGACATTCTCATTCTCATTACCGGAGATGGCCCAGGGTCAGTCGGGGTGCGAGGGATATGCTCTATGGGCAACCTTACACCCCGGCGTCTGTAGACCCGAGACGGCGTGCGGTTTTAGTCGGTTCAAGCCCGACATAACTGCCCCCGCTGGCCGTCGCGGGGGGTATCCGAAGGGATTTCCGCACGATAATAAAAAAAAAAGGACATTCTCATTTATAGCACGGAGACTGATGAAAGTACCCGATTGGAATGGAAATGGTGCATATAAACTTTTGTATATTATAAATCCATGTGCTTATGTATGTATAAACAAATTCATAAACTACTGAACTAATTTTCAAACCTAAATTCTAAAACCTGTAACTTCTAAAATAAGAGAATGATAAAACTTTAAAAAAAAAAAGATGTACATGAACTTCCACCGAAAATTAGTTTGAACGAGATCTAGTTAGTAGTTTTTTTACGTCATAAATCGTAAACCGCAATTTATCTTTCATTCAATCAACTTAAATATAAAAATTTAAAAAAAAAAACAATATTATGTTACTTGCTGCTACGGAACCCTTCATGGGCAAGTCCGACTCGCCCTTGGCCGCTTTTTTCTTGACTTTACGTTGACTCGGGTTGACTTTCCTTGACTTAAAATTGACTTTCTATTAAAGTCAAGTCACAGTCAAAAATAGTTTATTCCGTATTTCTATACGGAATAAACTATTTTTACCTAGACACGTCCCAGATATCTAGATCCGATCTAAATCTTTAGAAAAAAGTAAGCATACAAAATGCTTAAAAATTGAATTGAATTAATTAGGCGGAGTCATCAAAAAACAATGTTTAAAAATGACTGTAAAGTTATTCATTGTTTCCGTAGTTCGCAAGAATTACGGTAGATGGCTCCAACGTCGCCTTAAGACGTATTAATGTATCGGAGAATTTTGAATATCTGGGACGTGTCTAGGTGGCTCAGTTGGTCAGAGCATTTCCCCCTGTAAGGGACTGGTCGCGGGTTCAAGTCCCGTCCTAGATGTTCTCTTTTTCCGATCTAAATCTTTAGAAAAAAGTAAGCATACAAAATGCTTAAAAATTTAATTGAATTACCTTTTCTCTTTTTTTTCGTGTTCTTAATAAGTATCTATACAATTTTATTCTCTTTTCCCGAGCTGATCTCTTAAAATATTATAACAACGATCGTAAAAGCAAGTCCTTGTTCATTCAGCCTTGGTACACTACCTCTCCATCCCAAAGTTCACTATACCAACACGTTTTGTAATTATCAACTCTTTCACAATAATATGCCATTTTATTGAGATTGTAGTCTGCAACACATTCACATAATCATCAATCATATAAACAGTCAACAATCAATTACATATTAAAATAAGTTACGTTACCTTGATAAGCATTAAATCTTCCTTGGGCGTGTGTAGCTGACGCTACGTACATTGACATACAGTATGCAACGAAAACCCTGTCCGATTAATAAGGACCAAAAAGTCGAAGCATGTAACAACACCACAAAGTATCCAATAATATTTAGCGACGGCCCACAACGCCGCCCTCCAAACCAATTTTCGGTGGAAGTTTACATGGAAATGTACATCATATATTTTTTTTAGTTTTATCATTCTCTTATTTTAGAAGTTTCAGGTGGGGGGAGGAACATTTTACCACTTTGGAAGTGTCTCTCGCGCAAACTATTCCGTTTAGAAAAAAATGATATTAGAAACCTCAATATCATTTTTATTCATATTAACATTCATATCACATTCATATTAATTAATAGGGTATGATGAGAAAAAAATTAGAGTTTCAGTTCTAAGTATGGGGAACCCCTAAAATTTATTGTATTTTTTTTCTATTAAATCTTAATGCGGTTCACAGAAAACATCTACTTACCAAGTTTCAACAGCATAGTTCTTATAGTTTCGGAAAAAGTGGCTGTGACATACGAACGGACAGACAGACAGACATGACGAATGTATAAGGGTTCCGTTTTTAGCCATTTGGCTACGGAACCCTAAAAACACAAAAGATACAGTATTGGCGGAGGTGAATCTAAAAAATCAAATATCATGAAAATTGGGGTCCACCCGTTCTTGAATTTAATCTGGTTATCACTAACACACTATCTAACATTATATTTTGTACAATTTTAAGTATTCATGGTAATCTATCAATCCTATCAATATCAAACGTTTTTTCTTATTTTTGCTTTGTTTAATTTTTGTTTTTTAATTATTAACAAATTTTGTGAAAAAAAAAACAAGGCTCGCAACTCAGTTCTTCTGCAGGCTCTTCGGCGGACTTTCCTTTTAGGGTCGTGAAACATTAGTTGCTCCCATAAAAGTCGTACAAGCCTGACTAAAGGGGGAGGAGGAAACGGGCCCTGTGCTCCGATGTGAACCTCGGATGCATCAGGAACAATGCTGTGGTGATGTTTCAATATTTATTAATCATTTTTTAAGCGGCGATAGCCCAGTGGCATACGTAGATAAGCGACAATAGGCCAGTGGCATACGTAACGGACTGCTGAGACGAGGACTCAAGTTCGATCCCCAGTTGCCCGGGCACACACCTCTGACTTTTCATTGTTATGTGTGCATTAATAAATGATAATTATCGCTCGCTTAATAATGTGCCCGGTAGATGGCAATAGGCTCGCCCCCTATTACATTGGGACCTCAACATAGCTGGCGAATCGTGGGTGTGTAATACACCTCTGCCTACCCCTTCGGGGATACAGGCGTGAAGTTATGAAGTTATATGTTTTGCCATGTTTTATATCAGATTATCACACTTTTTAACAATCATTATCATAAACTCTCTCGTAATCTTTCTCTCGATTTGGATTATCTTGGTTTCTACGGAAGCGACCCGAAGCTCTTGGTGAGGCTCCAATGCACGCAACACTTACAATGTCTACTTAGTTGCTACATACTACCACATTTTATGTAATATTTAGGTCATCAATTCAACCGTAATGATTTTAACAGTTGAAGTAATGACACTATACGCGTTATAATTTATGACCACTCTTAATAGATACTCAGATTGCACTCACGCAAAATTGTACCATAGCTTTAGAAAATACGGTGGCAAATTGATTGTGTATTGTAAAAGTGTGATGATATTTGTTTACTATTGAAATATATTGATGATATAGGTTAAGTGCTAAGTACAAAGTATTATGAGCGGTGATAGTTCAGTGTAACAATGATTAGTAAAGACTTTTATTTAACCACTAGATCTAGTGTAGATGGGTTCCGGGGTGCGAGGGAAATACCTTATTGGCCACCTTACACCTCTCTGAAGACCCGACACGACGTGCGATTTTAGTCGGTTGTTTTTTTTTTTAATATTTTTTAATATTTAGGACACGTCAATTTGACTTCACCTCGGCTTGACACCAACAATGGTGGCACTCAGCTTGACGGCCTCATCAGAAAAGGATTGTCGTCGCAGCACCGCTTGACACCCACCGGTCCCACTAGTACTGCGACCACAATCTCCCTGCCCGGCTATGCACTTGCTGACCCCTGAACGCAATCAAACCGAAATTAGATTACTATGGAGGGTTTTTCGCAATGGTGCACGGTGGTACCTACCTGGCCAAATTTTGTGACAAATTTGTATCATCAAATTTCTACCACCAGTAAAATCCGACATATCCACCCCCGCTGGCCGCTGGTTTCCGCAACGGAAAAAAGAAAACAGGTGTAGATAGGTTAGGGGCGCGTGGCGAAGTGGAAACCGAACATGATAGCATATTTCGAGGTTAAGGAATACCAGCGAGGTTAGTGTTAGTCCTGGGTGACCATTTTTAACATAGTGAGTCCCCTTCGTGCCTCAAAGAGCACAATAAGCCGTCAGTCCCAGTTACAATACGCACTAAAAAGTCGATAATCCAGTCTAACTTCGTCTTCGATATCGCCAGTGGGATGCGCAGGTCAGATGGCAGGCACTTCACGACAAATATCGAAGTTCAGCCGTTTATTAAGCGTAACGAGCCGAAGGCGAGCGAAGCGTCTTTGGTTTCAAAGTTGCATTTCAAACAAATGATACTCCTCCGAGACCGTTTGACCGATCTCGACTAAATTTGCCACGGTGATCAAGTAGACGTTACTGAGTGTCGTAAGGGGTCGAATGTCCAGATCGGTCTTACCATCGAGGAATAATCACCGAAAAACTAAATCAATGGAAAAAGTCGACCGGTCACGTTGACCTATTGTTGGATAGGCAAATCTCGCTACGCTTAAGTTTGGGTTGATTGCGTAGCTGGTAACCGTCCTAGTTAGTTAGACAGAAAGACGACCACGACTGAGTCGGGGAAATCGACTAGATCCGCTGTATGTTTGTTCGTGTAGTATTTGTAGTAAGAGTCTAGGTAACCTGATTTGCCCTATTTTTGCCCATTTATCTCCCCTGCTATATCTCCTCTGCCGTCTACTTCTCTCCTACCACCAACAATTGCCCTTCATCCTACCTCTCCCCTGTATCCTATCCATGGAGTAATATTACTATTTCTGCCTCCTCTGACTCCTTTCTATGCGTGGTTACGCATTAGTCCCATCTCAGGCGTTATAACCGTTCATAGACAGTCGATAAAATCTGTTTGGTTGCTTGTTTATTTATTAATTTTGTGGTTTAAAAAAAAACTTTTAAAAGTCTGTAAGTAGAATTCTACCTACTACAGGGTACAAACATATCGAGCTGACGACAGATGTAGCGTAGGCTAGACGAAACTCACGCGCAATAAATAGTATGAAAACCGAACGTGTAACTACTTCAACAAGGTATAATTCGGCATTTTTATGTTGACTAGTCGTCTGTCGAACGTAAAATAAAGTAATGCTCGGTACTCACGGTTTCACTCGATTGAGCAAAAACGTCGAGTGAAAATCACTGCATGATCTTTCGTCCACACGGTTTCGGTTTGGTTTCAGGAAATTGCATTTATTTATTTAAATCGAGCTGGCTCGAAGCAAGCCCTTGATTTGTGGGTTTTAAGGTCCCACACGTTAATTTTTGCTCGCTTTGGAATGAAACCGTGTGTGAGCCATGCTTGTGTACTGTACCAGTTTAGTGCTCACTAGGACCTAAAGCTTTGCAGCATCTAATAATAATAAAGCCTCGTCATCATCATCATGATCTTAGTCAAGCAAGAATCTTCTAGGAAATATTTCAAAGACCTAAATATCCTCACTGGGCCATCTTTGTATGTGCTTGTACTTTTGAAAAACTTTGTTAAATATCTACATGAATACCAAACAGAAGAGGAAAGAAAACTTAGGGAAAGTACTAGAAGAAAAGACTTCCAAACTAAATGTACCTATTCCAAATCTTGACATTGTTAAACATGGCTCTTGTCACATGTCAGTAAAAAAATTTAATAAGCTTCCCGATGACTTGAAAATTTTATTATACAAACGGGAATTTATACCCAAATTAAAGCAGTTTTTGTTGGCAGGCTGCTATTATTCATTAGATGACTTGTTTTAAATTGAACACATTTGACTTAAATTGAAATGGAACTTTTCTATTTTAGTCTTTTATTGACGTGCTAAATAATCTGTGAATAAGGTATGCATGCATTTTTTATTGTGACATTATGCTAGGTATTATTTTCTGACATTTGCTACTATTGTTTTATTTATAAAAGCGGCGATAGCCCGGTGGCGTACGTAACGGACTGCTGAGACGAGGTCTCGAGTTCGATCCCCAGTCGCCCCGGGGCACACACCTCTGACTTTTCGTAGTTATGTGTGCATTAATAAATGTTAATTATCGCTCGCTTAATAATTTGCCCGGTAGATGGCAATAGGCTCGCCCCCTATTACATTGGGACCTCAACATAACTGGCGAATCGTCGGTGTGTAATACACCTCTGCCTACCCCTTCGGGGATACAGGCGTGAAGTTATGTTATGTTATGTTTATTTCTTTGTTAGTATAATTATTGCATGATATAGTTGTAATTCTGTTTTATAATTAAATTTTATGGGTTCATACTCTGCCACATGAATTTCTGCACCATTGTAACATTCAACACAATGTATAAATTGTTATGAATAAATGATATGATATGATATGATAGTGTCATCAGCCCACTGTCTTATAACTACGACCATTCCTTGCTCTCTTTGGTCCTCGCTGCGGCATCGTGCCTGTTCTAAATTTGTGGCGCCGAGTGTACCTTTTTTTTTATTTTTTTCGTGCGGAAATCCCTTCGGATACCCCCCCCCCCCGCCGGCCAGCGGGGGTGGTTATGTCGGGCTTGAACCGACTAAAACCGCACGCCGTCTCGGGTCTGCAGACGCCGGGGTGTAAGGTTGCCCATAGAGCATATCCCTCGCACCCCGACTGACCCTGGGCCATCTCCGGTTTCGAGATGGCCCCCTCGGGTTTGGGAACCACGGTGTCCCCGTCTTGCCCCGGTTTGGGGGAGGGGCGCTAGTCGCCCCACCGTGCGCCGAGTGTACCTCGTATCGTAAGCGATAGTATTAAAGTTATGGGGCGGTTAAACTCCATCTTTTATGGCTGTGTTAAGTCATTCGGATTTATGATTATTGCGATATCGTAATATATTGGTGATTTTGATCGCTACCGATAAGTAATATAGGTATTCTTTTTATACACTACTAAATCAGTGAACACGCACCCGTTCCGACTGATGGCAAGTGTTTATCAATAGGTGTAAGGGTCAGTTGATTCCGGAAACTAAAATACCAAGACCACCCAGATACGAGGCAAAGTGACTAAGGGATAGGGTTGTTTTCCTTTAGAATGTAATTTAGGTGTGATAATACTCTCTGCTTACCCCAACGGGGATATACTCACACTTAATTGTTTTGTAGTGAACCAATAATTTTATGCTCTTATAATTAACCATCGTTTGATTGGTGTGTGATTGCCGGTTGTTTACCCCCAAAAAGATTGTTTTCACCCGACTACTGTGGTGAAGTAAAAAAGGCATGTTTGTGTGTACGTCCGCCCTTATTTTTCCTGGCAACTACTGAACGACTGAATCGATTTTGTGGAATAATACGTCGTTAGATTAGTCTTAATTGGGCGAGTGTTACAAGATATATTAAAAGTATTACCCGAGTGACAAGTTTTTTTTAAATCCTTTCAAATCGTTAAAGCTATTTGTGTAATAGTGTATAAATATTTATATCTACAAGAATTACTCGTTTAATAGTTTAAGATAAGATAATAATCAAAATTGCAGATTTTAGTATGTTGAAATGTAAATATGTTTTCGAAGAGTCGGATTTTATTACTTTTGTAATTATTTCTTATGCATAGTTACTTCCTTTCAACACCCGGTTAACTAACCATTCCAATCAACAAAGAATATGAACATAAATTGACGCAATGACTTGTCAATTAACTAATTAAGTTATTAACTAAAACTAATGTATAACTTGCAATCAAATTAAATCAGCGGCATTACATAAAGAGTTTCAAATTCCACTTCATGTAATCGTGCAATAATATTAGCACAACCGACCTCCATGATCGGGGCCTGAGGACGGCAGTTGGCCGACTCGCCGTCCTTACAGAAGCAGGCCGTGGCGGAGGCGTTTCGTGTGCCTACACACGCCTGCCTACTCACCGACGCGGGATAAAACCCGATCCCGATTATCGGTGGTTATCCTTTCGAGGGCTTACCCGGGGTGCCCGGCAATGGACACTTGGGCAGGACACCGTGCGGTTTTAGTCGATGCACGACATAACCGCCCCCGCTGGCCGGTAGGGGGGTATCCGAAGGGATTTCCGCACGTAACGTACATTATCCCAGAACACACCTGTTATCTCAGAACTCGCTTCCCAATCAAATGCTCCACTGGTCACTGGCCATGTTTTTTAAGACAACATAAGTACAGCAAACATTAAAAAAAACTATTTTAACGGATTCTATCGCGATTTATTTGATTTCCCCGTGAGATTCTCCCCGTGACCATGGCTGCTGAAAAGCAACCGAAACGTCGAGATCAATGTAAAATATAAAATAACATCAAATAAATCGCGATAGACTCCGTTAGAAATAGTTTTATTTCAATGTGTGACATGCGCGTAAACTTCCGACAATATCATGGAGCAAACATCTTGAACAAAAGTCGGAAGGTGTACGCATGTGTTAGTGCACATATAGCAACATACCATGAAAAGACTGAAAAACCGATAACGCGATCCTTTTGAGGCCTTGATTGGTTTAATATAATCTACTACCTGATGCCCGCGGCTCCACCCGCGTGGAGGTCGGTTATCGTTTTTTGGTCATATCTCCGGTTCTACTTAACCAATTGCAATCTATACGGCAGATTTTAAATCTGAGCAAGACCTTTCTAATAGAAAAAAAAATCGCTTCGAAATCTGTTGAGTTGTTTCTGCTTTATCGCGAACAAACAAACCAGAATTCCCATAAAGAAATATCTCAAATATCCCAAGTATTTTTTTTTCAAATATCTCAATGTACAGACATAGCTTGGTTACAATTTTATAATAGTATAGATGTTTGGTTAATTGGCGTGCCTCGGCCGTCGTGCCCCGTATATCCACCATATCATAACTTCACGCCTGTATCCCCGAAGGGGTAGGCAGAGGTGTATTACACACCCACGATTCGCCAGTTATGTTAAGGTCCCAATGTAATAGGGGGCGACCCTATTGCCATCTACCGGGCACATTATTAAGCGAGCGATAATTAACATTTATTAATGCACACCTATCAACGAAAAGTCAGAGGTGTGTGCCCGGGGCGACTGGTGATCGAACTTGAGACCTCGTCTCAGCAGTCCGTTACGTACGCCACTGGTTTATCATCGGATATCCACCAAAGAGACCTAAAAAGCACTGTCTGCGCTTCTAGAGTACATTCAGTCTAGTGGCTTGCCTGTCATTACACTATTTTCATGTGTTAATCATATTAATCATATTAATCAGTTCAGTGTAGCAATGACTCTCTCAACACAAGGACCCAGCTAAAGTTTAACTAAGAGAGTAAATAATGATGTTCATCAAATAGGGCATTTTAAATGCTCTTTACAATAAACCATTTACTTTACAAACGTCCATAAGCTGCCTTGAGCAAAAGCGTATCATAGTCATAGACTTGTTTGTTACTCATACTGGTATAAAAAGGTTACTTAGTAATTTAAGATCAAATGTCACTCTTGAAAACTTGCCCTTTAGAACAACGAATACCTACATAAACATCGTAAGCGCAGCTAAATAGTTCCTCAATCTGTCATTTATTTTTAGGGTTCCGTTGCCAAATGGCAAAAAACGGAACCTTTATAGATTCGTCATGTCTGTCTGTCTGTCCGTCCGTATGTCACAGCCACTTTTTTCCGAAACTATAAGAAATATGCTGTTGAAACTTAGTAAGTAGATGTATTCTGTGAACCGCATTAAGATTTTCACACAAAAATAAAAAAAAACAATAAATTTTGGGGGTTCCCCATACATAGAACTGAAACACAAAAATTTTTTTTTCATATAATGATATTGAGGTTTCTAATATCATTTTTTTCTAAACTGAATAGTTTGCGCGAGAGACACTTCCAAAGTGGTAAAATGTGTGTCCCCCCCTCCCCCTGTAACTTCTAAAATAAGAGAACGATAAAATTAAAAAAAATATATGATGTACATTACCGTCACAAGTATTTTTTAACTTACTGGGGTTCGTCTCAATATATGGATGTTATAACAATGTATGAGTTGGAAAATAAAACATTTTGATTTTTTTGATTTGATTTGATGTAAACTTCCACCGAAAATTGGTTTGAACGAGATCTAGTAAGTAGTTTTTTTTTTAATACGTCATAAATCGTAAACCGCAATTTACATTTCATTCATCCAACTAAAATATAAAAATTACAAAAAAATATTATTATGTTACTTGCTGCTACGGAACCCTTAATGGGCGAGTCCGACTCGCACTTGGCCGCTTTTTCATATTAGCATATCAACCCGGAATACCCGTGAAAGGTTCACAATTAACACAAGTAGCTCTATAAATTACAACAAAATACATTAAGTTGAGCTCCACGGGATATTTATGTGGTCTATTTATAAAATATATGTAGGTGTCCGCTCACGGATGTAGGCCGTCCTTGGTGAGGGCCGACGCGGGCGCAGCTCAGTCATAGAATATGTATGCACAGAAATGCCACATTCATGAAACTAGGTACGTTTGAAACTGGTATTTTATTCAAACATAATATTGTCTCTAGTGTTCTAAGGTTTTAGAATTCTGTATTCTAGATTGAGAAAAAGCGCAGGTACAAATATAATAAGAGTGTGAAGTAGTCGACTTGCTAATATTTTCTGTCCCGCGTGTTGTAGGATTGAGACAACTTCTTTTGCAGTTTCGACGTTATTATTCTAAGTCTACAACAACATATACACGTACCATTATTTTATTTATGTCTATATTTACATAATATATCCGTGTAAAATAATCACGAATCAAATAAATTCGAAATGCCATTTTGATTTTTTTTTTCGTTCGATAAGCAACCTTCCTTTTTCAAAAAATGTTTATAGTGTCGATTATACTGTCCGGTTTATATTTGGTTGACGATGTTTGCACTGTAAAAGGAATATCCGATCGTGTGTGTGATTTCATTGGGCAGATTTTAGTCTGCAGTGCCTCGCTACGTAGACTCTTTGTATTTCTAATTTATGTTTAGCAAATGATAACCAAATTGTTTTTAGACTTTACGTGGCTTGAAATCGTTAATATGAATATTTAACAGGATTCTACACTGAAGAAACATTGTTACGTAATTCGCATGAATTACGACAGACAACGTCAAACATTTGCAATTATGTTAACATACATATATGGAAATTTCAACCTATTGCAGTGTACCTTGAGTATCACATTATTATCCAAGTGTTGAGTTAATCGGTACTATGTAGAAAGGATCTAATATCTACATACCTATAATCAGCCTCCGTAGTACGGCTCTATAAACTCATGCCTTTCGAGTTTCAATAAGGGCAGTCGTATTATTAGAAAGTGTTCAGTAGATCGGAAATTGAGTTAGAAATACACATATTTTCTACGGAGTGGACCCTCTGTGTAAATATTTAGTTTATTGCCTAATCATTTCGATAGTCTATTACGGATGTCGAATAATTGGTAACTGGACGCATATTTTTTGTTTCTACACATACACATATATGGTGCGTAAACTTGCCACTTTGAGATAGTGCTAAACTTAGTTTGTTGTGTACCTTTTGCATTAAGTATATTCGCTTTTGGTTAGCTTTTTAGGTGATCAAATTAGATACAATGCATATATGACATGGATGTTTGAGGCCCTTTTAACATCGTTTGGGGCCCTAACCAACCTTACGTTTACTTATTAACAAACGAAACTCCGCAGGCTTTCCCTCGGGGCTAGGGGATCAGCAGCACGGCAATCGCTTATATATAATAGTCAAAATAAGCCATATGAAAATGGATGAAACCCTGGGATGCAACTGGTATCACTTCTAAAGGCGACTTTCCACGGTGTTTCTGTAGATTTCATCACACACGGCTGATGACTATGGACAGTTACTTTCCATGCGTGTATTTCTGCGGCTCCGAAACGGACCGACGAAGTCTGTTTCGAATCTGTGGGCGAAAAAAACTTTCACAGACAACACTTTTATCACGGTCCCCCAGATCCCCTTCGCACCACCACCATAGATATCCGCAGATACTACGAAACCTGGCGACGTACTTATTTTTGATGTACCAGTCATCACAAAACGTGTGTTTATTTGCACTCCTGGCATGAAGGCCGCCGTCAGTGTAAACGTTTATTTAATTTAAAATGTGCATGCTACTAAATAGAGTTGATTCATCAATGAATTCTAATACCTAGTAATTGTTGTAGTTGCAACCAGTAGAAAATAATGCTTGTTTGAAGTTAATTACCATTTTAGAGCGGCCTTGTACGATTAATTCTTATTGTTCGATTGTGTGGGGTAACTGAATTTTGGAGCTGTAATTGCTGAATAATAACAATCTACGACACAGTGTAGTGCTATCTAAACCCAAAATTCAGTTGAGCTGACACTAATCTGCGTTTAGGTCTAGAGTACTTATTTATTTATATATTAAGGCTGCGATTTTCTTTATCATGGTGATTTCTTTAGGTTCTGCAAATCTTGTATTGTGCTGTGAATTATGAATTTATTCAAGTTCTAACTACCGGCTCCGATTTACTTTTGATTAATTTGTTATCTATATAAAAGCTTAACTTCGCCTAGAACTGAATAGTTTGCGCGAGTTTTATATGGTAATGTACATCATATATTTTTTTGAGATAAAACTCTAAAAAATATATGAAGTACATTACCATATAAACTTCCACCGAAAATTGGTTTGAACGAGATCTAGTAAGTCGTTTTTTTTTAATACGTCATAAATCGTAAACCGCACTTTACCTTTCATTCAATCAATTCAAATATAAAAATTTTACTTGCTTCTACGGAACCCTTCATAGGCGAGTCCGACTCGCACTTGGTCGCTTTTTTTATGATGAAGGTAGTTACATATTTACGGTTTTCGGAATTTTTCCTTTAGTTGTGTAATATGTTTGTCGTGTTAAAAAATAAGAATAATAAAAGTAATAGCTGACTGAAGTCTGAGAAGTATCCGGTAGACAGTAATAGGCCCTTCCTTAAGTACATGGCAACAAAAATATACATGATGAAATGTAGGCGTAGCCTCTGCCTGTCCTTCACTTATAAAGTAGGCGTGATTATGTATATTTGAATAATTTAAAAATGATTTATAGGTTCTTCAATATATATGTAAAGTTGACTGTACACATTGGCCCAAAATGCGTTAATATTGCCCAGACAATAAATATTCTACGACATATTACACTGCGCCATCTAAATCCTAACTAACCTTACTCGTCGCTTATAATATTAATATATAGGAAGTCTGTACCAGAGCCTCGTTCATCAATCAACAAGCGTACCGGCTTGCAAGGGAGGTTAGTTTGGGCACCGAAGATCTTGGTCCGATACACCCAGACCACGGACTGGACCGACCCCCACCATAATGTCTAATAATAGACAGTAAGACACCTTTTATAATAAGATTTTAAACTATTTATGATCAACTGATTTGCATCCGTGAATAATAATGGGTCAGGTTGAAAAGCAGTGCTAGATAGCTGTCTAGCAAATGCTGTAATTTTTTTCTTCCTTCACTATTCATCATCAACCTATTCTAGTCCACTGCTGGACATAGGTCAACCCTAATGAACGCCATGGCGCCCTGTCTTCAGCTTGCCGCATCCAGCATCTGCCCGCAGTCTTTCGCAGATCGTTATCCCACCTGGCCGGAGGGCGTCCTTCAATATAGTACTGATGAATTTTTGTACATTCCAGATAAGTTTCGATTTGTTTCTGTAGGAACATAAAAATTAAAACTAATGAAAATAAAAAAAAACACTTTATTAAATTTGGAAGCAATTAGTATGCAAACTTTATATACAATTTTATTACAATTTAGATACAAGACGGAACTGGAACCCGCGACCAGTCGGTTCCAGAAGGAATATTCTGACTCACTGCTACATAGCTCCCTGGATACATCATTTAATTATTTTTCCATTTCCATAACATACATAACTTCACGCCTGTATCCCCGAAGGGGTAGGCAGAGGTGTATTACACACCCTTGATTCGCCAGTTATGTTAAGGTCCCAATGTAATAGGAGGCGAGCCTATTGCCATCTACCGGGCACAATAATAAGCTAGCGATAATTACCATTTATTAATGCATACATAACTACGAAAAGTCAGAGATGTGTGCCCGAGGCGACTGGGGATCGAACTCGAGACCTCGTCTCAGCAGTCTGTTACGTACGCCATTGGGCTATCGCCGCTTTTTTCATTCCATTTCATTTCCATTTCCAACTTTTTTTTAAACTGTGATGCAGATTGGCTTGCGTTGACCCAATATGTACAGCCGGCATTAAGTAATTTTTCGATCAAATACGTGGTCGGTTATAAGTGCGTGCGTATTCACTGTATTAAATTGTCCTCTTTCATCATTAATACCTTTCGTAATTTAGCTGCATTTTATTATAATAAATAGGTATATAAAACATTGATAACGCGGCCATTGGGATTCTTGAACGATTTATTGCGAAAGTAAATATAAGCGTTACGTATTGTATCAGCTGTTTTGAGTTGCGTGAGGGATGCATAGATTAATAGTTGTTGAAGCTAGTTCTTTGTTTTTTGCCGACTTGAAAAAAGGAGAGTATTTTCGTCTAATTACAATCATCGGTTTATTGTTTAAAGGAGATACCAGATAAATAATACTTCGGGACATTCTATACAGCGCTATTTAGATCTATATTAAGCGTATTTTGTCTTATAGGTTCTAGAATACCGGTAAACATATTTAGATCTGTTTTTTTTTATAAATATATATGTAGAAAGCAAACACCATAGTGTATTTTAATGCAACTGAGATTAATACTGGGATAATTATGATAGAATATTTGCACAGAGCGGGCATCGAACCTGCGACTCTTAAAAGCTGTCAAACACTCTATCAATACGTCACACGGAGAGTTTACCATGACGCGTTCTTCTTCTTCTTCTTAGCGTCTGTGTTCCGGGTGAGAAAGAAAGATGGAGCATTTGGTCCATTCCTCTCTCTTGGACGCTTTAGCACATCATGGTAAGCTCACAGGTCTTCAAAGAGGAGAGAAGAAAGGATAAAAGGAAGCTGAAACAGCCCATTAATGGCTACCTACCTACAAAAAAAAATCTAAAAAATATTAAAACTCCGTACACAAAACGAAAAAACTTGTTTAAAAAAACCTGTACCTATCATGTGACGTCAGCGATCAATCGACTTGTCAGCGAACGACACAAAGACCCGGCCTTGTCACAAAATAGGCGAGAGCAAGAAAGGACACGATACAATGCGCCGACGCAGGTTATTTTTGATAAAAAATGGGTATTCTGGTGTGAGGCCAGCCGGTACCGGTTTTCTATCCTGGTATACGATTAAGAAATATATTGACGGTAGGTAGGTATACCCACGTCATTTTTCATGATGTGAGGATTGTGAGACCAATGGTATAACCATTGGTCTCACAATCCTCACATCATGAAAAATGTTTGTGCTTTTGTTTGCTTGTTAATCGTTCTAGGTTCGATTACGGGGTTGACAAACTGTTCTAGGGTTTGTCTGTAAGGAATTCTTAGTACCAACACAGATGGTGTAACCTGGATGAAGGTACACATCATAGTATGGGACCATGATGGTGTTAATTCATGGATATACCATGAAGAAAACGGAAAACGGAAATTTATTTGGTGTTTTTTAGGGTTCCGTTGCCAAATGGCAAAAAACGGAACCCTTATAGATTCGTCATGTCTGTCTGTCTGTCCGTCCGTATGTCACAGCCACTTTTTTGCGAAACTATAAGAACTATTTTCACACAAAAATAGAAAAAAAAAACAATAAATTTTGGGGGTCCCCATACTTAGAACTGAAACTCAAATTTTTTTTTTTCATCATACCCATACGTGTGGGGTGAGGTATCTATGAATAGGTCTTCAAAAATGATATTGAGGTTTCTAATATCACTTTTTGCTAAACTGAATAGTTTGAGTTTGACGCGACGTTTGAGAGACACTTCCAAAGTGGTAAAATGTGTGCCCCCCCCCCCCCCCTGTAACTTCTAAAATAAGAGAATGATAAAACTAAAACAAATATATAATGTACATTACCATGTAAACTTCCACCGACAATTGGTTTGAACGAGATCTAGGAAGTTTTTTTTAATACGTCATAAATCGTAAACCGCAATTTAACTTTAATTCAATCAACTCAGATATGAAAATTTTACTTGCTGTTACGGAACCCTTCATGGGCGAGTCCGACTCGCACTTGGCCGGTTTTTTATTATTGACACTGATTCTATCGCTTCAGCAGCCATGGTCACCGGGACGTTAAAGATGGTTGTTGTCTCATAGTTTGAGGTGTAAGTTATCTTAAATTACACGATCAGTACGTCTATTATAAAATAATTGTTCAACATTTTGACGGCACCTGTGGCTTAGCGGTAGTGCATTCGACTGCTACGACAGGGGGCGCGGGTTCGGTGCCCGCTCAGTGCAAATATTTATATGCATGCATATGGTTCATAAAGGAGTGGTTGGAGAGGGACCATGGGGACCTCTCCTACCGGATGTGCCAGATGGTTACCGGACACGGGTGCTTCGGTAAGTATCTGTGGCGCATCCACCGGGAGACAACGCCGCAGTGCCAGCGCTGCGAGGATTCTGGCGAAGACACGGCGCTCCACACGTTGGTGGAGTGCCCTGCGTGGGCGAGTCAACGCCGGGATCTCGTTGCGGTCCTGGGCGTGGACGTTCTCTCGTTGGAGACCCACAATACAAGCTAGTTAAACTATGCTTACTTTGGGTCTAGAAAGCGCTGTGTAGAATGTCGTAGAATATTGAGCTAAGCGTCGGTAGCTTAGTGGTTAAGGAGTCGACCTTACGATCGAGAGGTCCCGGGTTCGAATCCTGGCCATTACACTACCGACGTGAACCCACTCCTAACACAAGCAATTTAGCTTAGCTGGAGGGGTTAGGGGGAATATTAGTAATTTCGGTTACTAATATTCTTTAAAAAAAATAAAAAGAATATTTAATATTTAAAAAAAAATCCTTGGTTTTAATTTAAAAGTACTGAGGACTATCTTAATATTGTTCCAAATTTTGTGTATGAAATTTGTAAGGCTTGTCACTGAAGATTGTCATAATATTTTTCATCAATTTTCTTTTGTATCCAATTTACAAGGCTAGTCACTAAGAACTAGCCTTTTAAATTTATACTAAAAATTTGTTAAACAATATATTATGATGTCATCCAACAAAAAGTTTATCTTTTAAATATCTGAATTGTTTCCTTCCTGATATATTTAAGAACAACAGACCGGTACAGGAAACAATCATTATACATTATACATTATTTAAATGATTTGTCTTTATTTAAATAAATGTTAATAATTGAATAACTTTGATTAAATTATTATGAATAACTAAAATAAACCTAAAACTAGGTCTGCAAGGCGAATCGCTGCTTGCAATGTTGAGCTGAGTGAGACATCGTGAATCAGATTTTGAAAATTTTGAACAGTGATCATTCCTCCGTGGCAAGTCCGATTTTGAAAATTCTTTTTGAAAGTCACAACTCTGGACATGCTTTCTGAGCGTGTAAAGTTTGGTCACAGTGTCTCGAGCGGTTATTATGTAATTCCATCTGGATTTTTTTAACGGTGATCATTCCTCTGTGGTAGCATTAATTTTTTCAAAATATATCCATAAACCTTCCTCTGATTGACCTCTTTAATCATGCCAAATTTGGTTCTGATGGATTAGTAGTTTAGGAGGAGACCTGTGACAAAGAAAATCCTGAAGTCTGGTATGAGGAGCTTTCGCTCGTCTTCGTCTCACTCAGCTCAATTAAAATAAATAATTAAAAGACACCTCAATCTAAAATGCATCGTGGAATTCCTCCTCATAGCATGTCTCCTATGGCAACGTGCCCAGAAGATTGGCAGCATTGCCACGTTGTATGGCGAAACTTATTTTTTGTGCTAAAAAAGAGCCAGCCTTCTGGTCATGAGAAGCGTCGATCATACGTGTCGCAATCTCCCTAAAGAGATTACGAGCATACGGACCCCATGCCTATCTTAATTAATTTTCATTTGGTGGCACTTTTTTATTAATATAACCATATATAGGCTTACACAGACAAGGAACTTCTATCCGCAGAGGATAAAAATCCCTGAATCCTGATTAAAATATTCGCCGAGAAGTTTCCACGGACCCAACGCACGCTGTGTGCGAACATTTCTTGCTCGAAAAATTAAGTTAAGCGCACGCTACGGAAGTAAATATTGTAACGTAACGTAAATTTCTAATAAAGACTTTACCTTCAGCTTACCATCAGGCGAGGTGAAGTCAAATTAACGTGTCCTAAGTATAAAAAAAATAAGAAAGTTTTTTTTTTTTTTTTAAGAATATTAGTAACCGAAATTACTAATATTCCCCCTAACCCCTCCAGCTAAGCTAAATTGCTTGTGTTAGGAGTGGGTTCACGTCGGTAGTGTAATGGCCAGGATTCGAACCCGGGACGAGAGGGACGTAGGCACGTAGGGACGTAGGGTCGACACCTTAACCATTAAGCTACCGACGCTTTATGTTGTTGTTATTTACATGAAGTTTTCGAAAAAGAGAAAACGTCGGTTTTCGTCATTCTCGAGCGCTCAACGTGGACTAAAGTTCGCCCGTCGCTACGCCTAGTCACTGACGTTTACGAAAGGTCCCTCAAATTAGCGAAGGAGAGAGTCCTTCGCAAGTTTAAGGGACCTTTCGTAAACTATAGAGTCCCTGTAAAATCATTTCTGTGCGTTATTCAATACAGTAGTAAGGGATCTATTTTGAAGAACGAAAAAGTACGTCAGACATTGTCCTTCATGTGCGCAGGCATGAATACAAACGAGATATGTACGCATTTTGTCGTATGTACTATAATTAAATATAATATGTTACAGCTACAATTATGTGTGAAATTATATACCGGTTCAAGATCAAGATAAAAAAAATACATTCCGATTTGTTGTGTTCACTAAGGGCTACCGCACATTAGAGACAAAAGATAGTCTACAGACATTTGTGTCTCGTCGTGACTTGTAGGTAATTACACAACTTTGTTTGTTTTATTGTGCTCACAGCAATAGTCTGTCTTAAGACTGTTTAATCTATTATCAGCGCTCAGCCTAATAAAACCGGAAAAATAAGTGTTATGAATAATACGCAAAAGCAAAAGTTATCATGAGAAGCATATACATAATATATATTTACCTATAATTATTATACTAGTAAACGAAACTAATCTATACAAATAAATAAAATTGAAGTGTCTGTTTGTTATATTAAAATAACCTATTTTCAATGATTGCATATGGATGTATTAAAATTTTGGTCTGTCTGCCTGTTTTTCTGTCTGTTTGACTTAGGTAATCTCTAGAACGGCTGGGCCGATTTTGAAGGGACTTTCGCTGGTAGATAGGTAGGTAATGTTACAAGGCGTAACATAGGCTATTTTAATTTTGGAAAAAGAGTTAGGATTCCGCAGAAAAAAATAAAATCCAGAGCTAAGACCACGCGGACGAGGTCGCGGGCATTGCTAGTAGTAAATTAAAAAGTTAAATCCGGGTCCGCTCTTGGGAGCTCTCGTTCGTAAGGCCGGCTCGGGGCTCCTTAACCACTAAGCTACCGACGCTTAATACGTGCTGCTGATACTAACAGAAAACCTAATAACACTTTAACTAACCCGAGTGTCGAACCCAACACATTACACCCTGCAGGCGTACTTACCACCGCTGCGTCACTAAGACAATCATCAAGGAAATAAAAAGGCTTTAGCATGACCTTAATAAATCACAAACATGTTAATCTAATATAGTTCAATGTCATTATTTGGTGCATCACTTCAAATGGCAAGCGTGTCACGGCGCGGCGCAGGCGCAGCCACTGATGTATGTGAGCGATCGTGTGCATGTATTAAACCATATCACCTTGGCGTGACACTGACCCACATCACAAGATAGTACTTTCGATTGAAAATCTCGTGTTCTATTTTTAAATTTTATCTCAAGTATTTTTATTGCCAAATGTTGTATGGTGTAGTTAACCTTTTTAGGGTTCCGTTGCCAAATGGCAAAAAACGGAACCCTTAAAGATTCGTCATGCCTGTCTGTATGTCCGTCCGTATGTCACAGCTACTTTTTTCCGAAACTATAAGAACTATGCTGTTGAAACTTGGTAAGTAGATGTATTCTGTGAACCGCATTAAGATTTTCTCACAAAAATAGAAAAAAAACATTAAATTAGGGGGCTCTCCACTTAGAACTGAAACTAAATATTTCTTTAATCATTAAACCCCCATCATACGTGTTGGATATCTATGGATAGGTCTTCAAAAATGATATTGAGGTTTCTAATATGATTTTTCTCTAAACTGAATAGTTTGCGCGAGAGACACTTCCAAAGTGGTAAAATGTTCCCCCCCCCCCCTGTAACTTCTAAAATAAGAGTATGATAAAACTAAAAAAAATATATGATGTACATTACCATGTAAACTTCCACCGAAATTTGGTTTGAAGGAGATCTAGTAAGTAGTTTCTATTTAATACGTCATAAATCGGCTATTTACCTTTCATTCAATTAACTCAAATATAAAATTTAAAAAAAAGGCATTATTATGTTACTTGCTGCTACGGAACCCTTCAAGGGCGAGTACGAATCGCACTTGGCCGCTTTTTTAATTCTGCTAGATTATTTATAATTTCTATGTTTGTAAATATGTTTTTCCGTATTCAAGACTCTATTACTACTAGCTAGGTAAATTTATGCTTACTTTGGGTCTACATTGGGTATTTTTGGGGACCATTAAAATCTTCGGGGCGCAAACCAACCTCACCTGGAAGCCGGTTCACCTGCTGAATGACGGACGAGGGTCTGGTGCAGGCTTATCTCTCGGGGTTGCAAGGTCAGACGACAGTCGCTCCCATAAAAGCCGTATTAGAGCCTTGTTCTTGCTATCTTAAAAGTATGAAAGTACGAATCTCGTCTTGGCGGGGGCTCATCCGTGCCCCTAGATTTACTAATAATATTAACTAGGACGGTTGCCAGCTTGGCAATCAACCCAAACTTAAGCGTAGCGAGATTTGCCTATCCAACAATAGGTCAATGTGAGAGGTCGACTT
Organism: Cybosia mesomella; assembly: GCA_946251805.1. NCBI lineage: Eukaryota > Metazoa > Arthropoda > Insecta > Lepidoptera > Erebidae > Cybosia > Cybosia mesomella. Next base: position 4,025,833 of record OX276396.1, read on the forward strand.
TTTCCATTTTGATTTGGTTTTTCGGTGATTATTCCTCGATGGTAAGACCAATCTGGACATTCGACCCCTTACGACACTCAGTAATGTCTACTTGATCACCGTGGCAAATTTGGACGCTTTTTTTTATATTTTTTATACCACTCAGGTGGCAGACAAGCTCACGGCCCACCTGGTGGGAAGCGGTCACCGTGGCCTATGGACGTGTGCAACACCAGGGGCGTCACACTCGCGCTGCCGACCCTAAAAAAAAGAAATTGCAAAGCAGGAATAGCCTTTAGTCTTACGGGCAGACCAAAGGCTACTCCTGCCTCTCCCTTCTTTTTTAGTTTTTGTGCTGTCAGAAGGAAGTCTCTTCCCTTTGACAGCACAAAAACTCTCAGTGAGCTCTGGCTACCCTACTCACCGCCGGGAACACAACACGAGGTTATTATGGCCGCTGTATTCTGTAGGACGGAGGTACTACTCCCCAGTCGGACTGCTCAGTTGGACGGGAATACCGTCATGTCCTACCTCTCTTACCTTCGGCTCGCTACGCTTAATTACTATCTGTTGTCAACAACTTCATCCGCGTTAAATTCGGTATAGATTATATTTGTGTTGTGTGTGTGTACATATATATGTTCGGAATAGATAATATATATATATAGGATGTTTACTTCTACAATCTCGATCCCAACACGTATTAAGTTATTTCATCATTGTATTCTTGCTCTCTTTAAGACAACTCATATTTCGTTAGACCATCTTCTCGTCCCAAACGGCTGTACCGATTCTAATTAAATTTCACACAAGCAAAGATGTTACTGATGGGAAGGACATAGGCTAGGAAAATCAAAAATCAAAAGTACCACGGAGGAAAAATCTAATTTCTCAATGAACACAAAAGCCTCATTCACACGATTGGTATTGAATTAAGTAATTTGTTCATATACACAAGACAAAAAAGAAAACTGATAATTGGAATAGCCATTGAGGAATTATCACTGTTAGAAAAATTCCTGGTGAAATTGCTTCGCTTAATTTTTGCAACAACAGAATGAATTGCAGACCTAGTTTATTATGAAGAATAAAGCCTTTTGGGGGGGGTGACTGACTCGTTAACGTAGAGCTCAACTTATAATGCTAGAACTACGAATTTAGGACAGTAGACTACTTCTATCACTTTATTAATGGGTCGGAAGAGGTGATGTAGGGCACTTGTGTTAAATTGACAATTCGATTTTTATGTGTAACGTAAAAATGCATTATGATACCCGTACCTCAATATAATACCGTGATGATTTTACGTGGGCAACTCTGTGAAGTTTGGTGATTTTACATTTTACTGCTCATCACCTTTCAGGTGTAGCGTGATGAGTTATAGTCCGGATTTTTACCTTGTCTGAGTTCTAACAAGCTACAAAATTTCGTAAAGAATCTAACTTGTAATTATAAAATTGTCATTAATAATAGTTTACCCCAAAATACCTATATAGCGTGATAATGTATAGCGCAGTTTATGATCATGTTTTAAAAAAAAAGTTCATGCAAAACTTCTGAATCTATTTAGCGGTTTTCAAGTGATGCTCGAAAACCGATATTAAAACGATTATTCCGAACCTGGCCCGGTCGCGGGTTACATAGGTTAGAAACTTGAAAAAAAAAAAGTAATTTTTGTTCCGAACGCAACCCTCTTCCTAACCTGGATCGACGTCTCGTTCCTAATCTAACCCGCGACCGACTCAGGTTCGGAATAATCATATTAAAACGCAGACAAACAGTCAAAAATTCTAAGTCACATTTTCGGCATCGGTAGGTATCGCTACTGGAAGTCAATTATTTTTTTGAAAATATATTCATTTTACAATTTTTATCTCGTTACGATTTTAAATATTCTATAGATATTAAGTAAGTGCTAAAGTACCTACATACCTACTAATTTATGTATGTACTAGCCGGCTTATAAACAAACCGCACATGGAGGTATCGTGTATATATTTATCAAACTTTCTTATCGTTGCCTACCTACTTATTGCAAAATTGATAACACTTCTTGTTATGCTTGTATTATTTATTTACTTACAATAATATCTTGAAATAGTTACCTTGAAATTCGCTATTGTTTTGTAGGTAGAAAATAATCTGTCATGAATTGTAATCAAGCCTAAGTGTAATAATTCCTAGTAAATGCCAATCGGCGCGCACCAGTTAGATCTAAACGCGCGTCTAGCGTCTGAAGATCAGAGACGGCGTGCGGTTTTAGCCCCTGTTCAAGCCCGACATAACCTCCCCCGTTGGCCGGCGGGGGGGGTACCAAAGGGTTATTTAGTACGAAAAAAAAAGTGTACTCTTGACCCGACCTTTCCTTAAAATATTCTCGATCTAATCGCTAATAACCAGGCAGGCCTGTCTAAAATCCCAAAATGGTACTAATTAATATTGTAATTTATGAATTAATATCAATAAAACCTGTTTCGTTATTTCGAGGTCACCTAGTGAAGTTTTTCGTTGCATTGTGCACTAGTTCTTCCGAGGCACAGGGTCAAATGTTTCGAAGTTACGTTATCCGTTGCTCCTAGCTTTCGTTATTATTAGATTACTCGTTATTGCTAACTATCGGTGTTGTATTAGTCATTTAATACATTAGGAGTGGAGGCAGCTAATCGGCAAACGGAACGACAAAGGACACCCCCCCGGTAGATGGACGGATAACCACAAAAAGATTGCTAGGATAGACTGGATGCGGAAGGCGGAGAATTAGGTGCTATATTATACACATTAGGAGAATTTCATGTCCAGCAGTGGACTGTGATAGGTTAATTTATTTAATAGCAGAATTTGCGGCTACACAGTCGTATGTTAAAAAGGAGAAGCTTCTCCATTTACTGTATTCCCAGTCATACTCTTACAGTGGTATGAATTCTGTATGCCAATCTTAACAACTTCAGATAAATCGCAGCGCGCAAGATTGCCGCACCGTATCGGTCGGGTATCGGTCTGTTGCCGGTCAGGGTCACGATAAAGATATCGGAGAGAAACGTGTTTACGCGATTAGGCTTCATATTTTGATGCAAGACATACACACATAGAATGAATTAATAAGCAACAGTTCCCAATCTTTTTATCACATTTAGTCACCCTTAAGCGAGAATTAAATTTAATTTAATAAAAATTAAGCGGCGATAGCCCAGTGGCGTATGTAATGGACTGCTGAGACGAGGTCTCGAACACGATCCCCAGTCGCCCCGGGCACACACCTCTGACTTTTCGTAGTTATGTGTGCATTAATAAATGTTAATTATCGCTCGTTTAATATTGTGCCCGGTAGATGGCAATAGGCTCGCCCTCTATTACATTGGGACCTTAACATAACTGGCGAATCGTGGGTGTGTAATACACCTCTGCCTACCCCTTCGGGGATACAGGCGTGAAGATATGGTATAGAAGCGTGAATTACACAGAAACGATACAGCAAGGATCGTACTATTATGGCACGGATAAGGCACGGACTAAATTAAAATTACAGCTATATATTGGAGTCACGAGACACGATAATATTAAAACCTCGGCTTTCAGGCACCGTGAATTAGTCTGAGAGTCCACCAGGACTAATGTTTGAGCATCATGTGAAAGCCGTAGAACAGATTCAGCTGAAAATTTGCATGAAAAATTTCCAGGAGTCTAGTTCGCTTCGCTTTACAGCATCACGCTCTTATACGTGTGGAATAAGCAGAGTAAATTAGATTACATTTTTTATTGATCTTAACATTATTATAAGGCATATCTTCACGAAATTTCCATGGTCAGACTATAAATCATCAGGCTGTAGCTATTAGGTAATGAGCATTAAAACATAAATCTATAAATCAAATTTGGTCATGTGTAAAAGGCGTCGTTTGGCTGACATGATGATGATGATGATGAAAAGGCTTTTTCCTCTCAATATAAATATGAAAGTATAGATATTAAAAAACCAAGACTGTAGAAGGAAAAATACTGTAACCTTTTGCTAACTCAACTCTCGGGTCAAATTAAATGTCATTTACAATCATTGTCATTCCGAAATGATCAAGTAGTGCTCACAAGAAATATCCCTGTTTTGTTTTTACGTGTAGAAGTCCGCCCTCCCCCCCCCCCCCCACAATCCCCATCGGAGTTCACCTCATGTAGTTAAAAGGCGGTGAGTTGAATATGTCGGACTTGAACCGACTTTAACCGCACATTATTCCTTCACGCCTGTCTATGTTGCCGAAGAACCAAGAGGTCAGCCTGATGAATCCTGGCCATTACACTACCGGCATATTTTCTTTGCCGCACCATAGAGACTTGGAATTCTTTACCAGCACATGTGTTCCCTTCTTCCTTCAGTCCCGGGTCCTTGAAAAAGCATCTGAAGAGGCGGAAGCTGAGGGCCTAATTGTAGCATTATCGATGTCCGTAATGGTGACCCCCATTCCTGAGATTAGCTTACCATCAGGAGAGGTGGAGTCATATTGACGTCACCATTATAAAAAAAAACCATACAGTGTATATTTTTCGCTTCGGTACAACATGTCATAAATTGAATAAACAAAAAACTTCCATATCAAAGCCAGCTGAAAATACGAAACCTTTCTTGATGAAGCCAACGAAGGCTTAAATGTCGGTGCGTTACTCAAAATACTCACTTTGTAGCGAACATTGCGAGCTCACCTCACAACATTTACTCGGCAAAGGAAACCTTTATTTCTCTAATTAACTTTCTGAAGATCAAGGTCAGCTGCGAAGTGGAGTAACCTTGAAACGTTCCGGGTCGTATAACCACGGAAAGAACCAACTCCATGAATACTAAAGCAATTATGCTATATGACCGTCCCTTTTATTTTTCGTGCGGAAATCCCTTCTACATACGCCGGGGTGTAAGGTTGCCCATAGAACATATCCCTCGCACCCCGACTGACCCTGGGCCATCTCCGGTTTCGAGATGGCCCCCTCGGGTTTGGGACCACGGTGTATCCGTCTTGCCCCGGTTTGCGCCTGAGTCGTTGCGACGCGCGGCGAGCATATTGCGGGCTCGGTGGGCCGGGAGAGTTCTAAATCTCTCCCGGGCGCGCTATATGACCGTCCCTTGGGATTTATGATTTGGAAAAGGTAAGCCGGTTAAGTTTAGCTACATGTTTAATACTAAAACTAGTTCTAGCAGTGAATTCGTTCACGTAAATTTAACTCTGGGCTTAAATTTATTTACCCAATTTTTATTTTATTTATTGAATCAACTAAACAGCTTTTTCGGAGATTTTCTGGTACAAATAGAAATACAGACAAAAGTTGGGAAAATAAGCTTTTTGTTGCATTTAAATACATTCATATGTATTCGTTAAAAAGCTAGTACTGTAACAATGCAAACAGACACTTAAATTTTATTAATTTGTACATAACTTGATTTAGAATGACAATGGTGGTTATGTACCAACCTAGTAAGAAAGCGGACCCAGGACTACAAACTATATCTTCAGATGTAACCGGGACTTATCTTAACATTGTGCCCGGTTGTACCAGAGGGCTTCACCTCGGAGCCCGGGATCCGCTTTTGGTTTGACTTTACGACTTTTGTGGCAGCCGTTAGACTTCCCAACCCCAAGAGAAAAGCCTGTGCCAGAGCCTCGTCCGTCAATCAACAGGTGTACCGTCTTGCAGGTGAGGTGGCTTGGGTCTCCATGCTGTAATGATTTAGAATTAAGATTAGTATAGTGCCACGCTAAAATTATGAGCTAGATCTAATAATAATTAGGACTTCATATTCTTAGTTCTCATAAATTGGCTTCCGGAGTGTGATACAATCTTTGTCATTAGTTCTTTAATAGTATTGACATTCATACTAGAAGCAATAAAAGTCAATGCAAGGAATGTAAAGTGCATTTGAGTAGGTAAATTTCAAACTGACATAAGACCTTCAACGTCGAAATTTGACATCCCAATTTAGAAGTGTTTGAAATGGCAATATGTCATTTTACTTCTAAGTACCATAAGTACATACGGCCAAGGAGATAAGTATACACCTGTAAATGCAACTTTACTTGTGAAGGTGTGTACTTATCTCTTTTGCCGTGCGTACCTGGCAGAACTTCAAAGAAACGATGAAATTATGACAGTTTTAGACGTGAATGCGCCTTTAAATTTGTTTTCATATTGGGAGGCAATCTAGAGGTCAATCCAAACTTGGGTCCTACCGAGATCTTCAGGGTCCAAGCCAACCTCACCTACAAGAGGGAACCTGCGGATAGACGGACAATGCTATGGTGCAGGTTTTTCTCTCGAGGTTATGAGGTCAGACGGTAGTCACCCCCGTAAAAGTCAGAATAACCCAGATAATGAAGTTTTAAGAGAGTGGACCCCGGTATTAGCACTTGAATGATGCAGAATATTTTGAAGAAACGATGAAATGATATGATTTGGTGTGGGCACAAGAGTGCTGGTGTAGTGTTAATGTTTATGTACAGTCAACGACAAAAGTAGCTTAACAAATTAAAACTTTCATAAAAAATTAAAAAAACCATGAATTATATTAACTAAAAAAGCGGCGATAGCCCAGTGGTGTACGTAACGGACTGCAAAGACGAGGTCTCGAGTTCGATCCCCAGTCGCCCCGGGCACACACCTCTGACTTTTCGTAGTTATGTGTGTATTAAAAATGTTGATTATCGCTCGCTTAGTAATGTGCCCGGTAGATGGCAATAGGCTCGCCCCCTATTACATTGGGACCTAAGCATAACTGGCGAATCGTAGGTGTGCAATACCCCTCTGCTTACCCCTTCGGGGATACAGGCGTGAAGTTATGAAGTTATGTATGTTATATTAACTTTGTCTTCTGGGGAAATCAAAACTAACTATACGTCAATTATTGGTACATGTATTCTAATGGAAAAATGAGGTTTGTTATATACTGTACGTGTATGTGTGCGTGTTTGAGTGATACTCTCTATCCGTACTACAAGAAAAATGTCTCTACCAAAGACATTACACAAACGCGTGTTTCAACACGTATAGAATATAATATATGTAAGTATATCCCCTCCCCCAAACCGGGGCAAGACGGGGACACTGTGGTTCCCAAACCCGAGGGGGCCATCTCGAAACCAAAGATGGCCCAGGGTCAGTCGGTATGCTCTATGGGCAACCTTACACTCCGGCGTATTAAGACCCGAGACGGCGTGCGGTTTTAGTCGGTTCAAGCCCGACATAACCGCCCCCGCTGGCCGGCGGGGGGGTATCCGAAGGGATTTCCGTACGAAAAAAAAAGCTACAAAACATATATAATAATGCAAATTGATCGATGGACTATATTGTGTTTTTTTCTGCGTTTGTCAACCTATAATCAAATTCACGTGTTGCTAAACATGAGTCTACAATCCGAAAATAACGATACAACATATCTATCTACTTACAATCATAATTATGTACACACAAAAAGAATAAAGCTGTGTGTGTGAGTGAGTGTTTATGCTTTTGTTACGTATGTGTTTGTTATCGAATTTTGTGACACACATTATCGCATCAGCGCAAGGAAGTGTTTAAGTGATTGAATTTCATGTGTGTGTGTGTGCGTTTAAGGCCAAGGTCAATGTTGATCCTTCGTTGTGTGTATTATACGACAGTGAAGTGAGTTTTAAGTGCATTTTGTGTTGAAAATTTTCAACAAGTCCACGTATTTTTCGTTTTCTAATAACGTTTTCTGTCTCGTATATAAGCTGATATTGTATTATTTGACTGGAATTCATTCATAGACTTATATTTTTTATTATACTTTTATTTATTAGACTTCCTGTTTTTTCGAAATTGGTTCATAATCATTATTAGATATCTGAAGAAAAATCAAGGTGGGGAAAACCTATTTCGATTTCTTTATCGATATCATTGAAGTTTGTCAATAGCTAAATAAATAGGGTATTAAAAGTAAATACCCATATACATCATAAAATGGATATTATATTATAATAGAAAACGTATATACATATAATATATATTACAATAAGGCATTTTTATTCTTATTAAGATTGTACCCATTGTACACAAAGCAGGTGCGAAATAATAAAACCACAATTTGAAAATGAAGTCTCGTAGATTCAATGTTTGAACAGACCTTAACACTCCCTTTGAGAATTTCCACAACAGCCTCATTTTCCGCCTTCCATTGGCCTTAACCTTAATATTCCGACCTCGTTATATATTAAATTTACTTTGTGTTTCAATAAAACCGACTTTCTCCTACCTTTTAATATTAAAATTAATAATTTGTTACTTATAAACAGACACACAATATTCAGGGAGAGTATGACGTCGTCGCCGCGAAATGTCTACGCATCCCGCCTACGCCGTAGCGAGGTCCTTAAAGCTCGCCGCCTACGCGTAACGTAGATCCCGCTACGCCTCATTCTATCCTATGAAGTAGATGTTCTTCGTTACCCATCAATTCTCTCACAAAGCCACAAAACAACCCGCACCTTTCAAAAGCATTCAAATCGAGACTAAGGTCACTATTGCACTAAATCTCTTTGTTAAATTGTATTAATCGCAAAACTTGATATACCACAAACCGCACGTATTCTGGAAGCACGAATATGTTTAATCAAACGGCTAGGTGTCATGCTGTTAATGAACGAGAGAACAGCATTATGTTGATGTGTGTGTGTGAGAGAGAGGACAAGTGTAGCAACAAGTGGGGGGTGCGAGGTACGGGGACACGTTATCGTATCTGTGACGTCAGGACCCTTTCACTGTCCGAAGTTGCGTACTGGCGGCAGATACCTCAGTCCGCGCGGCTCGGTCACAGCGGGAGCTCGTCTCGCGCCTAGTGTTCCTAAACTTTACCGACTCACGCGTCACTCGAATTACGTATAACGTAAAATATATCGAAGTCAACTTTCGTCAGGACAGACACGTACGTAAACGGCTGTATCAGTCTCCCGTGTGTTCTAACTCCTGGCCGGCTTATACCAGAACTGTTCAGTCAACGGAATCTACGATGGGCGTCATAAAAGTGACTCCGGACACCGCGTCCCTGATCTCAGCATGCGACATGCTTGACGATATGAAGGTAAGTGTTACACGACTGTTACGAGAGAAAACCATGTGATGTCCGAAATTAACGTGATAATGGCGACCGTCCAACGGGCCAGTTCCGTATTAGTGAAAAAAAAAACTAGTGTGTATTTGTGCGTGGGTGCGGCCTATTTGTCTTTGGATTTTTGTTTTAAAGGGGTTAGGTTAAGTATAGCATAACCCGTTTGAATTTTGACCTGGAAAATAAACTCCACAGAAAACTTGCGATTGGACAAATATGTTCACTTTGTTGAGTTTCTTGTGGTAATCTTTGTAACGCGCGGGTAGGATCGGTTACACGTAAGCTTGTAACACTGTTATTATAGGTGTTTTTGATAGCTTACCATCAGATAAATCATGTTTTTCTAAGGAAGGTATTTCTAAGGAATAGTAAGTTCTCGTTAGTAATTGTAAAAATATAACTTTTATACGCGATCGTATTGGACGCAGCAGTGCACACGGCGTTCATTATTCAAATTCCACCGGCTGCGCAAGCGACGGTGAAAACGGTGTTGTCGCCTAGCGGTCAACGGAAGCGGTTGCCCTTATCAGTTGTTTGTGACATTATTGTTGTAACTAGAGTGGCTGCTTATGAACATTGAAACAAAAAAACCTATCACAGTATACGTAGAATGTAAAGTTTGAAGTCATACTCAAGCCTGTCTCCCTCCGGGGTAGGCAGAGACAGTAACCAACATTGGCTTCACAAACATCTGTCTTTACAAACCTCTCGATTTACCTTCATCGTCATTAAGCATAAAAAAGTCACCCAATTTCGGGTACTTTCAATTTCTTTTTTTTTTAAATATACCTAAGCCATGTTAATTAATAAAGACATTTTGGTACGTTACCTCTTTCTAGTTCCATTTTATTATGTATTTTTTGGTTGAATGAAGAGTGAATGAATGAAGTAAACAAATATTTTAAAATTTATAGTTTTCATAAAGACGAGCGAGGAAATAATTACTATTTAATTTTATTCATTATTATTCTATTTTGGAAAAAAAAATTGTAACAATAAAACATCAAAGTGGTATATTTTAATAGTTTTAAAAGTAAATATTGTGGCAATTCGACGACGACCTCTGTGGCGTAGCGGTAGTGCATTCGACTGCTAAGCCAAAGGTCGCGGGTTCGATTCCCGCTCAGTTCAAATATGTATATTTGCATTGGTCTGGGTGTTTCTATGTATAATATGTATTTATTTACAATAAAAAAATATTTTAAGTATGTTTATCCGCATTCTAGAACCCATATGACAAGCTCTGCTTAGTTTGGGTCTAGATGGCGTTGTGTACTTTGTCGTACAATATTTATTTATTTATTTAATTATTTGTTTGATTTAGAGATTTTGTGTGTTAATTATACCTATAATTTGTATTTTCGCGAAGTGCCCGCAATACACTAGCAGTTCGCTATTTTACCGTTTAGATTGATATCTTCTTTGTATATTAATCCTACTAATACTAAAAACGCGAAAGTTTGTGAGTATGTTTGTATGTATGTACGTTTCTTTTTTGCTCTTTCACGCAAAAACGGCTGAACGGATCTAGCTGAAATTTGACACAGGGATAAATTATAGTCCGGAATAACACATAGGATACTTTTTATCCCGGGAATAGGTTCCCAAAGGAAAAAAGATAGAAAAAAAATCTCGCTTTGGTACGCAAATCAGAAAAGGTGAAGTCTTAAGTTACCATGGCCAGTGGGGGGGTATCCGAAGGGATTTCCGCACGTAAAAAAAAAAAAAAAAAAAAAAAACCATTGACAGCAATAGACTCACGTACCATTACTGGTCACCGAAATCAGTTGGGAATATGGCAAATTAGATTTTAACACAACATAGTAAGGGTATGTGGGGACCTCCAGCATCCAGGCCAACCTCACCTGCAAACTGATACACCTGCTGATTGCAAGAAGCTCTGGGGTAGACTTTCCTCTCGATATCAGGTCAGACGGCAGTCGTTCCCGTAAAAGTCAAGGCTCCGTCTGCGTGAAACCTATACCTATTTCACCTGATACGTGGGTCAGAAGGCCTCCGGAGCTCTATGGTCAATTTTTTTTATTACAGCCGTGTAATTTTTACATTATTCGACATTAAGATATAAGGTAGGTACAACATGTTAGTGTGTCCAGATAATCTATCTTTTTTTTTCGTACGGAGATCCCGATTCGAATCCCGTTATTCGAATGATTCACGACAATAAACGGTTCGGGCTGGTCGCATGTGCTCTGGCGGTTCGGATACGGAACGAGATCTGTTGAGCTGTGACGTCACTACGTTAAAATTGTTTTGACAATGTTTTGAACCACAACCATGTGCCGCTGATAGTATGTGTAATCTCGTGATGTCGAGTCTTTAAAAGTGTTAAATCTTTGTGTACACCCACGGCAAAAGCTCCTATCATAAATGCTAATTTTGGTATATATGTTTTTCACTCACTCACGCCAGAACGAGTGAACGAATCTTTTTGAAAGGATCATGCCCATCAACGGTACTGGTTTTTCTCATGCATCAAGATAAAAATTATATTACAATTATTTTCTTTATTTTTGAAGTCATTCTGCAATTAGAATGACAATTTTGTATAGGGGTTTATTTTGTAAACTAAAAAGTTATGAATTACCTACTGCCGGCTATTCTTACGTTAAAGTTTTGCCATAATCAAAATAAGTAAATATATTGACAACTCTAATCGATTTTTTTTTGGATACGATTGGAAAGGTAAATCGCGGGGTTTTATATAAATAATAAAGCGAGATGATACTACTGTGGTGTGAAATAATTAGTATTTCACACACACAGTAGTCGTATTATTTTGCTTTCAAAACTTTTTAAAGCAATTTCACTTTGTTGCTAACGATACATAATATGAATGATTGCATAGATTTTTTTTTAATTATCTTGCTTCGGTTTGATATAAATCGAACCTTTTTCATAAATGAATGATTATACACCTAAATCAGTCATTTGAAATAATTATGTATCGAGTGTATTTATTCGAGTAATCAATTTTCATTTAAAATCTAAAATGGCAACATTGGTGTTGATGTCTCAAAACATTCATTGCGAAATTGAAATTGCGTTATAAATATTACAGTTTTTTTTTGTGTTGATCGAGTCCTACTCTCCACAGTAATTGTGATATTCATTGTAACTATTTGTTTATTTCTTGTTTTCAATCACTGTCGCTAACTTTAATGTGAAATTGTGAATCTTACGCCAGGACGTTTTTACGCCAGGAAGTTTTCACTTTGTTTGAAGTTTGTCTGTGATTCGTATTTTGTTGTACTGTACTGTACTACTTAGCGACTACTGAAAATGTCGACCACTTCGCGAGAGGTACCGACGACAAGAACAATCGACCGGCGAAACCGGTGTGATTTTGTCCCCTTGCACTTAGGGTTTAATCATCTTACTGTACAAGATGTTGCTTCCGAAATAAGATTATACCAGAAGGACTGTTTAGTAATCCTGATTTGCCACCAGATGTTAAACCTGCAATAGTTATATGTGATGCTACCTATGTTTTTGTGCAAAGTAGTTCAAATTATTTGTTTCAGAAACAAACCTACAGTTTACAAAAACTAGACAACCTAGTTAAACCATTTTTGATTGTGTGTTGCGATGGCCACATTGTGGAATGTCTTGGTCCATACAAAGCCACTCTTAATGATGCTACAATCACAAGTTTAAACTTAAATAATGAGGGATCTTGTATAAGCTCATTTTTTAGAAGAGGTGATATTTTTCTTCTTGATAGAGAATTTCGAGATGGTATAAATGAACTCCAAGAACACGGTTTTGTCACCCACATGCCAGAGTCTCTCCTCGAAAATGAACACCAATTAACAACCCAGCAGGCAAATCGGTCTCGTCTAGTAACCATGTGTCGCTGGGTTGTAGAAATAGTCAATGGTAGGATAAAAAGAGACTATAGACTATTCCGTCATGTATTCAATAATAGAGCTGCTATGCACCTCAATGATGATTTTAGGATTTGTTGTGCCTTATTAAATAAGTTTCATGTTGCCATAGATGACCCACCGGAGGCTTTGGAATATGTTACAATAGCTAAAAGTAGACTTTTTCTAGTAAACCATCTGGCAACATATGTAGCACAAGAAAATCTTAACAGAAGGAGAGCTAGCTTCCAAACAATTGATGGCAATCATCCTCATTTGGATAGATTCCCACGACTCACAATTACTGACCTTAAGCGGTTTGCTCTAGGTACATATCAATTAAAACAGGCCAGATCTTACTTCGGGGAACATGTTCGTCAGTCTGGAATATATTCAGTGGAAGTGAATACTGAAATTGATGAGGATATTCCTCTGATTTTAGGCCTAAATAATTATTTGTTAAGAGGTAGGATTAAATCCAGGCATGTGAACAGTCGTACATATTACACGTATTTATTCATAAGCAGAGACGATGCTGTAGCAAATACATTACAAGCCATAGTAGGTTATTGTTGCAACTGCCTTGTTGGTAAGCGAACTGTTGGCTGCTGTGCTCACATAATGACAGTGGTGTGGTTTTTGAGTTGGGCTCGATACAATGATATCACTGCTCCAGCATCTTATTTAGATGATTTTTTTAATGAAAATGATGAATGAAGTCATTCGCTGTTTCTATATGTATAGGTACTTACCTACCTACTTACTGTAAGGGGTAAAAAACTATGATTGATTATATACCTACCTACATGTTTAAAATGCTACCAGTGTCACTGGATTAAATTAAAGATCTCTTTGAATTCTGTTGTTTTTTTTACAGCTCTCCTTTTTTTTGTATTTGTAACTGTTTTAACAGGAAATATAAAGGCAAAGTGCTGATTTATTTAAGTCTATCCCATCAGATATGCTAATTAATCTGCTACGACCTATAAACTTACCTCTATACACGACGGATATTTCTATTTTGAGGTTAAGTTACGTTTTCTAAAAAAACTTGGAAATGCGGGTTTTGATTCCAAAATGGCAATTGTAAATGGTTATTTGGTTAATTTATAAACCATCTAAAACAACTTTGGAATTGACGCAACCCTGTACCGTGGTCCATATTGTCGTGGTCATTCTCCTTTGGCAGATGCCTGGGGGTGGCAGGTGAGGTCGCCTGTGACCCCAGCAGAAGCAGGCCAGGACGGTGGGGCGACTAGCTCCCCTCCCCCAAACCGTAGCAAGACGGGGACACCGTGGTTCCCAAACCCGTGGGGGCCATCTCGAAACCGGAGATGGCCCAGGGTCAGTCGGTCAGTCGGGGTGCGAGGGATATACCCTATGGGTAACCTTACACCCCGGCGTCTGTAGACCCGAGACGGCGTGCGGTTTTAGTCGGTTCAAGCCCGACATAACCGCCCCCGCTGGCCGGTGGGGGGTATCCGAAGGGATCTCCGTACGAAAAAAAAAAGATAGATTATCTGGACACACTAACATGTTGTACCTACCCCAAAGGAATAATATACGCGGTATGAGGAGATTGTATAGAATCCGAACAAGATCTTTTAACCTAAACCAACTCACCTGCAGTAGATGTGTGCCACCTTCTGATTAACTGATTCTGATAGCGCAGGCTTTTCTCTAGAGGTTGGGAGGGTGAGACGGCAGTCTTCCCCGTAAAAGTCAAGATCAGCTACATTACAAAAAATACCAGCTTTGAATGCAACCGGGGCCAACGCTGTGATAATAATACATTTTTTTATTTTTCAGCACATAGATTTTTTATCCTCGGAATAGGTTCCTGTGATCAAACGCGATCAGTATTTCACGCGGATAGGCACGATACACAGGTATATTCAACAACTACATTTGTTATCCATTTGCTTTGCACGACATTGTCACTGCCTACCCCAACGTAGGTATATAAAATAAAAATCAAAACGTAAATTTAAATGAAATGCTTATAAACACAAATGTATGTAAATAATTCGTGTATACATTACAAGGTTTTTTATTTAACAAACCAGCTATAAAGTATTAATAATGATCTATTAGAAGATCGTTTTAACAAACGGTATTACAATATGCCTGAGCGCAGGAATCCATGTGGAGCGACGCACGCAACGTTGCGCGGTACGGTGAGCACGCGCACGACGCATGCGCGAGTGATTCCTAGTGTTGAATTTTCTTCAAACTTTATGCAATAATAGCAGGCTGACACTCATGGTCAATGTACAATGATTTGATCTCGAAATACAGATATACTCAGAATACTCTCGATTACAGGCTACAGTCACGCCTTGGGTGTATAGAACCCTAACAACATCTTTGGGGCTCTCCATGAGCGCAGGCCTGAGGGAGACAGGAGGAGCTGCCTGTGGTCCTAGCAGCAGCAGGCCAGGGTAGCGGCGCATTGCGCGTCTCGCCTTTTTCCGGAGACAAGACTTAAACACCATGGTTCCCAAATCCAAGGGGCACGACGGCAAGACGGGCACGAGGGACATGCCTTAGGGCCACCTTACACCCCGATCTGAAGAGCCAAGATGGCGTGAGGTTTTAGTCGGTTCGAGTCCGACATAACCTCCCTCGCTGATCGGCGATCGGTGATTTCTGCACCGAAATAAAAGCTAATCTCATCTACAAGTTGGTACCACCTACTAAAAACAGACGAATTCATCATCACATAGCGATTTCTTAGTTGTATCCAAAGCTTGCGCTTAGGAGCTTAGGCGCTTAGGCGCTTTTGCGAAAGCGACTGCTGTCTAACCTCCCAACCCTGAGAGGTGCGCAAGCGCCAGAGCCTCGTTCGTTGTTTAGCAGGTGCAAGTAAGGTTGAATTCGCCCTCAAGGATATTGGCAGGGTGATCTATCTATAACTCACTAACTTACAAAGTTTCAAACGATACAACAATTTAGAAGTTTGTTTTCATGCATAGCGAAGCTGATAATATACGCGTGTTAAAAAGAAAATTCCGGCTAAGTCAGCACTTTCAAGTACTAGATAACACACATATATAATGTTACCATACCATGAATAGGTCCACAGAATGAGTGCAAAAATGCTGACAAATACAAATCGCATAATATGCCGTGTGCGTGGGCGATTTTTATGACACGACAGTTCGAAATTCAACAATTGTAAAACAATCTCAATGTTGCAACTACAAAGAAGTTGGTAATGATTTATTTTCATAATAATATTATTGTTAACTAAATTGTATAGAACCTACGTTGCCATCTTTCTGATTCTTCATTGTGACAACAATGTGCGTGAAATGAATAGGTTAGCTTGACTCAGTGCCTAAATTCTCTTCTAGTGAGTCTTCACGGCTATCTATATACATAAGCGTCAGTAGCTTAGTGGTTAAGGAGTCGGCCTCACGATTGAGAGGTCCCGGGTTCGAATTCTGGCTATTACACCACTGACGTAGACCCACTGCTAACTGTTGGAGGTTAACGGGAATAGTAGTAATCTCGGCTACTAGTGAACAATTACGCGTATTTTTAGATTTGTCATGTCTGTCTGTCTCTCCATCCGTATGTCACAGCCACTTTTTTCCGAAACTATTTGCACTATGCTGTTGAAACTTGGTAAGTAGATGTATTTTGTGAACCGCATTAAGATTTTCACACATAAATAGAAAAAAGACGAAAGATTTTGGGGGTTCCCCATACTTAGAACTGAAACTCAAAAAAATATTATATTGAGGTTTCTAATATAATTTTTTTCTAAACTGAATAGTTTGCGCGAGAGACACTTGCAAAGTGGTTAAATGTGTGTCCTCCCGCCCGCTGTAACTTCTAAAATAAGAGAATGATAAAACTAAAAAAAAATATATGAATTACCATGTAAACTTCCAACGAAAATTGGTTTGAACGAGATCTAGTAAGTATTTTTTTTAATACGTCTTAAATCGTAAACCACAATTTACCTTTTATTCAATCAACTCAAATATAAAAATAAAAATAAAAATAAAAACATTATTATGTTACTTGCTACGAAACCCTTAATGGGCGAGTCCTGCCATGGGCACTGGGCCGCTTTTTTAATCGTCACACACCCATACACCGAAGGTATAAAATAGGTAATTCTTTAACAGTTACTCAGCTAATTCCTAATATCAAAGAATATATTTGTTGCTAAGATTGTTATTATATATATATATTAGATATATTGTTCATTGTAATGCAAATATTTGGCAAGTTATCGCAATCAGAAGTAGGTATTATTTACGAAGATAACATTATCCACAATACTGTAAATATTTTGCATTCGCGAAACTTCTAACTTTGCGAGGGTCGCGTTATAGTGGAGTCACCAAAGACATAAAAACACGAAAACCTCGGATTTCAGATATGGTGAATGGATTTTAAAAATTTAAACTGAAATTGGTAGCTAATACGGGTATTAAATGTTAAAAAGTATTTTTATTGATATATACTTTGCCTGTCCATACAATAAAATCGTAACGAGAAAAACATAATACTTACATTGAATTTTTTTTTTTTAAATAATTGCTAGTTTCTAAGAGCAATACTGATGCCAAACTTATTTTGTCTAGATTTTTGGTCTGTTTGACTGCTACTCTATTTATCTAAACAGATAAACAGAGTCCATCAGGATCAATGAGCATCACGTGAAAACCAAAGAACAGATTCAGTTGAATTTTGCATGATCATTCTCCAAGAATCTAGTCAAAAGGTTCGCTATTTATCATTACGCTCTTATAGGTAAGAGTAAGCAGAGTAAATTTGATCAAATGATTCTTATTATATTAACATCATTAAAACGCAAATCTTCATGAAATTTACAAGTTCAGTGGAACTCGCGCATGGTCAATGACCAGACTGTAAAGCATCACGCTATAGCTGAAAGGTGATGAATAGTAAAACAAAATCAGTGTGTGTGTAAAAGGCCTTTTTCTGTATAATAATAATAAATAATAATTAAAAATATCCGTTTATTTAAATACATTTTATTTTTCTAAAACAATATTGTCGAAAATTCATAAAATATTTTCTTAAACTTCGTTCAATTGAACAATAGTATTGTAGCAACTATTTACACTGCACTGTTGACATACTACACTAAAATATAACCCACTCTTCCGCCATCCACAAGCAGCTTCACATCCCTTTTTGCAGTTACCAAACAACATTTGCAATAAAGATTTAGATCGGAAAAAGATCGGAAAAAGAGAACATCTAGGACGGGACTTGAACCCGCGACCAGTCCCTTACAGGGGGAATGCTCTGATCAACTGAGCCACCTAGACACGTCCCTGATATTCGAAATTCTCCGATACATTAATACGTCTTAAGGCGACGTTGGAGCCATCTACCGTAAGTCTTGCGAACTACGGAAACAATGAATAACTTTACAGTCATTTTTAAACATTGTTTTTTGATGACTCCGCTCCGATCTAAATCTTTAGAAAAAAGTAAGCATACAAAATGCTTAAAAATTTAATTGAACATTTGCAATACTTTATTCTGAGCTAGCAATTATTAACTTAATTGAGATTATTAACTTTGTTATATGTACGTGTAGGTATAGAAGGGATTACCGCAAGATAAAAAAAACGTACATACGTAAAATTAAAAAATAAAAAGCACAAAAAGTGTAAAGCAATTTAGAGCATAAAGAACAATATCCCATATCAATTATTTAAATCCTATCACCGTAAAAAAAGTCAGAAGTCGAAACCTCCAGGGGCTCCACTATTAATAATCTTTCACTTTATATTTTAAGAAATTAAAATTACTTAACATTATTGACATACCTTGACATTATTGACATGAATTTGAATGAAGTATTGTTGAAAATTACTATGAACTAGCTGACCCGGCAGACTTCGTACTGCCTCAATCGATAACAACTTCCATATTTATTCACCTTTTAAATCTTCTCTGGACCTCCACAAATAATTCAAGACCAAAATTAGCCAAATCGGCCCAGCCGTCTCGAGTTTTAGCGAGACTAACGAACAGCAATTCATTTTTATATATCAAGAAGATGAATTATAAGAGATGACAGAGGTTAGAATTTTAAATGTGTGGAGTGTTTATAAAGAACTTGCTGTATCTAATCTAAGAGCTATGAAGTTTAATAAAAAAAAACATCTTAGAATATAGGTAACAAATTTAGCAACCAAAAAAAAAAAAAGGTAGCTTAGTTGATAAGGTTCAATTTGGGTTCTTCTTGATTCGCATTGCTTTTGATTGTCTTTGCCATAAGTTTTAAAAGCATAATAGTACTGTGACATATAGTTTTATGGCATATAATTGTACTATTTAATTTTGTACGCTTTAATTTTGAGTTAATTAATCTTATAGGGCATATTATTTATTTTTATAACAGTTATAAATAGGTGCAATAAATGTTATCAAAAGGCATACCTTTCACGTTAACCAATAAAGTAGGAATTATGACTATACCGAATCATAATTTGGTATAGTCATAATTCCGAAAAAAGTATGTTGAAGTAATATTTAGCGTAATATTATAAACAAAAAAAAAGTATGACTGCAAAGTATTAAGGCGTTTGTCATTCTGCCGAATATTGTTCATTCCAAATCTTTAGTTCTCTTAAAAACAATTTCACAATTGGATGTTTTACGATTATAAAGACGTGTGCGCACAAAGTCCGGGACCTGATTAACGCGTGCTTGCGCCTGATCGTGAGCGAAGCATCCTTGGTATTAACCACTGAATCAAACCACTCGGTATGACATAAATGCTTCGCTCATATTTAACTATATTCAAAATAATTTTATTTATTTAAATGTTTGTACGAAGGAAATAAATCATTTTGAACAGTAGTTCCTCATTTCCTGGAAATAGTTTAACTTTGCCACATTGTTTGGTTTTAAATATCACTAGAATTGTTATAAATGGAAGGTTTTTATTAAAGACCCTACAATATAGTCTAAGAGAAAATCATCAAGTTTTGAATGTTTTTAAAGTTTGCATATGAATATGTTGGACCGTGGAGAGTCACTGCTCAAAGCCTGGGCTGGCACAAATGGACTGGCTCGACCGGTAAATGCCGCATTCTCAGTTACTGCATTCTTGTTTTTACTGCATTTTCCTTCATTTCTTTCGTTTTTTACGTTATTTACTCGGTCCTCCTTTTTCCCTTTGCAGGAAAGGAAGGAAATATGATCTTTGGTGTTATAAACAAACATATAAAACCGCAATTACCAGGCGGGCTGTGTGTTTGTTGGCAACATCAATATGTAATGTAAAAAATGTGCTTATAAACTGTGCTACTAAGTATTTATATGAATGTAGTATGTTTCT
The DNA here is from genome assembly GCA_946251805.1 of Cybosia mesomella. Lineage (NCBI taxonomy): Eukaryota > Metazoa > Arthropoda > Insecta > Lepidoptera > Erebidae > Cybosia > Cybosia mesomella. The sequence continues at coordinate 4,046,138 of OX276396.1, forward strand.
GGGGCCCTACCAAGATCTTCGGGACCCAGGGCACGCTCAACTGCAAGCTGGTATACCTTCTGATTAACGGACGAGGCTCTGGCGCAGGTTTTCGTCTCGAGGTCAGACACCAGTCGCTCCCATAAAAGCTGTATAGCCAAACCAAGAAGAGGAGGAGTAGTAAGCGAACCCTGGGCTCCAGTGTAACCCTCAGATGGAACCGGGAACCGCGCTAAGATGATGATGATGACAAGATATGGAGTTATACACGAAACCTCCGATAATCTCTTCGGAAGATTGAAAGCCTGTTTACGAGCGAAACCGCACTCGGAAGCTATTTATCTATATTGCTCGCCATAGCGGATGCACGCAGTATTTGGGTCGCTCGTTTTGTAATAACTCAATGTCGCCTGCGTTTATCGTGGCCTCGTGTGCGTTGTGCCTTCGATTCATGCGCAAACGCACGTTTTTAATGACATTATTTCGAAACTAGCGATTGTTTTCGAATTATTATTTTTTGTGAAGATCGAATTGGTCGCTTACGTTTTCGACTAACAAGCGGTAACGATACCAAATATACCCAGCGCCATTAGCGACAACAAGTTGAACTACTTCGATACTACTACGTCACTACCAATCCTGAATCGCGAAAGTGAAGTTCGCGCGCTGGTATAACATATATACAACATCCCAACGACAACCATTGGGCCGCGGCCCGGCAGGCACGATCACCTTGCCTGGTCGGAAGATCTTCCCTTTGTGTTGAAGGAACGACACACCCTGTTCCTCCACAAAGCAAAATATAATAAGAATATTGTCTTTAAAAACAAATACTTTAGTTGGTACTGAAACATGATTTTAGTTGTTTTTTGTTGTTAATAGTAGGTATAATAAATGTATATCGAGTCCCACCAAAATCTTCGGAGTCCAAGTCAACCTCATCTGCTAACTGACAGGCTACAAATTGCAAGCTTTGGCTTCTGGGATAGAATGGAATTTTTTTTAGCGTTTTGAAAGCCCCGTGGGCTTCACCCCATCGGTGCCGATGATGGGGTGGGCGTGTCGGAATCGGACCGACTAAAACCACATGGTGTCCTCCCCAAGTGTCCATTGCCGGGCACCCCGGGTAAGCCCTCGAAAGGATAACCCCAGGGTTACCGGCGGACTTTGGGGTCGGGTTTTATCCCGCGTCGGTGAGTCGGTCAACTGCCATGGAACCGGGATAAGCGTGTGATTGGTAGATATGTATATAACTCTTTTTTTTTCACGTGTGGGGATCCCTATGGGCTCTACCCCTTCGGTGACAACGCAGAGATGGGTGTCGTATCGGAATCGTACCGATTAAAACCACAAGGTGTTCTTCCCAAGCATCCATTGCGAAGCACCCCGGGTGCGCCCTCGAAAAGAATAACCCCAGGGTTTTCGACGGATTTCGGCCGCTATAGCGACCTTTCCTTTGAGGTCAGGTTTAATCCCGCGTTGGTGAGTAGGCAGGTGTGTGTAGGTCACATACGACACGCCTCCGTCTTGGCGTGCTTCTGTAAGGCCGACTTGCGCCCTCAGGCCCTATTCTTGGAGGTCGGTAGTCCTGAGTGTAGACAACTGTTAAATAAAAACAGTAATTTTGATAACCTTGAAGTTATAAAGAATGTGGGCTGTATCTTATCTATTTGGTTATGAGATAACACATATTATCCATGTGTATATCAGTGTTGCATGATTTTTGCCAGAGTTAGTGATTACATTGTGTGTGATAATATGATAGATCGGGTTGGCTAAAAAATCGCGTGTGGTCTCCAAGTACCATTCTGTTAATCTGCAATCTTTTGTAATCTCTCAGGTAAATATAGAAGCTCTCTTTAAAAAAAACTTTTGAGTATTTATTAATGAACTAGCTGATGCCCGCGGCTCCACGCGCGCGGAGATCGGTTATCGTATTTTGGGTAGATCTCCGGTTCTACTTAACCAATTGCAATCAAACATACAGCAGATGTTAATTCTTACCAAGAACATTCTGATAAAAAAACCGCATCAACATCTGTTTAGTAATTTATGCAACCATCGCGAGCAAATAGAAAAGAATTCGAAATAAATAAAAAGTTTTTTTCTGTTAGAAAGGACTTAAAATCTGCCGTATGTTTGATTGCGATTGGTTAAGTAGAACCGGAGATATATATATATATAAAATCTGCACCACAATATAATTTAAAAAATGACCGTACATAGTAAACCCTATCTGTTCAAAAGAAATTGTTCTTAAAAATTTTTCAAAGTTAGCTATCGAAAAGAAACCCACGGATCTTGGTCAACCAATTATAAAGATTTGCTCCAATTAAATACGTGACCTTGAATATTTTGCTCTGTGTCACGGTCACAGGATGTCGGAAGGGCGTGTGTAGCGATGCTATAATTGACAATTTATGATATATAGAGACTAGGAGAATGGTTGTATTTAGTAATTTCTGTTTACTGATATTTCTCCCAGGTGAAAATCTTGCAATCGAGATCAACGCCATATATTTGTATTTTTTGTATATTTTTGAAATATTCATTGTATCTATAACACATATAATATGGTATTATACTCTCACACGTACATCCTTACCATACACTCACTCATATTCACAACGGATACAGTTACATTCATTTCGGCGTCCACACACCGCAAACATCTGGGTTCCAGTCGACCAACGCCAAGGTTCATTCTGAATCCTGGCATATGCTGTACTGGACACACATTTGATGCAACCGTTAGGCACACAATAATATAAGTTTAACGAATATGTACTAGTGATAAGTAATTAATGTGACCTACTTGCACGAGATAAGAGTTTCTTTCTTTCTTTCTAAGATGAGTATGATAACGGCACTACATAAAACCTTCATTAAGTTTTATAACCTGTTTCTAACCCTTTTGAAATCCAAATGGAACGCTCCACATCTCAATCAATCAATCAATTTTTTTTTATACCACTCAGGTGGTAGACAAACTCACGGCCCACCTGATGGGAAGCGGTTACCGTGGCCTATGGACGTGTGCAACACCAGAAGCGTCGTACTCGCGCTGCCGACCCTGTAAAAACCTTCTAATGCCCTTCTTGAAGAACCCCATATTGTAGTCGCTTGGGAAAACCACAACACGGATTCCACAGCCTGGGGGTGCGCGGAATAAAGTGCCTTTCATACCTAACTGTACGCGTCAATTGCAGTCCACTGCTGGACATAGGCCTCTCCCATTGTACGCCATAGCACCCGATCCTCCGCCTTGTGCGTCCAGTCTATCCCAGCTACCTTTTTCAGCTCCACGTCTACTCTATTGAAATAAAGAATCCACAAATAATATACTGTGCAGCCACACCCAAGTAATTGCCCACAACATATTATTGTTTAGAGTACAGAACATACGCATACCTGACGCTAATATATATGTATCGGGGCCGAATACATAGTTGTTGATACATATTTCATGACAGATCGAGGTGACTACGTACCAGACATGTAATAATTAAACAGCACCTACATACTAGAAACTATTTGTTATCCGGGATCCATATAACTAACTTAAAGTTACACAACATAACATAACCTCACGCCTATATCCCCGAAGGGGTAGGCAGAGGTGCTAGCACCCACATTTCGCCAGTTTATGTTTAGGTCCCAATGTAATAGGTGACGAGCCTATTGCCATTAACCGGGCACTTATAAGCCTGCGATAAATACACACATAACTTCGAAAAGCATCGAAAAGTCATTGGTGGGTGCCATGGTAAAACCTGGGATCGAACTCGAGACCTCGTCTCAGCAGTTCATTACCCATACCACTAGGCTACCGCGACTTAAAGTTACAACGTAACGTTAAATAGTTAAAGTCATTAACCCAACGTGCCAACGGCGGTTAGTTCGACTTGATCGCAGTTATTTTAACCGAATTTCGCTTTGGCCTTCTTGTAACCATGACTTCTGAATAACAATCAAAACATGGGGAATACTTTTCTTTTGCTTCACGCCAATCCTGGTTGCATCCATAGTATGTACTCTATAACTCGGGGTTCGCTCTCCTATAACTGCATTTTTTATTTATTTCGGCTTTTACGAGAGCAATTACCATCTATGGATTAAAAGGGAGTTATCCATAGTGTTCTAGATACCTTCCTAGCTTCATTTTGCTCATTACGATATTGTTTTATCGTTCTTAAAGTTTAAAGTATTATTAAATTATCGTTGATAGATACCTAATATTATTATCAGCCGTTTATCGATAAACTTGATGACTGACTTTCACCTCTGCTAATCATGAACGCGGATTACAAGGTCAGATTGACTGGTCTGTGGTTTTCCTTATTTACTGAAACAGGTTTTCTACAAAATAAATGAATATTCAGAGACATTAAACAGCGATATCTAGACCCTAACTGAGCATAGCTTGTAATATGGATTCTAAGATGCGGATAAACATTAATAAGATATAGCTATTATATATTTTGAAATATGTACAGTCAACGACATAAACTGGTTGACACTTAAATATTTACAAACACACATGGGCACACATAGGAAAACATGAACCAATAGCGGATGTTTAGGTACTTTTATAATCCACAGGAAAAAGTTAATATTATGCATATTTCATTAAAGAGTCAAGAGTATGACTAAGACCTTTCTAATAGAAAAAACTGCATCAAAATCCGTTCCGTAATTTTTGCGTCCATCGCGAACAAACTGACATATATACATATATAAATTACCAAAAATATGTTTGTGTTCAGAATCGTTCATTTACCATAACACAATTTTTTTAAATATCTCCAATGTACAGATACAACTAAATTACAATTTTATAATAGTATAGCTTTATTTAACAAGAGTCATACTTTAACTAGCTTGTGTTATGGGTTCCTGAATGCGGATAAACATACTTAAATGCTTTTTTTGTAAATACATACATATTGTACATAGAAACACCCAAACCAATGCAAATAGACATATTCATGAATACCAATATTTGCACGAAGCTGAAATCGTACCCCTATCGTAGCACTACCACTACACGCCACGGTGGCCTGCCAAAGGAGGGGCGTGAAAATGCATCAGTCCAGGATGTCAAAATGGAAACCACTATTTTAGAGACAGCCTCTGGAATGGTGGCCACTACTCTATGGACTTCATCTCAGCTGAGATGAAGTCCATAGAGTCCATGGTCCATAGAGTAGTGGTGAGCTTACCATCAGGCGGGGTACAGTCAATTGACCGACCAAATATAAAAACAAAAAAGCTGTTTATTAATCAAGGAATGACACATTGGATCCGTCAACAAGTCACACTAACTGATTATGTCTCTGACCTAGAGCTCAGATTACCTGATAGTGCCTACAGGCTGATAAAGTTTTTCAGTGGGACAATATTATACAGTACTTTAGAATTCAAATTATAACTATATCTTTGTATAATTAAAGTTACTTATACTAGGTACACTTAAAATGTAGTTTATTTAAAAAAAATAGCAAGCTGTTACCCGTGGCTTCGCCCGCGTCGCATTCTGATCCCGTTCCCGCTACCCATGGGGCTCTATTCCACCACCACAACCTATATAAGGCACACAATTCCACCATACATCATTTTGTTATATATCAAAGGTTTTAGGCAGCGTTTTCGTTACAAGCTCTCAAACGGCTTTTTTTTCCGACAGCAGGACATACATATATTAACAAACTATATACTAAAACCTTCCTCGAGAACCACTCTATCTATTAATGAAAACAGCATGAAAATCGGTGCAGTAGTTTTTGAGTTTATCGCGAACAGCAAACAGACGCGGCAGAGGACTTTATTTTATAATAAGTAGTGATTTATTTACACCTCAGAAATTGGATATCTGTTTACATTTTGATACAATGTTTGGCTAAAGATTAATTTTAAAAAGGAAAACCGAGAAGTAACTAAAACCTAAACTAGGATAACAACATAACCATATTTTTTCATCCCACTGGGCACTTTTGCATCCCACTGGACACTTTACTATCCCACTGGGCACTTTTCCATCCTACTAGGTACTTTTCCATCCCACTGGGCACTTTTTCATTCCACTGGGCACTTTTGCATCCCATTAGGCACTTTTCCATCCCACTGGACACTTTTCCATCCCACAGTGCCCGTCCATGCCACTGGGCACTATTCTCTCGATTTTTAAATTTACTTTCTAATGGAGAACAGATTTGTCCATCTATCTACTTGGCCGAGAAACACGCAGCGTTAATGGTACCCCAAGAATGTTCAATGTCATTTTATTCACGGTCAATGTCATTACGATTATAATATTAATTTGCACACCATTTAGCTACTGACCTTGTTATTCATGTTCGTATAATCATTTTTGAGGGGCAAAAGTTATAACATAACCACCTTGGAATTTGATAGCTTTTTATTATGACATGATACTAATTAATAATTGAAGTAATGGGCGCAGTGTTCTAAATTTGATCATACTCTGGTCCAAAATCCATATACAGAGCGTCCCACAGCTATGCCACATGGTGGGAAAGTATCTTAAATAATGTAGATAGTCAATTTTACTGAAGGTAGACTTCATTTTGATTTTAAAAACAATGTAAACTGTGTTCAAAGATTTTCGAAATCTCGCTAAAAACTTAACTGCTTGTTGAACTGTTTCCATAAAATTGCAACAATTAGAATGGCTCTAGGCCACAATGGGACAACGAAACGAGTGATAAATGGTGGTCAGATACGGGACAACGTACTGTATGTGGTCAGTGCGTGGGAATAATTCTGAACACTTGTTGTGGTCATTGTCGGAGTGCGGGCAGGCGTGGTCGACTGTAACTGCACACAGATTGTATAATACATTGTTATGTATATTTTTTATGTGAAATTTCTCAAGTACTTACTATAAATGCGATAGTTATTCAGATGTCTGTCACATGTACGTTTTTTGGTTGTTTAGTTATTATTCTGCCACGACAATAACGATTAAATTGTATCACGATGAGTGGTAACTTGGTGGTTCAGGCGTCGGCCTTTCGTTCAAGTGATCCCGGTTTCGAATCCTGGTCATTTTACTACCGACGTCAGTGCACCCACTCCTAACACAAGCAATTTGCCTTAGCGGAGGGGCTAAGGGGAAAAGTAATTTTGGTTAAACTAATAATATCTTTTTCAAAAAAAAAGTGTGTAGCCTAAATTTCCTAAAAGGAACAACAAAAGACAAGTTTCTACCTGAACAGGTTAAGGTCATATTGGTGTACGTATGTACCGACTACTATTTACATACTTACTTTTCCCGACTTGGATTTGAAAGAAACCGGCCAAGTACGAGTCGGACTCGCGCCCGAAGAGTTCCATAGCTTTATCTATAAACACCCGCTTTTTATTCTTACTTAATCCTCCATTTTGGGATTTCGCGCTTTTATAAAAGATAAAGAGACGCATTATTTGATAGGATTATATGATTTCATACACTCTATATTATACACACATATCTTGTTTATTATGGTTACCTGATAATGGTACGTTGACGTAACAAACACATTATTATTATTTTTTATTTTTTTATATTTAGGACACGTCAATTTGACTTCACCTCGCCTGATGGTAAGCTGAAGGTAAAGTCTCAGGAAAGAGGGTCACCATTACATAGACGTACCATGTTAACAATGGTGGCACTCAGCTTGAAGGCCTCATCAGAAGAGGATTGTCGTCGCAGCACCAGTCCCCCAACCCGATAATTAGCAGCAGATATGATTAATTAGTTGAAGTAGGTATATATCAAACTTAAAAATTGATCCGTACCTTTTTTTTTCTGCGAAAATCCCCTTGGATACCTCCCGCCGGCCAGCGAGAGCGGTTATGTCAGGTCGGGTCTTCAGACGCCGGGTGGAAGGTTGCCCATAAGGCATTTCCCTCGCACCCCTACACATGTACGATACCGGGTTATTCCGATATTATCAAGAAGTATTTTCTCTTAAGATACCATGCCGGTATACCTTCGAAGGGTTTAGCAGAGGTGATACTAACCGGGCGAAATTCTCATAAGGTCGACTAGGTTCTAGGCGGCTGATGTTTTTATTATTCTAAGTGGTAGGAAAGTCATTCTCAGTCCCCGAACCTGGTGGTAGAAATTTGATGACACAAATTTGTCACAAAATTCGGCCGGGTAGGTACCACCGTGCACGATTGCGAAAAACCCTCCATAGTAATCCAATTTCGGTTTGATTGCGTTCAGGGGTCAGCAAGTGCATAGCCGGGCAGGGGGATTGTGGTCGCAGCACTAGTGGGACCGGTAGGTGTCACGCGGTGCTGCGACGACAATCCTCTTCTGATGAGGCCGTCAAGCTGAGTGCCACCATTGTTAACATGGTACGTGTATGTAATGGTGACCCTCTTTCCAGAGACTTTACCTTCAGCTTACCATCAGGCGAGGTGAAGTCAAATTGACGTGTCCTAAATATAAAAAAAAAAAAAAAAAAAAACAAAAAAAAAAACCCAATCTGGTCTTGGTCTATCTATAAAACGGCCGAACTCCGAAATTTACCGTATAGCGACAGCCATCATTATAGTCGTACATAGAAACACCCAGACCGATACAAATATACATACATACCTACAAATATTCACACTGAGCTATAACTAACCCAGGGCCTCTGACATAGCAATGGAACGCCACACAAATATTTACAATGAATGGAATCGAATCCGATAACATAGTCTGGTGCCACACCACATTGGTCACTGCTGTACTGATTACCGATTATTATCACGGACATTTTGCGTTCTCACTCCACTTCTATTTCGATTAAAACGGCTCTTCCCACTTTCTACCTGCCCATTGTCCTAATTATTTGGGGTCGCCGCAACATTTAGTCATTCTACTCAATACATTCCTGTCAGATGCCATCACCTCAACTTTACCATATTCTCTTAAACGCATTCCATTTTTAGGGTTCCGTTGCCAAAAGGCAAAAACGGAACCCTTATAGATTCGTCATGTCTGTCTGTCTGTCCGTCCGTATGTCACAGCCACTTTTTTCCGAAACTATAAGAACTATGCTGTTGAAACTTGGTAAGTAGATGTATTCTGTGAACCGCACAGAAATAGAAAAAAAAAACAATAAATTTTGGGGGTCTCCCCATACTTAGAACTGAAACTCTAAATTTTTTTTTTCATCGAAGACATATGTGTGAGTTATCTATGGATAGCTCTTCAAAAATGATATTGAGGTTTCTAATACAATTTTTTTCTAAACTGAATAGTTTGCGCGGGAGACACTCCCAAAGTGGTAAAATGTGTGTGTCCCCCCCCCTGTAACTTCTAAAATAAGAGAATGATAAAACAAAAAAAAATATGTGATGTACACGTACCATTTAAACTTCCAACGATAATTGGTTTGAACGAGATCAAATAAGTAGTCTTTTTTTAATACGTCATAAATCGTAAACCGCAATTTACCTTTCATTCAATCAACTCAAATATAAAAATAAAATAAAAACACTATTATGTTACTTGCTGCTACGGAACCCTTAATGGGCGAGTCCGACTTGGCCGCTTTTTTTTAAAGAATCTTAGTAACCGAAATTACTAATATCCCCCTAACCCCTCCAGCTAAGCTTGATTGCTTGTGTTAGGAGTGGGTTCACGTCGGTAGTGTAATGGCCAGGATTCGAACCCGGGACCTCTCGATCCTAGGATCGACTCCTTATCCACCAAGCTACCTATTTATCTTTTGCTAAACCCACCTCTGCACTTAAAGTCCTCACACATTCATACTTTGAACCTTTTTAACAAAATTACTTTTATCTCTTCTCGTCTCATAACATGTCCGTAACACGAAAATCGCTCGCTTCTCAATGAATAAAATGGCTCTTACCTGTCGTATGAGGCGTGAAGGCATAAGGCGTAAGGCATAATCAAAGCAAAATGGTAGTTACGTACGATTTTACTTGCCGCCTTACGCCTTTTCTTTTCTAAAATAAATATATCTGCCATTATAATTCTTAAGCGTTTACAACTGAGAGATAACCCATAGCCATAAATAAAACTTGTTTACTAAAAATACTTGTGTTATTTTAATCGTACTAAATAAGTTTATTAACTTTTAATCGATTTGCAGTTATCTGCACTTGAAGCGGCTTTACTGTCGTTGCCCCAGAAACACTAACAGCCACTTGCTAGTTAGGTACATCGTTAAAACATACAATAAAAGTAATTTAAATAAATACAAATTAAACAGCGCCATTTGAACTCTTTCGAGGCGCAAATCCAGCTCACCTGCCAACTGATACACCTGCCGAATAATGTCTAGGCTCTGGCGCAGGCTCGGGGTTGAAGGATCAGTCGGCAGACACTCCTTTGTTTTTACCTCTTAGGTGGCAGACAAGCACACAGCCCACCTGATGGGAAGCGATTACCGCGACCTATGGGCGTGTGCAACAATACACATTCGCGCTGCCGTATAAAAATATCGCCAACACGTCAATTTAAAATGGTTAGAAGGAATAGCAAGGCAGACCTCGGGCACAAAATGGAAGCTTTAGAGGCAACCAGGACAACCCCTTAGAGTTCCTCCTAATGCTCGAAACCGGAGATGGTCCTGGCTCAGCCGGGGTGCGAGGGAAATGCCTTAGAGCCTTAGAACATTACACCCCGGCGTCTGCAGATCCGAGACGGCGTGCGGTTTTTGTAAGCACATACATATCATTGGTAAATAGACATAGTCATGCATACAAATATTTTATGAAACCTGGACATGCCGCTAGTAATTAGCATAAAAGTAAAATTATGGAAACTCGTTCCTTTTTTTTTTCGTGCGGAAATCCCCTCGGACACCCCCCCGCCGGCCAGCGGGGGTGTTTATGTTGGGCTTGAACCGACTAGAACCGCACGCCGTCTCGGGTCTTCAGACGCCGGGGTGTAAGGTTGCCCACAAAGCATATCCCTCGCACCGCGACTGACCCTGGGCCATCTCCGGTTTCGAGATGGCCCCCTCGGGTGGAAACTCGTCCCTATCCTCTAGCAATCATCATCCTCCGAGCCTTTTACCAACTCGATTGGAGTCGGGCTTTCAGTCTAACTATGAAGGGGTCGATGATATTTGATATGTTCAATCTCCACAACCCACAGGCGATATCGTAGGCTCCCAACTACCCGTAACGGCTGCCATACATCTTCGTACCGGGACCGACGGTTCAACGTACTCTCCGAGGAGTGTTCTCAATGTTTTAAAAATGTTCACCCATCCTAAGACTGACCTGGGTAGTGTTACTTAACTTTGCAATGTGTTACCATACACTGTAACCAGTTCACCACGAGCCCATCCAATAATTAAAAATAATACCTGTGAACATTCGTTTATTATAACATTAAAAAGGTTTTAAAATTATACCTCCTTGAACACCTTTATATAGTTACGAGTGTAGCCTTAAACCTAGCAAAAACAAATTGTAATATTTACGCATATTTCAGATTAAAGTTCACTTGTACCATCAAGTGTTCTTAACAAATGTCAAAACTGCAGTAAATTCAACATAGTATCAACACGGTTTAACACGATATTTTTTATTTTTTACCTCCCAATCCTCCGCCTTGTGCATCCAGTCTATCTCAGCTACCTTTTTCAGATCATTCATCTTGCTGGGTGACGTCCCACCTTCCGTTTGCCGATTCACGGTCTCCACGCTTGGACTCGTAATACTATAGACTAAATTAAATAAATAATGAATTACGAAGTTGTTAAACAAATAACTCGGGAGCTCGCTGACATATGGCTTCAAAAAATTCCTCGTTCTTAATAAAAAATCGTTTAAATTACAAGCGATTATCTGCCAACTATTGAACGAAGGTTAGGCGACCACATAAATCGACTAAACGCTTGAGTAGCACTAACAAGTACCGTCGGTTGCTACGCTATCGGCGTCACGTCGTCTCAAGCCTCAAGAATTTATTAAAATACGCATTAAACTCATGCCAAGCTATTGCTTCACAAGGGAATACTCTAGGACGTAATTAGTATGCAACGATGCATATGCACAGACTGACGTACAAACGTAAATAATTGTTGTACTCGATACCCAAGCCTTCTCCTTGGTTGACCCTTGATCTAGAATAGGTAGTCGATTAGGTGAATCGATTAAGTGAATCGATTACAGAACTTTCTATTGTTGTATCATTACATTGTCTTTTATGTAATTCGAAATCGATTGTTTCGTTTTTTAGTATTATTTTTGTAGTTGTTAGAACTCGGTTACATTGTTCAAGCAGTGTAGTGACTTCTAATTCTGTCAAGGAAAAAATGTACAACAATTAATTTAAGCCAAATTAGCAAATGGAGCGCCACGCGGGGGGGTATCCGAAGGGATTTCCGCACGAAAAAAAAAAAGGAGTACATTGACTGCTATAAAAAGATAGTCTTATGGAGTGCTGTGTCTAGCTAGTTGGTGCAAGTCGCCCTCATAAGTTGCATATCATGTTTGTTTAATTTAATATAAATTTTGAGAGCTAAGGTAATCGATAACTTGGAATGGGTTATGCTGATTTTAAGGTACTTCCATAGGTCCGAGGGGGCCATCTCGAAACCGGAGATGGCCCAGGGTCAGTCGGGGTGCGAGGGATATGCTCTATGGGCAACCTTACACCCCGGCGTCTGAAGACCCTTGACGTCGTGCGGTTTTAGTCGGTTCAAGCCCGATATAACCGCCCCCGCTGGCTGGCGGGGGGCTATCCGAAGGGATTTCCGCACGGAAAAAAAATACATAGGCGGATAACATGAGCATAACGGGTTTTCAATCAGGTGGGCCGTGTAAGTGTTTGTTACAATAGTAGTTTAAAAACAAGTATATGAAAATCTAGATTTTGTGTAGATAACTTGGATCCTGACATGGTACTGTTAAAGCCACTGAACCTAAAGCGATTGTATACACCAATCGGTCATATCTTTAACCAGCGGATGTTAGATGCGATGCGTGGGCTCGTCACGCGGACACACTGAAAAAAACAATTACTAAAAAGGTTACTGACTTTTTTAACTTCATGATGACGAGACAGACAATAAATTGAATACTAAGAGTACTATTTGCTGTGAAATAGAAGGTATTGTTTTAGTTTATACTTATCATTTTATAGGGTGGTGGATGGTATATACTCATATCCTAAATACTTACGTTTAACAAAACCTAATTTAAAAGAAATATTTGACAATTTGGAGTACAGTCAGCAATAACTTCGCATTTAAACGGAAAATGTTTAATAGGGGGGTATCCGAAGGAATTTCCGCACGTAAAAAAAAAAGTGTATGCACAGACCCATAAGTAAACAATATAGATGTCACAACATGAAAGGCATTATCTATCGAAAATAAAATTTGTAGGCCCATTAATATAAGCTATGCGTTATTGAAACAGTTAGTCGGGACTAGTAGTAATCTCATTATAAAAATGAAACGCTAAATTGATTCCTAACCGCAAAACTTGAGACCGTCTTAACGAACTTCAATTTTTTTTTGTTCTTAGGTATTTTATTGCGGGGGTGTGTGTTGGGTAACCTCCTCGAGTGTCGCTCCGATTCCGATCCCGCTGCAGTCCGGGGGGAACGGAATCGGAGCGGCCGGTACACCCTGGGCGGCGGTCAATGGCTTCCCCTTCACCCCTTCATAGGGTTGGCATTGATCGTCGGCCAATACCCAACGTGGCGGGAACACATCGCTCTCCGTACTCCTCTGCTTTCAGAGGAGACAGGATGAGCGATGCTGTTAGTTGTGAGATGGCCCAGGGTCAGCCGGGGTGCGAGGGATATGCTCCATGGGTAACCTTACACCCCGGCGTCTGAAGACCCGAGACGGCGTGCGGTTTTAGTCGGTGCAAGCCCGACATAACCGCCTCCGCTGACCGGCGGGAAGGGATTTCCGCACGATAAAAAAATAAATAAAAAAAAAGGTATTTTATTGCGAGGACTAGATTTGTAGGTACTAATTTTTTTTTTTAAATCTACGGAGATTTTGAAACTCTGATGACGTCAGGCATGAATAGCTAGTTATCAGTATAAATTTATAGATTACATACAATACATGTAGGTATATTAAATCTTAATAATAAAAATGCTCATAAATCGAATGCAGTTAAAACGTACTTAAAAATAGAAATAATGTCAACAAGACACTAAGATATAAAATACTTGTTTTTTTTTTGTATGTGTAAAGTATGACCGCGCCCATTCTTGCTCTTTAGTTGCTATCTGGCCTTAAATTTTTTAATTATGTTCTAAGGTCATTTGAATAATAAAAAGTAATACCAATCGATTTATCTGTGGTTGAATTAAATCACAGCCTTTTAATCTCTATGGTCAAACTTTCAATAAAATTAAATACATATGCATTTATTTCATAGCTATTTGAAAACAGGTTTTATTTTATTTGTAGGTATAGTAGTTTACTGGGGTACGGGCCTCCTCGCCATAGGGTATGTTCCCTGTATATATTTATGTAAATCTCGATAAACGGTAAAATAATATAAATAATTTTTTTTTTTTTTTTTTTTAATTTATTTATTATTTAAAGCATAACATTACATTCTTGTACAGTAATAGCAACAAAGAAACCACTAAGGTTTATACCTGTGCTATAACAATAACAGTGAGACAACATTCAAACCAAGAAGAACATAACTTCACGCCTGTATCCCCGAAGTGGTAGGCAGAGGTGTATTACACACCCACGATTCGCCAGTTATGTTAAGGTCCCAATGTAATAGGGGGCGAGCCTATTGCCATCTACCGGGCACATTATTAAGCGAGCGATAATTAACATTTATTAATGCACACATAACTACGAAAAGTCAGAGGTGTGTGCCCGGGACGACTGGGGATCGAACTCGAGACCTCGTCTCAGCAGTCCGTTACGTACGCCACTGGGCTATCGCCGCTTTTTAAATAATAATAAATATGATATAATATAATATATAAAATATAATATAATAAATTTGTAAAAGAAACCTAGTTATTTACCTAAACACTCGGGTTTAAACAATTATTAAGTATATTTCCAAGAAATTTTATAAAATGAGTATTTTTGAATTTTGGCGCCATTACACTACAGACGACAGCTGTTGATCTCATATATAAAAAAAAAATACTCTGTGGCTATGACAGCCATTAAAAGTGGTGCAATGTTGTGTTATGATAGTCATAAATCTGTACCAATTATTTTCTCCGAACAGCCGGTCAGTACACATAGAATTCATCGCTGTAAGTAATAAATATATCGTATTAATTAATTGAAGAATCGATTAGTAAGCGATGAATTGCTTGTTATTTTATTGTAAAATATTATTGGATGTAAAAACGGCGTTTGATTGATCAATATCGATTGAAAAGTAATACACCTATTTTAATTACCTATGTTATGAAGGTAACTTGTTTGCAGCCCAACGCTCAGTTATAAACAGTTTAAGTACCATTATTTATAACACGATAATAATTAAGACTGAGAGAATTCATTGCTCATATGGATAGCGAAGGCCTCAAATAAATATCATGCTTCAACATTAATTACATAAAATAAGGAATTCGTTGGTAGACCTAAGACTTTCAATTGAACTCGTCACAACACGCAAATTTTATTACAAAACGGTTCCATAACACATAGAGGGTTACTTTTAATATTGTTTGTAAAGACCTAGTGACGGAAGCAAAACAATGACTGCAATATTAATGAATGGGCAGGAATAATAAAACGATCATATAATTTAAAAGAAAGTGAAAATGGCTACCTTCCCGCGCGTTTTCGTTAAGAAACGTTCGCCATGACGGATCCCGCGGCGCGCGTCGAGCTAGTTCCGTTCCGTATTACGCAGCTCACGTATGCCGAGGCCATGCTAATTACTGGCCTCACGAAATCGAAAGTAAGCACTCGATTGTCTAGATGTAGGTTGCGATCGTATAAAGAAACGAAACATCATATTATACTTTGAAACAATAATTTTACGAATTAGGATATGATATTATAAGTACTAAGTTTTTTTTTCTCAGGTACCCAACTTTTAAATAACAGTGGCCTTGATTAATGAATTCATGAAACATATCCAATGGTAATTAGTCTTTTTTTTATTATTTAGATTACACACAATCTAAATTATGAGCATTAAAAATACTTATTATAACTTTTTCATACTATGTGGCTACCTATACCTACCCACCTACTGGTAGAACTCAAGTTATAAAAACCTGAAATAAATCTATCATATCTAAACTGTTTTATAACCATTACCCGCCATACAAAATGTCTAAGTTTAATTGCAGAACGCAGAGATAATAATGTTCTACTGCTCTATTTTTTGTACTCGACTAAATCTTAAAATGTCTGTTGGTTCACGATCACGCCATCCGCTGCAAGGTCAACCGCCAACTTTTGACTGGCGACTACCGCCATATTGGTATTTCCTAAGGAATTTCTATAATCGTTCCAAATCATCTCGTAGCGTTGCGTGAAGCGAGAATCGAGAATATGTATTTTCGCTATGATGAATATGCATCGATTTTTATACATGTTTTTATGGAAGTTTTGAATTGTTTGTATGGTAATAGTCGAGAAATGTTAGAAGTATGAATGAGTACGTATGTGGCGATGCGTGTTTCATTATCGGGACCACTTGTTCAATGTTAGTCCAGTTTGTATTATAGCCATTGTGCTCCGTCTGTCGCCTCGTGATGTTTTCAAGCAGTGCGTCGCACGCGATGACGTACAATAAGTTACGTCTCAAACAATTTCCTGTCTCAATCAACAACTCAACGCGAAAATACTTCATAGATTACATTCCTCATAATCAAAGATAACGATGTTTAGATTTCCATCAACTCTCTACCAAACATCCGTTTTTGTAATTCAAACATTCCTCACATACTTACAAATTAATTCATAAAGTTAGTATTATTAATGTGCATACAGTACTAAATAATTTTATAGTGGTTTTTTCTAACGAATAATAAGTAACATCCTTCGAATAACGGAAGTCTCCGACATAGCTCGTAAAATAAGCAAGCTGAAGTGGCCGGTGGAGCAAACGAGTCCTAGAGTAAAGACCGCGAATCGTTAAATGGAAAGTGGGCCTCCAGGCTAGATGGACGAATGACCAACTGGGATAGAGACTAGACTTAGGAGGCAGAGGACTGTGTCGTGACTGCGTGCTATGGCGCACATTAGGAGAGGCCTACATCCAGCAGTGGACTGCAATAGGCTAATTGATTGAAATGATTAATTAATAAGTAAGGTAAGTAGTAAGTAGTAGTAAGTTGGTTATCGTAACAAAATAATTGTAGTAAAATAGAACATGTAATGAAAATAGAACATGTATGTAGTGTGAGATTACAAAATATCAGTAAGTAAGCATTACTTTCTCGCGGCGATGGAAATCGATTTAATATTCGAAATATAAATGTATAATTTCACATTCTTGTTCCGTATCGCGCGCGTTAGGCTTCTGCACGCGAAAACTCGCAAGTTCACGTTCTATGCCGTGTGACACGCATTACTATATACAGGTTCCCGCTGTGTTGTAATCATTCGATTCAATCCATTGTGTTTTAAAAATACGTAGTTTTCAATTCAGAGGAAGATAAAAATAGGCAGGTTTTCAGGAGAGCCACATCAGCATTGGAGCCCGGAGTCCTCAACACATTTTTTATCGGACTGCGCCACAAGGAGGCTTACGTTCTCTAAAGTATGTATGTATGTTTGTATACTTGTTTGGCACGCTCTGCAGTCTGAACGGCTCAATGGATTTTAGCTTGAGAGATGTCGTTAGATTTGTATTTACTGTGAGAGTGCTACTGGGTATATCAACATAAAAAAGGCGAATATTTGGCTCCCAAATGTGTATGTTGTTAAAAAAATATTTTCGTTCATACTTATCGAGTAGGGTATCAAAATGAAGAGCTTAAGAGGGTGATTTCAAATATATAATATATCATAACTAAAAAGTATACAATAAAATTATTAGTAAAAAAATCAAAAAACCCGACTGCCTTAATACCACCGAACCAAGTTTGATAGCAGGCGGGACCCATTTAATGGGTCCCGCCTGCTATCAAATTTGTTTTGGTCTTTTTAGGTGGGTCCCGCCTGCTATCAAACTTGTTTTGGACTTTTTAGGGCAGTCGGGTTTCTTGTTTTTTAAATATATTTGGCTTAAGCATCCTTGCTTTAATGGGGGCGTCAGCCGCCTGACATCTCAACGCCGACAAGAGAGCTTCCACCAGAGCCTCGTCCGTTTGTCAGCAGATGTACCGGCTTGCAGGTGAGGTTGACTTGACCCTTGGTTCGTTTAGTGGTTGGTCTGCTATACCCGACACAGTGTGGTTTGGGAGATTCCAAGGTAGTTGCTCTAAAAGCCAAATCTAAAAGTAGAAGGAGTAAGCGGACTCCATTCTCCGAGGTGAAAGTGTCTGATACATCCGGGAACCACGCTACGATGATGATGGTGGATAGTTTTTATTATCATTTCTGTTTCACTTCAGGTACCTTTTTTTCAGGTTTTAGTCGCTTCAAGCCCGACATAACCGCCTCCGCTGGCCGGCGGGGGGGGGGGGGGGTATATCCGAATTACCGCACGAAAAAAAAAAATACCTTCCCGTGCGGAAATATCGGGCTTTAACCGACTAAAACCCTACGCTGTCTCGGGTCTTCACACGCCGGGTTGTAAGGTTGCCCATAAAGTCACTTCACCTATAAAATAAATCAGTAGGTATTTTTTTCTCGTGGGGAAGACCCCTCGGATACCCCATTCCGGCCAGCGGGGGAGGTTACATCGGGCTTGAACCGACTAAAACCTAAATCAGTAGGTATCTAAATTTAAAAACAATGCGATAGTTATATATGCGTATTCATTACGTAGGTAACACTCTGCTTAGATTTGCTTTGAAATAAAAATCTATTACGTCAAGAAGTTCTTCTATTAAGTTTAAACAAATAATCAATACGTCATGCCTATTGTAGTGAAACGTATCCCACTTTTTAATTTTCCATTCGCGTGACAAATAACATACAAATACGCGTTGTCTTGGGTAGACATTTGGCCTTTGAATCGAATTTGTATTTCATCATTTCATAACCACGTTTAGGAAACGTTAAAGCTGTTTCTCTTGGAAGCTCAAAGGAGGCTGGACAAAGTAAACGCAAATATATAATTAATTTAATTTGATTGATGACACACTTCTTTGATTATATATGTTATGTATGAACCGTATCATCATATTTATTTATAATATTAGCATACTTTATCACACTATTTATTTCACAAACACACCACTGCACACGTCATTAACACACGGCTTCGACGGTGGGGCGTCCGTGTCTCACTAACCAGTAGAAAACTAGCGCCAGGTTACTATCTGGCACATGCTGAACTGGGCACCTATTTGGTGCATTTGTGTGTCACATTACTATTGCGCTCCTGTTATTTTAAGTTAAGTATTTTCAAATGTCATGTTTGTTTGTTTGCTGCTGTTTCAAATGCCGTATCATGGTCCTAAAGCAAACATTTGCATAATGTTCAAAATAATAATATATATAAATATACATAAAAATGCTTCGGAGATATTGAAACACCATCGAATGGGGTATATAAAAGATATTCGAGGCTCAAACTAACCTCCCTGCTAGTCAGTACACCTACTGATCAACAGATGAGGCTCTGATGCAGGCTTCCCTCTAGGGGCTGGAAGTCAGACAGTAGTTTCACCAGTAAACGCCCAAAAATAAGCCAAAGCAATGATGGAAATTAGTAAGAATGGGATAACGTCTCCAGGTTTCAAACTTTGAATGCAACCGGGAATCAATCACGGTGATTATGATTATCATTGAAATGCCATAAGAAAACAAAACCGTTGATACAAACAAAGTCTACTTGGGCAGTGACGAGTTAGGCGCTAATTTAGTGCTGGCAACACTGATTAAAATGCACTTTGGCGATGGCAACCAATCAGCGCCGTTTATGTAGCCGTCAAATCATTATCTACGTCTAATATGTAAATCGAAATATTTTGAGAATATTAATAAAAAACGCAGTTTGCTTTCAAAAGATTCTAGCTTTTATTTCTATAGTAAGACAACACCCACATGAATTCCACGGGAATTATCCATGAGCCGGGGACGACCTCAGTATAGATACCCAGGCTCAGAACAATTACTTATATTATCATCAGAGAACTACACAAATATTAGTCCCTACGATCTCAAGTCCTACGGAGCGTGAAAAAGCATCTAACGAGGCTGTCAAGATCAAAATTTTACCCTTTTTAACATTTATAACGGTGACCTTCAGTTTAGTTCATCTCGGTTGCTATAATTATTGAAATCCGGTATTAACCTAGGCCTTAAAACAACCTCAATGGAACTGATTCTACAACACGACAAATAAGACCTTCGTAACCTAACGTCTAAACCATACAAGCTAACCTCGAAATTTATTTTCCAATCATATTTCATTTACATTTGCCAGTCCCTCTTTTGTTCTCTCTGTACACGCATATTATCTTCAGTTTGCATGTATTGTTCTACTAATATAATATTTGTATATTAATAACAATGACACGCGACCTTCAACAAACAGCTGATTTCTATGCGCCAATAAAATAGTTAAACCATTCTCAACTATCCGAGTTTATAGAGAGCACGCTTCGCGTCCGATACGATTTGTTACGATTGCGCATTCGACCTCATTGGCCGGCTGATTTCAAATCGACAAGGAAAAACAATACAAAATTTCGTATTTTAATCGGTCGCCGTAACGAGGTCACATCGCACAGTTCATGACAGCTCCAGCGCCCCCCGCCGTGACAATGACAATGACACTTTTACAATATATTTTTCTAAAGTTACGCTGAGTGATACGCGAAGGTATCCGATTCCGATTGGCGGTTTTAATTAAGGATAATTTCTAAAGATTTAGATCGGAAAAAGAGAACACCTAGGACGGGACTTGAACCCGCGACCAATCCCTTACAGGGGTATGCTCTGACCAACTGAGCCACCTAGACACGTCCCAGATATTCGAAATTCTCCAATACATTAATACGTCTTAAGGCGACGTTGGAGCCATCTACCGTAAGGATAATTTTCCAAAATAAGATACGTGTTACCTTTTAAATGTTTTGAATTCTTGGGGTATAGGGGTCCACTAAGATTTCGGGGTCTAAGCCAATCTCATCTGCAAGCCGATACACTTGCTGAGTGAGGGACGAAACTCAGGCAGAGGCTTAGGAGTCAGACTGCAGTCAATGCCGTAAAAGGCCAGGATAAACCAAATCAATTACGGAGAGATGGAGGAGCAAGAGAACAAACCTAGGACTCCAAAGTGCGAACTTTTGAATGCCACCGGGATTGGCACTGTGATGATGAGTATGACAGGCGAAGACGGATGGAATTGGAATCAAATGATTCCGATTCCCAGTGGCAGTATTTTGAGTCCAGCGTCCACTCTCCTCCTAGCTCCTAGTGCTCCTTTTTAGGGATTTTCTTTAGAAAAGCCCTGTTGCTATGGAGTTGTCGTCGACGTCGTCGTCGTTGCCAATTTTCTGTCACGGTTTTGAGTATGAAGGAGATGAGCTATCGAGTTGCTGTTTTCGGTAATAGATTCGTGCTGGGGTGAACCATTGCAAGATAAAAAAAAACGCAAAAAATCGCAAAAAAGAAAAAAAAACGCAGAATCGAAAATCCCTTGTATTCGGCTGAGCTCGTCTCAGGAATTCAACTTGTTTCTTGGCTTATATGGTTTTTATGAGATTTACTGCCGTCCAACCTCTGACTCTTCTAC
Source organism: Cybosia mesomella (assembly GCA_946251805.1). Taxonomy (NCBI): domain Eukaryota; kingdom Metazoa; phylum Arthropoda; class Insecta; order Lepidoptera; family Erebidae; genus Cybosia; species Cybosia mesomella. The sequence continues at coordinate 4,067,924 of OX276396.1, forward strand.
CTTGTACTAAGCATCATTATTGCAATCGGATACATATAAATGTAAAGCACATCAATCATACCAAGTATTTAAAAGACTGTCTGATTCCGATTAGTTGTTTTAATTGAGGCTATCTATTCTGAAACAAGATACATTTGAACTTTTTAATGTTTTAAATTCTTCTCTTGACATTTATTCTGAAGGTTTGATACGTGATAATTATAGTGTTGTGGCACTGGTTGAGGATGGGTAGATGAGTCCACTGCCGATATAGTACAAGTTGCTTCACCAGTTACCAAATAATAAATTAACATCGTCTAGTTAAATATGGTTATTTACTTTTTTACGCAATATGTTTACGCATCGCTTTAGCAATTAGTTACAAAAAATAAGTAAACGTAAATACTGTATATAAGATTCAAAATACATAATTAAAATAAATATTTATTAGGTATTGAAAAATATTTCATATCATACATTTGCGCATATTTTCCCATGGGGGCGGAGACCACTGGTCGTGTGCTACGAAAGTGGCATACACCTTTTACAACATATTACTAGGTGTTGCCTACGGCTCCGCCCGCGTGGAATTCTGGTCCCGTTCCCGCATCCCATGGGAACCTATTCCAGGTATAAATCACATAACTTCACGCCTGTATCCCCGAAGGGGTAGGCACAGATGTATTACACGACTAGCTGTTGTCTGTGGCTCCGTCCGTGTGGAATTCTGGTCCCGTTCCCGGATCCCATGGGAACCTATTACTGGTATAAATAACATAACTTCACGCCTGTTTCTACGAAGGGGAAGGCAGTGATGTATTACACACCCACGATTCGCCTGTTATGTTAGGTCAAAATGTGATAGGGCATATTGCCATCTACCGGGCACATTTCTAAGCGAGCGATAGTTAACATTTTTAATACACATGTTTATGCACATGCCCGGGGCGACTGGGGATAGAACTCGAGACCTCGTCTCGGCAGTCCATTACGTACGCCACTGGGCTATCGCCGCGCTATATACATGAATACGTATGTGTTTTTGCAGATCATAGTCTTTCCCTGTTCCAAATTTCAGGCCTATCCGTTCAGCCGTTAGATCGAGTAACAAATATCCAAACATATTCACTAACTGTCACACTTGTCTTTTAATATTAGTAGGATACGATAAATAATATTAGGTCGTTACATATGAAATTGCCGTTTTACTTGAAGAAATTGGAGGAAACCCAATGTTCAGTACTAACATATTTGCATTTTTTTTAGGAATGACAATCCAAATCTTATGTTTTTTTTTTGTATGAATGAGACAACATTAAGCTAACAAACAGTAACTTTTATTACATTTTTGAAAAGTGACAGCTGTTAAGTAATACGAAATTTATCATCAAAATGGATAGCATTTAGGAAGTACTGTTTTTGAAGATCGAATTAATTTATCAAGCGGCCAATAAAAACAAAATTTAATACAGAGTTGTAAAATCTTGAGAAATAGCTATTAAATTACAGAAATAACGAACTCAGGAATTTGTAAGAAAATGTCGGCAATTTCATAGGTACCTATTATCTACAGTTCATGATGTGTACCTATTATTATCTGATTAACTATAAAATATTTATCAGTTAAAACTTATCAATAACGCTTTATTATATACCTTTCACTATCTTTAATGGATAGGTGATATAAACCATACATATAATTATTTCCTTTTAATATAATAAATATGAAAGTTTGTGAAGATGTTAAGGTGTTTGTAACTCAATCATGCTCTAACGGATGAACGGATCTGGCTGAAAGGTACAGGGATAGATTATAGTATGGAATAACATATGGGCTGCTTTTTATCCCGGGAATAGGTTCCCATGGTTAACGGAAACGGGAGTAGAATTCCAATGAACAATTGTCGAGTACATATCTATTTTCCAATGACTCCTATGTACCTGTACAAGTCTAGACTGACTGTACGTAACAAAAAATGTAGTATCGTAGAAGACCACAAACCGACCACAAACTTTTTGTAACTGTCGTACAGACGATATTACAAAAAGGCACGCTATGGTTATACATATAGATGTCAAAATTCTTTAACTTATTTTCTGCATTCCGTTCCAAATTCGAAATTCGATAAGTAGTTATTTCTACCTCCCCCCGTAATTGTGACGTTATTTTTGTTCTAATGGTTGGATTGATGGACGAGGCTTTTTTTTTTTTTTTTTTTTTTTATATTTAGGACACGTCAATTTGACTTCACCTCGCCTGGCTTCTTGCAACTGCGATTAGCGCTCGAATAATGAAGAGACACAAATCTAATGGACCAAGGCAGAATGCAGTTAAAAAAATCATTTATAGGTGCATAGTGACTTAATGAGTAACACCAAAACTGATCCAAACCTACATGACGGGCGATCGCAAAACAATCTGTTAAATACTAATTGGTTTTAACGAAACAAACAATGTTATCGCAGACTAATTAACTGCACGAATCGTTAATTAGCGCTTAGTAACAAGTTCACGTGTTAATTTTAAATTGTTATAAAAATAGATGTTATTCAATAATAAATCACTAACGTTTGTAGCTCACAGATTATGTAGTATTTATTATCTGCAATTAACTGGGCCGCTATATTTGGTGTATTAACGCCATTTTGTAGTTTCGCTCTGAAACCATTTTGTAGAATAAACAATATATTAATTAATAATATATAAAAACATATTAAACAATATGTTAATAGATTAACTCATACATCAACTATTCATACACATGTATTCCAATCTACAATAGGTTTGTAAATATGTTTGTCAGTTTTAAGCAGTTTTGTCTTTCAATGTACCAATAGGCTATAATATAAGTAATGATGTAAATAGTATAAGTAATAATATAAATAATAAAGTAACAATGTAAGTACGGTCGACGACAAAGTGGCTTAGCAAATTGGAATTTATTAATCACTTTAGCTCTTAGACCTTTTATAAAATAATAAAGGAAACTTGAAATATAATAACTTTGTACTCTGGGGATTATAAAACTACATATATACTCATTATTACGTGCATGTATAATGTTCCAATGTAAAAAACATTTACATTAAACACTGACAAAAAGAAACAAAATAGCGTGGAGCACTGGCACAAATGAGTAATAGTCTACACACTACACGGTCAGCTGCTGCGAACTATAGGCGCCGCCATATTGGCCTTGGCTGCTATGGCGAGCGCCTTTCACTTTAGCCCTACTCCGCGGTCGACCGTCACGCGACATGCAACACACAGACGAAAAAGTTTGAGACGATGTAATAAAAGTTGCACATTAAAAAAATTTTATTTAGGAAACGACATCAATATATCACGCGGGTGGCACCGTTGACAACAACCATTGTATGATTAAATATTCAAGAACAATATTAGATAAGTATGGCCCAGTTATAATAGGAAGTGGTAGGACACAGTTATGTAGTAGAACTAGTTTTGAATTATGATAGGGACTGTACGAGCCGGACATTAGGACAAGATTTGTGTGGGCAGCTGATTGATGTTAGGAACCTATGTACAGTCGCAATCGGTATAAGCTTAACACATTCCAAGTTACCGACCACCTTTGATCTAAAACTGTACCTCATAAAATGAAAAACAAAGTTTGTCCTCTGAAAAATATAAACATAAGTATAAGTAGGTATTATTGTACTGTTACTGTGTACGCCACAGAGGTGGATGGATGTTTAGAGGGTTGTGTGGTGGAATGTATGGATGGGTGGATATATGGATGAACTAACTGTTGCCCGCGGAATTCTGATCCCGTTCCCGCTACCCATGGGAACCTATTCCCGGGATGAAAAGTAGCCTATGTATTATTACGGACTATAGCCTATACCTGTACCAAATTTCAGCCAGATCCGTTCAGCCGTTTTTACGTGAAAGAGCGCCAAAGCAACAAACAAACCAACATAGCACAAACTTTCGCGTTTATAATATTAGTAGGATGTATGGATGTATCTATATATGGATGGACGTTTTTTACTTAATAGCACGAGAACCGCTGACCTGATCTAGATAAAATTTAGCAAAGCGACTATTCCAGACTAATTTTTCCGCGAACAGCTTCCTAGAAGCAGGTAACAAGATATGTATTTTACACATACGGAGCTGCGGGCAACAGCTAGTCCTTAATAACCACGCCACGATAACCGTTATCAATTATTTATTTTCCGCTGCCGTTTCTGTACATTTGTTATTGTTTATTTGCGCCAAATTTCGCTTGTACACAGATAAATAAATGATACGTATCTATTCGTGGAATATTTTTTATCTATGTTATCATATATCATTGCATAAATTATCTGTAATGAATGAACTTGAACAATTTATGTCGTTCAAATTGATTGCAACATATTGCAGCGAATAATAACACATTAAAATAAGGCCATTGACTTATTACTTGATAACGAATGAGTCCAGAACGTATAGCTCTGTTACCATGCAGTTTTCAGCATCATCTTAGCGTTGTTCCTTGAAGTATCTGATGCTTCCACCTCGGAGCTAGAGATCCGCTAGTTCTTTCTCCTCCTTTCGATTTGGCTTAGCTTGACTATTTTGGGAGCGACTGCTGTCTAACTCCCAACTTCGAGAGGAGACCAAGTAGATGTGGTTGGCTTGGGTTACATAACATAACTTCACGCCTGTATCCCCGAAGGGGTAGGCAGAGGTGTATTACACACCCACGATTCGCCAGTTATGTTAAGGTCCCAATGTAATAGGGGGCGAGCCTATTGCCATCTACCGGGCACATTATTAAGCGAGCGATAATTAACATTTATTAATGCACACATAACTACGAAAAGTCAGAGGTGTGTGCCCGGGGCGACTGGGGATCAAACTTTCAAAGATCTTGGTATTCCCATACACCTTCTGTTACCATGCAGTCTTAAATTGATTGGTCTCCTACCAGAGGGTATAAATAAAGGGTTCGAATCTACAACTTTTATGCCAGGGGACGAATATTAAATTCGGTCCCGTCTTAAACTATAACAGAAAACCGATCATGTTGCTGTGCCCGTGACGTCGTTTGCATGGACTTGGTTCTGGGATATGATTTTTTACACGGAACCGTAATTATATTTTTAAATAAAAGTAATCTATATTACGCCTTATAACATCAACTTTCTGACAATGTAAATATCGTCATAAACTACCTTTTGTCGTTAAGTTCCGTGTATACATTCATATACTTACAATAATAATTATTATTATTACCTAAATAATAGTAGATAATACACACCCTGTCAGACCCCCCCCCCCCTATCATATATTATATTTCTTTGCGAGGTAGATCCTTAAAGATCAATTGAAGATGAAAAATTAAATTTTATCCTACACGTTCGAATTCACAGACGATACGATGTTAACATATTTTTTTCAAAGTCCATTGAACTTTAACAATAGACCACTTAAATACAATCGGTTCAACATTGAGTTCGTACGACAAACGGACAAAGATGTATTACTATCTTATTAGTTTCAATGCTCATTCGTATAGACACAATACAGGCTCAATTACAGTATGAGTCACTCATAATTGTAACTCCTTATGGTGAGGGAGATAGGGTATGTAACCTTCAAATAGACTAGTTATTTTAAAAATCTATGAATTAAATTTTGAAGTATTTAGAACGTATATATGCCAACTTTTCCCATACATTTAAATTTATTTTAAATATAAAAACAAGATTAAGTCACACAATCGTTATTTGTCTAAAAATAACACTCCCAGAATGTTCCTAGTGCAAAAGTGCCCATCACACTCGCCGCGTTTCCACGCTGGATTGCGATGGCCAGCCGATGGAACGAGAGTCCCCAGTCTTCTCTTGGAGCCTTTGTACAATTTCCTTTATAAGGATTTTGGCCTCCCTGCCCCAACTCCCTAGGATTTCCACCGCTGAGGCGTGAAGGTATACAGCGGCTCCAAAGTGGCGTATTAAATTGGAAAAGTCACGCACGACCACTATTTCTAGGGGAAATACTCTGACAACCTGAGCTATCTGGCCACGTCCTACGTATTCGAAAATTCACTTATGACTAAATGATCCCTTGAGTCGTATGCATGACGTCACATGGGTGTACGGGTCCCTACCAACACCTTTTGGCTCAAGCCATAAGTTCTGTGTATACATTCATATACCTTTTTTTTTTTTTTTTTTTTCGTGCGGAAATCCCTTCGGATACCCCCCCGCCTGCCAGCGGGGGCGGTTATGTCGGGCTTTCACCGACTAAAACCGCACGCCGTCTCGGGTCTTAAGACGCCGGGGTGTAAGGTTACCCATAGAGCATATCCCTCGCACCCGACTGACCCTGGGCCATCTCCGGTTTCGAGATGGCCCCCTTACTTGCTCTCCACTGTGCCATCTGCTAATCAGAGGGACACGTGGAAAGCTTCCGAACAACCCTCAACAGGGCCGTCCTCGCCTCGGTCGGAGTTGGCCGTAGGCGGCAGCGTCTCTCCCATCCTAGGAGAGAGGCGATGCCGTCTCCCTTGCCCAGGGTGCACCGCGTGGAGGTCCCCAACCAAGCACCCCACCCCAACCAAGCACCCCTATACATTCATATACCTACAATAATTATTATTCATATTACATATCCAATCCAATCTCGAAGCGGTTGGATATTTTTGTCTGTGTCTTTGTCTATGTCTTTGGCGGAATTTGATAGGGTGGCATTGGATTGCCTCACTCACCTTTAGTTTAGGACGTTATGGTTGTTTTTACTATTTTATTTTTTGTGATTGTATTTCTCTCATTTCTACATTGCTGTATTAGGTTTTGTAACCTGTAATATCAATGTACGTGGATAAATGAATAAATTAATAAAACCTCATCTGCTAGTCCCTGCACCTGCTAAATAAAGGATGAGGTATTAGCGTCAGCTTTCTTCTCAGGGCCAGGTCAAGTTGAAATACCAATCAAAAACACTAAGCGGACGCTTTGAACCCAACTGGGGAATCACTAGGAAGATGATGACAGAATAGCATTACAAGTATTTATTTATAATCTCCAGTAACTACTTACATGCCACACCCACAGCCACACTATAAAAATGAGAAAAAAATATTATTTGACCCGGGGCCAGTAGCCACAGATACAAAACGATATCTGGGGCTAGTGGCCACTTGAAACAACTTAAAAACAAACCATAAGTGTTGTAATAAAAGATATCATTACTAAATAGGTAATGGAATAAAAAAACAGCCAATTGTTGTCAAGCACAGAGCGATAAACAATATTTAATAAAAACAATACGCATATATAGGTTAGCAATAGATGTCTGGTTCACAATACAGTTCATCGAAAGACTATCTCAATATTTGCGATTTAAAAATGTAATCTTACTTAAACCGCTTTTACAGTCTCAAAAAATGTATACTGGAGAAAATAATCGCTAATTATCTAAAGTGTGAATTATACAATATACAGAAACGATACGTCACGGTTATGGCACGGATAAAGCGCGGACGGTATGATGAGCAAGTATACATACAAATTTTGTTGCGATAGCTATAATTTTAATCGCGCGCGCCTAATCCACACTTTATCGTTTGTTTCTGTATAATTCACGGCTAAGGCCAGCCAGGCACAACGGACGTACGACTCGGACAAGACTCAGGCGCGCAACGGAGAGTCGTGTTTGTTCCCTGCCCATTTAGTTTGTTTTGCGTTCCCTTTCTCATATATAATTTCTACTAGTAAGGCCCGCGGTTTCACCCACGGTCCATCCACACCCTGGATATACACAGAAGATGAGCTGGGTGGCATCAAATTTATGTATTGTTATCCTGTTATTAAACATGCTTGCAAAGTTTCAAATCGATTACATTTCATCATATACAAATGAAGCCTATAAAATCATGTTAAACCGTCTAGTCTATGTAAATATGTTTGGAATACCGTCAATCATGCACGCTACATTGTTAAAAATATTCTAGAAATATTTTTTATAACATTACAAAAAGCAGTAATTGAAAAAAAAAATAATTTGTAAATGCGTCATTGCGGCATAAATTCACAGAAGATGTGCATTGATAGACTTTAAATAACGCCTTTTATTTTGTAAGAACCATTACTAATCAATTGTATTTGTTATTTGTAATTATAATATATCAAACTGACGACAAAACAGCTTGTCGTAAAACATTTGAAATGGTTTAGGTGGGAGTAAATTAAAAAAACATTAATTAAAAATGTGTAGTATACAATTTAGCTTAAACGGATTGATTTATACAAAAGCATTAGGTATCTAACAAAAGACAGTCCTTGTCGTGTAGGAGTAACAACCAGATTGCATGGCATAATTAGAAGTCTTTGTTACAATAATTGGTAATTATTATTGTATTTAAGCAGTTTGTTTTTAATCTACATTTTAATTCAATGGCTTTTGTTAAGTATTAGAAAATTTTAGCTCACCCTAGTGGACTCATAACAATTTACATCGAATCACATGTATTGGCCAGTTGTGCCTGATATTAACGGTAGTTTTGTTTGTTGCAGAGCGAGTCAAGTTACACATCTTCAGAGGAGGGGTGCGGGGGCGGCGAGCGCCACGCCGTGCTCAGCTACGAGCAGGTGCGGCGCCTGAACGACGTCATGGACGAGGTGGTGCCCATCCACGGGCGCGGCAACTTCCCCACGCTGCACGTGCGCCTGCGCGAGCTGGTGGCGGGCGTGCGCGCGCGCCTGGAGGCGCCGCAGGCGGCCGGCGGCGCGGGCGTGGCCGTGCGCGACGTGCGCCTCAACGGCGGCGCCGCCAGCCACGTGCTCACCGAGCGCGCGCAGCCCTACTCCGACATCGACCTCATCTTCACCGCGGAGCTGCCCACCCACCGCCACTGCGACCGCGTCAAGGCCGCCGTGCTCGGGCATCTGTCTACCCTCCTTCCCCCTGCCACGCCGCGTCGCCGCGCGTCGACCGCAGGCCTGAAGGAAGCTTACGTCTCAAAAATGGTCCGCGTAAACTCGGACGGTGACCGCTGGTCTCTTATCTCGCTCGGTAACTCACGCGGTCACAGAACCGTCGAACTCAAATTCGTCGACACGATGCGTCGTCAATTCGAGTTCTCCGTAGACTCGTTCCAGATCGCCTTGGATTCGCTACTGGCGTTCCACGAATGCGCTCAGCTGCCGATCGGCGAAAACTTCTACCCCACCGTGGTCGGTGAATCCGTGTACGGCGACTTCAACGAGGCTCTGTGCCATCTAGCAGAGAAACTTATCGCAACGCGGCAGCCGGAAGAGATCCGCGGTGGCGGCCTGCTCAAGTACTGCGCCCTCCTTGCAAAAAATTACAGGCCGGCGCGGCCCGATAAAATCAAAACCCTCGAGCGATACATGTGCTCGAGGTTCTTCATAGACTTCCCGGAGCTAGGGCAACAGCGCGCGAAGCTCGAAGCCTACCTGCGGAACCACTTCGTCGGCAGGGAAGAGGAAGCGCTCAAGCATAGGTAAGCGACGCCGATCAAAACTGAAAAAATAACATACAAAAAATACAATACCATGACGTGCTATAAGTGATCGTGCCATAAGCCGCGATCCAGAAGGAAGGGTGGAACACCCAAACGTCTCCTTCTGAATTGCGGCCCAAACCACGATCGCATTTCGTTTTCTGCCTCAACACTAATAGTGGCCTTTCGTCGGTGCAGGTACCTGACATTGCTACACGGCGTGGTGCGGCAGTCGACCGTGTGCCTGATGAGCCACGAGCGGCGGCAGACGCTGGCGTTGATCGAGGCGCTGGCGTGCCGCGAGCTGTGCGCGCGCGCGCCGCTGCTGATGGCGCCGCAGTACTACGTGTGCGTGTGCGCGGCGTGCGCAGCATGCGCGGCGTGCGCGCCGTGCGCGGCGTGCGCGACGTGCGTGGCGTGCGCGGCGTGCCCGGCGGCGCCCGCGCCGTACTGCGAGTGCTACCGCGCGGCGTCGTGCCCCGCGTGACCGCGCGCGCTGCCCGCGCTCGAGCCCCCTAACGATCGACGATGAATTTAGTGCCAAATGTATATAATACGGTTAACAAGAATGCATGTGTCTGGACCGGCGCGGCGGGCGCCAGCGCTCAGTCCGCAGCTCACTGTCCGCCGATCGATTCGCACGTCAATTGTCCGCCGCGGGCTCGCTCGCGCGGCCGCCGGCCGGCGCGTGAAGTAATTTCTAATCGTACTCCTTTCGTGTTGATGCGTTAATATGTTAGCAGTACGAAAATTGTCGTTCACGCGGATGTGACGGACGCGCCGCTAGATAGTGAGTCCGAGTCGATGGTCTGCCTATAAAAAAGACTAGTTAGTTATGTTTAAGCTTTTATGTATAGAAGTCTCCATAAAAGTAGTGGTATGTCTCTCGCCTTCGAAATATCACGGAGATGCGGACGGTCGGATACGAGGTTTATTGCTAATTATGTAAATTAAAAAAATGGGTCGCGAGTAATGATCACGGATCGGACGGCGGAATATAAATGGAGGAGCGTGTAGTTTATGCAGGAACAATTGTAATGTAACAAGTCCGGCCTTGCCAGGCGGCCTTTGAAACGCGGGAAAATCCGTCGAGCACGAACAGCGCCGCTCGCCAGCGCAGGACTCGTCAAATCACTATTTTACTATATATTTATCAATCTGAAAGGATGTATGTATACACTTACACGTTTCGTGATCGCTCTAGTATTGTATACGGCTTGGCGAACGAAGTAACAAATTAAGATACACATAGAAAAAATGTAAAATGAAAAAAAAATATAAAAAACCAAAAAAATATATAATATTACTAAGGTGTGTACAATATTAAAGTCCACGCTTTTTTTTAATAATAATAAAATACCATTATGAAAATATTTTAAGAACATTTACAAGTAGCGAAGCTGAAGCCACGTTTAGCAACAGAGTACTTATGAACATTTTTTTACTTGTACGTCTCATCAATTACGGTTTAAAGCTGTAGATGGTATGAAAAATGTGATTTAATTGTTGTATTAATTAACCATGTTGTCGATGATATATTACCTACTTACATAAAATTATGTAGATTAAATCCAATAGAGAGATATATTATTATTGTTGTATTTTAATGAGATATAGATATATAAACGATTGTGTAAACTGTGTCCGGCCACTACGTGAATGTGTTAGATATTTTGCCAAATGCATATTCAGAGTAAATAATATATGTATACACGACTTGCATGGAACTTTGTAGGGCTTGGGTAAAGCAGTTTGTTATGTAGTGTATTTTGAGTAGTCGTCGTTATATCTGAAGTAATCAAGTACAATCATCTTATAGAGGTAACTTTTTATCGTTAACATCGGAACAATGAACGAGTTTATGAACGAATTTTCCCCGACTTTGCTCACTGTCGAACCAAAATTTAAGATCTCATTTTTTTTAATTAAATTTTCGAACGTTATTTTGGGATCGTAGTCTTGTAATGCCTACACTCAACTTGACATAATGTGTTTTTCACCTTCGCACATGTCGTGACTGCGGCGTGTTACCATATTTTACTCCGTTTCACTTGTGACTCTGTCTAATATTTTAGTACTTACATCTTGAAATAACACTAGTACTAACTCAAAGAGATGAAACAACCATGAGTGCAACGGATAGCACCAGACGTCTAACGGTAGCCCTAAATTTAGAAATAGTACTCAGTCGTCTGTACTTAGAATTAAATGAAGTACATAAACATAGTTAACTGAATCTAAACTTTATTCCATATGTAATAAGAGTGAATGTAAGTTAATTATCACTAGTGTTACTTGCTATATCGAGACAGGCAGTTGTGATTTGTAGTCTTTTCGACAGGTATTTTGAATGTCATTCTATATTGTCACTATATTTATTATAGGTAACTGTGATTGTTATTCCATATTGTAGATCAGCTATTGGCAAGATCCATTGAACTACCTCCTCGCGTCAATATAAATAACGATATTCTGTGGTATATTTTTGTGAGTTTTCCTTCTAGGGCTTTAGAGAAAATTATGTAGGTAACTCGGTAGGTTAGATTAACACCCGTTATTACTAAACCAGTCTTGTATAATAGACAAGAAACTGTATGTATGTTAGAAACTTTAACTTGGATACGTCTACATATTTTTTTTTAGTCAATTGGACGAATTCTCTGTTTCAATTTTCAGATGGCTCAATCATAGAATGGGCTTGATTAATTGTTACACAGTGATTGCTTGTTAGCTTTTAAAGCTCTTCCCTATGAAAATGGCTTAAACGCTTCCAAAAACGGTCTAATTATTTTTAAAATATGTTTGCAAAGAGAGACATTGCAATATAGTCTAGACTTTGAATTTTTCTAAAGTTACCATCAGTTTTCAGCTAGCCTTATTTTAATAATTAATTTTAATTTTAAAGAGCACTGGTCAAAAGGTGTTTGCGTGCTGTGTATGCGTGTTTGTTTAATGTATATAGTGCTGGACAATTGTTTCCTAAAATTAAGATACCTACTGTTCGTAAGTATTATGTCAACGACTAATACAATATTGTACTTGTGAGGTCAAAATTTCGACCTGTTTTTAAAGTTGAATCTGTAATTTATCGGTCTAAATATCTGCTATAAACGCTATTTGACTTAGTTTGTTTTGGAGTTTATTAGTACCAACTTTTAAAATAAATGGTATACCTTAATGCTGGTAGACTAAGTAAGCAGTTGTTTTCAATCTTTACATCTTAAGGAAGTTTAGTGGTATAAGTAAAATGTGTAAAAATGCAACTTTTACAAATTCAATGTTACGTTTTTTTTTACATAGAACACACATTAAACACAAATTTGCCTTCACGATTTTAACTTTAACAAAAGAAGCTTGACTGTTCACGTTATAAAATTTGAAATGTTGTAAAATTCCATATCTTGACCTCGACTCTTCCTTGACTAAACGTCCTTGAATATATGTTTCCTCTTTACCGAAAGACCAGTAAATACTTGCAGATTTATAGAATGACTTTAATTCAAAATCAATTTTAGAAAAATATCGGATTGACCGATTGGCTATTACCAAATACATTTGCTAGCAAAATAATATAATTTTTAAACAAAATGGTTTTTTATTGTATTATAACGTTCCAAAAATGTTGTCTAAGCAAAATATATTGACGGATGAATCACATTCAGGGCGCTTTTTCATTTCAATAACCTAAAATAATGCAAGTATACGTAGATGATACCGTGGAAAATGTGTGTACCTGAGAGCTCATTGAATTAAAGGAAGTTGTATTTTACTGTTTATCACACCATTTTACACTGTGAACTTACTGCGCTGCTATCATTACTGTAAGCATTAATGATAAGTTACATTTTGTTTAGTTTAAAATTGAACAGAGAACATGCTTTGAGAAGCAGTCAATAAAATTCATCAATCAGAATAGTAACGTGAAAAAAAGATGTTCATTCGAAGCAAAGCACGTAAACGCCACAATAAAATGCGTGGTTTCGTGGTTCTGTAGGCGTTGACAATTAGCAGCGGTGTGGCCTTTAGTATTCTCATATTATACAACCATTTAGTATAAAAATTCATTACTAAGAAGTTCCAATGATTAGAATTAAAACTAAACTGTGTTATCACGGTTTACCCAATGAATTTCAATGAGTGAAACGTAAGAACCCAGTTAATTTGTGCCGATTTTCATTGATGAAATCAGACTTAACTGACTTTAGGCTTTCACGGGGAACATTTTGATATTAACGTTTTATAATATCCCCCCCAATCTATTATAATCACGTTAAAAAAACAGCATGAAAATTCTTGAATTTGTTCACCGGCCTTCAAAACACACAATACGATTACAAAAAGTATACATTTAATTATTTTAGTTGCTTGATTCTTTAGAATTTTCATCAAAAAGATATATTTGCTTTACAGTATGGTCATACTCTCAATCAAGCTCAATCAAGTTCAAGTTCAAAAGTATAATCAAAAAAGAAATCGCAGTCATAATTACGAAATCTTCATTAAATGTATGCGCAATTTGAATAATTTGATTAACAAGCTTAGTGCACTAGCACTAAGACTCACGTTCCTTCAATTCCGGCACAATTCGTTCGTCATACATTATGGTCGTATTTAGAATTAGAGAGAATATTATAAACAAATTTATAAAGTCAATTATTATTCAATTACGACTTCGCAAGTCTTAGACTAAACTTCATCCTCATAGTCAATATAGGCGTTAGTAAAGATATGGCGATATATGATATTTTTACTAGCTTTTATTTAATTTGTGTTTCTTGTCTTCGGGTCAATTCATGTAACTGGACTTGAAACAGTTATCTCTTACTTGATTGAGCTGAAATTTTGCATATAACTGCCAAAAAAGGTCAATAATTTTTAAACGGAAATATGAAAAGTTGTTTTTTCAAAAGGAATTTTTATTTAATAAATTCAAGTTTTATGCCAATGCAACATATCTCTCGCACGTTGCACCGCTGCCTGTTGGCCACCCTCCAGCCACGATACCACGCGGTGTCGCTCCCCTCGCTCATATGTTAAAAGCGAATGTCCGACACATCGACTCTCTAGTTTAGGGGTTGCTAGGTCATAACGCCTTACCTGTATAAGCTTATCGTTAGGTTTATCAAGTATATTTACATTATAGTTATTATTTTTATTTTTTTCTCTTCCATGTTGCCTGTTTCGTGCTACACGGAGCGGTTGCGATACATAATTACTATTATATTTGTGAGGAGTTTTAAGCTATTGTAAATTTTACAGAAATAAAAAATGTTGTGAAAATAAATTATAAAAAAGTGATATAAACAGTGACTCATGTCTTTTATTTTGCTCCTGATATCAAGCCTAGCTAAAAGTGTTAATTGAATAAGATCGTAATCTTATTACTCTAGAAGCTAATGTGAATAAGCAATATCGATACGATAGATAAGACGTAAATGACTGAATAATTTATACCGAGCACTTCCTGTATGATGAATTAATTTTCATGTAAATTAGGTTATGTTTGCATGGTTTCATTTCTGGTAGAATATTTACACAAAAACACTAGATGTTAAAAAAAAACACGCTTCAATAGAAGAACAAAGTAAAAGTAAAAAATAATTGTTAATGAGTTTGAGATTAGAAAATAGAGTGATTAACAAAACATTTTGGCTTGATAATGATCATTGTAAGCAACCGACGGTTTTTAGCAATAAATAAATGTTTTGTTATTTTTTATTTGTAGTGGTTTTTTCGGTCCTTGCTAGGTGTACGAAATTGAGTTCAAAGTTTCCTTTGTGATGTATGTAAAATGTATGTTTAAAATATAACCAGCCGATGCAAGTTAATATATTTTTGTCATTTGCAATATGTAGAAATGTGTTTAAGCTGTGTGTGTACATTGGAGATATTTAAAAATATACTTGGGTTATGTTAAATTAACGATTCTGAACACAAAAATATTTTTATTGGAATTCTTGTCAGTTTGATGGTTTGTCTGTTTATCTGTTTGTTCGTGATGGACGGAAAAACTACTGAATGGATTTTGATGCGTTTTTTTTACATTTGAAAAGTCTCGATTAGACTTAAAATCTGACGTATGTTTGATTGCAATTGGTTGAGTAGAACCGGAGTTATGACCAGAAGTTGCGATAACCGACACCCACGCGCATATATATATATATGAGTTTATGACACACCAAGTATGTAAAGCACATGTAAGTGGGCAGCCAAGCCGAGGCTGATTTTGCAGAACATACACTGATCAATTGATTAGAAGCAGGTAAGGACAGAATCAGATGGCGGTCTGTTGCTTCTGCCTACCCCGGTGGGAAAAATGCGTGAGTATAACGGAAAATTATATCCACATGCTTTAACAAAGTTGGTTTAATTTGAGGCCATTAGGAAATTCAATATAATTATTGAACCACTGGCGGAATAAATTCGTAAAAAATCCTATAACCCGATGGCACCGCCATCTTCTGGGTCCAAGTGTAGGTAAATATAATATATATAACGTAGGTAAATATAATATAATAAAAGAAAATAAGCTTGCTTCTTACTTCAAAAGTTTCCAAATAACGGACTTCCATACATTCGCTTATCCCTTATTTGCCCCCTTAGGGGCGAAATTTTAAAACGTGTACATTTCTAACTTGAAGCAGCTATATAAAATTTTGTGATTCTTACTTCGAAAATGATGGACTTTCGATACAAACTTTCATCGCCTATTTTACCCAATAGTAGCAAAGTTTTGATAATAGATGATACAGGTGTAGGTACATTACTTCTAGCCGCTCCTATCTTGAAAAAATAAAGTGACGTACTTCCCAAATAACCTTTCAACCCCTATTTTACTATCTTAGGGGTATTTTTTTTAAAACGCTGATACACGTATTCATATATTTCTAACCAGACGCAGGTGTATGAAATTTTGTCTTACTAACTTTAAAAATGACAGAGAAAACATACAAACGGTCATCCCTTATTGCGCCACGTTAGGTGTGAAATTTCCAAAATTCCTTTCTTAGTGGATGTGATGTGATGATGGATGTGGATCTGCAACATAAAAAGCATCTACTTTTTTTTTATATATTTAGGACACGTCAATTTGACTTCACCTCGCCTGATGGTAAGCTGAAGGTAAAGTCTCAGGAAAGAAGGTCACCATTACATACACGTACCATGTTAACAATGGTGGCACTCAGCTTGACGGCCTCATCAGAAGAGGATTGTCGTCGCAGCACCGTGTGACACCCACCGGTCCCACTAGTGCTGCGACCACAATCCCCCTGCCCGGCTATGCACTTGCTGACCCCTGAACGCAATCAAACCGAAATTGGATTACTATGGAGGGTTTTTCGCAATCGTGCACGGTGGTACCTACCCGGCCGAATTTTGTGACAAATTTGTGTCATCAAATTTCTACCACCAGTAAAAATACTACTACTACTACTGCTAAAATTTCAAGCTGGCTCTGCGTTGATGAATCAGTCTGCCAGTCAGTCGTGACAAGTAATTACAATATAAATGTATAGATAGATTACGTTTGATAGAACAGCACAATCAGTTATTTTTCAATCTAACGCCATAGACAGGAAAGTACTACAAATAAATGTAATTTATTGTGCTAACTTAACGAACAAAGAAAACTTTTAGCAGTATGTATATTAAGACGGAACTGAATTAATTAACTAGCAGAAATTCCATTAGCGTTGAGCCTAACCCTATTTACAGAAATAATATATTCAGAGTTTTTTCACTTTATTCAGCCCTTCATTACGCACCACTTGTCTGTGTTCTTTCAATTTTCTTCATGAGAAATTCGTGGCTTATGCTGCTGTTGTATAATATGATAGGAGGAGGCCATCCAATTGGAGATGGCCCTGGGTCATCTCGCAATCGGAGATGGCCCTGGGTCATACCCCAGCGTCTGAAGACCCGAGACGGTATGCTGTTTTTGGGGTTCGAATCCGACATAACCACCCCCGGTCGCCGGGGGGGGGGGAGGGGGGGTGGTATTCGGGAGCATTTCCGCATGAAAAAAGAAAGGCTTGTGTTTAAACGCCTACTTACCAAAATAGATAAATGCTCGCCAAATATGTCTCGGGCATTTGTTTTGCAGGGCTCCTATTTCTGGATGGTTATGAAAAACCATTTCAGTAAAAAAAATATGTTCAAAATGTTGCCTTTATGTTAATAACAATTCTCTTATATTTATGACAGTGAAGCCATCTTAAATAAATAAATTTGAAAGGATCAAACATATATGAATCTTAACTACAGGTCCAACACAGATGTGGAGAGCCAGCAGCAGTGAATACTGAACCAGCAGCAAATTACATCATCATCAGTTTGATTCCGGGTTCTGTTGATCTCTTTTTAGGGGTCCGTAGCTCAAAAGGTAAAAAGAGTAACCTTTATAAGATCACTATCTTGTCCGTCTGTCCGTATGTCACCACCAACTTTCTCATAAACGGGTGGACCTATTTGACATTTTTACCAGATACTGGGGTCTATAGTCCCTATTAGGTGGTTAAAAATTAAGGTCTTGAGTCAACACGATAAAAATATGGGCATATTCAGATTTTAGTAAAAACTTATAAGTATCCAAATTTACCTTAATTTTTGGAATTTGGAATTTTCCCTATACTTTTGCTGAAAACCTTGGTTTTAACCAAAAATTGACAATTCTAGTTCAACCTTATATAATTATATATATATTATATGTTATGTATATATTATTGTATATTTATATATTATATAATTATAGGCCGAAAACCTATATTTTAGTTCCCGTAGTAGAATCACGAAATTTAGCAAAAAGCAAACACCAAATTAAGGAAAATTCCAAAATGTTAATAAAGTTGATTAAGAGGTAAATTGTATACAATACTTACAAGCTTTTATAGATAATGGTACGGAACTCATCAGGCGCGGGTCCGACTCGCCCTGGGCCGTTTTTCATTTAATTTTGCTTATTATTGCGAGAGGCAGGCTTATTTTAGTCCAACAGGGAAGCCCAGAGCCTCGTTTTATTTTTGTCATTTTCAACGTAAGACACTAGTGGATAACGAACAAACGTCAAAGGGTCAACAAATCAGCATTTTGCCGAGTTGGTAACCCTTTAACACTCACTCTATAAGAAACTTTATAAAATGTATCTACTGTAATAATAGGTCTTTACCTATGAAATTGCCGAAATTTTCTTACTAATTCATGAGTTCGTTATTCCTGTAATTTAATAGCTATTTCCATTATTTATATTTTGTTTGAAAGTTGATTTCAAGATTTTACAACTCTGTATTAAATTTTGTTTTTATTGGCCGCTTGATAAATTAATTCGATCTTCAAAAACAGTACTTCCTAAATGCTCTCTATTTTGATGATAAATTTCGTCACTTTTCAAAAATGTAATAAAAGTTGCTGTTTGTTAGCTTAATGTTGTCTCATTCATACACAAAAAAAAACAAAAAATTTGGATTTGTCATTCCTAAAAAAAAATGCAAAAATGTTAGTACTGAAAATTGGGTTTCCTCCAATTTCTTCAAGAAAAACGGCAATTTCATATGTAACGACCTAATATTTTAATGTTAAAAAATATTTTTCTTTCTTTTCTTTGGCTAGGGCAAGAAGATCTTGACCTCATCTCAAATGGCACGGAACCTTATTTTTTTTTTTTACGTGCGGAATTCCCTTCGGATACCCCCCGCCGGCCAGCGGGGAGGGTTATGTCGTGTATCGACTAATGGCACTGAACCTTATAAAGAATAGTGTAAGATAATTGATTGATGAATGATTCAGAAAAAGATTTGTTTGGTTGTAATTGATTAAGTCTGAAACTACTGAATCGGTTTAAAAAAAATTTGTCAATAGATTGTTACATTTTTTATCCCGATATCCCCACCGAATCAAGACTTACGCCGGTGAAACCGCGTGGCGATCTAAGTGATTATAATTGGTGGAAAAAGGTTTGTTAGATAACATGCTCATGATGTGGTGACAATTATCTGATGACTTACCCAGGACTACTTATCATCAGAATAAAGGTAATCAACAACACTTTACAATACATACAATATAAAAAGGTGTAATTCGAAAGGAATATTGATATACCCAAAACTGGGTCCAACATTAATCTCCACCAACTTCGAGTCTAAAATATTCTTGATTAATACTGTCACAGATATTTCGATATCAGTTGATTTATCATTTAATTATACCAAACCACCATTTATGATAATTATGATGAAATATGTACGCCTAATTTTATTGTGCAAAAAAATTAATGTTATTATAATGTATTAATTTTCTAAACTTACTTCATAGTGTTGTATATAAAAGCTTTTTGAAGAAATGGTTCCTTTGGCTCCCCCAATTATCTACGCACATTGAACATTGGTCCTTGACCAATGTTCAATGTCATCACATTGGGCTAATTGAATTGAAAACGTTTTCGTAGACATTATTATAATTAAAAACTTAACTTTCTATAGCCTACTGGTGTCTATCTTCATTTAACTCTAGTAAATCCAACAAAACTGGTATGGTCCAAGGACCATCAGGTACTGTTAGACCCTGGACGGTTTTCCCTTCAGTTAATGAATAAAATCCACAGACTTTTTTTTTTTTACGTGCGGAAATCCCTTCGGATACGCCCCCGCCGGCCAGCGGGGGTGGTTATGTCGTGTATCGACTAAAACCGCACGGTGTTCTCCAAAATCCACAGACTATTCATCAATTATGTAGTTGAATAACTGATCTTTCTAGCTATGCCTATTTGACAGTTCATATTCTCACAATTTATTTAAAATAAATATAAATTTAAAAAATGTCCTAAGTTCAACAGGTTCCCCGACACACACAGCATAAAAACATAAACATGAAAACACACAATAAGGCTCAAATTGGTAAACGGTATCTCGAATAATGGGTTACTACTTCAATTCATTAGTTCGATCGTCGAAGTATTTTATTTTTCTCATCAGTTCGACCGTCGAACTACTGAGACTTTTTTTTCTCATTTGTTCGACCGTCGATCTTACTTTAATCTAAATACCAAAAAAAATGATTTCGACGGAGCTCCGCTCCGCTCTGCGAGACCTCCGCATTAATCCTTCTAACCTATATCTATTCGTGTCGGGGCGCGCGGTATTCTAGATTAAAGTAAGATCGACGGTCGAACAAATGAAAAAACAACTACGACATGCTACACAGCGCTTTCTAGACCCAAAGTAAGCATAGTTTAACTAGCTTGTGTTATGGGTTCCAGAATGCGGATAAACATACTTATATACTTTTTTTTATGTAAATATATACATATTATACATAGAAACACCCAGACCAATGCTAATAGACATATTCATGCATACAAATATTTGCACTGAGCGGGAATCGAACCCGCGCCCCCCTGTCGTAGCAGTCGAATGCACTACCGCTACGCCACAGACACCACAGAGGCCGTCAAACTAATGAATCGAACTAGTGAGTTTTACCTTTATCTGTATCGAATTGTGAAAATGATGCCTAGTACAAGATTGAAGAGCTACTCATCCAGAACGTACATTACAACTGATTGACAATACTATAAACTAGATTGCATCAGATAATTTCGAAACTTTCCTCATGCTATTCGACCTTAAAGTTAGCCAGGGTCGAACACTTCACTTCATATGTTACTTGCTCACGTAGATAGGTACCGGTGGATCTCTGTGAGCAAGCATCTAAAGAAATCAGAATGCAATGTGATAATATTAGAAACCAGATTGCATCATCTGATTTTGGTTGCTTTAGAACGACAAGGTCTTATTGGAGTGAATCACGACAATCTTTGTGAAAAGATTTCTTTGTGGATGTACAAGAAGTATACTTTTCGGCCTTATGAAGAATGAGGTCATTCGAAACCGGCAGGTTTTCCACTCGAAAGGTCCCCGTTAGAAATAAGACGACGAGTGAGAGACGCGCTCACAGCCCACCTGATGGGAAGCGGTTACCGAGGCCTATGGATATGTGCAACACCAGGGGCGTCACACTCGCGCTGCCGACCCTGTAAAAACCTTCTAATGCCTTTCTTGAAGAACCCCATCTTGTAGTCGCTTGGGAAACCCACAGCAGGGAGATCATTCCATAAGATATTCCAGAAATAGAGAACTTGGGTTTATTGGGTCCTATTAACCGTATACAAAGCGGACGCTGGGGTCCGAGCTGATCGCTAAGATGAAGACGAAATTATTGCAACATACTGTTAAACTTAGATTCTAAACAAGAATAAATAGGTTTCCCGCGTCATCCTGTTGTGGATAAATTTTCCATACGTGTGGTGAGGTGAATGCATGGGGTTTAACCTAAATCTATGGCGTCACTGTTTAATATTAATTTGTATATTTTTACATACTTAGGTGATAAACAATTGGTCGAGACATTTAACCCGGACTCCGAAAATCTGGTTACGTATCATCTTATCACCACATATTATAAAACAAAGTCCTCCGCCGCGTTTGTCTGTCTGTCCGTTCGCGATAAACCTAAAAAGTACTGCACCAATTTTTCTAAGTTCTTACTAATGGATAGAGTGGTTATCGAGGAAGGTTTTTTAAGGAATATTAGTAACCGAAATTACTAATATTCCCCCTAACCAATAATTTGTCAAGTTTAAGCATACACTGGCTTTATATAATGATATTTAAAAAAATTAAGCCTAATATAGATTTCAAAAAAAACGCTGCCTTCGAGGATTGTCTCTCTTATATAGGTTGTTATCTATCCAATAGGAGTGGGGCGTGACTGTATGTATTAACTAGTCTAAAGAATAGCCGGAACGATTTGTTCTAAAGAATAGCCCGAAATATACGCTCTTCGTTCACGCGGTACTGAATTAACAAAAACATTTTAATAATTCATTTCTTAACGTACGACGCTGGTAATCGTCACTAAACTAGTGGTACATTATTTTTCTCATTTCAGGTTCAACGGTCGATCTCTTTTGTTTATCTAGAACAAATTAGCATAATGGGATTCGGGACAGGCGTTTGATAATGTGTGTATTGTGTATATAAAGTAGGCGATGCGTTCATTTCTTTTGAGAAGTGAATGAATAAGATGTACTGAAGGGGGCGACGTCAGTGTTCGGATTGAATACTAACTGTTATATCATGTTCATGGACGTGGAGCCTCGTACGTCAATCAGCAGGTGTACCGGCTTGCAGGTGTATCGGCTTGCAGTTGTACCGGCTTGCAGATATACCGGCTTGCAGGTGTAGCGGCCTGCATGTGGGGTTGGCATGGCGCCGGAATTCTTGGTGGGAACACATCAGTTATAATTTTTTGATTACTTACCCAATTGCAATCAAATATACGGAAGATTTTAAGTCTGACCAAGAAGTTTCTAATAAAAAAACTGCATCAAAATCCGTTTAGTAGTTTGTGAGTCCATCGCAAATAAATAGACAAGAATTCCAAAAAATAATATTTTTGTGTTCATAATCGTTTCATTTAACATAACCCAAGTATTTTTAGGGGGCCGTTTTTGTTTTTGACTGATATGTCAGCTTCTCCGGACTGACGGCGACTGCTGTCTGACCAATTCCGAAAGGTGTACCAGGTGCACCGTGCAGGTAGCAAGTGAGGTTGGCTTGGGCCCTAAAGATGTTGGTAGGACATTGCACACCACGACCACCCCATTGTCCCCACTAGGTGCATCGGTGTAAAGCAGCTAGTGGCCGTCTCCAAGGAGTCAGGATATACTGCCCTTTCAGCGAGTCTCCTGCAGGAACGCCACGGCCGCCCTCTGCCTGGAGAGTGCATCGGCAAACTCGCTCGCGCGACCTGTGAGCATGTCAATGTTCCGTGCACGTTGCGAAAAGGAGTTTATGAGTTTCACACTTTGGGCGTGCCTACTTGGTGCAAGCGTCGAGCGAGGTTCTTGCGCACTGTTTTGCGACCGCGCCGTATCTATATCGTGAACCTCTTTTCTTTGTTTTTCATTTTCAATTTTAGCGTTTTTGGTCAAAGCCAGTCAAGCAGGTGGATCAGCTTGTAGGTGAGGTAGATGTGGGCCCCGAAGGTGTTGGTCTGGCGCTGTACACCCATTTGTACTTCCTACTATTTTTGAGCAGAGCGAGCGAAGCTCTTATACCCGGCATAGCCGTTTGTTGGTGGCTGAACTCCTCTGTAACCACTCGCGCAATCTTGACCAAATTTACCATGGTGATAGTGTACACACTGAGGAGTGTTTTGAAGCGAGATGGATCATGTTTCATGTACCATTGAGGTATAATCACCGAAAAACTGTTTCAAGAGCG
Source organism: Cybosia mesomella (assembly GCA_946251805.1). NCBI lineage: Eukaryota > Metazoa > Arthropoda > Insecta > Lepidoptera > Erebidae > Cybosia > Cybosia mesomella. The sequence goes on from OX276396.1 coordinate 4,091,664, forward strand.
CGCGGCCTTAGCTAAGCGCGCGACCGTAGTAAGAAGTCTTATTTTCAAGTAAGAGTCCTGCTCGCTCAGCTCAATTTATTTCAGTCGCACCCTGCACTGAATACCTAGTTATTTTTTTTAGTCCACTCAGGTGGCAGACAAGCACACGACCCACCTGATGGGAAGCGGTTACCGCGCCCTATTCTATCCTACTTGCTACTTGATGTTATGACTGTGAAAGTATGTGAAGATGTTTGGATGTTTGTTACTCAATCACGCTCAAACGGCTGAACGGACCTGGCTGAATTTTGGTACAGAGATAGATTATAGAATAACACATAGGCTGGATCGGAATACCATTGGAAGAGGCCGTGGGCAACAGATAGTTAGTGATAAATTCGCTGTTTAGTATTGAGTAAGATTGTCTACTCAGGTGCAACGTTCAGGCGTGACCCATGAATTACCGCGTCTACATTTCTGTGCAGCCACTTAGGCCGCCCTTTGTACATTGCAATAACCTTTTAATAACAGTTAATGTGCTACTTGTGTCTGTATTGTAAATGGTGTACAAATAAAGTGTAATCTATCTATCTATCTATGACGCGGTAGCCTAGTGGTATGGGTAATGGACTGCTGAGACGAGGTCTCGGGTTCGATCCCAGGTTTTACCATGGCACACACAAATGACTTTTCGATGCTTTTCGAAGTTATGTGTGTATTTATCGCAGGTTTATAACTGCCTGGTTAATGGCAATAGGCTCGCCACCTATTACATTGGGACCTAAACATAAACTGGCGAAATGTGGGTACTAGCACCTCTGCCTACCCCTTCGGGGATATAGGCGTGAGTTTATGTTATGTTATGCTATCTATGACGCTCTGAAAACAAGGAATATAGTCCAAACGCCAATTGACATACTAAGCTGAAGATATTACGTCAAAATGTGTTGTCTGGACCAAAATAATCAACCGAGACACTTATACAAGAGACAATGCACACTTGATATCCCAGTAATATGATTGAAACGAAAGCGTGTGTGTGTGTGTTTGTGTGTTTGTGTGTGAGGGTGTGTGTGTAAGTGAATGTTTGCTTTTACGTTACTGGTCCCCTACCGGGGAGCTTAAGCCACCTATATAGGGCCCGAATTTACAAGTATTAGAGGACCAGTGGGTTCGGATCCCCCGTAAGTACTAAACTGATTTTAATCAAATTTGAAATGTACTCGTAGATAGTGTATGTTCTAGAATAATACATAGGATCATCATCATCCGCTCTCTTGCCCCTCCTTAATTTGGTTAACTTAACTTTTACGGGAGTAACTGGGCCCTCAGCCCCGTGACGAAAGCCTCGTCCGCCAATCAGCAGGTGTACCAACCACGAAAATGTTGATGAGCTCCCCACCACACATCCATGGAATAATATATATGATAATCTAAGTAAAAAAACCCCAAAGGGTATAAACAGTGTGAATTTTTTTTTAAGTAGCCCCACTCCTCATAAATAGGTACTCGTGGTAGAAATTTGATGACACAAATTTGTCACAAAATTTTGCCGGGTAGGTACCACCGTGCACGATTGCGAAAAACCCTCCATAGTAATCCAATTTCGGTTTGATTGCGTTCAGGGGTCAGCAAGTGCATAGCCGGGCAGGGGGATTGTGGTCGCAGCACTAGTGGGACCGGCGGGTGTCACGCGGTGCTGCGACGACAATCCTCTTCTGATGAGGCCGTCAAGCTGAGTGCCATCATTGTTAACATGGTACGTGCATGTAATGGTGACTCTCTTTCCTGAGACTTTACCTTCAGCTTACCATCAGGCGATGTGAAGTCAAATTGACGTGTCCTAAATATAAAAAAAAAAAAAACCATTTAAGCGTCCTTTATCCCTTTCAATACCTTGGTCACTACATCTTCTACCATACCACACATAAAAAACGCTTTATTTTTTGTAAATAAATAAGGCCGTCCGCTACCTCGTGCGCATTCGGGCAATTTCTTGCAAATAATAGAAGTAAATATTGTGCAAATTATGGGAACAGGAGTGTGAAGAAACTGCATACATTTTGCATGAATTGCGGGTGCAGAGACATCGAGAAATCAAACGGACTAAGCATGTCCTTCAAGACCTTGTGTCGTCGACTTAGTCCTGTTACCGTAGAAGGCGTGTGCCAAAAATTAGTGTGTCTCATGTTAGTGTTTAATGTGTTCACAACTTATTATGAACTCCGTATAAAAACTAGCCAATTGTGAGTTGTGAGTGAAATTGAGTAACATGACCTCCAGAACTGCGTAACATTCATTTTTACGTTAAATTAACAAATTCCAAAGCGTTTACAAGATACAGATAGTTTTTTGGTTCATATCTATTTTATTTGTTTTATTTAGAAAATCAACAACAAGACGTATTATAAAATGTTACATTTATATATACTGTATTGATACCTATCTGGATGTTCCCAGGTGTCCTGGTTTATGCGGAACTCCCGTTTTTAAGGGATCCAGTGACAAGTTCCGATGCACCCATGACCGTAATGCTATAAAGTGCTTGTAAAGTCAACGGCCTCTGTGGCGTAGCGGTAGTGCATTCGACTGCCACGACAGGGGGCGCGGGTTCGATTTCCGCTCAGTGCAAGTATTTGTATGCATGAATATGTCTATTTGTATAGGTCTGGTTGTTTTTATGAATAATATGTATGTATTTACGAATTTTATTTATTTATTTAATTATATTAAGTAGGAAAAAACAAGACTACTAATAGTAATGTGGGTCATAAATTAATAGCATTATTATAACCCCGTACTGAGGAATGGGTGCACTTTGACCAGACCTTCGACCTTCAATCAGCACGTGTACCGGCTTGTAGGTGAGGTTGGCATGACCCCATACGTTTAAGTGGGGCCCACATACCTACACCCCCTGAAATGCTACACTGTATCGATAATACGCTTTTTCCTGCGGAAATCCCCTCGGATACCCCCCCCCCCGCCAGCCAGCGGGGGAGGTTATGTCGGGCTTGAACCGACTAAAACCGCACACCATCTCGGGTCTTCAGTCGTCGGGGTGTAAGGTGGCCCAAAAAGCATTTCCCTCGCACCCCGATATCGTAATATACCAAATCAGATTTTTTTAAATCTGAATTCGCCTTGTCATTCAATCATAGTGTAGTGCTTTGACAATAATGAATATGTAATGAATACCAGAAAAAATCACGCCTAGAAGAAATATTATACATAGAAACACCCGGACATAGCCGCTCATTGCAAATATACATATTTGCAATGAGCGGGAATCGAACCGGCGACCTCTGACTTAGCAGTCGAAAGCTCTACCGCTACGCCACAGAGGTCGTCAAAATATTATGGATGTATGACTGACTGAAATTTACTACAGGGATTAATTATAGGCTACTTTTTATCCCAGGAATAGGTTCCCATGGGTTGCGGGAACAGGATCATAATTCCACGCTTGCGGAGCCGCGGGTCATAAGTGTACAACGTGAGTTCGACAAATGGAAGTGCGATTAATGATTGTGTGACAAAACTGTACTGCGACTCACCATAGTTCGAATGCACGCTAGTGCGACACACTGTAGGTCGACATTACTCTAGTGCGACAAACGATTGTGCGACAGTAGTTCGACACTACGGTAGTGCGACAAATCATTGCCGCATTACCGTAGGAGTAACAACAATGGTTGTATTTGATTTAATATGAATTTATATACTCTTAGCGGTTTTCTTTCATCACTGTAATCGGCAGGGTTAGGTTAGGTTAGAACTGTGACCACAACAAGCACGAGACGAGCGAGCGAAGCGAGCGTGCCGCGCCGCGGCCGCCGTGGGCCAGATAAATAACACAAATAACATGAAAAAATAATGAAAACCCCCTTTACATTTGCAAAAAAATATGTTCTGTGGACTTTTAACGCCATCTAGTACAACACAAACGATTGTCGCACTAGAGTAATGTCGACCTACAGTGTGTCGCACTAGCGTGCATTCGAACTATGGTGAGTCGCAGTACAGTTTTGTCAGACAATCGTTAATCGCACTTCCATTTGTCGAACTCACGTAGTACACTCGCGGGTCGTAGCTAGTCTTCCATATTTCCTATTTGTTCATCTGTTGACGTAATATAGTTCTCTGAATCGCTAAACTGCGACGTCACGGTGAATCTAGGCACTTAATCTAAGTACGTCAATATATACCTAGGTGCTTTAATTTTTCTTTGAGCTCATTTATTTATATGGTTATATACTTATATAACCATACAAATACCTATATATATATATAACGATATATATATATATACAAAATAAATACTTATCTATGTTCGTAATGCACTTCACAACACAGTGTATTCTAGTGTGAGATTCAGAGATTCCTTAACATTGGATTTTAACTATGATTCTATAATGTATCTAACACTTCTATAAGTATCTATCTATGTTCGCAATGCACTTCACAACACAGTGTATTCTAGTGTGAGATTCAGAGAATCCTCAACGTTGTATGTTATACTGTATTATATAGCAGCGTATTTTATTATTGTACAAATTTATTTAAAACCAGCTGTGCCCGCAACTTCGTCCGTGTGCATTTAGATTTTTATGGTTTTAATTGTTTTGCACGGAATTCTTATCCTTTTTCTAAAATTAAAGTAGCCTATGTTACGCCTTATAATATTACCTATCTACCAGTGAGTATCCTCAAATCGGCCCAGCTATTGCTGCGATTACCTAATTAAAACAGACAGAAACACAGAGATAACAATGTTAAAAATTATGTTTTTGTTATGAATAATATAATAATAAAAAATTATTGTCGCAAAATACTAATAGTTACAATTTTTTTTTTTTTATATTTAGGACACGTCAATTTGACTTCACCTCGCCTGATGGTAAGCAGAAGGTAAAGTCTCAGGAAAGAGGGTCACCATTACATACACGTACCATGTTAACAATGGTGGCACTCAGCTTGACGGCCTCATCAGAAGAGGATTGTGGTCGCAGCACCGCGTGAACCCACCGGTCCCACTAGTGCTGTGACCACCATCCCCCTGCCCGGCTATGCACTTGCTGACCCCTAAACGCAATCAAACTGAAATTGGATTACTATGGAGGATTTTTCGCAATCGTGCACGGTGGTACCTACCCGGCCGAATTTTGTGACAAATTTGTGTCATCAAATTTCTACCACCAGTGAAATTATTTTAACAAGTCATTATTTTGACAACGATATAGTGATGATATTTTTCTCAAGATAATGAATACTAATTCCCAAACTAGGCTGATGGCTGTATTTTGGGAGGCAGCGTAGTTCAGACCGTGGACATTGATACTTTAAATACAGATAATGGATTGTTGCTGTACAGCGGGCTTATAGTTGTTTCGAAGAGACCCGAGACGGCGTGCGGTTTTAGTCGGTTCAAGCCCGACATAACCGCCCCCGCTGGCACGCGGGGGGGTATCCGAAGGGATTTCCGCACGATAAAAAAAAAAGGTACTATTAATAGTAATTGAGTATATCACTGGTTTATGGGTGTGTATGTGTGTGTGTTCATGTGTGTGTGTGTGTGTGTGCGTTTGTGTATGTGTGTGCGTGTGTGTGTGTGTGTCCAGCTGCGTGTGAGGGTGTGTTGATGTTGTAAGTGTGTGTAAATGGGGGTATGTATCTGTAGGGTAGCGTGTATTTGTTAATGTATTATTATCGTATATGTATCGTCCATACACTCATATGCATTTATTAAAAACCTGTGACACTTTTTTTTTAGATGTACAGACGTAAGAAGGTGATTTGGTTTTTTCTTGTGTTTGACCAAATATGTCATTAGGACAAGAAAAATAAAGTTAGCTTGACAATGGTAAAGTAAGAAATTATGTGAGATGACACGTCTTGAGACTAGGCATTTGTTGTATGTTGAGGTTCGGTTCGTTTGGAGGGTATTTGGTACTACACCAGTTATCACGAGTAGAATATGATAATGTGATGATAGACACAATGCTGATACTTGCCATTGTGTTAATGTAAAATCAACATGTTTCTTGATGTATACTGTTTAAACTTTCCTGTCACTCATATTACTGTTTCACTCGTTTTACTGCATGTTACGTTTAATTGATCTGTGCCTACATCAATCTCATATAATCGATCTTATTGGTTAATCAAAATTGCTCACTCATTCAATGTATTTAAACTTCACTAATCACTCCCCCCTGTTCAGCTACGAACGTGATCATTGGCACACGTGTGTAAAGTTAAATTATCATAAGTAATTAAATAGTCATAAGTGTACAATTTTTGTAAACATTCAAATAAAGTAACTTCAAATCAGTTGTCATCTTTAAATTCAACAAATATCAAACCGACGGATTGATAAAACGGAGATCACCAAGGTAGTCACTCCACGCTTATCACCCACATGGTCTTCCTATTTCTGCAGTTAAATCTATGTAGGTACTTCGCCATTGGGGACACCGTGGCTCCCAAACCCGAGGGGGCCATCTCAAAACCGAATATGGCCCAGGATCAGTCGGGGTGCGAGGGATATGCTCTATGCTTTACACCCCGGCGTCTTAAGACCCGAGACGGCGTGCGGTTTTAGTCGGTTCCAGCCCGACATAACCGCCCCCGCTGGCCTGCAGGAGAGTATCCGAAGGGACCTCCACACGAAAAAAAAAAGGTAAGGTAAGGTTGTATATGCTACTAACTGCAATGTCTTTAATAAATACCATATAAATACGAAGCAGGATCCGACGGTACATAAAAAATAATTAAAGACTTTCTACTAAATTTGCTTCAAAATCCAATAACAGTTTATCCGACCCGGGAATGAATTTTCAATCCCGCAGTCTTTTCGGTTATTTATTTATGCCATCACACGCATATTTCCTCATGATATTTCCTTCACCTTTGAAGTTATAATTAGTTTCACACGGATGTGCGTAATAATTCATCATTATCATTAGGTTTCGAAAAGCCACAGTTTAGTGTAAATGCGTAACTAACATCTAAAGTTTGGTTGTATATAATACTAGCTTTGCCCGCGACTCAGTCTGCTTTCGACTTCTTTTTCTAAAATTAAAGCCTATGTTACGCCTTGTAACATTACCTATCTACCAGTGAAAGTCTTATAAAATCAGCCCAGCCATTCCAGAGAATACCTAAGTGAAACAGACAGACAAATTAAAAATTTGAAAATTATATTTTTCTGTAGTTATCGTATAAACATTCATATGCAATCATTGAAAATCTGTTATTTTAATATTACAAACAGACACTTCAATTTTATTTATTTGTATGTATACACATTACACATAAAAAAAGTTTACAATCACTTTGAAAAATCGAAATCTTTTTTGTTACGGTAGATTATATTATGATTTCTTCTTCTTTTTAGATTCTTTATTTAAAAATATAGATTTTTTTTTAAATATTCTTTCCGTTATTTGACTGCACCCCGCTGGATGGTGAGAAGCTAGGGTGAAGTTCAGAAGATATGGGCCACCATCCCAGATGCTGACGATCCTAAACTGGTGGCCCCTACCTTGACGGTCTCAATCACGCCAGAACAGCTGAAAAAAATTAGAAGTCATAATAACTAGTTTAACACATTTCATTAAAGGATGACCTTTTCACCTTGATCCTACTTGTGTTTGTAACTTTTTCATGCAAAAACTAATGAATGGATATGAATGAAATTTGGCAAAGATGTACAGACTCAGGCACCGGAGGTCGCTTAACGTGGCAAGTGAGGCAGGTCACCCCAGCAGAAGCAGGCAGGGACGGCGGGGTGACTAGCGCTCCTTCCCCAAACCGGGGCAAGACGGGGACACCGTGGTTCCCAAACCCGAGGGGGCCATCTCGAAACCGGAGATGGCCCAGGGTCAGTCGGGGTGCTGGAAGCGAGAGCCCTTTCGCAACTATACCAGTGGCGAAAGGAGGCGCGGGAGCAGGGATGGAACCCCGAGCCTCGAGAAATCGAGGCCGTGCAGTCCCAGCTCCGCCAGGCCATCGTGGTGGAGTGGAAGGAACGACTTGGGCAACCAAGCGCAGGGCACGCCGCAATAGCGGCGGTAAGGCCCATCATGGAGGATTGGCTGGAGAGGCGACACGGAAGCCTCTCGTACCGACTGACGCAGGTGATCTCAGGGAAGGGGTGCTTCGGGGACCACCTGCATCGGATCAGGAAGGAGCCAACGCCTGAGTGTCATCACTGCGACGCGAGCGAGGACTCAGGGCTGCACACGCTGGCAGACTGCCCGGCGTGGGAGGCGCCGAGGCGTGACCTCGTGGCAGCCATCGGGGTGGGAGTCCTCTCGCTCGGCAGCATGATTGCGGCAATGGTGCGGAGCGCGAGCGCGTGGGCCGCCGCCGCCTCCTTCTGCGAGCATGTAATGCTCGCGAAGGAGGTGGCGGAGCGCGCCCGGGAGAGACTTAGAACTCTCCCGGTCCGCCGAGCCCGCAACTTGCTCGCCGCGCGTCGCAGGCAACTCAGGCACCGGAGGTCGCTTAACGACCTCCGTCCTCCATGAGCGCAGGCCTGGGGGTGGCGGGTGAGGCCACCTGTCACTCCACCAGAAGCAGGCCGGGACGGTGGGGCGACTAGCGCCCCTCCCCCAAACCGGGGCAAGACGGGGACACCGTGGTTCCCAAACCCGAGGGGGCCATCTCGAAACCGGAGATGGCCCAGGGTCAGTCGGGGTGCGAGGGATATGCTCTATGGGCAACCTTACACCCCGGCGTCTGTAGACCCGAGACGGCGTGCGGTTTTAGTCGGTTCAAGCCCGACATAACCGCCCCCGCTGGCACGCGGGGGGGTATCCGAAGGGATTTCCGCACGATAAAAAAAAAAAAGGGTCAGTCGGGGTGCGAGGGATATACTTTATGGGCAACCTTACACCCCGGCGTCTGTTGACCCCAACGGCGTGCGGTTTTAGTCAGTTCAAACCCGACATAACCACCCCCGATGGCCGGCGGGGGGTATCCGAAGGTATTTCCGCACGAAACAAAAAAAGGTACATTTTGGTCTGTAATAGCACGAATTAGTGTTAATATCAGAATAGATTCCTATGGGTTGCGAGAACAAGACCAGTAGGCCTACCATGGAATGTACAACTGCAACTGCGGGTGCGCACGAAACACCCACGGTGCACCCTGGGCAACGTGGGCGATGACGCATCATTGATTGCTCCTTTGGAGTAGCTGGCGTCAACGTCAACGGCCAAGAGTCTGACCAACCGGCCCTTTTCAGGGCCAGCTGACCCCATTGCACGAGGGGGTCGGGGTACGGTGGACCTGCAAGGCCCGCGGGGGCGGGGTCGCTCCAGGTACTCCTCTGCTGTTATCAGAGGGGACACTGCGAATGGCCCAGGGTCAGTCGGAGTGCGAGGGATATGCTCTATGGGTAACCTTACACCCCGGCGTCTGTAGACCCGAGACGGCGTGCGGTTTTAGTCGGTTCAAGCCCGACATAACCGCCCCCGCTGGCCGGCGGGGGTATCCGAAGGGATTTCCGCACGAAAAAAAAAAATTGGTACCAAGAAGTTACTTCGGAATTCTTTCTAGTCGGGACCATAAAGTATATTCGGAAGTGAATCAAACATAACCAGGGAGGTTTTCGTTTACAATATTTCTGTTTCGTTTTCAATGAACTAAACCAACATATTAAAAAATACATTCCTTTGTATTGGATTATGATAACCTTTCGACGTTTTGAAATAAGTCGTATAGTATCATGTTAAAGTTTTAATAAAAAAAATTGGCGGTCTTTCAGAATACTCTATTTTGCGGTATAAGCTCGTTTCATGGTAAGGTTTACGCCGAATGAACTGTCATATGTCGTCTTCGGGCCCGATTGCCGCAAAGTGCGTTTCATGGTACCGATTGCCCGAAATTTTAGTCTGCGATTGTGGATGTACGCTTCATAGTAGGCCTGCAGGATTACACGAGGCGCGGCAAGCAACTAAGAGTATATAGATAAACTAGCTGTTGCCCGCCGCTCCACCCGCGTGGAATTCTGATCATGTTCCCGCTATCCCGGGATGAAATGCGTTAGTCCGGCTTATAGTCTATCCCTGTACCAAATTCCAGCCAGAACCGTTTGTTTTTGCGTGAATGGGCAACAAACATACTTACATACTTACAAAAGGATAGGAAAGGATGGTGAATCCATACTAATGAATTTGATATCTGCCTCAATGTAGGTAGTTAACCTAACGATATTTTTAACCGGAGCTACATGTTACCACTACTTTATAAATAATATTACGTTTATCATGCAAAACTGTTATGCTATTAAATACCAATCAAGAAGCAAATCAGTTAATCTTGCCATAAACAACACGAGTCGATGATAACTACAATGTCAACAGATATGCAAATTTAAACCCTATCCCACTAAAAATAAAGTGCCAGTAATCTTGTTTATTGGATGTACAATAACAAAATGCAGATCATTGACTGAAGCCTGCCCTCTATTGCCACCGCTATTGATGTGTGGAATCTTTTAATTGGTTTCATATCTGAATTGTGTACGGTAAGACTTATTAGTGGCTTGTTAATTGAGAAAATACAGTAAACAAATTAGTCGGGGTTGAAGCGTGATAAATATAATCTCAGTTATGATATAACTACTGTAAAGTTCAAAAACAAAACTTCAATATGGCTGAACGTGTTCCAAGATCTTCGGAATCCAAGTCAGCCTCGCCTGTCAGTCGGTATACCTGTTGTTTTACGGATGAGGCTCTGGCGCAGAAATTCTCTTGTGATTATGGGATTATCAAGGGCATTGACAAGAAAAAGACGAGCCTACTGACCAAACTCTCAAGAGGGAACATGAGGCTCGTCATTGAAGTAATAACAGGATATTGCAGACTAAACAAGCACCTAACAGTAATCGCGTGAAGACTGACCCCAATTATCCGGAGGAGACAGAAGAGACCAGCTTCCCCCTGCTGGCCGAGTGTCCCATATACTCACTAATTAGATGGGAACTTCTGGGATCGGACACACTGGACACGGAGGAGTTGAAGAATCTGAATAATAGGATACAAAAAGGTTTGAAGGGGCGCCGTGAATGCTGGAATAACCACGCTCTTCCCAACGGAAGGGTTCGGGAAATGGATGAAGTGGCCCACAAGCCTAGTAGGTGGATCGTCATTCCGACTTCCGGTGTCCCCATTTGAAATAATAAAATAATGGGGTCAGACGGCTGTCGATCCCGTAAACGCCAATATAAAAAACATCAGGAGTAGAAAGCTTAGGAAAGCGGAGCGGAGTCCGTTTTTTAAACTACAAGCTTTAAATACAACCAGAATAACCATTGAAATAATGATGTTCGATCCCGTAGCCGTCTACCTACGAAGTATTATTTTATCGTTTCATATGTCTGCTGTCTCAGCATGGAGGGAAAGGTTCATGAATCTATAACCTGACTTAAAGTAATAATTTCATTAGTCAAAGAGGCGCGTGAGAGACACGTGTCTATAGTCTGGCTTTGAGGGATAATCACAATATTCCTACTTAGTTTAGCTATTCTAATTTTGTAAAGCGGCGATAGCCCAGTGGCGTACGTAACGGACTGCTGAGACGAGGTCTCGAGTTCGATTCCCAGTTGACCCGGGCACACACCTCTGACTTTTCGTAGTTATGTGTGCATTAATAAATGTTAATTATCGCCTAATAATGTGGCCGGTAGATGGCAATAGGCTCGCTCCCTGTTACATTGGGACCTTAACATAACTGGTAAATCGTGGGTGTGTAATACACCTCTGCTTACTCCTTCGTTAATTATGTAATTGACATCACGCCATGCCGACTTCTGAATTTATTATGTCATTCTATAAGGTAGATTTCGATGAAATCGATCTACCTATTGGTTTCTTGACTACTGTCGAATTTTAAAAAAATTTCTTCATAGGAGGTCTAGTTATGACCCCCTGAGTCCGAAATGACCACTGGTCAAAAAGTTTATATATATATATATATGTATGTATGGTTCCACTTCCCAAAATTTGCGGCACTCTCACGGTCGCATTTTTGCCTCAATCGCTTTCAAACTGCGGTCAAAAATTGCTTGGGTGTAAACTTAGTTTAAGTTCGTGAACGGGTGGAATCCGGCCTAAGGGGACGGTAGGGCCTCACTTTTTGTGAAATCAGTTTTTCCTCAAAATTTCACGTTCCATGAAAGATATTCGAACCGTTCTAATTTTATCCCATAGTATACATGAATACCAACAACTTTTAATAAAAACCTATAAGATTAAAACTTTAACTAAAAGTGGAGGGGCTAAAAACCAAAATTTTTCGGGAAAAAAATCATAACTTCTAACCGGTGAACATTCTTGGTGTCGGAAACATTTTTAATCGATAGGCCATTTTTAAGTCTAAAATAAATGTCTGAAAAGTTTTTCGCTAAAAGTTACCGTTTTCGAGAAAAAAAATTAAACATGTGAAAAATGCGCTCGGCGTGGGTCATAGAAGAAGCATAGGTCATAGAGGGGCAAAAAAAAAATATTAATTGCTTCACGAAATCTACCTGTGCGTTCCCCCTGCGGGAACGGATTTTTTTTAGTACGGCTCATTATCAATGAACTTAGAAATAAAGGTCTATTAGTTTAAATTCAAACTCCATTGCACTATATATGGAGTCCGGGGTCCACTCTTTTACTCTTTTGGTCTTCACGGGACCGACTGCCGTCAGACCGCCCAACCCAGAGAGGGAAACCTGAACTAGAGCCTCGACCGTCAATCAGAGGTGTACCCACTTGCAGATGAGATTAGTTTGGATCCTCGTATGTACCGGGAACAACCTGGTTGTTGTTGTTTACTATTTTTTCTCCATTGTGCTGGCAAGCGTGATATCATTTCAATCGTGACCTGCAACGCATTCTGTCGATATTATTAACCTACTGTATACTGTGCGGCCGCGGCGGGTAGATAATTTGTTAGATTTATCCATTCTAGCTCTGCACTCCTTAGTAGCTACAAGTTTAGTTGCGCTAATATCTTTAAATGTGCTAGTGAATACAATTTTGGTAAGTTATGTCGATTTGAAATTCTGATGCGGCTTCTCAGGCCCAACGTCGGTAGTTACGTGACTATTTTTTGGCCAATCGGTTCTGATATGCCAGATACAGTTCAAGGCCAAGCCAATGAAGAAAAAATAATGTATTTTGTCCGCCTAAACTAAACAGAAGAACCACATGTCAGTATTATTCGTGCAATAAACATTTGTTTACAGTGCGCTGACAAAATGTACCCCGATTGTAACTAACAGTGTAGTTGGACAATTTTTTTATTATAAATCTTAAGGCTTTCACGGCCGGCGTTGCATATAGAATATACTGCTTCCGGGCTGTTTGGCCGTGGTCCATAGAAAACTTTTGTCCCAAACGTTTCGTCGATCACTGCGGTTGACATCTTCAGTGGTATAGGTCCGGGCGCCGACGAGTGTGGAAAACTCTCCTCGGCGGCGACTTCACTGTGACTGATTTAGAGGCCCGAGTCAATGGCATATTTATAGGCGTAGTTGGAGGGGGAAACGACGTGATCGATCCTGATTGGTCGAGGGTAAGCAAGGGGGCGTGCCTTTTTTTATTTGACGAGTACCAAATACTGTTTTTTTTTTGTAATGGATATAATCCTGAAGTGTGAGGAAAAGTATTTTGAAGGTTCCCAAGAAGTGATATTTAAATAAATTAAATTTTTGAAGCAATTAGTATGCCTACTTTTCCTATAGACTTAGATCGGAAAAAGAGAACAAACATTCTTCCTGACCTGACTGATTGTAACATCATTCATTGTTTCCTTAGTTCGTAAGAATTACGATAGATGGCCCCAGCGTCGCCCCGAGACGTATATAATATATCGGAGAATTTCGAATATCTGGAACGTGTGAAAGCTCAGTTGGTCAGAATATTCCCTCTGTAAGGACTGGTCGCGGGTTCTCTTTTTCCGATCTAAATCTGTAAGGGATATTTTTATTTCATGAAATCATTTATTTAGTTGAAAACCAGAGCCAAACATATTAAGGCATATCATTACAAAGTTTGATTATTATTTTCATCTTTTCTTTACTTTGTCCAATAGTATAATCTATTCAATTAAATTTTTAAGCATTTTGTATGCTTACTTTTTTCTAAAGATTTAGATCGGAAAAAGAGAACATCTAGGACGGGACTTGAACCTGACGGGACTTGAGCATGGTGCAGGCCCCTCTTAATGCTACAACTACAGCATAATATTGTAGTAGGCAACCTTTTTTTTACCATATTTTAACTTTTTAAATTATTTTAACGTTTAACTTAGGTTAAATTTTTATTTTAACTTTTGTTTTTTTTATATACCTTTATTTATCTTGACACGAGACAAAAATGTACATTCGTCCATATTTAGTCTTAAGAAATCACTATTTATAATATGACGTCTCGAAAATGCCGCAGTGGAGTTTGTTGCGCCGTTTCTTCTCCACTAGGGCCTAGGAAGCGGTGGTAAACTTAGTTTTAAGCAGATTTTGACGTCAAAAAGATGTAATTACGTTGCACTATTTTGAAAAATAAAGACTTTGACTTTGACTTTGACTTTTGAACCCGCGACCAACATCGCCTTAAGACGTATTAATGTATCGGAGAATTTCGAATATCTGGGACGTGTCTAGGTGGCTCAGTTGGTCAGAGCATTCCCCCTGTAAGGGACTGGTCGCGGGTTCAAGTCCCGTCCTAGATGTTTTCTTTTTCCGATCTAAATCTTTAGAAAAAAGTATAATCTATAGTATAATATCTAGGTAGCTCAGTTGGTCAGAGCATTCCCCCTGTAAGGGACTGGACGCGGGTCCTAGATGTTCTCTTTTTCCGATCTAACTCTGTAGGAATAGTTAGCATTGGCTACAAAATTTCATTGAATTATAATCTATAATTTGTTACATAGTATACATACATATTTCCCAGAAAATTAAATGTTACATTACCGGCCTCTCAGGCCCCACGTCCACACTAGTGTGACAAAAAAACCAAGTCGGTAACCAAAGGTTAAGTTGTACTTATCTGTGGGGCAACTCCTTTGTAGTACTGATAATAATAATCAAATTAGCGTCGCAGTATTAACATATTATTGTAATAATATTCGGATAAGAAACTCCTGCGCAGATTACTCACGTGTTATACTTTTCAAGGTTGATCTAGAGTGCTATTTTTATACTAATGTAATAAACAAACACACGACCTACCTAAACACACACGTCTTGTTTCAAGTTTTCACTTCTGTCGGCACTCCTGGAGTGTCAATGCTTTTTTGCGGTTTTGAGTTTTACTTGGACTCTCCTATTCAGGGGCAGATGCTTAATGAGTATATAATGGAAAAGAGAAATCGGAGAGTGGGCCAGGGTACCAAAGTGCAAGCTGATGTGGATGCTACTGGGATTGACGCCCGGAGCATCATCATCATCGCGCGTAAGTCCCGATTGCATCCAAAACTTGTACTTTGGAGTCTCCGGAGTTCGCTAGCGACTCCTTCTCTTGATTTGAGTTATTTTGCTTTTGCGGGAGAGACTGCCTGAGCGATCTCAGGGAGGGCAGACTTCCTAACCTCGAGAGCTCGAAGCCTGCGTCAGAGCCTCTTCCGTTAATCAGCAGGTGGTCGGCTAGCAGATGTGGTGACTTGGGCCTGGAGATATTAGTGGGGCAATTATAATAAAATCTATATCTATACTAATATTATAAAGAGGAAAGATTTGTATGTAAGTATGTTTGTAACGAATTGGCTCAAAAAGTACTGGAGCGATTTCAAAAATTCTTTCACCTTTAGAATTCTACATTATCCCTGAGTAACATAGGCTACTTTTTATCTAGATATTCCCACGGGATCAAGACTTACGCGGGTTAAACCGCGTGGCGATGCTAGTAATGCATAATTTTAAAGTATCACACTGTTTTTTTTTCTTCTTAGAAAATTTAATGCAATGCCAAAACACACGCGCAAAAAAAGTAAATGAAAGTTTTTCTTCGGCACCTAAATCATAAAATGGCGTTCTATCGTTGCGTGGGAAATTGAAAAAGTTACCTGGGCCGCCCCCTACCAACCTTTCAAGTTCAAATATGGAACCCACTTACCAAGGAATATTTTGTATAAACAATTTCGCTTCTTCTTGCTTAGATTTGTTGGTATTGTATACTGATGTATTTTTAAAAGTATTTTAAGGAAAGGCCAGGTCAAGAGTATCAAAAGGGTACCGGTGTGCATTGATAAAACCAATTATCAAAGTAAATCAAGTGAAAGGCGTATGACAGCATTGTAGCAAGGAGAAAGATCTTATCTCTGCCTATTCCACTGGCAAAGAAACGTGGCTATGTATGTCGCTGGCACCCGGGCCATAAAGCGGTAATATCAAAAATCTAATTTTACAGGAGAAATAAAAGAAACGTGGTCCAAAACAAGAGTTCAATGTGTGAATTCAAAGCTATTTTTTTCAGCAAATTAATATTTTTAAAATAATTGTAATGGTAATGTTCCCAGAAGACTGGCAGCATGGTAATGATGCGGAGGAATTCTATGACGCATGTAAATATTAAATATTAAATTCTATGTAAATATTTTTCTATCTTTTAGGTTTAGCTTTCTTTGGATTTATTTATAATTAGTTGTACATAACCATTTTTAATTTATTGTTGTATATATTTTTAAGCGGCGATAGCCCAGTGGTGTACGTAACAGACTGCCGGGTCGAGGTCTCGAGTTCGGACCCAGTCGCCCCGGGCACACACCTCTGACTTTTCGAAATTATGTGTGTATTAAAAACGTTGATTATCGCTCGCTTAGTTATGTGCCCGGTAGATGGCAATAGGCTCGCCCCCTATTACATTAGGACCTAAACATAACTGGCGAAACGTGGGTGTAATACACCTCTGCCTACCCCTTCGGGGATACAGGCGTGAAGTTATGTTTATATTATGTTTTTATATATTTTTGTTAACGTGTATGCTATTGACCACCTCTATGGCGTAGCGGTAGTGCGTTCGACTGCTAAGCCAAAGGTCGCGGGTTCTGGCTGTATGCAAATATGTATATTTGCATTGGTCTGGGTGTTTCTATGTATAATAACATAACATAACATAAACTCACGCCTATATCCCCGAAGGGGTAGGCAGAGGTGCTAGCACCCACGTTTCGCCAGTTTATGTTTTAGGTCCCAATGTAATAGGTGGCGAGTATGTATAATACCTATGTATTTATTTCCAAAAAAATAATATTTAAGTATGTTTATCCGCATTCTAGAACCCATATAGACAAGATCTGCTTAGTTTGGGTCTAGATGGCGTTATGTACTTTGTCCTACAGTATTTATTAATTTATATATCTTTTTTTTTTTTGTATAAATATTTAATTAAATAATCGATAAAATGCATAATACAATATATAGAGGACACCGTTTCAATTGCAACATCATTAACGACATTATAAATACACTAACCACTGTTATTCAGGAATGTAAGTATACTCGTAAGTATATGTATATTACGGCGTAATTTCCACTTAAAATCTTGAGCGTATCAGCCGATTACCAACTCCTTCAGGGAAAGGACAATGCCCATGTATGGAAATCGTTTCCCCCCTTTTTTACTATGTCACATAATTATAAACTGCATTAAAAAGCCTGCATTATGTATCATCTGAAATATAAACGCATATTGTAACAGAACTTGGGGTTACTGAGAAATTAAATGATTACAACGAGAAAAACAACAACAAGAAAATATTATGACACTGACTGTTAAACTGACGTTTGAGTTTTCTTTTGGAATGTTTTAAGACAGGGAAACTACCACTGAAGCATACATTATTTTACAACTTTAACTGATTATCACTAATAAACTACGAATACATACACAAAATATTAAGATTACATAACTGCAATATATTTGAATGTCACATTGCGAATTATTATCACGTATTATTATTTAACCATTTTATTTTAAAATGATTGGTATATTTGCATTCTACCACCAATGGTTTATTTTATACAATGGTAACAATTAAATTAAAATGGAACCGATTATTCATTCAAGTTTTATATCTTTATAATTAAAATTCAAACCCCAAGTTCTATAGAAGCGATTTAGTGTTGAAAAGTCATACTATATTCAATATTATTTTTAAACATTTGAAATATTGACGCGAACGTCTAAAAGCGCAACCAAGAATGGGCATTCTCCTTTCAATAATTTGTACAGAATAAAGTTCCTTGTGATTACAGCGTATTGATAGTAATAATTTGACGGCCTCTGTGGCAAACTGCATTCGACTGCTACGACAGGGGGCGCGGGTTCGATTCCCGCTCAGTACAAATATTTGTATGCATAAATATGTCTATTAGCATTGGTCTGGGTGTTTCTATGTATAATATGTATGTATTTACAAAAAAAATAGTATATAAGTATGTTTATCGGCATTCTGGGACCCATAACACAAGCTAGTTAAACTATACTTACTTTGGGTCTAGATAGCGCTGTGTAGAATGTCGTAGAATAATTAGAATAAATTATAAGATTATTTTAAAAACGCGGTTAAATGTATTACTGTTTTTTTTGTGGTATATTTCTTAGAGTTCCTATTCAAAAAATATTAATCTGATGAAATAGAAATAAAACTATTTTAATCGGATTCTATCGCGATTTATTTGTATCGATTTATGACATGGTCACGGTGCCCGTGACCATGGCTGCTGAAAAGCAACCAAACGTCGGGATCAATGTAAAATATAAAATAACATCAAATAAATCGCGATAGAATCCGTTAAAATAGTTTTATTTGAATGTGTGACATTCGCGTAGACTTCCGACAATATCATGATAAAATAGAAGTTATAAATTCATAATAGGAGAAGCCAATAATCAAATAGAAATAAAAAGGTGGGTAAGCGGCGCTTACCGCTTATTGCCCAGGCCAGCGATATATGTACTTTTATTTGCAGCTATGATTTCTAGAAGGGGAAAGGACATTATGTGCCTGAAGGTCTTCGGGGCCCAAGCTAACCTCACCTGCAAGCCGCTTTCGCGCAAGCTTTCCTCTCTGGATTGGGGGGTCAGACGGCTGTCGCTCCCATAAAGGCCAGGATAAGCTAAATCTAGAGAAATACTTTTTTTTTGTGCGGAACCCCCCCGCCAGCCAGCGGGGCGGTTATGTCGGGCTTGAACAGACTAAAACCGCACGCCGTCTCGGGTCTACAGACGCCGGGTTGTAAGGTTACCCATAGAGCATATCCCTCGCACTCCGACTGACCATGGGCTATTCGCAGTGTCCCCTCTGATAAGAGCAGAGGGGTACCTGGAGCGACCACCAACCCCGCGGGCCTTGCAGGCCCGCCATACCCCGACCCCCTCGTGCAATGGGGTTAGCTGGCCCTGAAAAGGGCCGGTTGGTCAGACTCTTGGCCGTTGACGTTGACGCCAGCTACTCCAGAGCAGCAATCAATGATGCGTCATCGCCCACGTTGCCCAGGGTGCACCAAACTTGGAGATCGAACAGTCGCACCCCTCTAGAGAAATACCTAACAGGAGAGCAGACCCCGGGCTCCAAAGTGCAAGTCACAGTTATTGAATGTAACCGGGACTAACGATGTGATGATGATGAATGTTTTACTATACAGCTAGTGCCCCCCCCCCCACCGCAAAATATTCAATATAGCTCCCGATTTAATATAGTACGGTCCCAGTAGACATCGACGGGGAAGAATTTTTCGATGCTCAAGATTAAAGTATCCCCCTTTTTTTTTTTTTTTTAAGAATAATAGTAACTGAAATGACTAATATTCCGCCTAACCCCTCCAGCTAAGCTTAATTGCTTGTATTAGGAGTGGGTTCACGTCGGTAGTGTAATGACCAGGATTCGAACCCGGGACCTCTCGATCATAGAGTCGACTCCTTAACCACTAGCTACCAACGCTTCTAATCTTCTTCTTGGTTATTTTACTTTTGTATATAATTTATAATTAGTTGTACTAGCCCCAAAATAGACGTTTTAAATCAGCAAAAACATCTTATTTACCCTATTAGGGGTAAATCTGTGATAAACGTTCCATGTGCATTTATTTATTTATTCGTCTTCATAATTGTAGTTGAAAGGAAGAAATAATATCTATATTTTGCTCATCATTTGATAATATAACATACAGAGTCGATGACGAGCAGATCCATCGAACATGGCCATGTGTTTCTGACCCAGATCATTAATCACCATTAATGAGTGTCAGTCGGTTCAATCAGAGCGCGTGTGGCTATTTTGTAATAACATTAACTCAGTGGTCCCGAGTTGTAATCACAGTAAATAACAATATTAATCACAAACACATCTATGTGTGTCTTGTTCGTGTATAGAGGCACAACAAGATCTTCGGAGACGAAGTCAGCCTCTCCTGTAAGTTAGTTACACATGCTGATTGACGAATGAGGTTCAGGTAAAGACTTTCCTCAAGGTGGTTGGAACCTATGTCGGCGGTCGCTCTCATATAAGTCAAGATAAACTAAATTCTAGAAAGGAAAAGACTTAGGAGATAGCCCAGGGGCGTACGTAACGGACTGCCGAGACGAGGTCTCGAGTTCATCCCCAGTCGCCCGGGCACGCACTTCTAACTTTTCGTAGTTATGTGTGCATTAAAAATGATAATTATCGCTCGCTTAGTAATGTGCCCGGTAGATGGCAGTAGGCTCGCCAACTATTACATTGGGACCTAATATAACTGGCGAATTGTGGGTGTTTAATACATCTCTACCTACCCCTTCGGGGATACAGGCGTAAAGTTGTGTGTTTGTGAAAAGAATTTTATATATTTAGAATGACTACTAGTATTTGTGAATTTGCAATATTCACAAATACTAGTAGCTAGGAGTTATCATGCAGCCGGTAATGTATGCATTTACTTAGTAATATCGACAAGTAACGCATCCATACATCTTCTATACATATTAGTAAAATTGTTTGTTTCTTTATACTACTAAGGTGGCAGACAAGCACACGGCCCACCTGATGGGAAGCGGTTACCGCGGCCTATGGACGTGTGCAACACCAGTGGCGTCCCACTCGCGCTGCCGACCCTGTAAAGGAAAGGGGATGGGAAAGGAGTTTGGGAGGAAATGGCAAAGGAGTTTGGGAGGGGATGGGAAAGGAGTTTGGGCTCCGGCACTCTCACTCACCAAACGGAACGCAACATTTTAAATACTGTTACTTGGCGTCGATATTCTGTGAGAGGGTGGTGCTTCCCCGGTCGAGTCGGCCCATTCATGCAACGGCCAAAATGACTGTTGCTTGACTCTACCACCATGACATTTTGTTTTATTAAAATAACAGGTTTTCAATAAATGCATATGACTGTATGTATACATATAATAATACAAAAAGCATTTTTTTTTATTTTTGGCTTTCGGTCTGTTTGAATTAGGTAATCTGTGGAACGGCTGGGCTGATTCAAACGAGACTTTTACTGGCAGTTAGGTAATATTATAAGGCGTAACATAGACTACTTTTATTTTAGAAAAAGAATAAGGGGTTCCGCGCAAAAGAACTGAAACTTTAAAAATCTAAATCCACGCGGATGAAGTCGCGGGCACAGCTAGTGATTAAATTAATATTCCAGGATCTAGATCTAGCACTAAATAGACCCAAACTAAGCATAGCTTTTATTATGAGATCAAAAATGCGGAAAAACATATAGTTAGATATTTTTTGGTATTTTTTTTGGTTGAACTACTTCGATACTACTCCTACATCACTACCGATCCTGAATCGCGAAAGTGAAGTTTTCGCGCTGGTATAACATACATATATTCAACATCCCAACGGCAACCGTTGGGCCGCAGCCCACCAGTCGTGATCACCTTGCCTTATGGTATGGTACAGCCCTAATGTTTAGTTGTAGGTCCTTAGTGTAGTTTATTGTTGATGCATTATTATGTAGAGCAGTAATAAACGGGATTTTGCCAGTGATGGACGTATTTCATTTTACACCTTAGGTCCGAGGATCCTCCCTTTTATGTTGGAGGAACATCACACCACATACATATATGTGGAGGAACGGTATGTATTTAAAAATGTTATGTTGGTTTGGGAACGCTTCAAATACTCATAAAGTACTGCATCCATTGAGGCCAAATTTTAAGACTGTCTGGTAATCCTACTAATTCCTACTATTCCTACTTATATTATAAACGTGAAAGTTTGTCAGGATGGATGGATGTAGGTATATGTATGTGGATGTTTGTTACTCTTGCACGCAACAACGGCTGAACGGATTTGGTAGAAATGTCACTCAGAGATAGTTTACAGTCTGGAATAACATAGGTAGGTATAGGCTACTTTGTATACCAGGAATAGGTTCCTATGGTGCGTGGAAAAGGGATCAGTATTTTATGCGGGTGCAGCCGCTGGCAGCAGCTAGTATTTGATCAGTTCGAAACAATGCATTGCAAATGTCATGAAATATATAGATGTCAGATTGTGTTTAATATATAATATAATGTTTATTATTAATATACTTAAATTATTATTTTATGAATTTGTATAAAAGTTACAGACATTTAATTGAAATTAAACTATTTTTAACGGATTCTATCGCGATTTCTTTGATGTTATTTTAATATTTACATTGAATCCGACGTTTTGGTTGCTTTTCAGCAGCCATGGTCACGGGGAGACTGTAATGTCGATGTAAATAATAAAATAAAATAAAATTCCGACAATATCTTCTACAGTTAAGTCTAGTACTAAACAAGGTTCCTGAACGTGTCCAACCAATCTGCGTCCAGCCAATTAAAAATAAAGCGTAGATCATATCTAATAATTGTTACTGTTAAAATTTCATCACAAATCAACAGCGAACCGGCCATTGTTCTGTGTACAATTATTATTTCGAGCGGTAGCCATTTCCTGATTACAAATTGTTGTATGAAAAATAATAAGTACGTAAATCATTTCCACTCTATTTAGGAAATAATCTAACTTACCTACCTTGGGAGATTCCTTGACAATTACGTCGGATTTTTACCAATTTTTATTTATGAAATCAGTTGTAAGCAAAAGTTTATTAGGTTCCGTATGGTGATAGATCTAAAGAAGTAAAAACGACTAAGTACTAATTGTGCATTGCAGTTGCACCTATTTCTACCTACCTATTTAAGTAATTAGTAAGCTAAATTGTTTGTGTTAGGAGTTGGCTCACGTGGGTAGTGTAACTCGGACTCCTTAACCAAAAAGCTACCGCACTAGACAATAATGTATCTAACGGGAATGTAAGCGGGCATTTTGTAAGTGTGTCTATGAGGAAAGTGTATTTTCGAGGAATAAACGAAAATCACCAGTGAAATACTTGCAAATTAATGAGTAAAAAGTGATAGTTAATGCAGTTTAGTTATTAACTCCTATCGATCACAGCGTGTTGTTAAAATGATTTTTTTGGCACAAAACCATCATACCTATATACTTATTATATCGAAAATTTTGACTATAAGAGTCCTTTAAGTGTGAAACTGGGACGGACCGCGATAGTAGATTTGTAATATATCCAACTTATTTCCTTCTGTAAGATAAATTTGGATGCACATGTCAGGACAGTTAAACATTCCTGAGAAGTCGTTAGTTGCGGTCACATCCGAGGTCTTCACCTTGGAATCCGGGGTCCACATATTCCTTCTCCTCCCTTTGACCTGATTTATATGGTAATCCGACCGGTGACCTCCTCACCCCGAGAGGAAAGCCTGCGCCAGAGTTTCGTCCGTCAATCAGTAAATGTACCTGTTTTTTTTCTTGCGGAAACCCTTCGGATACCCCCCCCCCCCGCCGGCCAGCGGGGGTGGTTATGTCGGGCATGAACCGACTAAAACCGCACGCCGTCTCGGGTCTACAGACGCCGGGGTGTAACTACCGGGTTGCAGGTGAAGATGGCTCAACCCGCTAGGTCTTTGTGGGCCTCATACACCCAAAATGTCAGCTGAGACGTCATCTAGTTTCAATAAAAATATATGAGCCATTTTTTTTCTGAGCTGGATCGATTTATCGCCCCTTGAAACCCCCTGTATACTGAATTTCATGAAAATCGTTGGAGCCGTTTCTGAGGTTCATACTTACATATATATACTTAACTTTTCATTCTCCTCTATTTTACTCTCCATCCTATGGTTGCCTGTAAGAGATTGCCCCAGAGCGATAAGGCCGCCAATTGTATGCACCACAAAATGTATTTCGGATTCGTGTTTTTAATGTCCTTGGTGTACAATAAACAGATATTATTATGTCATTATTATTATATACAAGAATTGCTCGTTTAAAGGTATTAGATAGATTATAACAAAACTGGGCGTGAAACATCAAGGTACATCAAGGATCCATAAAAACTTTTATATAAAGACGACGCCCCCCTTTTGCACCCTGAGACGTACATGGAGCCCACTCCAACCTCGGTTTTGCTCCAAAAAACTATATAATTGGACAGAAACCTTAGCATTTGTTCTCAACTTAATTACACGTGTTCAAAGTAAAAACGGAAAAAAGAACTTATTTCAGACTTTTGTTTGGATTCTGAAATTGAACAAACCGGTAATTAAAGTAAATAATTGGGCAATTCATGTTTGCAGCCGACAATAACCAAACCAGATATTGCGCCAGGAGTCTACAAATCAAGGTGACAGCCATTGTCGAACTGCACATACGTTAAGATGGTGTTTGCTAGCCAGACCCCGGCCTGCCTACAACTAAAATAATTAAAAAATAAATAGCAAACAATTAATTTCATCAAGAACCTAGCCGTTCAGAACCTCTTTTCATTACCGCACCATAAAGATTTGGATTTCTTCAACTACACATCATCATCATCATCATCAACCTATGCTAGTCCACTGCTGGACATAGGTCTCCCCTAATGAGCGCCATAGCGCCCTGTCTTCAGCTTGCCGCATCCAGCAGCTTGCCGCAGTCTTTCGCAGATTGTCATCTTCCCTGGCCGGAGGTCGTCCTACACTACGTTTGCCGAGTCGCGGTCTCCACTCAAGAACATGCTACATATGAATACTTAGACCAATGCAAATATACAAATTCATGCATAGAACACTTATTACGGGACTAATCAAACACAAACATTTCTGGTTTTCCTAGCACGAATGGATAGGATCTACTGGGGAAGTACCAGCTTCTCAAGAAATATCAGCTTTATGAACACTGCACTTCGGTAGTTAAGTAGGTACATACCTAAGGCAAAATGTGAGTGAGTAAATCGGTTGGAACTTGAATCTTGGGAAAAGGAACTTTAATTAGCGCCATCTAGCGAAGTTAAACCTGAAATTTTACAAATTATTACGTAACTTTCTACATTTTTCTTTCTGTAAGAGGTAAGGTATTAGAAAACTTAAACAAAAAGACGATAGAAATCGGTAAAGTCGTTCTTAAGTTATGACGTGACCAAGGAAAACAGGGAGTCATATTTATGCATATACCTTACCCTATATAAGGGACGAAAGGAGTGTTAGCAATTTTGTCAGCATATGCACTCGCCAGTCTCGGGATTGTCGGGGTGCGAATGAGTCACAGTTTGTGTAACTTGTAAATTGTTTTTGTAATCATATAACCTTAAAAGAACACGCACTTATTTATTTACATAGCCTGTATACTATCCCGTAACTCAACAGTATATAATTAGCAGATTATGTATTAATTAATGCATTCCACGTGCCTTTCTTTTTTTTTTTCCATCCCACGTGCCTAAACTAGCCCAGCCACCTTTTCAACTCTCGTCCCTAAATCTTTCAATTCACAATGTTCTAGTATTGTATCAGCATGCCTCTTACTAACAATTACTCTTGCCCCACACATACTTCGCAATGCTCTCATCTGAACTGAGTAATATATCGCTATTTATGTACTTTACTAAATAAATCTATCTTGTGGGAGTTTTATGTTAGCCAACTTGCCGTTCTTGTGTAAATTCTGAGGTGCAATCAACTTAGAGCCTTTCTCTTTAAGCATATAATGTTAAAGACATAAATTCCACGGCTAAATACTTTGGAATAAACATATAGCTATGTTCATTCCGAAGTATTTAATTCAAAGTATTACCGGCTATTGTAATTATTTTTTTTATATATAGGACACGTCAATTTGACTTCATCTTGCCTGATGGTAAGCTGAAGGTAAAGTCTCACGAAAGAGGGTCACCATTACATACATGTACCATGTTAACAATAGTCGCACTCAGCTTGACGGCCTCAACAAAAGAGGATTGTCGCCGCAGCACCGCTTGACACCCACCGGTCCCACTAGTGCTGCGACCACAATCCCCCTGCCCGGCTATGCACTTGCTGACCCCTGAACGCAGTCAAACCGAAATTGGTTTACTATGGAGGGTTTTTCGCAATCAATTTTCAATTTTTATTAAACTTCAATAATTCGCCCTCGAGATTACGATCTATTGTAACTTGTAGTATACGCATATGTGCATCTTCTTGGGTGAAATACACAGTTCAATAATCATCGAACTTCACTTAGGTACAGGTAAGTTCGTTTGATTTCTTCTTCTTCGAGTCAATTGCAATATTCAACAGTATTAGATGTGTCCAGCCCATTCCATGTATCATTGAGAAACATGCCTCAAGGCCTCACACACATAACCATCCCTGCTGAACGGCGGGAGCGAATACGAGTGATTTCCGCATGGAAAATAAAAACCAAAATTCAGTTCATTGATAGCCACCTCGGTCGCCATGTTAAGATCCTCAATTGCTACACAATTGTGTGCTGGGGACACGATTTTTATTATTAATATATTATTGTACACCAAACAAAATATAATAAAATACTTACAATTTTGTCATAAAGTATTCAACCTAAAAATCTATAACTGTGGTACAATTACCGGCCTCATCACGATATGTGTTATTTTTGAAGCAACTTAGGGACGAAAAAGATTTATGTCCGATATAATAATAGATGCTGTTATACAGTATACGAAAATTGTAAAGACATGGATGCATTTAACAAAAAAATATGTACCTGTAATTAGTACTATAATTTGCATTAATTAAATATTTAGTATACTAAATTATTTTATAACACAAGGTTAGTACAAACCTAGTATACTGTCTTCTAGATCTATGGATGCTTGCAACACCGGTAATTTCTTCCACGCAATACCAACTCTAAAAACTTTCTTGAACCCAATTTAGACATTATATCATCTTTATAGCGTCGCCTTAAGACGTATATAATATATCGGAGAATTTCGAATATCTGGGACGTGTCTAGATAGTTCAGCTGATCAGAGCATTCCCCCTGTACAGGACTGGTCGCGGGTTCAAGTCCCGTTCTAGATGTTCTCTTTTTCCGATCTAAATCATTATAACATAATACAATAAGCATAGTTATAAAAAAAAAATGTAACTTAAATAGTGGCGCTACTGTGCGCTACAAATACACACACCGGCAGAATTAGCGGAACACAAAAAAAAGAAAGAATTAATATATTTTTTTCGTCGCACTGGCCGGTTACATTACTTTTTTATCATTTTTTACATAAATTTTTTAGAAACGTCTAATTTGAAAATGGAACATATGTCAACAGTCATTTTTTTTCATTCGTTTGTTTTAATTTTTCATTCATACATCTCTATCGACTTAGTCGAAGTAGATTTTCCATTTTCGTAAAGTTCGTAAATTCTATTTGGAAAACATTGTATTGCAGTTTTATGAGACTTTTGTGGTTTCTCGCTTATTGATAAGTTACGAACATCTAAGTATGCCTGATTTTACGCTACCAGAAATCATCAGCGCAGATGAAATGAGAAGAAATGGTCAATCCTACAGATCGATTGCCCCAAAACTTCGTCGATCGTTATCAACGATTCATCGTAGCATCAAACGGTACAGATTGACGAATTCTCTAGTGAGGAGAAGAGGACAAGGCAGGAAAAGGTGTACTTCAAGGAGAGATGACCGTTTTCTACAACTTCAAGTTCGTCGGAACACGAGACTTACTGCGGTGCAGGCCCGAAATGCATTGGAGGAGGTTCGAGGAGCAAGAGTGAGTGAGCGGACAGTTCCCAGAAGATTCGAGGAAGTTGATATAGGCTCATTTATACCCGCCAAAGCACCAAAACTTGAAAGACACTACCGCACAAACCGACTATACTCTGCTCGTGAACATCGTCATTGGGACTTTGGGGAGTGGAGACAGTTTCTCTTTACTGATGAATGCAGAATTCTGTTAAATCAGATTGATGGAAGGCAGCGAATATGGAGACGCAAAGGAGAGCGTTATTTACAGTCTAATTTTGAAAATACAGTGGCATATGGCGGCGGCTCAATTATGGTCTGGGGAGGGATATGTTTAGGAGCTCGCACGGAGTTAGTGGTAGTCGACGGCGGAAATCTGACTACTGATCGGTATATCAGGGAGATTTTAGAGGAACATGTTGTGCCATTTGCCCCATTTATTGGTAACGACCTTATTTTAATGCAGGTTAATGCTCGAGCTCACAGTGCTCGCTCAGTACAGGCATACATAAACCATATTGCTGTTACGGTGATGGAGTGGCCAGCACGGTCCCCGGATATGAATCCGATTGAACACGTTTGGGACTTGCTAAAGAGGAGTGTCAAATCAAGAATGCCACCTCCTAACAATCTGGGCGAGCTGCGAAACACATTAGTTGACGAATGGCAGAGGTTGCCCCAAGAAATCATTGACAACATCATTAGCAGCATGCCCAGACGGATGGAAACCTTAATCGGGGCACGAGGGGGAAACACTCGTTATTAAACATTCATTTAATTAATATTAAACCGTCATAAAATCTTAAAATTTCAACTGTTTCTCTGTCACTACGAAATCTAAGAAAAATGCATTTTGTTTAGTTAAGTTTTTTTTTTATTAAACTTTAAGTATGGTGTTGCAAATTAATGTCAACACATGTTAATTTAATTGTTGTTTCATTTTTAATTATTATTTGTTTAAAAATAAAGCTAACTATTTTATACTCTCCTTTTTTTGTGTTCCGTTAATTCTGCCGGTGTGTGTATTATTAAATAACTACAAACAATATAATTTTATATGAAACAATACAATATTTTTTTATAAATATCCGTACTATCATTATAAATTTAAATGATTTTAGCAACTATAAATCAATTGTACTAACTGTATTTGTTATTGTAATAAACACAATTTACAAACACTTCTTTACAATATATTATATACATATTACTATACGAATCATCTTAACCCTCGTAATAATATCTACTTAATAAGTCACGAACGCACAAAAAATAATTAAAAAACCTTTCCGACTCAAATGCATATACAATAGTTAAATTTAATAGCACTTATGACTTAATACACTGATAATAATTTACATGAAAGTTTAAAATATACCTACTTGAGTGAGTATGATAATAATTATTATATATAGTCGACATAACGAGAACGGAGCCGTAAAAAAGAAAGAATTAAAACAAAGAAACGGGGTCAAGACGCTTATTTTCCATTAGTTACCAGTTGCATTAAAATACACTTGCTAAACCATAGTGCAAGCGCTACATTTGTTTTACAATCTTTTTTAGGGTTCCGTTGTCAAATGGCAAAAAACGGAACCCTTATAGATTCGTCATGTCTGTCTGTCTGTAGGTCCGTATGTCACAGTCACTTTTTTCCGAAACTATAAGAACTATGAGGTTGAAACTTGGTAAGTAGATGTATTCTGTGAACCGCATTAAGAATTCACACAAAAATAGAAAAAACAATAAATTTTGGGGGCTCCCCATACTTAGAACTAAAACTCAATTTTTTTTTTCATCTAACCCATACGTATGACGTATCTATGGATAGGTCTTCAAAAATGATATTGAGGTTTCTAATATAATTTTTCTCTAAACTGAGTACCTAGTTTGCGCGAGAGATACTTCCAAAGTGGTCAAATGTGTGTCCCCTCCCCTGTAACTTCTAAAATAAGAGAATGATAAAACTAAAACAAATATATGATGTACATTACCATGTAAACTTCCACCGATATTTGGTTTGAACGAAATCTAGCAAGTAGTTTTTTTTAATACGTCATAAATCGTAAAACGCAATTTACCTTTCATTCAATCAACTAAAATATAAAATTTAAAAAAAGCATTGTTATGTTACTTACTGCTACGGAACCCTTCATGGGCGAGTCCGACTCGCACTTGGCCGCTTTTTTTTAACGTTGGATCCGTCAATTGACTACACCACACCAAAAGATAAGCTGAGGTGAAGTCCGAAGAGTAGTGGCTACCTATCCAGATGCTGCCCCTAAAATTATGGACCCCCCTCAACAGATGCTTTTTCACACCCCGTTTAAAGAACCCGGGATTGTAGAAAGAATTAAACACCTGTATGGGGAAAGCATTATCTCCTTCTAAGATGGCAAGTACTTATTAGTGAGTGGTTTCTGGCGTTTATAAACGTTTGTGATTGGTATTTTAGTATTGAGTTCATCGCAGTTGCTCTAGTTCGTTCATTTTTATCTAACCTCAATTTTCTTTCGACTCAAAATTCCCTCCTTTTTTAAACATGAGCCTTTTTTTAAATATATATTTAGGACACGTCAATTTGACTTCACCTCGCCTGATGGTAAGCTGAAAACACACAAGTTGTTTCTTAATCTTGTTAAACCGTGACCTGGATAAGGGCTTAGGATCCTTTTCATTCCAATTATGGTTTCTTATAGAAAAAAAAAACAATTTAAAATTTGAATTTTACGCGAACGTGATATAATATAATATTGAATACAAAAAATTCTAGGATATACCACACATCTCTATCTAGACTTAAACTAAGCGTAGCTTGTAAGCATATCTCAGACATCCGATTAAGATTGAGAGGCAGACGGAACATAACATATAACATAACATAACTTCACGCCTGTATCCCCGAAGGGGTAGGCAGAGGTGTAATACACACACACGATTCGCCAGTTATGTTAAGGTCCCAATGTAATAGGGGGCGAGCCTATTGCCATCTACCGTGCACATTATTAAGCGAGCGATAATTAACATTTATTAATGCACACATAACTACGAAAAGTCAGAGGTGTGTGCCCGGGGCGACTAGGGATCGAACTCGTGACCTCGTCTCAGCAGTCCGTTACGTACGCCACCGGGCTATCGCCGCGAACATGCCAAATATTTTGTGACTCCAAAGGCTAAATTTAAGGCTCAACTGGGGCCAAAATAAGCTTCACAATCTCTACGAATAACTGCGTAACTGCATACGTTGACAAAATTTATTGAGAAAGATCAGAATTAAACATTTTAGTATCCGAGAGATTAGGCATTCACAGATTAGGTCACTAGAATTAGAATAGAAAAGAGTAGAATTATATAGTTATTTATTTATTTAATTTAAACAATATTATTCTTTTCAAGTTACAATATTAATACTGGCACTAAATCCGACCCTGTCTAACAACTGACAACTAATACGTCACAATTGTTATAAGTATTTCTTACTCATTACCAAGGCGACGCGTGAAAACTAAAAATTCGCTTCAACGCTATAATATTATTATGTAGGTATGCTTTTGTGAGTAATATGTATGTATAGAGGCAAGGAAAGGATAGCGCATATAACCAGGTTACTAGAAGGAAAGAGACCGTGCGTCATACGTGTTCAGTCTGTATCTCTTAAGTCTGTGGCACCTACTACAAATTCTAGTACACGGATAAAGATATAACAACTTTTCTTGTAAATACATACTGAGATTTGTATCTGCAATGGTAAGCCACATTCCTAAGATTTCCCCTTTAGCTTACCATCAGGCGAGATAAAGTCATATTGACGTATCCAATAAAAGAAACCAATATTTGCACTGAGTGTGAATCGAACTCACGAACCCTGAGGCAGCAGTCGAACTTTACCGCCATGCCACTCAGATCGTATCAAATCAACATTTTAATTTAAAAGACTTCTCTTCAATTAGGCGTATGATGTGTAAAGTAGTTGAGTAGTTGTAAGTAGAGGCAGGCGATTGGCAAGGTCGTTCAAGGCAGGCCGGGTGCGCACGTGAGAACAGCGGCGCCGCTCTCTCGCGCACCCAAACTGTTATTTTAGAACATTTTGTTGCTATACTACGGCTTTATTTACGCCGCGTTCTTTGTCTGCTATCGACCAAAATAGACAGAACTACAATGTTTTTTTGATGTAGTAATGAATGAGTAATGATTCAGGAATTTTAGAGGAAACAGCTCGGACGTTATGTACTGTAGAATGTAATATTTAAGCGAAGCGAGCCGAAGGCAAGCGAAGCGTCTTTGGTTTCAAAGTTGCATTTCAAACAAATGATACTCCTCCGAGACCGTTTGACCGATCTCGACCAAATTTGCCACGGTGATCAAGTAGACATTACTGAGTGTCGTAAAGGGTCGAATGTCCAGATCGGTCTTACCATCGAGGAATAATCAGGGAAAAACCAAATCAATGGACAAAGTCGACCGGTCACGTTGACCTATTGTTGGATAGGCAAATCTCGCTACGCTTAAGTTTAGGTTGATTGCAAAGCTGGTAACCGTCCTAGTTTATCTGTGGTTAAACAGTACTCGTAGGTACAGTTCGTAGCCCGTTGTAACAGAAATAATATAGATCTACGCAATGTGATTTCTTTTTAAAGATGGCGGTCTAGATATTTTATAATAGGTTTGAAATGTTCATACTTTGTTCATAGTAGATAGAGAAATTCACTGGAAAAATAAATTGAAGGAGGATTAGTATTTAGTTTAGAAACTAATATTTGTAAACTCTGACATTATTAAGACCTGTATGGGCCTAATTATGTGAGAGAACAGTTGAAGCACACAAGCCTAGAAGCAACCTATTCACTCTAGACTTGGAGGTTCCCAGGTTATAGCTCTCTATAAGCACATTTTATATTTAGGACACGTCAATTTGACTTCACCTCGCCTGATGGTAAGCTGAAGGTAAAGTCTCAGGAAAGAGGGTCACCATTACATACACGTACCATGTTAACAATGGTGGCACTCAGCTTGACGGCCTCATCAAAAGAGGATTGTCGTCGCAGCACCGCGTGACACCCACCGGTCCCACTAGTGCTGCGACCACGATCCCCCTGCCCGGCTATGCACTTGCTGACCCCTGAACGCAATCAAACCGAAATTGGATTACTATGGAGGGTTTTTTCCGGGTTTTTCCGAAAGGCCGAATTTTGTGACAAATTTGTGTCATCAAATTTCTACCACCAGTAATTAATAATTTATTATTAGTAACAATGTTTCAGTGCATATTTTCTATCCTATACAGTTGTGATGATGTACAATTTGTTACAGGGTTATTGAATCACCCGAGGGGGCCATCTCGAAACCGGAGATGGCCCAGGGTCAGTCGGGGTGCGAGGGATATGCTCTATGGGCAACCTTACACCCCGGCGTCTGTAGACCCGAGACGGCGTGCGGTTTTAGTCGGTTCAAGCCCGACATAACCGCCCCCGCTGGCACGCGGGGGGGTATCCGAAGGGATTTCCGCACGAAAAAAAAAAAAAGAAGGGTTATTGAATCAAAATCTTATTGATAAAATACAAATATACGATAGATTAAACGAAATTGTCTGTGCTAGTTTAAACTGTGTGACAGACAACGACGCCCTCTATTTAGCTCATTAACTGGAATTAATTAGAGATAAATAAAATAATAAATCGCAGCTGTGTACAATTAGCAGTATAGAAGTACGCATATTGCTAACGAGGTTAGTAAGTATGAGTGGAATATCCCCCATATATCAGTGTCGCATCGCTGTACTTCTAGTCATTCGGTGATGGAAAGCGCGTGGTGGAATCAGGTTATCCAACCCCAGCACACACTCCCCGAAGCGCATCCGATAAAACACTGAAAGGCTAACAACTTGGCGTCGATTTTCCAGGCTCTGAAGCCTAGCTAGGCTCGACCAGCGCATCATTGTTGATTTTTCTCAATTGATTTAAGCGCTTAAAGGTGGTATTTAGCTGAGCCGTCACAGAGGTGCGAACAGTATTTCATGCACGATCAAACTTGCTCTTGATACAAATTGATTAGCTGTTCCAGTGTGAAGTACTGTCGCATCTTCGACAGGATAATCAGCTTTTTGGCAGCTGCTTAAGCTTTGGCTCGATGTATGAGCCAAAGTTAAGGGTAGATGTTAGAGTTACGCCAAGAAGCTCAAGGTCGTCAGTTATCGGTACGGGTGCACCCCGGAAGGTAGGGTTTGGCTGAAATTGGCTCCGCTTAGTAGAAAAGAGACACGCCTGGGTCAGCCCTGAGCGGATACCTCCTTCAAAGATAAGTTCAACCGCTCAACCATAGCCTCCCGTAGCGATCGGATCGGTGTCATGCTGGCTCGTGTGCTGGATACGTAACTCTAAACATTAGCATCAACTAAAATTATTACAACCCTTTTTACATTGGAATACATTGTATCAATAAATTTATTATTAGTTGGATCACAGTTCTTATGTTCTTAATAAATATAACATATTTATTTTTAGGGTACCTTCTTCTTCTTCTTCTTCTTCTTTACGCGGGCTCATTTTCCGCATGTGGTCCCTTATAGTTGGGCCTTTTTGCGTGATGTGGTTAGTGTATCCACTGCCCTACTCCAACCATCCAAGCTCCTTCCAAAAAGCGGCCAGGCTGCCGGGTCTGCTGCAGGCCTCTCGCAGTGTGCTTGGTGTTCCCAGGTGTTGTGCCCGTTGTTCCGCGACCTCGCTGCAGTTCATAACAACATGGGCCGGTGTTTCGTCAGTCCTCATGCACGCCCGGCACAATGGACTGTCCGTTAGACCTATAACATACAAATGTTTGTTAAGATTACTGTGCCCTGTTATGGTCCCTACTACAAACCGTAGGTCCGCCCTATTTAAGCGCAGCAGTTTTTTAGAGAGTCGTCTGTCTAGAGATGGCATTGCCTCTCTCGATTGGCGACATTCCTTCGTCTTCGCCCACATTTCGGCGTGTAGTTTCCTTGTTCTGTGTCTCAACCAGCATCTTTGCTGGTTTGCCGATATTGGTATTACGGGTTCCACCCTGTAGGTCTCTATTTCGGCTCCCCTTCTGGCCAGTTCATCGGCCGCGTCGTTGCCTAGGGAACCGCTGTGTCCTTTGATCCATTGGAGTGTAATCTCGTTTGACTCACATATACCCTCCATTTTCTTGTGGCACTCCAGGACTAGTCCTGATTTTATTGTGTTGCTGCGTAGAGCGTGTAGTACTGCAGTGCTGTCCGTTAGGATTCGAATGCCTTGATTCTCTATCTTTCTTGCAGACACCGCGTCTGCGGCCTGGATTATACCAACGCATTCCGCTTGGAAAATTGTGTTGTGCATGCCCAGTGCTGTTGATATATTAATATTTAAGTCAGCGGAATAGGTGCCCGCACCTGTCCCTGTTTTCGTTTTAGATCCGTCCGTGTATATCCTCACCTCCTTTGTGCCGGATGAATCTATTCTTTTTTCCTTAAGTTCTATTCTGTACCGTTTGTCAAAGACGAATTGTTTTGGTATAGTGTCGCAGGGGGCCATTAGGAGTGGTTGGTCGTTTTTGGCCTCTTCCACCGCATTGGTGTGCGGCACCCTCGTGTCGTGTGTCCATAGGGAGAGTTTATTCAATCTAATGGCTGTAATGGCTGCCTCTTGCTGTATGAATAGGTGGAGTGGTGGGAGGTCCAGCATCACTTCAAGGGCGGCTGTAGGCGTTGTGGACATGCAGCCTGTGGTGGCCAAGCATGCCATTCTTTGTAGACATTGTAGCTGGTTTTGTGCGGTAATCAACTTTGTTCTTTGCCACCATGCTATGCAACCGTATGTTATTGTTGGTCTGATTACCGTTTTATAAAGCCAGAGCATAATTCTAGGTTGTATGCCCCATCTCTTCCCCAGCATGCGTTTACATTGCCACATGGTAATACAGGCTTTGTTTGTCTTTTGTTCCATGTGTCTGTCCCATTTTAGTTTGCTGTCTAGTGTCAGTCCAGATACTTGACCTCAGTTGCGAACTGTAGTGTTGTGCTAAATAATTTTGGTGGTCTCAGGTTTATTAGTTTCCTTTTGTTCGTGAACAGTACCATTTCGGTTTTCTTAGGGTTCACAGACAGTTGGTGTTCTGTGCACCACCCTTCCACTATTTTTAGGGCGTTTTGCATTAGAAGGCATAGGGTGTTCTCAAACTTCCCACTAACTAGAATGGTTATGTCGTCCGCATACCCTATCGTTGGGAAGTATCTGTTGTTCAGCCGTCTTATCAGGTCATCCACCACCACGTTCCAAAGGAGAGGTGACATCACCCCTCCTTGTGGACAGCCTTTGGCTACTCTTGCACGTGTCGTAGTGTTCACTGTGAATCGTATGGCCCTTTGTTTGAGCATGTTGTGTATCCATTCGCATAGCGTTGTTTCCACCCCATATTTGGTCAAAGCATTGCTTATGCTCCTGAAGCTCGTCTTGTCGAAAGCGCCTTCTATGTCGATGAACACCCCTAGGGTCTGTTCCTTCGTGGATAAGGATCTTTCGATTACGGTGACTACGCTGTGTAGTGCGGAATCTGTAGACTTACCCGTACTATAGGCATGTTGATTCCGATGTAATGGTTTGCTTCGCAAGTGGGTGTCTCTTATATGTCTATCGCACATCCTCTCCAGCGTTTTCTGCATGAAGGATGTCAGACTGATGGGTCTGTACGCTTTTGGATCTGTGTAGTCTGTTCTCCCCGGTTTCGGCAGGAAGATCACTTTTACCTCTCTCCATTGTTTGGGCATGTATCTGTGTGCTATACATGCGGTAAATACTTCCGTTAGTTGGGAGTTTATTAGCTTCCCCCCCCATTGTAACAGTGCGGGGAATATTCCATCTAGGCCAGCTGCTTTATAGGGTAAGAAACTGGCTATGGCCCATCTAGTCTTATCATTTGATATGATTTTGTGGGCTGTGTTCCAGTCTTGTTCTGTTGTGGTCTCTTCTGTGTGGTCTTCCCAGGCGGTGTCGTCCGTCAGGGTGCACTCTGGAAAGTGTGCTTCCAGTAGTACTTCACAGGTTTCTTTATCTGTGTTGGTATAGGTGTTGTCACTCCTTTTCAGTGATCCTAGTGTTCTAGTTACGCTGTTCGTTATAATTTTCCGCACTCTGTTTGCTGTTAGGGTACCGTACACTGCGAGAGATATGGGTTATCCCTTCGAACCCCCCCGCCGGCCAGTGGGGGCCGTTATGTCGGGCTTGAACCGACTAAAACCGCACGCCGCCTCGGGTCTTCAGACGCCGGGGTGTAAGGTGGCCCTAAGGCATGTCCCTCGCACCCCAGCTGACCCAGGGCCATCTCCGGTTTTGAGACCGTACCGAGAGAGTACCGTACCCAAGGGGCAAAACGGGGCCCTATTACAAAGACTCCGCTCTCCGTCCATCCGTCTGTTAGCAGGCTGTATCTCATGAACCGTGATAGCTAGACAGTTGAAATTTTCACAGATGATGTATTCTTGTTTCTGCTATAACAACAGATACTAAAACCAGAATAAATTTTAAACTTAACGGGGGCTCCCATACTACAAATGTGATTTCTTTGCCGTTTTTTTGCTCGATATTAATAACGGTAACAGGTACATACTTGAAATATTCACAGAATATTTAGTTGTATATTCACTTCAAAAATAACTTATAGAATTAAAATAAAATAAATTTAGAAGGGCTCCTGTTGTGTAGATAATTGTACAAAGACCTTCGCGCTAGTCCGACTCGCACTTGGCTGGTTTTTTTATTCGTTTATAAAAGGTTCGAAGAATTAGAATTTATAAAGTTACTTTTGTCGTTGACTGTACTTATCTTATATCGGTGAATGCTATGCGCCGCCTGCGGAATACTTTTGATTTTGATTTTAGAATGTCGAACGCTCCGCCATAGAGTAATGGTATGGTTTCGCGAGCTGGTATCCGCAACCCCACGACAAGGTGCGGTTTTTGCGTGAGGGTGGGCATTTCATTCGCTACACCCCAACTCATTGAAGAACGCCAGCAGGCTATTCACGCTGCTGGCGATCTCCCGGAGCTTACCTGTATTTCCGAAGAACTTAACCCTGTATGTGGCGGTTGCAGGGCAGTGTAGGAGCACGTGTGCCGCTGTTTCTTCCTCTCTCATGCAAGCTCTGCAGAGAGGGCTGTCGGTGATTCCTAAAATAAAAAGGTGTTTATTGAAGGAGCTGTGCCCCGTGATGGCAGCTGTGGCCGTGCGCAGTTGCTGTTTGGTCAGTTGTCGAAGGCGCCTGGTCAGTCTATTTTCAAGCACGGGGAGTGCTTCCCTCGCCTGTCTGCAAACTTCCAGATTTATCCAATAGCTGTTGTGTTGATCTCTCGTTCGTTTGTTTACTTTGGTTCGTAGGTATGCAAAGGGGATCGGTATTATGGGCTCAGGTCCCATTACCACCATGTCTGATCCTATCCTGGCAAGCTCATCTGCTGCATCATTGCCGCGCGAGCCGCTGTGGCCCTTAATCCATTGCAAGGTTATGTTGTTGAAATGGCCTATTTGGTTCAGTTTACGATGGCACTCCAATATTAGTCCCGAGTTTATAGTGTGGCTGTTTAAAGCTTGCAGCACGGCCATGCTGTCGGAGAGTATGCGTATTGAGTGGCCTTCCACGCTCCTGGCCATTACCGCTGAAGCTGTCAGGGTAATCCCCATGCATTCAGCTTGAAATACTGTGTTATGGGTCCCCAGCGGTGTTGAAAAGGATACATTAAGGTCCTCCGAGAAAACGCCGGCCCAGGCACCGGCACCGGCCTGTACCAGTTTTTGATCCATCTGTGAAGATGCGTAATTCCGTTAGGCATAAAGCCTCACAGCGGTGGTCCTCATGAAGTTGGATCTTATATTTTTTTGTCGAATACTAGAGTAATAAGAGTATTGGGATTTTGATTTTAAAATGTCGAGCGCTCCGCCATAGAGTAATAATTATACTCTTTGACTCCGTGTTCTCTGTAGCGATGATTACATGTTTTACTTACAGGTTCCAATTCATTCAGGATTTGGTAGATCAATTGAGGAGCCAAAGTCATTTGTTACCAAGTGCTGTAACATTACCCGGCTTAATATGGCACGTCGTCAGGAAGAAAAGAGAGAGTGCTCCTGTTTTGTAGAGCTTTCTCTCTTTACGTTTGTAGAGCTGTATCTTCTCCACTTTGCACGACCTTCAGCACCCGGCAGTTAGACCATTGGAACGCATAGCATCCCCACCGACGGCAGCACGTCTTGGGTCTTCCTCTCCTACCGACTATTTACACTTTTTTACGACTAATTGACATAATAATAATAATTTATTCCAGTAATCATTGTACAATAAAATTTACATAGTTCCTTAAAATATCATGCGTTATTAAATTATAGTTAGTGCAGTATTTATATATATCTATAAACTATATACTTATTTATGTGTGTATACTTAGGCGTCTTATATAGGTATTTAAATATATTACGTTCTGTGCGCCTGAACTAGGTAGGTAGTCCTGTGCTTCAGGTGTCAAGGGCATATATAATAAATAAAATAAAAAAACAAGTTTATATTACAGATTTATATGAGATTATATGAGATTTACAATGTTCATCTAGGCTTTCAGTTTTTTTTAATTAAATTATTTAATTCAAATAAATTTTAAGCAATTTGTATGCTTACTTATCCTATAAATTTAGATCGTTTCATTGTTTCCGCAGTTCGCAAGAATTACAGTAGATGGCTCCAGCGTCGCCTTAAGACGTATATAATATATCGGAGAATTTCGAATATCTGGGACGTGTCTAGGTGGCTCAGCTGGTCAGAGCGTTCCTCCTGTAAGGGACTGGTCGCGGGTTCAGGTCCCGTCCTAGATGTTCTCTTTTTCCGATCTAAATCTATAGGTAAATTATTTAAATTAAATACATACATACATACATACATATACTCACGCCTTTTTCCCTCCGGGGTAGGCAGAGACTACAGCTCGCCATCTGCTTCTGTCCTTAAATACTTCACGAGCTTTCTACACTGTCATTAAACCTTTTTTCAAAACCTCATTAATTTGATCAGTGTATGTTCATTAAACTAAATTATTTAAATAAATTAAAATAGACTACTGAACCCCACCGAAATCTTAGAGGTTCAAGCCAACCTCACCTGCTAACCGGTGTACTTACTGATAAACGGACGAGGCTCTGGTACAGGCTTTCCTCCAGGGTTGGGGGTCAGGCTCAAGTAAAAGCCAAGATAAACCAATCTTCTTATTTGTATAGGAGGATGAGAGAGCGGAACAAGGCCCCAAAGCAAGCTTTGCATGCAAACGGTAACCTTACACCCCGGCGCGGCCTCTGAAGACCCGAGACGGCGTGCGGTTTTAGTCGGTTCAAGCCCGACATAACCACCCCCGCTGGCCGGCGGGGGGTATCCGAAGGGATTTCCGCACGTAAAAAAAAAAAGACTGTCGTCAGTAACTTTTTTTTTCGTGCGGAAATCCCTTCGGATACCCCCCCCGCCGGCCAGCGAGGGTGGTTATGTCATGTATCGACTAAAACCGCACGGTGTCCTCCCCAAGTGTCCGTTGCCGGGCACCCCGGGTAAGCCGTCGAAAGGATAACCCCAGGGTTACCGGCGGACTTTGACCGCCACCGCGGCCTCGCCTGGTGGGGTCGGGTTTTATCCCGCTTCCGTGAGTTGGCCTGCTTCCGTAAGGACGGCGAGTCGGCCAACTGCCATCCTCAGGCCCCGATCATGGAGGTCGGTAGTCCCGGGCGTAGATGAGTCTGCGGCGTCCTCGCCGCAGACTGCGAAACTCGAGGGGCAGGGTTCTCTCCCGCTCCCTCTCCGCCGTCTATTTCACTGACGACAGTCTGATGATGATACTGACAGTTGGTAACAGTTCAAT
Source organism: Cybosia mesomella (assembly GCA_946251805.1). Taxonomy (NCBI): domain Eukaryota; kingdom Metazoa; phylum Arthropoda; class Insecta; order Lepidoptera; family Erebidae; genus Cybosia; species Cybosia mesomella. Next base: position 4,132,549 of record OX276396.1, read on the forward strand.
TGATTACGATTTAATAAAAACATTTTATCAAAGCTATGGTTTGAGTGTCCAGATAGCATAATTTAAACTTCCCTCGGTCTAGTTGTAGGAGTCAGTTCATACTTGACTAAATAAAAACCACATCCTACCTCCAAGAAAGCAACAATTATTAATATGTAACGATTAACAACCCTTTGTTTGTATCTATACTTTATTATTTATTTTATAAAGCTGAAGAATTTGTTTGAACCCGCTAATCTCAGCAACTACTAGTTCGAATTGAAAAATTATTTTTGTGTTGGATAGCCCATTTATCGGGGAACGGAGCAGTAATCATAAATGTCAACAAATCGGGCAAATATCCGTACATTGCTGTAGAAATAATAAATTACAGACTTGTATGGGACAAATGGGTGACACTGGGGCGAAGTATGCCACGGGCGAGGCTGCGGGATACAACTAGTCTTGTATATAGTCAAAAATTTTATACCCATTTACCAAGGCCCCCAATAAATAAAGGCGGAAACATTATAACGTATTTCGTTCTACATAAATACATTCGTTTATTGTTTAGCTTTAAATTAATATGTGAAAGCAAAACCAGTTTACCTTGTGTTGAATTAATAGCGGTATTAATCATGGTGCTTAAACGCAGTTCGACACGAATTGTTTTAAGCGTTCGAGAGAGATTTAGCCTAACAATATTACGAGATTCCTCACAACTCACAAATGATGCTGAGCCTATAAATCCTACGAGTAAATTATTCGTCATATAATAATATATTATTTTATCAACGGTTGAAAGGCAGAAGGTTGTAAAAGTCATTGATGTATTCAAGAAAAAAGGTTCTTAACAACATCATTATACACTTTACTCGCCAGTGATTTTCCTGTCAACCGACAATGTCGCTTTAGCCATTCAACCGTCGATATAATATTAGCTTATAGATTACGCTACTATTACATATTGTAGGTACTTACATCAAAATTAGAAAAACTAAAAAAAACCTTCTTCAGTACATTTCGAAAATATTAATTTTCCCTCAACGAATCCGCCGTTATATTTTTTTCATAGTAACATGCTCGTAACGTGAGAGTTGCGCAATGAAGACTGATCCAACAAAACATTTTTCATCAAAATCGGTTCAGTGGTTTACATGTTACGAGGAAGCATAGGGGGCCGTCCCTACGTTCTTTCGTAACTACTTCCTCTTTTCTTCGAGGCAATGTCAAGGGCCTGGGTCTTGATTTCCAATTTGGTCTGTTCCAATTGTATTTAGTTCGACAACTATTTCGTTCGAAAGGTCTCGCATGCGAATGACTTTCGACGATTGTATACTTCGAACACATTAGCTCGATACAAGGGCTGTTTTTGATTTTTGCGAATAAAATTGATTATATATTAAAACAAAATTATTTTTCAATATTTTTTTTTCTTTAGGATAATATTATAATTTGCCGCGTGGTGCCGTAGCAGTAGAATTGCATCACTCCATATCTTCCCGTGAGTTTCGTAATAGGCGACTAAGACATTGGTGGGTGGGTGATTCAATCAGCTATCTATCCGATTGCTGTCTACTGCTTTGAATCATGGAGACCGCTATAGCTACTGTCACTATCCTTTCAGGAGTGGCAATAGTATTACCTCCTACGCTGCGTTCGACCGAAAAATCCGACCAGCCACTGGACCTAGCACTACGAAGCCTAAAGTCTAGGTCAGCATCAGAGGCTTTACATCAGCGGGCATCAGCCCAGGGACGTTTGTGCCACTTACCAATTATAGCGATCCCCATTCTATTGGAGACAAGAGTTCAACTAGTCAATTACAGTCACTAACTACTAAACGCCGAGGAAAGCCTTTCAGAGAGCCTCGTTCCTTAATCAGCAGGCTTGCAGGTGAGGTTGGCTGCTGTTGGATCTTCCATATCCTACAATGTATACTTCATTAAATTTTTACGGCCAATAAGTGCGAGAATAATCGCTTATCCAATTATTTGGCGAAATATTGGTGGTCTAACGAGTCTGAACACAATTGAAATGGAGGCGCTTGGAATCCACATTCGGAGAAACATTGCTCCCAATTGTGGGTGTTGCAATGGCGAGCTTCCGAAACGTTATCTGCTATCGAAAAGTGATGTTTTTTTTTGAGCTTTGAGAAATTTATTTAGGAATAAGAAACCAAGATTGTATTCAGATCGGGTGTAGAACATGACTATACCAACACCTACGGGACCCAAGTCAACTTCTTTTTTTTTTATGGATGACCTCATCAGTTATTTAGTGCACTTGCTAGATAACGGACAAGTCTCTGACGAAGGCTTTCCCTCTCGGGGTTGGGAGTCAGAGGGCAATTGCTTTCGTAAAAGTCAACAAACCCGATCAAAAATATAAGCGGGCCACGGGGTCCGCTATTTTAGCAATGTTGCGTCCAAAGTTTAGGGAAACTTAGAACGCAACAATGGTCGCTAGGATGATGATGACTGTATTGAGATGAAGACTACTTGTATAAAAATTTGTATTAAAAATCTGGACAGATTTTGACATGGGCTGTGAATTTTATACCGAAGCTTGATGTTCACTTCCCTTTTACATTTAACCCATAATTTATAAACCTAGCTAACTACCACGTGCTTATTTGAACATTGATTATAAAGAGCTATAACATTAAACCTAATGCCAGGAGCGGTAGTTGACCAACCAAGCGATGTAACCACCGCGCGATTCCCGAAAGATCCTGGCCAAAATTTCTATGCAATGCCAACTGCGTGTAATAATCAATGAGTTTCGACAATTCCGGATCACCATTTTACGCAAATATAACCATTTGAAACACAGCCCCTACCTACAAGTCATTAGGATGATTTTTATAGTTAGTTTTTTTAAAGCACTGAAGTGCCACAATTCTTATCAGTTGCCGGATCCAGCGGAGATCTATACCTGACCATGTCCACCGCTGCGAAATCCAAAATTCGGTCCACTCCCGTCTCAGGAAAACCAGGAAGGCGGCGACATTACCGTGGCTCAGGGTGCACCACAAACTGGGCTCCTAGACCAGGACCCATGATAACGAGACTAACTCTAATGGAATTCAACTTAGAAGTTAGCAATGGTTTGTATGCTAATTAAATTATTTGTATTTCCTTAATCGACACCACGAGGTTTAAGCGGAATTCCGCAGTGCTTCTAAAATATATAAACAAATATTTCTACAAATGAATTGTATATTTGTATAACGACACCAGAAATATATTTAAAGCTGACCATTGAAACTAAGATAATATCAGTTAAAGTTCAAGTCCGTTTCCATATCAGCAAGGTGCCTAGTAAGCATTTGTTTTATTATTGTTAACCGGCCCGCGTTTGACCAGTATCTCGCCTCTTGGTATGTGAAAATGTGCTCGACGATGAAACACGTTTGCCTTGAAGCAACCTGTTCACTCTAGATTTGAAGATTCCCAGGTTATAACCTTCTGAAAATACAGACTCGGTAAGGATTTCGACTCCTAAGCCAAATGGTACAATTCTAGCACACACCCCTAAATGTATGCGATAAAACGCCGATCCGTCGATTTTCAAGGCCCTGAAGGTTAGCATTGACGAAGTATAACTGCTCCACGTTTTTTCAACCTGGCGTGAAAAAATATACCTCATGAACAGTTCATGAACATACCACGCAGTACAAGGAAACCGTGGCGGATGTGAGGGGCTCCCACAATATTAAAACAACCTTCCGTGTACCATACTCTGGGGCCTTGACTGAGTTTAGGGTAGCCTTAGACGAGCTTGTTAAAATTTACCATTAATCTACACAATATGAAATGGCAGGGTTACGTGGTCTCTGGTGTAGCAGTCATAAATAAAATAGAAATGGGAAATATAATTTAAAAAATATATAGGTGTCATTATCTATGGCCCAGCATTCATAGATAAAATAGAATACACAACATCGAAGGCAAACGTAGAAGTCAAACGTTGTACATAATACAGCGCTCGATTTCGCCACGTTCGAACATTCACTGATTGATAAACTCCTTGCCGGCTGTAGTAACATAGACCACAACACAGACTTATGATTATACAGATCGAACATTTCCAATGTTTTTAAGACGTCTAATTTACCACATACGCAATGTAGCTCAGACGGGGCCGAACTAAGGCTGACAACCTCTATGAATAACTGCGTAACTACATACGTTCATAAAATTAATTGAGAAAAGCCAGAATTAAACATTTTAGTATCCAAAAAAATAGGTGGGCCACTGAAATTAGAATAGAAATGTTTATTTATTCAATTTCAAACAATATAATTTAACATCATCTGTTTGCGGCTAGTTCCCGAATCGATGATTGCAGTATGGAGCCACCGACACTGCCCAGCTGTGACCACGCAATGCCTGATACCCATATCAGGCAACGCGATGTTCGTTCAGTGCTGCGATCATCATCGACTTCCGGAAAGGCAGTGGTCCCGATGGTATTCCAGTGGTGGTTCATTGAAAATGCGCAGCGGAGTTGTCGAACGCTTACGCGCCTGTACGGCACTTCTTACACCTCGGGTACAGTGCCAGAAGCATGGAAATTGGCCGATCCCCAAGAAAGAGAATCGCTCAGACCCCGGCGACTATCGATCCATTCAAAGGCCGTCACCTCAGTGCTGTGCGAGGTTTTCGAGTACATTATTAAGAGACAGCTCATGCCATTGCCTAGGGGATCACTCTCTAATTAATGATCGGCAATATGGCTTCAAGCCAAAAAGGTCAACCTTCTGGCGTACGTTACCCATCTATGAACTGTATGGCTTATGAGGTTTGAACATGCATGGCGAGTTCTGTAAGTCTTGCAAAGCTTTCGGTAGAGTTTCGCACAGGTCGCTTCTTTCCAAACTGCGAACCTTTGGTCTGCCTCTGCAACTGGGTTGATAGCGTCCTGCAGGAGCGCCATATTCAAGTGCTTTGTGATGAGCGAGATTCGGGGTTCTTGCAGGTAAAAGCTGGCGCGCCGCAGGGTCCGTTTTGTGGCCCACTCTATTTCTTTTCATTGTTATGCAGATGATAGCACCTTACATGGGTGATATCACGGTCACCCTGCGGCCAAGCAGGCTGACATCAAGGAAAAAAGACAGTTCTTGTCACTGAGCTTGACCGGGTCCTGAATCACATTTCTCATCTCAATGGGGCTTTGAGAACCTGATCGAGTTCAATCAAAGAAGACGCAGGTATGTGCGTTTACAGCAAAAATGTCTCCTTTTCTTCCCCTCCCTAGATGTTCGCTGCAAACTAAACAACAAAAACGGCCTCTCGTAAATTCAAAGTCCTGAACAAGGTGAAAGGTTTTTCACGACGGAGCAGAGATGTTTTCTGTTCAAGACAGCAATTTGTTCTGGCGTGGTTTACGGCTCTCATTTTAAGGATGGCTCTACTCAGTACTTAATAGATGCTCTCGACAGATTGCAGCGACGTGCGGTCTGTATATTCGAGAGATGTTAAACCCCCCTAGAACCTTTGCAGTTGCGTAGAGATATTGGTTCTTTAGCAGTATTTCACCGCCTCCATGACGAGTGTTTCGATGACCTCTTCTAAGACTTAGAACTCTTTACCAGCACACGTGTTTCCTTTACTACAGTCTAATGAGGCCTTCAAGCTTTTGACCCCCATTCCTGAGACTTTACCCTTAGCTTACCATCAGATTAGGTAAAGTCATATAGACGTGACCACGATAAAAAAAATCAAATTAATATTAGTACTGAATCCGACCCTGTCTAACAACTGGCAACTAATATGTCAAAACTGTTATATTTCTTACTCGTCACCATGGCGGCGAGTTACGACTGAGTTGAAAATTTGCTTCAAATCCATATCTATGCTTATGTGAGTGTGTATCTTTTTTTTTTATCGTGCGGAAATCCCTTCGGATACCCCCCCCCCCCGCCGGCCAGCGGGGGCGGTTATGTCAGGCTTGAACAGACTAAAACTGCAGTAAGGTTGCCCATAGAGCATATCCCTCGCACCCCGTTTGACCCTGGGCCAACTCCGCTTTCGAGATGGCCCCCTCGGGGGGTGAGTGTGTGTATCTACAGGGCAAAGAAAAGGATAGCGCATATTACGAAGTGACTAGAAAGAAAGAGATCGTGAGTCATATACAAAAATTTAATTTAGTATTCCATCTGTTATCATTTATAACCATAAGTCTGTAACCCAAAAACATGTGTTTCCACCAATAACTATTCATTTAAGAATTCACTATAGTAGGTAAATGCACTGCCACTATCTCTGTATATCTACTGTATATCCACGAAGGACATACATTCATCAACATAAGGGTAAGCACTTATGTTGATGAATGTTAAACATTCTGCCATATTTTTCAGTCCCACGTAATAAGGATGTAGAGCGAGCCTGTTGCCGTCGACTACGCACTTGTTCATGGGCTGTATGACTATTATCGGATGGAGATCAGCCAGTCACCTCCTCTGCCCTAACTAGGGGCAACAGCACATTAAGTCAAGTAAGGCAACTGTAATTAGTGCTGTGTGCACTAATACGCAACGGTTGCGTATTAGTGCACACAGCACTGAACGGAGCTAACCTATAATATCATTGTAATAAGGTTGAACGAAGAAAAACAAATGTCGAAATAATATTATATAATACATTAACAAATTGTAATATAATAAAGATTTTTATCAAAACTGATTCATTTCAAACATTGTATATACATTTTTGTAGACGATAATTACTGGAAACATTCAAAATTGTGTTCCTATCTCTTGTCGTCTCCTCATGTACAACTAATTGAAACACCGAGTTGATGTGAGTTTTTTCAGCATTACATACATATTGCTGAGACTGAATTTAACAACAACTCTTCTTGTCTAGAATCATTTTCACAAATTTTTCAATATTTTTTTAAGTAAAGAAAATGCAAACTCGGTTTTAGTTTTAATTTTGTCGAATCATAACCGTCATCAACCAAATTAATATTATATACGTGACCAATTTCAAATTTATGCTTGGTTACGAGCTAAATATAATACCAATAAAACATTCATAACATCAGTTCACAAAGACAAGGGACTGTTGTTTAGGACAATATTATCACAATTAGCTCGCTTAGTCACACAAACATATCTTTTAAGTCGTTGGTTTGTAAGAAATTGGTCTTAAAGCCATTATGTATATACACACATACCGCCGTCAATTAACGTTACGTTGAAATTTAAAAGGTTAGTACTAATTTTATCAAAGCTACATAGTTTATACTAGGCGATCTAATATATTTCCGAGTTTCATTATTTATAGCTCAACTGTTTAATTTAGTATTTATTGATCAAGATAAGGATTATTGATTCTATATTTTCAATCCTTGAATTTATATTAAAAACTCCATTGGGACTAGCACATTAAATGATATCTTTAATGTATGAAGTTCTAATTTTCTTCTCTATACTATTAGTAATAAGCTGTACTTATAGGGCTGACAGACCAATGACGACATACACAATTATGATACCTTAGCTTTTCTAATAAACCATATCACTATCATTTTCGATAAAAATATCTGTGTAATTAGTAGGATATATATCAGTTATAGAAATTTTATCATTATCTGATGCATTTACATTTGTTATACCAGCCGTAGGACTATTTACTACTTCTTCAAATATTCTTTTATCAAATTCAGTATTATTAGTTTGATAGTTGGCAAAAGTTTCAAAATCACTATTATTATTCTTGATGTTTAAAAATGTTGCATTTTTCATAACCGTATTATAACCCGTATTACTATTATTTCTGAGGCTGTCAGAACTACTATTGTTGACTTGTTGAATATCTCCTAAAGATTGTGTTACATTAAATAACATTTGTCTCGATTTATTTTCATGTAAGGTATTTTCGGCTGGTAATTCTTTTAAATGATCTGTAATATTATTACTTTTGTTTATTTGATCTCTTAGGGTATTAATAACTACTGAGTTAAGTAATTCTGTTATATTTGGACCCCCTGATCCTTCTACAACTATAGAGTCATTTGCCATTATAGTCACAACTATATTTTTCGTACTCTCATTATTTTTATGCTCAAAGTAACTATCGGCTTTAATGGTATATTTTGATTCATCATTAAAATTTTCTATTTCCTTTGATTTCTCCTTCATTTGAGGTGATAACAGATCCGACCAAAGTTTTATTTCAATTCTGGGCTGACCATTGTAGTCCAAAATTTTTAATACAACTGATTCTGCATTCTCGTCTAGTATATAATTACTGACAGATCTCCTTTTCAATGGTTTAGCAATGGGTTTCTGGGTTTCAGATTTTGTTTTTACTTTGCGATTGTTGTTTTTGGGATATTCCGTTTTAACGTTGCTAGATACGGCTGTGTCTATTATAACTGAAGTAGTAGGCCAAATTGGAGGCATAACTTTGTGCATGGTTGGATTTACTATTATTTCTTGCGTTAATCGGGGCCAAAGCGGTGGTATAACCTTCCTATCCTTATTCAGTCCCGGTTTCGCCGTGGACCGGTAGAAGTCAATCACATCACTATCAACCTTCTCTAGCCCATACTGTGCTGTATCTACTATAGGTAGTAACCCAGAATCATCGAAGAACAGTCCGTCAGGGTGCTGAAACAAGTTATGAGTTTTTTACAAATGTTTTGACGGCAATTACTTTGTTTACAATTCTAATTATTTGTACATTTTAAAGTTTTCTAATCTAATAATGAATGTTCCAAACTTATAGGTTTAAATAGAATTAACTGTTACTATTATATATTATTATCGCTTTCAGTGAAACAGAAACAACCTAAAAAGATAATCGCCTTACCCTTCGTGAGTCTGGATCAGGAGTGGTTGTTTGTATTGTTGTTGTCGGTTTCTTTGTAGTTATTAGTGATGAAGACATCCGCGGAGGTTCCATGGTGGACACCAAAATAGACATAACAAAAAACATAACAATTATAGACACTGAACAAACTCCTATTAACAGAGTAACCTTAGCCATGTCATCAAAACAGATTTCTATGGCGGTGCAATGGTGCAAATAAGGAATACCGTGCAAAAATATGAACTTTGTGAAACTGAGTTATGAAAGGATATTACTGTTAATTTTGCTGAATTTGTTGATTCAAAAGTATAAACAAATACGTTTATTAACGTTCATATTTCATATCCCGTTTGTTTCTATTCCCATATATACTATCAAACGAATCTTTGATTCACAGACTACTAAGAGTGGTTCTATCAAAAGTACTCTGTGGGTTCTATCAAGTGGTTCCCAATTCCCGATGTATTACAATCGGAGACTGAGAATAAAAGCTAAAGCTACTCAGTCTACGATTAATACTTTACTCTATTACCCTATGAGTTCTGTTTCATTCAATTTCACATGCAGTTGCTTTTTATAAAGTGACTCCAATTTTTGGATATCAACCATTTTGCCAAAAGAAGATTGGGAGGGACAATCTTCAAAAAAGCGGCCAAGTGCGAGTCGGAATCGCCCATTAAGGGTACCGTAGCAGCAAGTAACATAATAATGTTTTTTTTTTAATTTTTATATTTGAGTTGATTGAATGAAAGGTAAATTGCGATTTACGATTTATGACGTATTAAAAACTAGGTCTGTAAGGCGAATCGCTGCTTGCAATGTTGAGCTGAGTGAGACATCGTGACTGTTTTGGTGCCAAAACTTGTCCAATAGATTTGACCGCTATTGCGGAATCAGATTTTGAAAATCTTGAACAGTGATCATTCCTCCGTGGATTTTGAAAATTCTTTTTGAAAGTCACACTGGACATGCTTTCTGAGCGTGTAAAGTTTGGTCACAGTGTCTCGAGCGGTTATTATGTAATTCCATCTGGATTTTTTTTAACGGTGATCATTCCTCTGTGGTAGCATTAATTTTTCTAAATATATCCATAAACCTTCCTCTGATTGACCTCTTTAATCATGCCAAATTTGGTTCTGATTGGATTAGTAGTTTAGGAGGAGACCTGTGACAAAGAAAATCCTGATGTCTGGTATGAGGAGCTTTCGCTCGACTTCGTCTCACTCAGCTCAATTAGAAACCTCAATATAATTTCTGAAGAGCTATGCATAGATACCTCACACATATGTTTTCGACGAAAAAAAATTTTTGAGTTTCAGTTCTAAGTATGGGGACCACCAAAATTTATTGTTTTTTTTCTATTTCTGTGTGAAAATCTTAATGCGGTTAACAAAATACATCTACTTACCAAGTTTCAACAGCATAGTTCTTATACTTTCGGAAAAAAGGGGCTGTGACATACGGACGGACAGACAGACAGACAGACATGACGAATCTATAAGGGTTCCGTTTTTTGCCATTTGGCAACGGAACCCTAAAAATAGCAAAAAACTGACATTATAAGCATTTGTCTGTGAAAAAAAAACACCGATAGTATAAATTAATAAATTATCTTCTTATTTATATTAAAACAACTTAACATTGAGACCTATCCGTGCTTCGGAGAGCACACTAAGCCATCGGTCCCGGTTGCTATACGAACATCTATGTCAGTCGTTACGGGTAGCTGGAGCTCTAAAAAGTCCGACTACTGGTCTAACTACAGAACCTCGATATCGCCAGTGGGTTGTGGAGGTCAGATAACTGTTATCTGACCTCCACAACCCACGCTTCACGGAAAATATGGAAGTTCGAATGGTTCGTAGTTAGACTGAAAATCCGACTCCAACTAAGTTGGGAACGGGCTCGGAGAATGATGATTTATATTAAATTAAATAAAAACAATTTTGAGGTAAATTAGATGTGTGTCTACACTCAGCGCAATCCCCCGTCATAGAGATGAGTGCGTGTTTCAGGGAATTATAATTCTATATTTGTTCTAGCGAACCCTGACCAAAACTGAATTTGTTCCGCGATATTAAAGTGAATAAATACTTTTAAAACTAATCTCAAGACAGCAGGATACTTTGTTAATATAAGATTAGTGAACTCCAGATTGGTCTCATACTTTAGTTCCGTTTGAGTTATATCTTCCTAAGATTCTTTTTTTTTTCAATCACGCTTAGTTGCAGAAATATTTGAGTTTTAAGTAACACCCAGCCAGCGGGATACTTTTTATTATAATATTGGTGAATTCCAGATTGGTCCTCAACTTTAGTTCCGTTCGAGTTCTATCATCTTAGAACGTGTCTTTAATGGTGACCCTCTTTCCTGTGACTTTACCTTCAGCTTACCATCAGGCGAGGTGAAGTCAAATTGACGTGTCCTAAATATAAAAAAAAACTATCGCGCTTAGTTACAGAAATATTTGAGTGGAAAGAAACCTACAGCGGACTTATGTTTCAACAACGGGATTAGATAACATGACCATTATTTGCATTAGATTTGGTAGCCTTAGATTATTAATAACATAACATAACATAAACTCACGCCTATGTCCTCAAAGGGGTAGGCAGAGGTGCTAGCACCCACATTTCGCCAGTTTATGTTTAGGTCCCAATGTAAGAGGTGGCGAGCCTATTGCCATTAACCGGGCACTTATAAACCTGCTATAAATACACACATAACTTCGAAAAGCATCGAAAAGTCATTGGTGTGTGCCATGGTAAAACCTGGGATCGAACCCGAGACCTCGTCTCAGCAGTCCATTACCCATACTACTAGGCTACCGCGGTATTAATATTGGTTGCAATAGATTAGTTAAACGATCAGTCAAATGGCGTCGGTGTAACAAAAGTCCGCTGGCTATAATAGGCTTCTTTCCACTGAAATATTTTTGTAACTAAACGCGATATATTTTTTTATTTTCTAGGATGATATAACTTAAACGGAACTAAATTTAGAGACCAATCTATATTTCACCAATCTTATAATAAACAAAGTATCCCGCTGGCTGAAGGTTAGTTTTAAAAGTATAAATAGCCTTTCATATCGCGGAACACATTGTTTTGTTAAGGATTCGCTAGACGAAATACTGAACTAATTCCCTGAACCATACAGATCTCCAAGACGGGGGATCCCGCTGAATATAGACACACAAATTAAATTTGCTTCCATAGTGGGAAGCATTCGGGGATATATTTATTAATTACCCCACTCGATAGCTAAAGAATGGGAGAATTCGTTACGTGGAGTCTTATAAAGTAAAGATGGCTACTACATGAGTAAGGCTACATACAAAAGCCGCCGGCCTAGAGGCCGAACCCGCTGGCTTGTGGCGCCAGACTTGTATAGCGTGTTCCGGTATGATTATTTTTTATAATTACGCTTTGTTGTATAGACAGCCTAAGCACAAAGTAAAGTTGGTTCTTATGGAGAGAAAAAATAAGAAAATTTTGCAAAGAGTTCGAATATATTAAAAAGTTAACGACTTTTTCAGTGTTCCACACGTGCGAAGCTTCATCAGGCAACAGATAGTGAAAAGTAAAAATTAGTATAAAACTAAATAATCTTTTGTCACCTGCAAAAGAGCAGTTAGGTAGACCGGCTCTGGTAGCCCGGCTGCAATACCCAAGAGTTCATCTTGCCGGTAGACGTTACCGACTAGCTCCTCTTACGAGCAGTCTGCAGTACTGGCGACCTCACTCACTAACATAACAGTAGTTGAGTAGAATATTTCGTGGGTAGGACTGCCTGAGTATTTCAGAAAATGCCGTTCCTTCTCTCCTACCTACCCTAAATTTTATGGAAGAAAGTACAACATTTTGTCTATATTTCTCTTTATTTTCGAACTAAGTACATAATAAAATAAAATAACCTAAATTAGATATTATTAGTCGGCATGAAGCTTTTTGATTTGTTCAGTACTTCTATGAAATCAACATACATTTCAGTTGGCTGCAAGATAAAATAATATTTCTCATGACACGCTTCATTCCTTAAAATTAAATATTTAAACGTTGAGATGCTCAAACATTGGTAGATTTTGTAAATTTTTGTAAATCCGCGCTTTTGTCAGGTTTTAATTTAATCAAATCTAAAACAAATTCAATCAAGCAAGCAAAGATACATCTAGACAGTCATCATATGCAAACATATGTAAACTTATTTTTTTTTTTTTTTTAGTATTAAGCAGTTATTGACGTCAAAAAGATGTAATTACGTTGCACTATTTTGAAAAATAAAAACTTTGACTTTGACATGCAGAAGAAAAAAGATAGCTGTGTTCCATCGAATTCGTTTAAATGGACGGTTTTTTCTATTGCAAAGGTCTTGGTCAGACTTAAAACCTACCGTATTTTTTATTGCAATTGCTTAAGTAGAACCGGAGATAAATATAATAATAATAAATAAATATTCTACGACTTCTACACAGCGCTTTCTAGACCCAAAGTAAGCATAGTTTAACTAGCTTGTGTTATTGGTTCCAGAATGCGGATAAACATACTTATATACTTTTTTTTGTAAATACATACATATTATACATAGAAACACCCAGACCAATGCAAATAGACATATTCATGCATACAAATATTTGCACTGAGCGGGAATCGAACCCGCGACCCTGTCGTAGCAGTCGAATGCACTACCGCTACGCCACAGAGGCCGTCTTTGCCAAAATAACAATAACCAACATCCGCGCGGGCGGAGCCACGAGCATCAGCTACTCAAATATACGGTCAAATTCAAAGATCCTTATTAACGTATAATATGGTTTATTATCAGAAGAAGAAGAAGAGAATCTTAACCATAGAAATATATCATCTGTATGAAGAACGTTTATTCTCTTGAGATCTCACACCCTTGGATTGTTTACCAATAACACATTCTACAACTCGTAATCATCTCTTACCAAGTGTATTTTATCTCGAACTATTTCTTGTTTACTTCGCTCCTTCGCTATCATCTTAGCAGCCTTCTGCGGTAACTCTAACAGACCCGGGTCTAGCCTGGTCATGAGAAATAAAAACGATACGAACGTAATGAAAATCATAAGAGTGTACACTAGGAAATATATCATATATTTCGTTCTCATCGTTTAACTTGAAACGTAGTTTCGACTTTTGAAAAAGATACTTAATGAAATATCAGCTCAGGTTTAAGTATCAGGGGAATCTGAAAGCAGAAATACGTTTATGAATATTTTACTTTGGTACCTCATCCATCTACGCGAGTTTACGCGGCCCTGCCAAGATCTTCAAGACCCAAACCAAGTTCACTTGCTAGTCGGTACATCTCTGCTGATCAGCGGACGAGGCTCTGGCGCAAACGTTCTTATTGGGATTAGGGGGTGGGGGGTCAGACTGCAGTCACCCCTGTGATAGCCAAGACACCAAATAAATATGGAATAGGGAAGTGGACCCCGGGCTCTAAATTGTGAACTTTGGAGACAACCAAATACTTTAGGTTCTTGAAGAAGGGCTTAGAAGGTTTTTACAGGGTTGACAGGGCGAGTGTGACGCCCCTGGTGTTGCACATGTCCATACGCTGCGGTAACCGCTTCCCATCAGGTGGACCGTGAGCTTGTCTGCCACCTGAGTGGTATAATAAAAAACCGGGACAACTCTAGGATGAAGAGAAAATTTCATTCATCTAATGGCGTCCTTGATGAACAGTGTAATCTAGGAAGATTTGCTTACATCAATGCTGCCTTAAAAATGTTCTAAGAGTTCCGCTATCAATCGTAAATAAATATTAATTTATTCTTAGAGAATAATTATTTTCTAACTTCACAACGGTTTTACCACTATGATATGACAACTGTCATTCATTTTGACCTATAGCAAAAAAGCTGTCCTGTTTTTTGTTTCTGTGCTGAGGCATAGACTTAATAAAATAATACTCTGTAGCCTGAAGAACTTGTTTAGATTGAAAAACCTTTTTAATATTCTCTCTGCTAGCTTACAATGGAAATTCAGAAAATATATCTACCATTGCTACGTATTATAAGAATCCTCTGTGCTGGATTCGATTGAAAAGTCATTCTTACATTCGTTTTACTAGCTTATTAGCTAAGATTTGTCTCGTCTAACATTTCTAGTGCGAAAAAAGAACCAAAAGCTGTTTGCACGGATCGTTTCAAGTGGAAAGATGTTGCCTCTGCCTACCCCATTTACTTCGCTAGATTCAATACAAATACCCTTACTTTCTCATAGCTAGCTATTGTAAGTTCCTCGTACATCCTCAATACTCTTTGCCTTTATTGAGCTGTCGAGCGAAAGCTCCTCATACTAAACTACTAATCCAATCAGAACCAAATTTGGCATGATTAAAGAGGTCAATCAGAGGAAGGTTTATGGATATATTTTGAAAAAAATAATGCTATCACCGAGGAATGATCAACGTTAAAAAAATTCCAGATGGAATTACATAATAACCGCTCGAGACACTGTGACCAAACTTTACACGCTCAGAAAGCATGTCCAGAGTTGTGACTTTCAGAAAGAATTTTCAAAATCGGACTTGCTACGGAGGAATGATCACTGTTCAAAATTTTCAAAATCTGATTCCGCAAGCGCGTGGGCCGACGCCACCTCCTTCTGCGAGCATTCACGATGTCTCACTCAGCTCAACATTGCAAGCAGCGATTCGCCTCGCAGACCTAGTTTATATGGAGTCAATTCGATTGAGAACTGGTCTAAAATCCTCTTTGCTGCCTTCGGTTGAATACTCATGTCAATGTCAAACGAACTGCATTTGAACCATAGATTTATACTTTGTATTATATATATACTAGAAAATTTGAACTGCATGACGTGTGTGCTGTCGGCAACATAATACTCTTATTTTTTCTGGTTTCGTAGATATTTCGCGATTTACTGACAATGCTTGTTGGAATTCAGTAGTTCTACTCACATTTAAAACTAAAGAAAGTAAGTTTAGTCAGCTTTTCTTTAAACTTAGTTAGTGACACTTGTTTGTATCATATTACAGCATCCAAGATAGTTAATTCGAACACAATGACCATTATGTAAAACGTTGCATTACTGCTACGAGAATAAAAAGTAATAGAAAACGGGACAGATCGAGTGTAATTCCAACTCAAAGCCAGTAACTTTTATCAACAGCAATATCACACGATATGATTTCTATGTTCAGTCAAAACGTTTGTTTTATACTAGCAGATGCCCGCGGCTTCGCTCGCGTGAAGATCTGATCCCGTGCCCGCTTCCTATAGGAACCTATGCCAGAGATAAAATGTAGCCTATGTTATTTTCAGACAGATTATTTCAGACTATATTTAGAGCGTGATTGAATATCAAACATCCAAACATCTCATTCATTGCAATTTGGCGAGAAAATGCAATGTAAATAATCTATGTACATTCACACAAACTTCCAAATTCTTCACAAACTTTCACATATTATGTAGGACTACTTAGGGAGGTAAGGTAAAAAAAGTACAGAAGAAAAAGAGAAAGGAAACTGATGGAAAATCGTTATTAAGCCCGAGAGTGATACTTCCTTAGTGCAGCTGGCTTATTCGTTTTGGGAAATACATGACTCGACTCCCAGCTCTCATAGGTTAAAGATGGCCCTGGCTACATATAAATATTTCAGTAGAGGCCTAAATACGGTTTTAACAAAGCTAGTAAAACGCGTAGAATCCTGATGTTGCTAACATCCTTATGCTGCGGTGATCGCGCTTACCAAAAGGTGGGTGCCACCGTAGAATAGAATAGAAATAAACATTTATTGTACACCAATCAGAGTATGCAAACTTCGAAATACTTCGAATACACAGTCAACATATGTACAAATGGCGGATATCGCTAACAGCAATTTCTTACAGGCAACCTATGGCTGGACATGAATTTGAACATTTAGGGGTAGTTATTGGTGTGGTAAATATAAAAAACCACTGTATGCTTCTTTGTCACCTTAGTAATGAAAAAAGTTCAATAGCCGACTTCAAAACTCGAGAAATCTCGGAGCAATTTTATTGCTGTATAGGAGGCATGTACAGTGATTGCTCTTATAAAAAAACTAGGCGTCGAACTAAGTATACAGACCTTTTTTTTTTTTACGTGCGGAAATCCCTTCGGATACCCCCCCGCCGGCCAGCGGGGGTGGTTATGTCGTGTATCGACTAAAACCGCACGGTGTCCTCCCCAAGTGTCCGTTGCCGTGCACCCCGGGTAAGCCCTCGAAAGGATAACCCCAGGGTTACCGGCGGACTTTGGCCGCCACCGCGGCCTCGCCTGGTTGGGTCGGGTTTTATCCCGCTTCGGTGAGTTGGCAGGCATGTGTAGGGCACACACGACACGCCTCCGCCACGGCCTGCTTCTGTAAGGACGGCGAGTGGGCCAACAGCCGTCCTCAGGCCCCGATCATGGAGGTCGGTAGTCCCGGGCGTAGATGAGTCTGCGGCGTCTTCGCCGTAGACTGCGAAACTCGAGGGGCAGGGTTCTCTCCCGCTCCCTCTCCGCCGTCTCTTTCGCGCGCATTACCTGCTCGCAGAAAGAGGCGGTGGCGTGCCACTTGCTCCCGTCGGAGACCACGGCCCTCACCATGGTCTCCAACAAGAGAACGTCCACGCCCAGGACCGCAACGAGATCCCGGCGTTGACTCGCCCACGCAGGGCACTCCACCAACGTGTGGAGCGCCGTGTCTTCGCCAGGATCCTCGCAGTGCTGGCACTGCGGCGTTGTCTCCCGGTGGATGCGCCACAGATACTTACCGAAACACCCGTGTCCGGTAACCATCTGGCACATCCGGTAGGAAAGGTTCCCATGGTCCCTCTCCAACCACTCCTTCATGATCGGTCTCACCGCCGCAATGGTGGATTCCCCCCACCTTGGGTGCTCTAGTCGCACCCTCCATGTCTCCATGAGTTCCCGGTGGAGCTGGGACCGCTGAGCCCTGATTTCTCAGGGCTCCGGCCTATGGCCCCGCTCCAGCGCCTCCTTGCGCCGCTGGTACAGCAGCGCAAGGGCTCTCGCTTCCAGGTCCCATGGAGGGTTCCGGCTAGGACACATGCCGCCTCGACGGAGATCGTGCGATACCCCCTGATGACTCTGACGGCCATCGCTTTAGACGGGCTGTTTAATACAGCAACGTTGCGGGCCGCCAGAGTCTCCGCCCATACGGGGGCCCCGTACAGGGCCATGCTTCGCACGATCCCCAGGTACAGTCTCCTAGTGGGGGCGTTGGGTCCCTTAACGTTGGGCATCAGCCGCGATAGCGCGGCCGCAGCCCCCCTCAGTTTCGGAACCAGACTTCGGAGATGAGGTCCAAAGTCCCATCGGCTATCGAGTACGAGCCCAAGGTACTTCATCGTGGGCTCGATGCCGATGCTTACGCCCCCTACGGTTATGCTGGTTCCTGCAGGTGGCCCCCTCCTAGGCCCGTGGAAACATATAGCCTCGGACTTGTGGAGAGCCACCTCGAGTCCCAGCCGCCGTATTCGACCCACGCCATAACGAGGGTGTCGTCAGCATAACACGTTATGCTGACACCCTCAAGCAACGAACCGCGCAGCACCCAGTCGTATCCGATGTTCCACAGGAGTGGCCCTAGGACCGACCCCTGCGGAACACCGCACGACACCCTGGCCCTAGCCAGCTCGGATAAACTATGGCCCTCTCGGATAGGTATGCCTCGACAATGCGGCGGAGGTAAGGAGGCACTCCGTGATACGCCTCCCTAACGCAGCTCCAGGGTAGGGTGTTGAAGGCGTTGGCGATGTCGAGAGACACCGCCACCACCACCCCACCCCGCGAGACTACTTCCTCCGCCAGGCGCCTAACGCGCATGATCGCTTCCACGGTGGAGCGCCCCTGGCGGAAACCGAACTGGTTGTCCACCAGATCTGGCCCCACGTTCGTGAGATGCTTGACGAGGCGCTCTGCAATAATCCGCTCAAAGAGCTTGCACACCTCGTCGAGCAACACGATCGGCCGGTGACCGGATGGCTGATCCGCCTGCTGCCCCACCTTCCGGATAAGGACCAGTTTCCCCGTCTTCCAAGCCTTTGGAAACTGGCCCCTTTCGAGGCATGCGCTAAAGAGCGCCACCAGTCGAGGCCCTAGTTCTTCAAGGGCCAAGACCCACGCTCGGCCTGGAATGCCGTCGGGTCCGGGGGCAGTGCTTTTCCGAGCTTTAAGCCGGAGCACTGCTACCCCTAGTTCACTCTCCCTGACTTCGGGCACATCGCTCTCGCTATTATCAGCGTCAGGCGCCTGACGCGGAGCCATACGCGGAGGAACATGTTGCTCCGCTCTCGCTGGGAACAGGGAGCCCTATATCCCCTCCAGCCGCTCTGGCTGGAGGCTCTGGGTCAGTAGGGGCGTCCTCGCGGGCCCTGGTGTACCGGCGGCGAGCGGTCACGCACGCTGCTCGCAGCTGTGCGATCTCCGCTGACCACCAGTACACCTGTTTCTTTTCCGGGCCGGGCTTAACCCTAGGCATCGCCGCATCGCAGATATGCGACATGGCTCTCCTGAACCATTCCGCCTCTGCGTCGACATCGGCAGGCCTGGCCGGTGACGGAATCCAGGCCTGCACTATGGATGCCTCCAGGAGAGTCTCCCGATCCAAAGTATACAGACCTACTAAAAATTTTATACATACAAGGGTCAGGTAACTACTACTCAAAGTTGGCATTCTTAACATCTATACGTTTTTTTTTCTTTTTTTTTAATGCTAACCCTTCAGTCTTTATACTTTGTATTATTTAAACTTCACACACAACTTTAAACATGTTTGTAAAAAGACGAAAAAAAAAACCTGCTGATTTTCTTGTCTGATTCTTTTCAGGACGTTTTTGCGAAGCGGGCGCTGGTCCATCTGCTAAACATTAGACTAATTTTTAAATCCGTTGTACTTGTAAAGGTCTAGACTAAATTTTTTTTTTTCAGTAATGACTAAAGGACACAGCATTACAGATTCCGAATTAGGATCTGAGATCCGGACTGACCGAGCGAGCAAGTTGGGAGCGATTCTTTGCCCCACGGTTTGCGCGCTTCTCCTTGTATGTATTTTCGCGCTGTCCTTCATCGGCACCAAGTTGGCTTACGACCAGTATGACACCTTCTGTACCGGTGGACGGCGGTTCGATGTCGGCAAACTGTATATCTTCCCAAATTTCACCATCACGCTTAAAGCCGTTACGGTACCAGTTGTCGCGCAGTGATTCCTAATGTTTTCGTTTTGGTTAATAAACTGTTCTTGAATTGCTCTTCATTTTTTTAAAGAATATTAGTCACCGAAATTACAAGTTAGTAGTTAGAAGTAAGTTCACGTCAGTAGTGGAATGGCCAGGATTGGATACCGAGACCTCTCAATAGTAAGGCCGATTTCTTAACCGCTAAGCTACCGACGATTTTTGTACACATCTACGTACGAGTGTCTATCCCGGTTACATCCAAAAATTTGTAGACCGTGGGTCAGTCGCCCACTCTTCTTACCTTCCACAATTCGATTTATTATATTATTATATTTCTGGGAGCAGCTACCAACTGACCCCCCTAATCTTGAGGGAAAATCCTGCACTATAGCGTCGTCACATTTTTGTAGGTACAATAGACCTAACCATATTCTAAACAGCTCGTCTAGTAGGTATCCCTACATGGGGGTGTGTTGGGTAACGGGGTGTGTGTTGGGTAACCTCCTCGAGTGTCGCTCCGATTCCGATCCCGCTGCAGTCCGGGTGGAACGGAATCGGAGCGGCCGGTACACCCTGGGCGGCGGTCAATTGCTTCCCCTTCATAGGGTTGGCATTGATCGTCGGCTAATACCCAACGTGGCGGGAACACATCGCTCTCCGTACTCCTCTGCTTTCAGAGGAGATACAGGATGAGCGATGCTGTTAGTGGTGAGATGGCCCAGGGTCAGTCGGGGTGCGAGGGATATGCTCTATGAGTAACCTTACACCCCGGCGTCTGAAGACCCGAGACGGCGTGCGGTTTTAGTCGGTGCGAGCCCGACATAACCGCCCCCGCTGGCCGGCGGGGGGGTATCCGTAGGGATTTCCGCACGAAAAAATAAAAAATAAAAAAAAGGTATCCCTACATGGATATCATTAACTTTCAGTAACAAAATGCTGAATTTCGTTCGGTTTAGGAGAGTGCCAGACGTCTCAGCCACTCTCCTAAACATTCCCCCATTTTCAATTTTCTTTTCCCTCTTCTCACTGGTTGCCTGTCAGCGTGTTATCTTCCTGGGTTAGTTAGATCTTATACTTACAGAATACAGCTTTAATTAATGGCTTCTGCAGTAGAATCACCGCAATTTCGCCAATGTCAAGTGAAATATAATACATGTTTATAAAATTATAAATGGCGAAGACGCCAATGTCAAGTTTTTTGGTATCACCACCAGTATCTTGCGCCAGAGCCTCGTCCGTTGTTTAGCAGGTGCACCGACTTGCAGGTGAGGTTGGCTTGGGCCTCGAGGATGTTGATGGGCCCTATACACCCGATCTTATACTTATTACGTAATAGTGACATCTACCGTCACAATAATGAACTAACAAAAGACTCACCGAGGTTAATTTGGTGCGACTTGCGAGTGGAAATAATGTCTTTGAAAGATTTTGCAGCTTAGTTTAGATGGCGCTACTAGTACAATATATCCATAATTTCATATTATTAAATTTTTGTTAAAAGGCCAGTTGTTTCTTACTTTGAGTACTCAAAACTTATTTGAATTTCTAGCAAGTCCCAAATAAATGCAAAACAACATTATGAACATATTTTACTATCGATAAAAATACATAATTACCTTATTGTAATGATTGTAATAATGTTGCTTTATTTACTTTATTTTATCAGAGTATTGTATTTTAATATTGATGATTGAAATTGATAAATACGATTAAATATTACATGTACGTGTTCCTCATCCTTAGTTCATGAGGAAATTGAAAAAAAAAAATTGTCATCATTTTCCTCCATTTTTCACTCTGGCAAGGACTAGCGCGAAAATTGACAGAAGAAAATAGAAAACAAAATGGGCGGCCGCTAGTCGTTGATAGTTTGGTTTAGTAGTTTTCCTGATATTTTATTGAATTAACTCTAGTATTTTTGATTCGCGACTTGGTTCCTTAGTGTTTGTGTTGTTTCCTTCGACTTTCCTGTCATACTATGTGAGTATGTTTTCGGTTCTCTTTACAAATTCTGCTTTACAAGTTGTATTGATTGTGTTGGGGTGTAGAAAGGCCAATGTCAGCCTTATCGTAGGGGTGGGAAACGTTCATTCTCTGAAATTATTTTTCATTTGTATATATTATTTTGGTATAGTTTTCTGTTTTCTTTACTTTGCAGGTTTATAAGCATTACCTTACCTTTATGAATTTAATTAAACTGTAGGACTTAAATAAAAGTAAACCTACTTATTTATTTATATGTGAAATAATATTTCTTTATTATAATTATTAGGTACCTACAACAAAAGTAAATTTTTATTGCTATTTGACTAGGTACTTAAGTATTACGAATCAAACGAAAAGAAAAACTAAATTTTCAACCTTAAGCTATTGTTATAAGATGGCACATAGACCTGGAAACATAAATAGGTACCTTTATGATAGAGAGAGATGATTAAGTGTACCTACAAATAACTATCATTACCAGGTAAAAACAATATTAGTAATGTCCGGCTGGCTTTATAGTAATTCTAGTAGGCACTTAACTAATGAAGTTCAGCTAAGCAATGCAGACCTTTCACTTTATTAATAAATATGAATATTTTTTGAGACTAAAACGGGAATATTTACTGATTATAACAGTCCCATTTGTTGGGACAACCGTATAATCTACTGCTTATCTAACTTTCAGTCTTGGGGTACCTGAAAAATATGTTTACAAATGTATTTTTCTGTAAGTATTTTAAAACTACCACAAGATATTCAAATTTATTGTATTTAGGAACTTAAGTACCAAGTTATATAACAGGACATAATAATGGTGTCCATCTCGTATTTGAAACAACAAAGGAAGAAACAACTTGGAAGACTTAAA
The DNA here is from genome assembly GCA_946251805.1 of Cybosia mesomella. NCBI lineage: Eukaryota > Metazoa > Arthropoda > Insecta > Lepidoptera > Erebidae > Cybosia > Cybosia mesomella. The sequence goes on from OX276396.1 coordinate 4,155,416, forward strand.
ACATTTTTTAAGTACATCAAATTGTTTTTTATACCCACTAATTATGCAAACAAACAGTTCACCAGATGGTGCTGGTGTTACCACAAGATATTTACTCCTGCAGCTCCAGGGGTATCACATGCACATTGCCAACCCAAAAATATAATCTTTGTAGCCCAAGATCTTACTGCATGAATTCTATGTCCATCTTGTTTGACATACATTGAATTAACTTGAATTCAATAAATGCCAAATATTTAAATATATATAACACCAATCTAATTCACATAAAAAGATAATAACACCAATCTAATTCACTTAAAAATTATTGCTATCAATAAAATGAAGAATAAGTTGCCAAAAATAAATTGGGAGTAAAAAAATTTTTTTTAAGAAAATTGTCAATCAGAATAAAAATATATTAATAAATGTAAGTTGCTTTATTATGAAAGTGTAGGTTTGGTTTTAAGAAAGCAACCTACACTACAGTAAAGACTAGGCCATTAAAAAATTAATTGCCTTCTGTCAAAATATACCCTTCACCATCCATTATTACATTTAAAAAAATATGATTGCCATCAAATTAAGTAAAAAATACGTTTGATTTAATAAACATATGTTATGAATCCATGAAATAAAGCTAATAATTTAATAGGATTTCTAATAGCAGTTCAGGTACTTATGCACCTGGTTGACTTTGAAAAAACCGGCCAAGTGCGAGTCGGACTCGCACACCGATGGTTCCGTACAAACCTGTAGGTATATAAGTAAAAGTTCACCCATCACGACAATCGAGTCATAGTTATGGTAGTAGTAACTTTAAAATTTTCAAAATTATTTTTTATTATATAACTAAAAATTTACGGTTTTTCTCAATTTTTCCTTTATCTGTACTATAAGACGTTACTTCGTACCAAATTTCAAGATTCTAAGTTCACGGGAAGTACCCTGTAGGTTTTGATTCCAGTGCGAGTTCGAAAATTCGCGGAAATTTGCGGCATAAACGACTGTATCTTTTGATTGCTTTGACTTAGAAGTTTGATTTTTTCACAGTTCCAAGGGACAGTAGACCTGAGTATTAGATATAAATTTCAGTTTGATACCTCCACGCGTTCCTGAGAAAAACGGTCTTGACAGACGGACGGACGTACAACGAAGTGATCCTATAAGGGTTCCGTTTTTTCCTTTTGAGGTACGGAACCCTAAATAGGTTCTTTACTGTTTACTGTTACTTTGAAATGCAACAATGTGAAATATGGAACAAATATTAGGCTCACAACGCACTTGCTGTCAGCTGCATTGCGGCTAGCCGGATGCGGCCGCATCTGTCTGGCCGCATCCATCATGTCTCGCCGCGTTGAGTGAGGTGGAGTATATAGATACACAAGGATTGTGTTAAAATTGAGTTAATGTATTAAGGGGGCATACAACTGAATCGTGTATTTGAATGAAAAATTACAAAGCTGAAGAGTGTAAGCGATTTTATACATACGATTTTATACTCACGCCTTTTTCCCTCCGGGGTAGGCAGATACAACAGCCCGCCATCTGCTTCTGTCCTGGCATACTTCACGAGCTTCCTTCACTGTCATTAAACCTTTCATGCAAGCCTGCCGGTTTCGAGTGCTTTTGACCTGCCCTTTTTTCAATACCTCATTAATTTGATCAGTGTATGTCCTGCGAGGTCGACCCCGGCTTGCCTGCCCACTTACATCTGCCTTATTTACTTGGTGTGTCATTCGCTCAGTATTCATTCGTTCCAAGCGTCCAAACCACTTTAGCATTACCCTTTTCAATTCTTGTAACAACATTCTCTTTCAGGCCACATCATTCTTGTATATCTGTATTCCTCTTCCTAGCTGATAGCCAACCTTACTCCACACATACTACGCAATGACTGCTTCTCCACTGCATTCACTCTACTTTCATGATCTTTCTGCCATACCCAACTTTCACTTCCATACAATAATGTGGGGACTAGCACGCCGTTATGAACCGCCAGTCGTGCCTTCTTCGGCACTGACTGGCCACTCATGAAGGAGTGTAGCGCACCATTCACGCGATTTCCTGCAGTCACTCTCCTTTTAATATCTCCATCGTATCTTCCATCGATTTTATTATTCTTATAAGCGATTTCTTCTAAGTGATTTTATTATTCTTATTAAGTGAAAATATGAATTCTACAACGTTTTTATGTAAATAACTCCATAATATTTTTTACCCGCGCAAACATAATCAAATAACATGGTTTTGTTTAACAAAACCAAAGGCCGAGGCCAAAAATATTTCATATTTACAATTAACGTTAAACATAGCAATTTCGTTCATAAATACCTTACATGCACAACGGCGGAAATATGCAGCGCCACCTAACAAAGAAAATCTGAACTATATCGGAATAAGTGATTTTACATCGCGATTTTAAAGACTACACAACCGATCAACATCCAAAATTTGAAGATCCATCCAAAGATTGCCTCTCTGTCTCTAGTGTTTGAGGAAAATTATTGGCCACTTTCACTGTTTCATTCATTACCATCCGTAATAAGTAGGTCGGCTCGTTGAGGCCAGTATCGTCGCTATACACTTACGCCTTATCACCGAAGGGGTATGCAGAGGTGTAGTAATGGCCACATTTCGCTAAGTAGGTTTTCGGGTCCTAGGAGGCGAATCTATTGCCGTCAAACCGGCTTTTTTTCAGGAGCTGTTTGGAGATGAGGAACAGCTTTTCCCTTATCGCTTTGTACGACACCAGTGGTTAGAGATGGGTAAGCTTTGTTATAGTCTATTTTGTTACGAAGCACGTGGCAGTAATATCTCATATGCTATGTGCAATCGGAGATGGCCCTGGGTCAGCTGGGGTGCGAAAGAAATGCCTTATGGGCCCACCTTACACCCCGGCGGCGTCTGAAGACCCGAGATGGCGTGCGGTTGTAGTCAGTTCAAGTCCGACATAAACTCCCCCGCTGACTGGCAGGTTGGGTATCCGAAGGGATATCCGCACGAAAAAAATAAATAAGGCACTGAACCTCAAAAGCGCGCGAGGAAATGCATCTGTCAAAACATACATTTTTAAAACCCGTTACGTCATCAGTCTGCACCGTGATGTAGCCAGTATCTATGTGGATTACCTTTGTAGCAACTGTGGCGGGACCTCATTTCGGCGACCTCATCATGCCTTGATGTATGCATAGAGCTAACATTAAGTAGCAACCACAGATTTAGAAAAAGCTAGATAGCACAAGTGTATTCAATCAAAGCCGAGCATGTCTTTTTCTACCCCCTCTGGTGATGATAGGCAAGCGATTTAGTGATCATGCTAACTGTTAGCAGAATCGTTTAAACAGTCAAGAAATATTGGGCTATCTATGTTACCTTTTAACCGGCATTGCTGAACGTAGACTAAATTAGGAACGCGGAGAGGCGCAAGACGCTTACAGCACCAGTTTGGATTGGTCACACGCTGGGATGGATGGACGGTTTGTAGTATGTCATCATCGTCCTAGCGTGTCTCGCGGTTGTATCTAAGTTTTGAACTCGCAGACTCAGATCCGCTTTCCAGCTTTGTCTTCTTCACTTCGCATGATTTTCAGCATCACCGACAGTGAGACCATTGGCATGCATTCCCTTACCTGGTCTTCCTCTCCTACCGGGGCGGGCGAAAGCGGCATGGCTAGACATTTGTTACTCACGTAGCTAGGCGATCGTCGATCGCTGAGTTTTATGGGGGCCCAAAGATCTTCGAAGCCCAAGCAAACCTCACTTGCTAGCCGGTACACCTGCTGGCTCTGGCACAGGTTTTCTTTTCGGTGGTTGGCCGGTCAGACGGCTTATATTGGTCTACGCTAAAGCCAAATCAAGATAAACAATAGCGGAACTCGAACCCTGGGCTCCAAAGGGCTTAGGATGCGACCAAGACTAACGCTGGGATGATGCAGCTAGGTGATTGCCGCAAAACGTGGCCGCACCAGCGAAAGTGACTCTTCTGCAGTTTATCTGCGATGTCGCGGGCGTGAGCGCTGCCGCAAATGCAGAAGTTCCTCATCCGGTCTTTACGCCGACTCCGCACATCCACCGCAGCGCAGTTTTCAGTATCTAGCCAGCTCTAAATCTGTGGTAGCAACATCTCAGACGAAGCTCGGATCTTTACGCTTTTCATTTTATTATGCATGCCTATGACCTACTTTGTCTTCGTTTTTTTCTGTCCGCCTTTTGTTGCAAAGACAATGGACCGAGGTATTAAAGAGGTTGTGGGCTGGTTTGCATTTGCATGTATTGTTTGGTGAAGCAACTAAACCGTGTAAAAGGTGTAGGTATATGGTATGGGGCCATTAAGATTTTTCGGGCCAAAGACAACTTCATCTGCAAATAATTGAGTGCGGAAATCCCTTCGGATATCCCAGATTCCCTGGTTATGTCGGCCTTGAACCGACTAAAACCGCACACCGTCACGGGTCTTCAGACGCTGGGGTGTAATGTAGCCCCGTAAGGCATTTCCCACGCACCCCGGCTGAGCGGCGGGCCTTCTCCGGTTTCGAGGGAAAGAGGGACGCGCCAAAAGAGCGGGCCCTGGGCTTCAAAGTGCGAACTTTTGATGCAACTGGGATTGGCGCGCGGATGAAGACAGGTATCGAGACCGCATTGCGTTTTAGCGACTGGCCCGCGTCTCATAAGGCGCTGCTGCATGGAATGACTAAAAAGATTAGGTTTTCACATCTCAGGCTCCCGATAAGCGACGAAATTACCATTTGCTGATATTATAAATAACATGTTGTATGCTTGGGCTCTATAAGAGCTCTCATATTTATGAAAGCTTGGGGGAACGGGATGTAATGTTCCTGCGATTAGAAGGATCCTCTTACTAAGTTAGGTGATGATCACATCTGGTGGGCTGCGGCCTGACGTGATGACCGTCGATTTGAGATGTTTTGTAATACCTTTTTTTTCGTGCGGAAATCTCTTCGAATACCCCCCCTCCGGCCAGCGGGGGCGGTTATGTCGGGCTTGAACCGACCAAAACCGCACGCCGTCTTGGGTTTACAGACGCCGGGGTGTAAGGTTGCCCATAGAGCATATCCCTCGCACCCTGACTGACCCTGGGCCATCTCCGGTTTCGAGATGCTCCCCTCGGGTTTGGGAATCACGGTGTCCCCGTCTTGCCCCGGTTTGGGCGAGAGGCGCTAGTCGCTCCACCGTCCCGGCCTGCTTCTGCTGGGGTGACAGGCGGCATCACCTGCCACCCCTAGGCCTGCGCTAATGGAGGACAGAGGTCGTTAAGCGACCTCCGGCGCCTGAGTCGCCTATGTATGTACTAATCAGCAGTTGCAGTTGATAATTTTTATTACGCGATCCAGAATACAATACGACATAAAAAATCTATGTCCTAAGGTTTATTTTACGATTTTTCCATTCATTATACTGTAAAATAAAGAAATAGGGCCCATATTCCTTAAAAAGTTTGGTTTTGAATTTCATGGACTTCGAACACCGTTATCATAACAACGAAACATGCTGGGAGACCGTTCACCTGCATACCAAAGTAAACATTTTCTGGCCATATATTTTTTTTGTCTAATTTATCGATAAATCCTATTAATATAATAAATGCGAAAGTTATGTTAGTGAGTATGTATGTATGTATGTATCTTTGTTGCTCTGTCACGCAAAAACGGCTGAACGGATCTGGCTGAAATTTGGCACAGGGATAGATCATAGTACGGAATAAAACATAGGATACTTTTTATCCCGGGAATAGGTTCCTATGGGTTGCGGGAACGGAATCAGAATTCTACGCGGGCAACAGCTAGTCTATCATAATTTCATATGCTCGTACAAATACAAAATTCGTATTGACATTTGAAATCAATACCTAATACCTAGGTTATCTATTTTTTATCACTTCGTCCCATCCACCCCTGAATTGTGATACACTTTTTATTCTGAAGTACTTGTCCAATCCATAAAACTATTTTACTACTACCAGTCCTATTATTCACAAGCTTATTTTGCGACCTAACGACCTGAGTTAATAAAAACACCTTTATGTGCACGTAACAACAAACAGCTGTTATCTCACATGACTACCTACATCCTGACAACATAAACTGTGCAGAGATTTTTGCCTTTTTCACAAAACATGAATACTTTACATCTGCTTTGAAGCGTGACATTGCTAATGTACGTGAGATTACCTTTTTTAAAGTAGCATTACCTATTTTTACTTTGTAACCGTTCCTGCACGAGTAAGAATCTAAAACCAAAAGGAATTCCCGCATCGACTAAGTACAGTGACATTAGGTCGATATCAGTTAAAACTGTTGAAAGGCGGTTATGTCGGGCTTGAACCGACTAAAACCGCACGCCGTCTCGGGTCTTAACACGCCGGGGTGTAAGGTTGCCCATAGAGCATATCCCTCGCACCCCGAAGGACCCTGGGCCATCTCCGGTTTCGAGATGGCCCCCTCGGGTTTAGGAACCACGGTGTCCCCGTCTTACCTCGGTTTGGGGGAGGGGCGCTAGTCGCCCCACCGGTCCGGCCTGCTTCTGCTGGGGTGACAGGGCGGCCTCAACTGCCAATCCAGACCTGCGTTCATGGAGGACGGAGGTCGTTAAGCGACCACCGGCGCCTGAGTCGCCTGCGGCGCGCGGCGAGCATGTTGCGGGCTCGGCGGGCCGTGATAGTTGTAATCTCTCCCGGGCGCGCTCCGCCATGGAACTGTCACATAATAAAATGCTGGAATACTTTGAAATTTAGTCGTTACTTCATTCGACAGCGACTGCTGTATTTTGACTTCAAATTTTTATTGTAGAGTCGAGAATCGAGATCAAATTACATTTTAAGTCAAGATACAGCCAGCTGCAAAAGTTGATGATCCACACAAATTCATAAACAGTAATAAATAAAAAGTACTATCCATGTATGGCGTGGACTGCGACTTAATACGGGCTCTGAAGTCATTGTGCAAGGGCTCCAGAGCTTGTGTTAGGATTAATGGCGCCTACACAGACTGGTTTGACATCTCTAAAGGTGTCAGGCAAGGATGTGTAGCTTCGCCTTGGTTGTTCAATCTATTCATGGATAGCTGTATGAGTGATATGAAAGGGTGTGAATATGGAATAAAGATGGGAGACCTGCATATTAAGTACCTCCTATACGCCAATGACCAAACTACACTTGCATCATCGGCGCAGGAGTTGCAGAAAATGGTGAACAGCATGAATGCGGCCTTTAAAGCGTGAGGTATGAAAGTGAATGCAACAAAGACGAACGTTATGGTTTTTGAGAGGCAGCAAGAGATGACGTAATGTAATGTTATGATTCAAGGTGAATGTGTAGAACAAGTGTCAGAGTTTGTATACTTGGGTAGTTTGTTCACAAGAGATGGAAGATACAATGGAGATATTGAAAGGAAAGTGACTGCAGGAAATCGCGTGAATGGTGCGCTACACTCCTTCATGAGTGGCCAGTCAGTGCCGAAGAAGGCACGACTGGCGGTTCATAACGGCGTGCTAGTACCCACATTAATGTATGGAAGTGAAAGTTGGGTATGGCAGAAAAATCATGAAAGTAGAGGGAATGCAGTGGAGATGCGGTTATGTGTGGAGTTTGGTTAGGTTGACTGATAGGAAGAGGAATACTGATATACGAGAATGGTCTGGTCTGAAAGAGAATGTTGTTACTAGAATTGAAAAGGGTATGCTAAGGTGGTTTGGACGCTTGGAACGAAAGAGTACTGAGCGAATGACACACCTAGTATATAAGGCAGATGTAAGTGGGCAGGCAAGCCGGGGTCGACCTCGCAGGACATACACTGATCAAACTTAATTAAGGCTAAACTTAGTTAAGGCCGCGCGCTAGTGAAACTGTTTTTCGGTGATTATTCCTCAATGGTGCATTGGACATGAACCATCTCGCATCAAAACACTCCTCAGTGTCCACACTATCACCGTGGTAAATTTGGTCAAGATCACGCGATTGGTTACGGAGGAGTTCAGCCACCAACAAACGGCTATGCCGGATATAAGTGCTTCGCTCGCTACGCTCGCTCAGCTCAATAACAGTAGGTGTCATATATATATATATATATATATATATAATATATTTAGTTTTATAAATAAAGTAGGCAATTATATTAAACAATAACGTAATTGTAATGCATTGAGAATTGAGAGAATAAAATATATTCTGAACAATAGACAATAAAAGAAAATAAAACATGCCGAAGTGATGTTCCGCTACATAAATATGTGCTACAGAGAAATAGAACTATACAAATTATAATAAAATCTTATCTTTATGCTCATTTCGTATTAGATTAAGTGTGACGCTGCGTACTTGCCTCGTGTAGTCGTGTTATGACGGGGGAATGTTTATTTCTATACGAATATCATAAAGAGGTAAAGTATATGATGTTGTTTGTAGAGGGTATAATGTCTAGATCCACTGAATCGATTTTGAAAATTCATTTACCAATAGAAAGCCACACTATTTGTGAGTGTCATACGCTGTATATAATCACGCTACTACCCAAGGGAGCGGAGCAGTAATCATAAATGTCAACAAATCCGGCAGATTCTCATAGATTATATGAAAACTGATGTATTACGGGCATATTATGTACCTTTTTCTTTTTTTGTGCGGAAATCCCTTCGGATACCCCTCCGCCGGCCAGCGGGGGTGGTTATGTCGGGCTTGAACCGACTAAAACCGCACGCCGTCTCGAGTCTACAGACGCCGGGGTGTAAGGTTACCCATAGAGCATATCCCTCGCACTCCGACTGACCCTGGGCCATTCGCAGTCGCCCTCTGATAACAGCAGAGGGGTACCTGGAGCGACCACCTCCCCCGCGGGCCTTGCAGGCCCGCCATACCCCGACCCCCTCGTGCAATGGGGTCAGCTGGCCCTGAAAAGGGCCGATGGTCAGACTCTTGGCCGTTGACGTTGACGCCAGCTACTCCAGAGGAGGAACTTGGAGGTGATCCAACCAGTCGCACCCCGGGCATATTATGTACCTATAGGTTGGAGGGGTGCAACGGGAGTTTGAAATACGCCACAGGTGACGCCAGGGAGGGCCGGCTAGTTGAGCTATAAAACAACTAACCACTCGTCCAATTGCAGCGCCACCTACTGCGTCTAATAATATTTTCCCACAACGTACTGCAAGCATAAGATTAAAAAAGAAAAAGGCCTTTGCCACACCTGACGGAAACGCTGTCGCCGATCTTCCGCGTCGAAAGGCCTATACATTCATGTTATTGCATTAAAAATCGACCCTCGACGGAGCGGCGGATCACCCGCGTAGTATTTATATGCAATAACATAACGTATTGGCGATCCGACGTGGATGACCGCGTCGGCATATCCGTCAAGTGGGGCATAAGCCTAAGGCGTTACATTTTGAACGTCAATTTCTTATTTGAAATACATATCAACTGGTTATTATAAGTACCTACCTTGTTTCTTTTCCCTGAACGAATGAGTTATACGTGGAAGTAACTTACTTAATATTCTTTTTTCCACGACCCAGTTTAGTTCGAATTGATTGCAGTTTCTATCATTGATTGGTGAAATTCCCTAATAGTTGGTTTCGTAACTACAACCTCCTAGTGATGTAAAACCCTTACGCTAATATGCGTCAAATTCCTGGATCGATAACTTTTACGATGCCGAGGACAATACCCCTTGGATTGATGTCAATCGTGCCGGCTATAAAAGCATCGTAATATTTGTATATCAGATTGCACTTCTATCGAACATTTATCGTTTAGTTATGCTAAATCTATATCACTACATATTATTGAGCGAAGCTCGTCAGAGCTTTGCTCTCTTAAGTCTTTTAGACGACTCATGTAGTTCGTTAGACCATCTTCTCCTCCCAAACGGCTGAACCGATTCTAATGAAATGTCATTGCAAAGATATTACTGATAGGAAGAGGATTACTTATGGGAAGGACATAGGCTATATAATTAAAAATTCATGGTACCACGGAGGAATAATCACCGAACAAAATTTTCGACGAATTATCACCGTTTGAAAAAGTCCTGGTGAAATTGCTTCGCTCAAGTTTTGCAACAGCAGAACAAATTGCAGACCTAGTAAAACAAAGTTCTCCACTGCGTCTTGCTGTTCGCGATAATCTCAAAAACTACTGCACCTATTTTCATGCTGTTTTCACCAATGGATGGAGTGGTTCTGGAGGAAGGTATATAATTTGTCAAGTTTTTGTATACATTGGCTAAAATATAATGATATTAGTTGGAGGTGTCAGGTAAAGGAACGATTCTAAACACAATTTTTTTATAAATCTCACTAAAGTTGCTTTAAGCACCAAAATCCATCAGCAGCTAACGATACCAATATTTCACTTCAACAATTAAACGATTTATTGAGACAGTCACTGACGTACACCATGACCCATTTTCTGCCTTCACCTGGGATGCGTTCGTGACGTCGGAGGTTATTACGTCACAACTGACACACTGCCCTATTTACCAAGTGTTTGTGGTGCGGGGGTGTGTCCCATTCAGGTTTAATCCCTGCACACAGCCAGCACCTATTTTTAGCACTACTTCATTCATTGAATGTTATGATGCTACGAATGCGAACTTTGTGGAGGCCATTGAAACGTCCCTATATTCAATAATAGATTTTAGTTTACAGTTTTCGTCACTCAGGTTTGTACATCGTCCTTAATATCGAGTGGAGTGATAGGCACTTTGGAACATTCGTTGAAAGTATTAGGTGTAATGAGATTTTGAAATCGGAATTTAATCTTTGGGCTATGAATTTTTTTGAGGAGCTTTTTGAATTTTTGAATTTGGGCGACAGGAAAGCTCTCTTTACAGCTATTGCGAAAAATATTCAAGGTTCAGACGACAAGGTTTAGGAATAAAAATAAGAAAGGCATTCTTACTTTCTATAATATTTTTCGTCATTTTTTTAAAAGCTCTGGCTGTTTCGTCTTCTACTGAAAATCGGGGTGAAATTTTGAAAAAGGCCGTTTTTTTTTAAATCTATGTAGACTGCGGTAGCCTCGTGGTATGGGTAATGGACTGCTGAGACGAGGTCTCGGGTTCGATCCCAGGTTTTACCATGGCACACACCAATGACTTTTCGATGCTTTTCGAAGTTATGTGTGTATTTATCGCAGGTTTATAAATGCCCGGTTAATGGCAATAGGCTCGCCGCCACCTATTACATTGGGACCTAAACATAAACTGGCGAAATGTGGGTGCTAGCACCTCTGCCTACCCCTTCGGGGATATAGGCGTGAGTTTATGTTATGTATGTTATGTTCTATGTATAACGTGCATTTATTAACAAACAAATATCTATCTAAGTATGTTTATCCGCGTTCTAGAACCCATATGATAAGCTCTGTTTAAGTTTGGGCCTAGATGGCGCTGTGTTATAACATAACATAACTTCACGCCTGTATTTCCTGAAGGGGTAGGCAGAGGTGTATATCACACACCCACGATTCACCAGTTATTTATATGTCCTAGAATATTTATTTAAATGGTCACGCTTGATGGTAAGCTAAAGGTAAAGCCTCATTGATGAGTGTAACCATTACCGACATCGATAATGCTAGGATGGTGGCCTTGGGTGGAATTAACTGGAAGAACTGATCGGGACATCGCCATGATAGAGGCGGTAAAATACTGCTAAAGAGGTAATATCTCTATGCAAACTGTAAGGGGCTCGAGTGTTGTGACCTCGGGACTCCCAATAATGCGGATCGCACGTCGCTACAACCTGTCGAGAGCATCTACCAAGTACTATGCAGAGCCATCCTAGAGACGAGAGCAGTATTCCACTACAGAACGGATTTGTGTCTTGTATAGAAGACATCACTGCTCCACCGTGAAAAGCCGTCTCGCCTGGTTCAGAACTCCGAGTTTACGCGAGGTCGATTTGATGGTGCTCTCGATGTAGTTTTGGTTCAGTTTGCAGCGAACGCCATACACGTGTACGTATATTTCTAACCAGAAGTAAAACAGTGAAATTTGAAGTTTGTAGGTCCAGCTGTTTAGGCTCTGCGTTGATGAATCAGTCAGTCAGTCGGGATAAGTAATTATATAAGGTGTCACAAAATTAGGTCTCTGAATTTGGTGAGATGACTTGGTATCGATAAAATATGTATTTGAAATAAAAAAAAAACTATATTGCGTTCAGGGGTCAGCAAGTGCATAGCCGGGCAGGGGGATTGTGGTCGCAGCACTGGTGGGCGGACTGACCCTCTTTCCTGAGACTTTACCTTCAGCTTACCATCAGGTGAGGTGAAGTCAAATTGACGTGTCCTAAATATAAAAAAAGAAAAAAGCAAGAAGAATAACATTTACCTTGTTCTAAATTTAATAGTGAATTTAATTTAAAAATATGAGAAGAAAAAATTATCGTGGGCAGAAAACGGAATAACTTTTGGGTTGAAACCGGGAAAAATATTCGTGGGATGAAAACGGAAACACTCAAAAGACGAACTCAATACATATATGGAATTCTGCTCCAGTTCCCGTTACCCATGGGAACCTATTCCAAATCCTATTCTATTAAAAATAAGCCTATGTGTTATTCCAAACTATAATATTTATCCCTGTGCCAAATTTCATCCAGATCCGTTCAGCTGTTTTGCGTGAAAGAACATCCAAACTTTTACATTTATTATAATATTAGTAGGATTAAGATTAGGAGTAGGAAGTTGGTAGTTGTACAAACATTGGCGTGTCTATAGAAATAACCTTTGTGTACTCAACTGTCAGTTACACAAATAGTGTGAACTTGGAAATATCAAACAAAAACTTGACACTAGCGGGAGATATTGAGTGAATCATTTGCAAACATTATCTATTTAATTCTAGAAGGGTATGTTGAGGTCCCCATCTAGTTCCTCCTCTGAGGTTCCTCACGGGGTTGGGAGGAGAACGAGCAAGCGGACCTCGTGCTCCGAGGTGAACGCCTCGGATGCCACCCGGAACAACGCTAAGATCATGTTGAGTTACTTAACGTCGATACTAAATGAGAACACCGAACGTGGTTGGATAACCATGTTTTTCCACTTAGAGCGGATCTTACCAAAGAAAAAAACATCTAGAAACGATCGATCGAACGATAGAACTACCTAGAAAAGATCTAGAACTAAAACTAATCGGCTCCAGTAACTTTAAGTTTAATTTGAACAGATTTCTGCCTTTGCCATGTGATCTCCACAACCCACCGGCGTTATAGAGGTTCTGTAGGTAGTTAGACAGTTTGCCTATCTACAGAACGTGTCTCAGTTGCCTCTAAAGCTTCCTGTTTGGGTTCGGGATTCGATTTCTTACCACTGCTAACCATTTTTATTTCGCACTAGCTGATGCTCAAGGTTCCGCGCGGAGGTCGGTTATCGTTTTTTGGTCATATCTCCGGTTTTACTTAACTAATTGCAATCAAACATGCAGCAGATTTTAAGTCTGATCAAGTCTTTTCTCATAGAAAAAGCGGCCAAGTGCGAGTCGGACTCGCCCATGAAGGGTTACGTAGCAGTAAGTAACATAATAATGCTTTTTTTAAAATTTTATATTTGACTTGATTGAATGAAAGGTAAATTCCGTTTTCATCTCTCCTGTTCGGAAAGTTTAATTTTCATGGGTAGATAGCCGGGTGGAAAGTAACTTATTTCATCTCTAGGGTGGAAAGTATTTTTTTTTTAATTTTAGGGTTTGCCATGGAGTCCATGATAATTAAGTTACGTCATAATGCCTTGATATCATGACGCTTTTTTTTACATGGCCGCCTAGATACTCGATTACAATGTAACCAATAGATTCGATTTTCAAAATTTTTCTCTTGTTGGCAGTATGTAAGTACGTGAATTATAACTTTGTTTTCAGAATTAAAAAAAAAACAATTTAAGTTTGCTAAATAATTAGCGGGAAAACGAGATTCAATATAAATAAATACCTTGTGTTAATTGTGTTTAAAAATGGTTTCGGAAAGTTATTCCAGTGACGTGGATATTAATTTAACTCCCGAAGAAATTAAAGAACAGGTACCACCCTCGAACTATTGGCGCTCTCACTTCGTTCGAGCGCCGGAAATATCTCGGGTGAAATGGCTGACTTTCAACCCTTGTGTAATAATCTACTATTTACGATTTATGACGTGTTAAAAAAAACTACTTACTAGATCTTGTTCAAACTAATTTTCGGTGGAAGTTTACATGGTAATGTACATCATATTTTTTTTTTAGTTTTATCATTCTCTTATTTTAGAGGTTACAGGGGGGGGGGGACACACGTTTTACCACTTTGGAAATATCTTTCGCGCAAACTATTATTAATTAGAGAAAAATTATATTAGAAACCTCAATATCATTTTTGAAAACCTATCCATAGATAGATAGGGGAGACCGAGGCAAGATGGGATACTTAAGAGAAAAAACGTCATAATATGGAAATCAAACTATTTATTAAATATCTGTTTCAACAAAAGCAACACTTATAGTTTTAACTAACATAATTATAATCTTTTAAGGCGCTAAATCACATATTATTTTGGCAAATAGGAACTAAATGGCTCATGTCAAAAATCCCGTCTTGCCCCATGATCGGGGCAAAATGGGAAACGCTATGGGGCATAATGAGTACACATTTTAATCGGGATTGCAACGTTCACATATGTGAGACTCTTCGTCGTTATCGTCTACACCTGCACAGGAATTATGAGCCCAGCCATGGCACACGTTACAAATAACCCATCCTTCAATGGACTGTGAATATAAGTACCCACAATATATGCAAGGACAATCATTTTCGTCGTCTTCAGATGAACTAGTATCCGTGTCACTTTGTTTTTTGCATCTTTTGGCTTTTCCTTTTTTTGTCGTATCCTTTGTTAATGGCTTCTTTTTTTCAGAACTTTTCTTTTCAGTCTTTTTATTGTTAGGTTTCTTTTTATCAGTCGTCGTTTTTATTTTTTGTTTTTTATTTATATCCCCAATAAGTTCATTCTTGTACGGGGAACCTGTAAGTATTGCAGTTTTACCACGTTTTCTTGTTTTTCTCTCTTGGGTTCTGATTTCTTTGGGAATAGCTATGATATTTTCTGGAGTCACGCAAAACGCAGATTTTTCTGGCTGTATTAATCTATCAGGAGTTTTTTCTTTAATTGTTTGTGCAGAAGTCGATGGCTGCGGCAAAAACTCAGTGCTCATTGGTTCTGCGGCTACAGGATCATCAGAAATATCTATTGGTACTGGAATGGATGGTTCATCCTGGGTTACTTCCAATATAGCCGATGGCGTTGAAAGTGTGGGTTGAAATGTCGATTTTATATTTAGTTTTTCAGATGGTAGAGACTCTATGTTTGATGGTCCAGCAAATGTAGGTTCATGGGCGATCTCATTATTAGCTGGAGTGGGTGATATTTGTTGAGTTGCCTCTAAAGAAATCGATGTCGAAGTTTTTGCGACCTGAGATGTTGAATCAAGATTTGAATTTTCAGACGGCAAAGTCTCGGTGTTTGTTGTTTTAGCCGCTATGAAGTCTGCGTCTGTGAATACATTTCTGTCGAGTGGCCATATTCCACATTTTCTAAACCCGTTCATAGCTGTCAGCATAGTTGCCGCTTGTAAATATGCTTGCCCAAATAGCTTTGCCACTTGGTAGGGTGAAACTACTCGTCCAGGGTGTTCTCTTAGCCACTTTTTTACTTCTGCACCATAGTATGTACTTAGCGGCCTCATAAATGCGACGTCCAGAGGTTGCAATTTATGTGTGCAATGGGGTGGTGTACACAACAGTATTACATGATGCTTCCGTGCGTAATCAATCAAATTAATGTTTTTAGTGTGTGATGCATGACCGTCCAGTAGCAACAAGACTGGTTTTTCTTTAGTGGGTTTTACAGCTTCTACAATTTTTTTGAACCAATCATAAAATATTTGTGATGTGATCCACTCATTGTCACTACAGGTCCCCCAAAATCCCGGTGGTGCATCATCCAGCAACTCATTCTTCATTCTTTTTCGGGCATAGATCAGCATTGATGGTATATAAGTTCCAGCGGCGTTAAAACAGATTTCAGCCGTAACTAATTGCCCTCTTTCTGCAGATGACAAGCAGCCAACTTGCTTTTGACCCTTGAGTGACAATATCTTTGACCGGCTTTTTGGCACAGTACTAACACCGGTCTCATCGACGTTAAATATTTTTTCAGGCGTAAGGCCATGCTCTTCTACAACACTTTCCAACAACGTGAAAAACTCATTGACAGCCACCTTATTGAAAGCCATGGCCCTAGCAGCAGAAGTTGGCTCAGGTCGTCTAAATGAAAGTTCATGATGCCTTTTTAGGAATCCACTAAGCCAGTCTTCTCCAGCCATTCCAGTCTGTGTGTTGAATGGGTTTTCAATTTGGTTTCTCTTAACTAACTGGAAAGCCAAGATCCGAAGCTCTTTGCCAGTTATTCCAAAAAGGCGCGCTTCCATTGATTTAATATATTGCGATAATTGATCTTCTTGTTCTTTGCTAAAAACTGTTTTGTAGCGTCCTAATTTCTTTTTGCCATAGTCATTATCTGTATCAGTGTCAGCATCTTCAGCACATCGAGCCTTTCTCACTCGTCGTTCCAAGGTCGATTTAGGGACGTTATATGTAGCTCAAGCTCGAAGAAAGCCCATTGTTTCAGAAAGCACAGCTCTAACCGCTTTCCTCATATCGTCTTCTTCCCATGTTACACGACCCGTTTACGTTTATAATTTCGTACCATGTCACTGTAAACAAAAATAAACTTATCATTAAATAGGTAGTTAAATGAAACTTTTTTTGACCTACTCACATGGGGCAAAACGGGACACTATCCCATTATGCCCCGACCTTTTTGCCCCAACAGACATATTTTGCAAAAGTAACAACAATTCTAACCTACACAATTATTATGCGAAAATGCAATCTAAATTTGTTAAATTAGCACTACTACAACAAATATGTGGCTTAATATTACAGTGGCACTGATACCTACCTTTGTGCAGGTATTTTCAACACAGGAAACTTCGTAACAATCGTTGAAAAAACCGTTTTTTCTCACCGCGCAGTCAAAACACGTAGTGACACGTACGCGCCGTTCGGACTCGTGGAACGCGACTGAACATCGTGTGAATGACGCTGTGTTAGGCACTGTTGTGTTCACCAATAACGCACACAAACACACTTCCCGTTTTGCCCCGAGCTTCGTCTTGCCCCGGTCTCCCCTACCTCACACGTATAGGTTAGATAAAAAAAAATTGAGTTTCAGTTCTAAGTATGGGGAGCCCCCAAAATTTATTGTTTTTTTTTTATTTTTGTGTGAAAATCTTAATGCGGTTCACAGAATACATCTACTTACCAAGTTTCAACAGCATAGTTCTTATAGTTTCTGAAAAAAGTGGCTGTGACATACGGGCGGACAGACAGACAGACATGACGAATCTGTACGGATTATGATGCGGTTTTTAGGGTTCCGTTGCCAAATGGCAAAAAACGGAACCCTAAAAACCGCATCATAATCCGTTCAGTAGCTTTTGCGTCCATCACAGAAAAACATTTTTTTTTTGTAATGACGTATTTGTTTTTAAATATCTCCAGTGTACAGACCCAACTAATTTTCAATTTTATAATAGTATATATAGAAATTGACTATTATGGAAGCGTATGCCGTCAGACCCCTCAACTCCGAAAGGAACACCTCGGCCAGAGCGTCGTCCATTGTTCGGCCGGTGTACCGGCTGGCAGGTGAGGTTGTCTTGGGCCCACATCTTGGAAGGCCCCTAACACTGAAGCATAGGCACTACTGTGATAGTAGATATTACTTAAAGTCTCTACTAAGCGAGAGAGTACCTTTTATTTCGTGCGGAAATCCCCGAAATATGTCGGGCTTGAACCGACTAAAACCGCACGCCGTCTCGGGTCTTCAAACGCT
Source organism: Cybosia mesomella (assembly GCA_946251805.1). NCBI lineage: Eukaryota > Metazoa > Arthropoda > Insecta > Lepidoptera > Erebidae > Cybosia > Cybosia mesomella. Next base: position 4,173,335 of record OX276396.1, read on the forward strand.
GGGGTGTAAGGTGGCCTATAAGGCATTTCCCTCGCACCCAGACTAACCCAGGGATATCTCCGGTTTCGAGATGTCCCCTTCGGGTTTGGGAACCACGGTGTCCTCATGAGAGGATAGTACCTACCACAGATTACTATCGTACTTCCACAATCAAACCTGCCCATTCGTGATAGAATAAGTTTGCCTCTACAGCTTATAAAGTATAATATATTCTTTCATTCTCTTCGAAGTATCAATCAAAGAGTCAAAAGTAATAGGTATGGCAATGCAGGATTTGTTCCATTTTCCTATCTCTTCAACGTATTACTCCTGGATCCCTGGTCCAATTTTACAAGTCCTTGCTATCAAGCTGATTTTCAGTTTAACCTTTTCTCTTACAAAAAAATCTCGATTGTGGTATTATAGTCCAGTCATTTAAGCTTAAATTAGGTAAGAATCTCGGCATTCGAGATACCCAGCTGTTAGTCTGTAAATACTTGTATATTGACACCCTAAAAGTTGTCTCAAAACCTATTATTTATGGTAGATTGTACGCAACTATTGAATTTCAAGGTCAAAGGTGACAAAAATCGGTTTAGTGCGCTTTTTTTTGTAAATATCTCATTTCCTATGGGTTTTTTGCTAGTTGTATTTATTATCAATGTTGTAGAATACAAAATTCTCTACAAATTATGTTAATAAAAAATTCATACGGTGAAGCGTTTTCGAGATAGAGGGCGGAGAGCGCGCGGTCACAGCATCACTTCAGGTCAACCGGTGCCTTCGGTCGCAAACGCGCCATAAGTTGATGAACTATCGATAATCAATGATTATAAATATTTGTCAATTTTTATTAACTATTAAATTATATTTTATCATTTTCTTCATGCATTAAATCTATATCTATTCAATAATACTGATAACCGTTTCCTAAAATTAAAAAATAATTAAGGGAAAAGCTTAAATCATAATATATTCCCATTACACTATTCCATTTTTTTACTTTTAATAAAAATAAATGTATTGAATGATATTTTTGAATAAAAAGATTAATTCATAATTTATTTGTTTTATTTTTCATCATGTAAGAAGTTATTAATATTAATTAGGTTAAAATTCAAATATAATTCCTATATTTTCATTAACAATTCTGCAATTACATGGGCAGGTAAGTGTTGTTAAATAGATTAATACTGAATAAAAAGTGGATAGGTTAGGAAAAAAATTATAAAATATAATATAATAGTTAATAAAAATTGACAAATATTTATAATCATTGATTTACAGATAGTTCATCAACTATATATGGCGCGTTTTCGACCAGAGGCACCGGTTGACCTGAAGTTATTCTGTGACCGCGCGCTCTCCGCCCTCTATCTCGAAAACGGTTCACCGTATAAAAATTTTTTAAACAAAATTTGCAAAGAATTTTGTATTCTACAATATTGAGGTCGAGTTCGATCCCCAGTATCCTTTTCGTAGTTATGTGTGCATTAATAAATGTTAATTATCGCTCGCTTAATAATGTGCCCGGTAGATGGCAATAGGCTCACCCCCTATTACATTGGGACCTTAACATAACTGGCGAATCGTGGGTGTGTAATACACCTCTGCCTACCCCTTCTTGGATACAGGCGTGAAGTTATGTTATGTTATGTTAATAAATACAAATAGCAAAAAAACCCATAGGAAATGAGATATTTACAAAAAAAGCGCATAAAACCGATTTTTGTGACCTTTGACCTTGAAATTTAATAGTTGCGTACACCCTACCATATGTAGGTTTTGAGACAACTTTTAAGGTGTCAATATACAAGTATTTACAGACTTACAGCTGGGTATCTCGAATGTCGAGGTGAACTTACTATAATGACTGGACTATTAGTTTACTTGTTGTGTTTGTTTATTGTATATTATATGTCTATGTATAATATGTATGTTTTTACAAAAAAAAATAAAATTATATTTATTCGCATTCTGGAACCCATAACAAGCTAGTTAAGCTATGCTTACTTCAGGTATAGAAAGCGCTGTGTAGAATGTCGTAGAATATTTATTTACTTATTTATTATATGGCTCTCTACCACTGGGTACTAAGCTTTTCCTGTTCAATACCTACCTACCAGTCGAAGTAAAATAGGCCACTGATAGGGATCCTTCCCGTACCTTAGTATACCGTGTTAGCTAACTTGGCAGTAGGGTTAGTCTTATTGTATTTAGCGACTACAATATGGGGTTCTTCAAGAAGGGCATTAGAAGGTTTTTACAGGGTCGGCAGCGCGAGTGTGATGCCCTTGGTGTTGCACACGTCCATAGGCCACAGCAACCGCTTTTCATCCGGTGGGCCGTGAGCTTGTCTGCCACCTGAGTGGTATAAAAAATAATAATCATATAAAAGTTTTCCTTAATTTTAATATAGTTCAACCATTTTATAAATAGGTAAGAATCATAAATATCCTTAAATACCTGTATAGCTAGTAGTTATTTATACAAGGTTATGCACCATAGTCATACGTATTTTAATTGGTAAAAGATAAGTCTAGCTAATAAAAATATATATTCTTACAACTGCCAACATGTACATTTCGTATTGGTTTATGTAGAGAATTAAGAACCGCATTCCATGAATCAATCTAGCCAAATAATGAACATTCTTCCACTCGAATGCGGACAAGTTGTAGGTTTGGCTGATGACAAAACTGCAATTAGAACAGCCTACATCAACTTTTCTAACTGCCTACAAACAAATAAAAACTTTACCAGTTTCTCTTATAGTGTATGTTTCTTCAATGAAAAGTTTGAAGGCTATTATTGCGCTGCATCTCAGGAACTCAAATAAGCAGTCCCCGTCAAACCGTTACAGAGAACGGACGTGTCACTCGTTACAGTATCTTTCGCGAACAGTTTTACACAAAAGCGTGTCAATAAACTTTTGAGTTTACTTGTGAGTCATTGTGTTAGTGATACTTTGTGTTTTATTCTTTCAAGTGTTTGTACTTTTCCACCCTGGATTTCAATTTTAACGGTAAGACATTTTCCCTCTCAGACGACTCAGAGGCATCATACCACTTCACTATTACTCATATATTTTTGTGTATCATTTACACGTTACTTAGTAGTCTTATTTTAGACTCGTTCATATTTATTTTAGTGAATAACGCATACAATTTCAGCATTGTTTTGTATTAGCTTATCACACATATCAATATGACCTTGTTTATCGTTCAATGTAACCAGGACTTATTTATCAAGCAGTTCAAAAGTATAATCGCAAATGATAGATAGGCCACCGATTGTTATTCAAGTTTGTCGTCGTTCAATTCGTGATTTCCTTTCGCGCATCATTTGTAACATCCGATAGACATATCACACATACTGATGAAGTGTATCTACGGAATATCTAAAACATATTTTACTGCCTTCACTGTCCCAAGTCCAATAAAACTTATTTCCCTGGATCACAAAACGTGGACTTATAAAGACTATTCAATAAATAAATATTCTAAGTAAATATTCTAGTACATATTACACAGCGCCATCTAGACCCAAACTAAGCAGAACATGTCAAATGGGTTCTAGAATGCGGATAAACATACTTAGATACTGTTTTTTTTTTCTAAATAAATACATATTATAGATATAAACACCCAGACCAATGCAAATATACATATTTCCAATGAGCGGGAATCGAACCCACGACCTTCGACTTCGCAGTCAAATGCTCTACCGCTACGCCACAGATATTAAATCATCCCAAAAAAGAAAAATAAAATGTAAACCCATATTTAACCACTCCAAACAGAATGTTTAATTCTTTTTTTATTTCTGTTACCATAAAACTCCGTCATTTATAAATATAACTTTGGAAAATTATTTTAGTAATTTTTTTAAGTAACTTTCAGATTACTCCCATTTTTATCAAAAGCTAGTGTTGATGATGGAATTCATGAGACATTTTTACTGTTACAAGTCAAGCATTGTCATTCAAAGGGGATCATGTCATTTGATGAAGTGGAACTGGTGAGGATCACAGACTACAACCGGAACTTTTTAGGATTGTTGAAGTCGGTTTTTCCTTTTGTTAAAAGCATTAAAGATAATCCATGTTTTGTAAACCGTCAATCCGTTTAGAAAAGTAGTAGCACTCAGTCTAAAAAAGTGGCTATATCATGTCAATAGGCTTGTCCCACATTAAGTGAGACCAGACACTGCGAAATGTGGTTGTTGTTACACCTCGGCTGTACCCCTTAGGAGATTACAAACCTCAATAAAATACGGCTAGAGTTTGCAGTAATATCGTCGTCGATAAAGCTTGGTTCAACAAACCTGTAACTTACAACCGGTTTTGCATAAAATATACATTGAAGTGAATTCCAAATGAGCTTGCTACGTTGAATCAGACGATACACTATCTAACCATTACTGAGTCGTATTTTAAATTAGTGACTTCAAAATTTTATTTAGGACCTTTTTTTTTGTGCGGAAATCCCTTCGGATACCCCCCCCCCCCCCCGCCGGCCAGCGGGGGCGGTTATGTCGGGCTTGAACCGACCAAAACCGCACGCCGTCTCGGGTCTACAGACGCCGGTAAGGTTACCCATAGAGCATATCCCTCGCACTCCGACTGACCCTGGGCCATTCGCAGTGTCCCCTCTGATAAAAGCAGAGGGGTACCTGGAGCGGCCCCCACCCCCGCGAGCCTTGCAGGCCCGCCATGTCCGTACCCCCTCGTGCAATGGGGTCAGCTGGCCCTGAAAAGGGCCGGTTGGTCAGACTCTTGGCCGTTGACGTTGACGCCAGCTACTCCAGAGGAGCAATCAATGATGCGTCATCGCCCACGTTGCCCAGGGTGCACCAAACTTGGAGGTGATCCAACCAGTCGCACCCCTTATTTAGGACCTTCCGTAAAAATATCTAAGTAAATGATAGTGAAAACTGTGTCAAAAGCTATTGTGTGGTTAAGAAGTTAGCGGAGAAACAGATAGACGTGTAAAAGTTAATTTACTTTATACGGCGACACATTTATTGTGCGTACAGTTAAAAAGTGGGATCTATCTGATTCTATAACCTCGGAATCTTCAAGTCACGAGTGAATAGGTTCCTTCTAGGGAAACATGATCCATCGTAGACCACATCGTCCCTTACGACCAGGGGCCCAAATCAGTAACGCCACGTTTTCAAAACGCGTGATTACGATTCGATTAGTAAAAAAACATATTTTAGTATTCAGTATGATGTGTTAAAACAAAACCTACATTCACTTTAGTGAGGTTATCAAACATTTAGAACTAGTCATAGTTGATTTCGTTTTCAATTAGATTTTAAGATTTTAATGTTCGTTAGTTTTGAAATCATACGTTTAAAAAACTTAATTTACTAAATTAGATTATAAGATTTTAATGTTCGTTAGTTTTGAAATCATACGTTTAAAAAACTTAATTTTACTGAATAGAGCTCCCCAGGATTTAGATTAGAAATGGATTCAATTTTACTTCCAAGATTAGACTTTATCAAATATTGCAATTTAAAAATAAAACCTTTAAAAATATGCCCCAGTTCGGTCGATTTCTCTTCAGAAAATACTGACCCAATATTGCATTGGTCTGGCTGTTTCAATGTAGGATATATGTTACAAAATCCACATGCAAAGGCCCATATTGCAAGCTATGCTTAGTTTCGGTCTAGATAGCGCTGGCATGTCCCAGAGTATCATCAAATATCTCATGAAGATGACATACGTGCCAATGGTCTCACTGCCAGGGATGCAAAAGGTCCTGCGAAGTGGAGGGTCAAAATCATACCTTGTTTGTTTAATGTTTGAACCTATATTATAACAGCTAACAGGCACTAATAAATTCAATAAAATTTGGTTGCAATTAGTATTCTAACTTCTATAGATTTAGATTATAAAGAGTGGTAGAGTCAAGCAACAGTCATTTTGGCCGTTGCATGAATGGGCCGACTCGACCGGGGAAGCACCACCCTCTCACAGAATATCGACGCCAAGTAACAGTATTTGAACTGTTGCATTCCGTTTTGTGAGTGAGAGTGCCGAAGCCCAAACTCCTTTCCCATTCCCTCCCAAAATCCTTTCCCATCCCCTCCCAAACTCCTTTCCCATCCCCTTTCCTTTACAGGGTCGGCAGTGCGAGTGTGACGCCACTGGTATAGCACACGTCCATAGGCCGCGGTAACCGCTTCCCATCAGGTGGGCCGTGTGCTTGTCTGCCGACTTAGTAGTATAAAAAAAAAAAAAAATGAACAGGTGACCAGTCTCTTACAGATAGTCCCGAGACGTAAAATATATCGCAGGATTTCGAATATCTAGGACGTGTCCAGGTAGCCAGACAGTCCAGTCCCGTTGGTCAGAGTATTCCCTGTAAGGGCTTGATCGCGGGTTCAAGTCCCGTCCTGGATGTTCCTTTTTCCGATCTAAATCTATAGCTACTAATAAGCCGGCTAGTTTAACTGAACACAAAGCCGTGGATGTGTCGAGTTCTCGACTCGCTTGACCTGAGCCGGCTCGGGTTTATCGACCCACTGCCCAAACCGAACCTGTTCTGGCGATCGAGTTACATTTAAAACTAAACTTTTTTTGATTATGAAATGTTATGCCTCTAAATATTATTAAAATTAAGAAGACCGTCTGGGTGTTTTTATTTTTAGTAATATTTAGAGGCATCTAAGTTTATTGTTGCAAGGTTCTCACATTTCTTAGGCTATTCTTGTTTGTATTCTTGTATTCGTAACTAGCTAACCTAAGGCCCATAACACACTTGCAGCCGGATCCGCATTGCAGTTAGCCGCAAGTACGTCCCTCTATAAATAATTGTAAAAGAAATTCTGAACCCCGAATGCAACGTTAGCAGAGGTTTATCGCAATCGGATGACCGATGCGGCAGCGCATAAAAAACGCACAAACGAACACTTTTTTAAAGATATGCGGGATCAACAGTAGACGTATTTCATACTAATATATAACTATATCTTTATTTAAAGTAACCAAGATTAAACACAGTAAAACTATGTTGGCTATTACTTAAGTATTTTTACTAAAAGTAACATGTTCATCAAAAACTTTATTTTATGCTTTACGCTAGACTTTGCAGCTGCCAGCGGTCTTTGTTATTGCAGTCTAGTATGTTCCGTATAGAGAACTCAAGTTTATTAGCTAAATAGAACTTATAATCTCAGGAAACCAAAGAACTAGAAGGTCCGACTGTCTTCCTAGGTCATGATTAATAGCTTATTGTACTGTCTCCTCGCCTCTTCTATATAATTTTAATCACGTCTGCGCCGCCTTATCCATGCAGTATCATTTCTGTATTATTTACGCCTAAGAAAACAGCGTGGATCCCCGCAAAGTATAATTCAAGAGCCATTTCATCTATCAATCCTGTGGGTTTCGTACAAGGCACCTAAGGGATAAAACTGTTCTTTCTCCGACACTGAACACTCGGCTCATTAAGTGTCCGGTTGACAGTAAGGCTTGCCACTGTTAAGTGAGACTGAATAACAAACAGTTCCAAGATTTGTACACTGGTGACGTTAAAAAATGCTTTTTAAGAAGACACGTTGTTTCTTGTTGTTCACGATCTCCACTCGCCCCTCTGCTGTAAGAAACTTCTACACGAAATATGTAGTACCATTGTACAGTAGCCCTCAGAAGTAGCTGAACACCAACAATGTTACAAACGATCTTTACATTGAAATAAATCAATAAATAAATTGTTCTATATTTATTTTTCTAATCTTAGTAGGATAAATTTAACATTTTTCAAGTTTTGTTTATTTATTATTAAATGTAAAGTTTTAGAGCTCTAAGGTAGTCGGTAACTTGGAATGTGTTAAGCTAGTACCGATGGCGACTTTCACCATCCATTGTGTTATATTTTTCTGTGTGCGCATGAATAAAAAAATTAAAAACTGGGTCTATCCCACTAGTTCCATTGACCCAGTCTCATGACGGGATAGGTTTAATAAGTTGTCCCACTAGGCCCATGGGACAAATGATACTGATATATTTTTGAAATGATATCCCACTAGTCCTATAGGGCAACTAGTACTGATTATAAAACAAGTGGAAAATCCTGAGACGAGCTCAGCCGAATACAAGGGATTTTCGATTTTGCGTTTTTTTTTGCGATTTTTGCGATTTTTTTTTTATCTTGCAATGGTTCACCCCAGCACGAATCTATTACCGAAAACAGCAACTCGATAGCTCATCTCCTTCATACCCAAAACCGTGACAGAAAATTGGCAACGACGACAACTCGATAGCAATAGGGCTTTTCTAAAGAAAATCCCTAAAAATCGTACTTACTGTTAGAATTCATGTACCTACCTACCAACTGTGTAAATTTATACCTACATGAAATATTTCGAACTTTGAACTTATCGCAACTAACTGGACAGCGAGCAATCTACTCGTTTCCAGCATAGAGATTTGTCGCGAATATACCTGCCGTATTCCGCTGATCAACTCGACTTCGAAACTTCAGTTCGTCGGAGTTAGACGGGGCACTTCGTCCACAACTTCGAGTCTATCAAGTTGAATATGATACTGAAACATTCGCAGTTGCTCACACTAGCCAGTTATGAATAGGTGTTTATGCGCAAAAGTTTTGAAGAATACCTTTATAGGTCACAGTGACTTTTATATACGTACTCTAACTTCAACTCGCGACTTCGTCTACATGGACTTCAGAATTAGGTTAGAAGAGAAACGGAAAATATGTACCTGGATAAAAAGTTAAAATACTATTTGGTAATCTAAGTTATCAATTTAGATTTATATTGTCTATGTGCCGGTGTAAAATAAAAGGTATTTACTATTTAGCATAAGTTAACGGAAACTAACAAGAACAAATGTCCATCCGTCTCTCATCCAAATAAACCATGTAAGTTATGAACTCTATGACATGGCTTGTTAGATAGAAGTATAGTGGGATATTTTTTATATCATTATATACCTACTATATTTGACGGCCTCTGTGGCGTAGCGGTAGTGCATTCGACTGCTACGACAGGTGGCGCAGGTTCGATTCCCGCTCAGTTTAAATATTTGTATGCATGAAAATGTCCACTAACAAAGAGTGGCGATAGCCCAGTGGTGTACGTAACGGACTGTTGAGACGAGGTCTCGAGTTCGATCCCCAGTCGCCCCGGGCACACACCTCTGACTTTTCGTAGTTATGTGTGCATTAATAAAGATTAATTATCGCTCGCTTAATAATGTGCCCGGTACATGGCAATAGGCTCGCCCCCTATTACATTGGGACCTTAACATAACTGGCGAATCGTGGGTGTGTAATACACCTCTGCCTACCCCTTCGGGGATACAGGCGTGAGGTTATGTTATGTTATGAAAATGTCTATTTGCATTGGTCTGGGTGTTTCTATGTATAATAAGTAGGTATTTATAAAAAAAAAGTATATCAGTGTATTTAGCCGCCATTCTGGAACCCATAACACAAGCTAGTTTAACTATGCTTACTTTGGGACTAGAAAGCGCTGTGTAGAATGTTTATTTATTTATTCATTCACCTATGTATTGTACAGCCACTGAGGGAACATGTTCGATGGGTATACTTTCTGGTAGAAAAACCCAATAACACTTTGCTGAATTGAAGCCAAGACCTCATGATTGCAACGTAAACGCAACTTATGCTACGGGAGTAACAAGGCAGTAAAAACCGACCAAGTGCGAGTCGGACTCACCCATGAAGAGTTCCGTAACAGCAAGTAAATTTTTTATATGTAAGTTGATAGAATGAAAGTTAAATTGCGGTTTACGATTTATGACGTATTAAAAAAAAACTACTTACTAGATCTCGTTTAAACCAATTTTCGGTGGAATTTCACATGGTAATGTACATCATATTTTTTTTTTCTTGTATCATTCTCTAATTTTAGCAGTTACTGTGAGGAGACACACACATTTTACCACTTTGGAAGTGTCTCTCGCAAACTATTCAGATTAGAAAAAAATGATATTAGAAACCTCAATATCATTTGGTTCAGGTTTTGTTTTGTTTTGGTCAGGTTTGAACAAAAAAAAATTTTGAGTTTCAGTCCTAAGTATTGAGAACCCCCAAAATGTAATGTTCTTTTTTCTATTTTTGTGTGAAAATCTTAATGCGGTTCACAGAATACATCTACTTACCCAGTTTCAACAGCATAGTTTTTATAGTTTCGGAAAAAAGTGGCTGTGACATACGGACGGACAGACAGACAGACATGACGAATCTATAAGGGTTCCGTTATTAACCATTTGGCTAAAAATGAGGAAAATAGAATGTCGGTTCTTCGACGGCTAAAAAGATAAATTTTTAAACGCCTTTAAAAAAGACCAAGGTGTATTGGACGAAATGTGGACTGTATGATTATTAATGAAATGTTAGAAAAGTAATGAGTATTAATGTTATTTAATTTCAATTTGCGTAAGTAACAAGCGTATCCAAGATCAACAACCAAAGATAAAAAAGAACAAAGACAATTTTCTAATATATGAAAGACAATAAAAACTACTTAAATATACGTAACTTTGGAAAATAGTTTGCAACACAAGGTTTTCAGTCGAGGTGTTTTGTTTCATTTGTGTATCTATTTACATACATGGATAAATTATTTACCAAAAGCGTCGATACCTTTTTCTTCTCTGTGAATCAATTATTCTTTATATTATAATAGCAAATAGCTTGGTTTGTTGAAGTTGGTTTTTAGGGTTCCGTTGCCAAATGGCAAAAAACGGAACCCTTATAGATTCGTCATGTCTGTCCGTCCGTATGTCACAGCCACTTTTTTCCGAAACTATAAGAACTACGCTGTTGAAACTTGGTCAGTAGATGTATTCTGTGAACCGCATTAAGATTTTCACACAAAAATAGAAAAAAAAACAGTCAATTTTGGGGGCCGGCAAGCCAACCTCACCGGCTCTTTTTTTTTATACATACTTAGAACTGAAAGTCAAAATTTTTTTTTCATGTTTGCAAAAATGATATTGAGGTTTCTAATATCATTTTTCTCTAAACTGAATAGTTTGCGCGAGAGACACTTCCAAAGTGGCAAAAATGTGTGTCCCCCCCCCCCCCCCTTTAACTTCTAAAATAAGAGAATGATAAAACTAAAAAAAATATATGATGTACATTACCATGTAAACTTCCACCGAAATTTGGTTTGAACGAGATCTAGTAAGTAGTTTATATTTAATACGTCATAAATCGGCAATTTACCTTTCATTCAATCAACTCAAATATAGAATTTAAAAAAAGCATTCTAATGTTACTTGCTGCTACGGAACCCTTCATGGGCGAGTCCGACTCGCACTTGGCCGCTTTTTTTCTTTACCAAAAATAGCATATGTATATACAGTATCGTTTACCACCAATTAATCGTACCAAGCAGTGACATCCTTCTTGAAACTAATCATTACAAATTCCAATTGGATAAGAAACACCCATTTTGCGTCATACACCTACATTATAATCACTTTTATGTTAACATAACTGGTTCTTTATCAGTTAAACGACAACACCATTAACTAAACTAAGTATTTTAACCTACAAAATGTAATTATGTTTAACTTATTTCACGAAACTTAATCATTGTAAAATCTAAAACCTGTTTAATGTCTTTGATGCAGACAAGCTGATTGAAATTACAGAGCATTAATTAGGGCGCGCTTACACGAGACAGTTTTTGCCGAGGCTAGGGCTGGTGAACCGTATCCGGTGGCGTTGGCCTTGTATGTTACAATATGAAGTCAATCACGCGATGCTGGCAATACCAGGGATAGCACCAGTTAACTGCGCCTCTGTGCAAAACTTACACCGTAAATCCGGGTCGTATAGAAACCGTCTCATTGAGATGTCGTCTCAGACTCCTCAGACTTCAAAACCAGAAATAACGATTATGTATTGTATTTACCGGTGTTCTGAACTATCCATTAAATAGCATTTTAATCGGCTAACATGAAGAATATAATATTGTAGAAATATAAACTGTATTTGTTATGTGATATTTTATACAAATAACAAGTACAGACCTATATAGATCCTAAAATAGTTACTTGCTTTACTCAGACGCTCCTTAATACTTTATCTAATTTAAACGCGTATTAAATCGAATCCTACTCCGCAATCTAATCATGCACCGCGTCCATTGACCCAGATGCGATAGTACTAAATTGCTAGCCGCATCGAACGGGTGTGATGCGATAGTCGTCAATATTCAAGAGATGCTTGAGCAGTTAGGTATTAATGCCACACACGTCCCTAATTGGCGTCAGTACCGATGGAATACGTGCAGATTGGTGATGATGATAATTAAGGTACAGCATACCAAGGTAAATCAACTGCTGGTGGCGCCATATAGTAATTGATTTTGATTGTCCCAGGTTTAGTGTCACTAAACTGATGCAGTACGTAGGTACATGGTCATTCAAATTACTTTTATAATTATTAACGGTTTTTTTTCCATGTTGGCATCTGTGATGCGTAAGCGTTAACAACGCCGAAATATCGGAATTTCGATAGTTAGGCCGTTCGCTGCGTCGAACGGGCACCCCTGCGATGGACGGCCCTTCCGAGTCCCGCTTAACGCAGCGGATTAACCTTGCAGGTCAATAGTTGTCAGAGATAAAAAAAATAGAAAGGTGAATTGTGCCAACACGTTAAAATTTATTTGTTTATGGTGAGCATATTACTGAATGGCAGGCACTCATAGGCCACGATAACGGTTAACCATCAGTTGATGATGTGGTTGAATGCCGGTTTAGTTCTATAAGAAAAGCTAATTATGTGCCTCATAGTTTTAATTTGTGGTCGACTTTAATGTAAATCATCATTTTTCACAAAATAATAACTCTATTCATAAAAAGGCAACTACAATTTGAAAAAAAAACTACAATTCTAAGAATTTCCACACAAATTTTCTGTAGGTATTTGTTAGTTTTTGTATAATTTATGTTAACGGGCCTGTGCATAATTCAGACATTCCATACAATGACTATTCATCTCATTGACGGCCTCTGTGGCGTAGCGGTAGTGCATTCGACTGCTACCTCAGGGGGCGCGGGTTCGATTCCCGCTCAATGCAAATATTTGTATGAATATGTCTATTTGTATCTAGCTCTGTTTGTTTGTATGAATATGTCTATAGCTTCTACGGCATGCCCTCAAGTTCCCGGTCCTGAACTATATTTTGAGCATGTCCTTAACTTTCTAGATATTCTGTGGAATCTGCAGGGGTCCTTCCTGGGGTACACCCGGGGATTCTGAAACATACCTCCGACAGACGTTTCTCTGCCGAATGAGCCGCCGACATAACGTTTCGATTATGAGTTGTTCACCGACAGAACCTTTCAACTACGAACGTTTCGCCGACAGAACGATTAATTCATGAGTGAATCGACGACAGAATCGTTCACCACATAAAAATTCGTCGACAAACATTATTTAGGCATAGTTTGTCACAAGTAATGACTAAATCTTTAAGGAGGAGAATACAGAATACTAGCTAGCTATCGAAATCCAACTTTCCGGTCTAGTGGTTCCGGCGCTTCGCCGAACGCTGCCGCGGCACGCTCGCTCGGCTCGCGTTCTGTTGGGGTCACAGTTCTAACCTAACCTAACGTAGAAGCGCCAGAACCACTAATCCGGAAAGTTGGATTTCGCTAGCAAGCTAGTAGCTTTTTAGTGGCTTTCTAGTTAAATAGTGAAAAAGCCATGTCGAAACATCGTAGACAAAATGACCTGACGGCGAATATTCCATAATTGAAAAGTCCTGTCGTTGAAACAAACAAATGCGAACCATTCTGTCGGCGAAACATTCATAGGTGAAACGTTTTATCGACGAATCTCTCAATATCGAAACGGCATGTCGGTGATCAGTCCAACGGAGAAACGACTGTCGGAGAACTGGGCTAAGACCATACCCGGGACCCCGGCAAAAGACTGTCGTGACGGAACATGTGGTTTTATTCTGTTAAATTCCGACATAACCTTTTGATCCTGGTTGATTAGAAAGGTGTTCTCTAGAACAGCTAAATATTCTACTAAATACTATTTAAGACAGATTCACGGCAACAAATCCAGCAAAAAGTAGCATTATGGTTGCATTATGGTAATGTAGTTTTTTCGACATAACTTGAAATTCGAAAATTACGACAGAATTTAATAGGATCCATTTCAATTCCTAGCAGTTTCGTCGTAAAAATGCAAATTCTTGAATATTGAATGAATACAAGATTGCATTGGTTTCTGCATTCTCTTTGACCTCAAGTAGAATCAATTATATCGCAGAGTCTTTCGTCACTAATTATTCCACACCTAGAGATGGGACACAGGTGATTTATCATACTAGTGTTGTCACATGACACATGACATGGTGGACATTTGACCATAATTCATTTATGAAAAAAAAAAAACCACAAGTCTTAAGTAAAACCGGTATGGTAATTGGTAAGTACCGGGACCCCGGCAACAGGCTGTCGGTCGTGACGGAGCATGTGGTTTTATCCTGTATAAGAAAACACGAGTCGTAAGGGTAATCCGAAATCTTAGTAATATTATAAACGCGAAAGTTTGTGAGTATGGATGGATGGATGTTACTCTTTCACGCACAAACGGCTGAACGGATCTGGCTGATTATCCCTGGAAAAGCTTCCCATGGAAAGCGGGAACGGGAGCAGTATTTCACACGGGTAAAGCCGCGGGCAAAAACTAGTTAATATACTTTTTTTTGTGAAATGTGTGTAGCTACATATTGACGGTTTTCGGAGTTTCCTTTACTTGTGCTATAAGATCTTGCTGCTTGCCAAACTTCACGAATCTAGCGCAACGGCAAGTATCCCATAGGTTTTGATTGCTGAGGTTCTGTTATAACAAAACCCAATAAGACCCTTTGGAAGTATAAGAAAGTATTATGAGTTAAATAAAAAAAAAACAAGACTAGTTTTGATCTACGTCATACTTCTCCACTATCTCTTCCTGAGTCTTGCTGTCAGCGATCAGAACTCGATATCGATCAACCAACTCATCGATCAATCGATGCAAATGAGAGGCTAGACTTATGCGAAGACGTGTGTCAGAAAAAGTACATGGCATGTTTTTAATGTCCACAGCGTCATATCGCACGCGAGCTACTACCAAGACTTTTAGTTTATTCTATAGATTCTCTTGAAATATTGAATTAAAATATTGACCGTTTGAATTTAACAAGCAATATAAAATATTTACTTTTAAGGTTTACCGCCTCGCAAATATTATGTTGTATTATGATATTCCGGCTCTACAAGCGTGGAATATTGCACCCCTTGAATTGAAATCCCCTCGGATACCCCCCCGCCGGCCAGCGGGGGCGGTTATGTCGGGCTCAACCTACCTTTCACGCGACCCACAGAAATATATTAAGAGAGTAATTAAAATTATACAGGATAAAAAGTATGTTGAGAAGTATATTGATGTTCATAAGTGTTACTCTGTGACATATATGAATAAAGATAAATATTTGGTTTTGTTTGTGTTCAAAATTTAAACTAAACCCATCCATTTTTAGGGTTCCGTAGCCAAATGGCAAAAAACGGATAGATAGATAGATAGATAGATATAAACTTTATTGTACACCAATCAGAATAAGCATATAACGTAAACTTAATTAACATATGTACAAATGGCGGCCTTATAGCTAAAAGCAATATCTTACAGGCAACCTTTGGATGGACATGAATCCTAAATGAGCTAACTCGTACATTGGGTAGTTATTGGTGTAACAGGAAAGAAAAGAGAACTAACGTAGTCATATAATATAATAGATTGGATTACAAACACGTATTGCAATGTAGTAGGTACATATACCTACAAATAAACCTACAATGATAGATAAATACGACACCTGTATATAATCGTGCATAATATAAATCATTCACATATACATACTAAATTTACATACATACTAAACCTACATATAATATTTTAATACCTTATTTTATTTATTTTTTTCGTGCGGAAATCCCTTCGGATATCGCCCCCGCTGGAGAGCGGGGTGTCTCCAGCGAGGGCGGTTATGTCGGGCTTGAACCGACTAAAACCGCACGCCGTCTCGGGTCTTAAGACGCCGGGGTGTAAGGTTACCCATACAGCATATCCCTCGCACCCCGACTGACCCTGGGCCATCTCCGGTTTCGAGATGGCCCCCTTACTTGCTCTCCACTGTGCCATCTGCTAATCAGAGGGACACGTGGAAAGCTTCCGAACAGCCCTCAACAGGGCCGTCCTCGCCTCGGTCGGAGTTGGCCGTAGGCGGCAGCGTCTCTCCCGCCCTAGGAGAGAGGCGCTGCCGTCTCCGTTGCCCAGGGTGCACCGCGTGGAGGTCCCCAACCAAGCACCCCAATATTTTAATACCTCGCACGAAAGTTAAGACAGCACATAACGCGAACAAGGAATGGGGGAGACTATGGGCCCAGGTAGTGTTCTTTCACCATCCTTTTGAAGATGGCCAATGATTGTACCTGTCTAATCGATAATGGCAGTGCATTCCATAACCGTACCGCCTGTACAGTAAACGATTTATCATAAAAATCGTAGAATGCCTAGGTACTGCCAATACCAATGATTCTGACGACCTCAAGGATCTTAAATGTTTGTCATTGAGGAACACGAAACGTTCTTTTAAATATGTGGGAGTATTGGGATTAAAGAGAATACAATAAAGCAACGAAAGAATATGAGCATTCCGTCGAAGTCGAATTGGGAGCCACTTGAGCAATTTGCGAAACTCTGATACGTGATCATATTTGCGTAGACCAAATATAAATCTAATGCAAAAGTTTTGAAGGCGCTCAAGCTTATCGAGTTGCTCCTCGGTGACGTCGAGATAGCTGACATCGGCATAGTCAAGAAGAGGAAGGAGAAAAGATTCTGCAAGCGCAATTTTAGTGGTCGTGGGTAGAAAGTTACGCAGTCTGCGCATGGAACCCGCTGATGCAAACAATTTGCGACTAACTTCACGGATTTGAGTACCCCAAGATAGTGTGCTGTCGAATAATATCCCTAAGTTACACTTTGGCATATTTCCAGTGGAATACCATTAAAAACTATCTGGCAACTGTGACCAATTAACTTGAGGCAGCATCCTGGAGCTCCCAACAACTATGACTTGTGTCTTAGAGGGGTTCACTTCCAACCCATACCACTTGCTCCAAGTACATATCCTCGTCAAGTCGGTGTTAATAGTGTTAAAGGCTGTCGCCAATTCTTGTAAAGGAGCCTGTGTATATATTTGAAGATATCCGCATAAAGGTGGTAGGAAGAATGTAATGACTTAGAGATAGAATTTATGAAAATTGTGAAAAGCAATGGAGATAGCACGCCACCCTGAGGCACACCGACAGATGTATTACGCAGAGTGGAAAAGGAATTTTCAACGCGCACACGCTGTCGGCGCCCAAACAGGTAACTATGAAACCAATCAATCACTGTTGGAGATATGTTGGCACCCTTATAGATTCGTCATGTCTGTCTATTCCGAAAATATAAGAACTATGCTGTTGAAACTCGGTAAGTAGATGTATCCTGTGAACCGCATTAAGATTTTTACACGAAAATAGAAAAAAAGTCTATAAATTTTGGGGGTTCCCCAAACTTAGAACTGCCACTCAAAAATTTTTTTTTCATCAATTCCATACGTGTCGGGTTCTATGGATAGGTCTTCAAAATTGATATTGAGGTTTAAAATACCATTTTCTAAACTGAATTGTTTGCGCGAGAGACACTTCCAAAGTGGTAAAATAGGTGTAACCTGTAACCCTTGTACTTCTAAAATAAGAGAATCATAAAATAAAATAAAATATGGCAATGTATATGTATACCATGTAAACTTCCGCCGAAAATTAGTTTGACTCGTTCAAACTAATTTTCGGCGGAAGTTCTAGTAATCGTAATAGTAATAAATAAGTAATAGTATCTAGTAAGTAGTTTTTTTAATACGTCATAAATCGTAAACCGCTATTTACCTTTCATTCAATCAACTCAAATAAAAAAAACATTTAATTTCATAAACATACCTTATGCATAAACCGTGAACCATTATTTTCTAATAATAAACCGGTAATAGGTGCCTAAGTAAATAATAATTATAATTCACGAGGGACGTGGCTTGAACGAACTACAAGAACTTTTAAATTATGTCACTTGCTGCTACGGAACCCTTCATGGGCGAGTCCGACTCGCACTTGGCCGGTTTTTATGTGATTGACCTATAAACAAAACCTCTTTCGCATCGTAAGTTGGGATTATATGGACTAGTTTTTTTATAATTTCTATATAATGCTAAAATAAACTTCTCTATATTACCAGTAGGTTCTCTCCGTCTCTTCAGCGTGGGAAGACTCTACACCATATCCCCATTCATAGCTAAATACCGCTGTGACATTATGCAACTAATTGTGATTCATGACAAGCTATTCAATGAATGAATGCAACCCATCTTTGTGCCGAGCCATTGGCCCGTGAACTGCACCGCTTTGTGATACCGCATACCGTTACGTGACGAATCGTTCCGTTGACCACATGCTCTGTCACACCACAGTTGATCGTGACAGACAGCCTTCGAAATGTGGACTATGGTTTTCATGAATTACATACATACTTGCACCACGAGATTTTAGTGCTTAGTGTTCACCAATGCATTGGTTGAAAGTCGACCATAATCATCACTATTATTATTGCAACATAGAAACTTGGAATTCTTTACAATAACACGTGTAATCCCTCTTATTTTAAGAGTAAGATGTGTTTTAAAGTGAGGCGTGAACAATGTTTACAAATCTGTAAGCATTTCGAGCCCGCCATTTTAGCGTGATTATATGTATATTATTTCACCTGCAGCTTGCCATCGGGCCGAGCGAAATCATATTGACGTAGAACAAACTTAAAAAAAGAAAAACTAACCGCCCCCGCTGGCACGCGGGGGGGTATCCGAAGGGATTTCCGCACGAAAAAAAGAAAAAAAAAAAAAAAAAAAAAAAAGGTTGGTGAGACGTCGTATATTATCATTTCATACTTACAAGTTTCTCCGCAATTTAGGTATCTATCGATTGTCGGGGTGCGAGGGATATGCTCTATGGGCAACATTACACTCCGGCGTCTGTAGACCCGAGACGGCGTGCGGTTTTAGTCGGTTCAAGCCCGACATAACCGCCTCCGCTGCCCGGCATTATCCGAAGGGATTTCCACAAAAAAAAAAAAAAAGGGTATCTATCGATTTGACATTTCAACAAAATATATATATTCTGATAAATTGAGAAACTTCTTCTTTCTCTTTAAAATTCGGTTTCACAAGAAACTAATTTACTATAAGATAAGACTTGCATGCTGTTTCACGTAATAATTGACTGGCTACCTCGAACACCTAGGTAACCTTTGAGTAACACAACATAGCAACTAATCACAAAATCTCCTTAACAACACACGTTATGAAAGTGGCAATGGGATAGGAAGAAATCCGGCAGGGCTTCACATGACCGTGTCAGAAGCCGACCAAGTGTATTGACGGACGTAGGTATATATTTATAAGATAGAGTACCTCCACACTCAATACTGTACATAATAATTATCAGACGCCGACTATGGCGCAGAAAATTATTGTCTTATGAGTGATGACGTAAGACAGACCGTAACAAGTTGGAAACAAACAATTATGGATAAGATGGCAAATCGAAATCATTGAGTCCAAACAGTAACAAAGTCCATGGTCACATAAAAATTTACAAAAGATCTGGATTCTACAACTAATTATAAGTATATATGATTTTAGATTGACATGGTCATTTATATTAAAATTAAAAATAATAAACATGGTAAATATCCCGTTTATAATTTTAATTTTAATTGTAAGTAACTGTAGCAGTTAGAGAACAAAGTAGGTAGGTGGCCATCTCGAAACCGGATATGGCCCAGGGTCAGTTGGGGTGCGAGGGAAATGCTTTATGGGCAACATCACACCCCGGCTCTGAAAACCCGAGACGGCGTGGGGTTTTATTCGGTTCAAGCCCAACATAACCGCCCCCGCTACCCGGAGGGGGGGAATCCGAGGGGATTTCCGCACGAAAAAAAAGAATAAGGTACGTACTCTTGTCATGGAGACTAGTTATTAAATAAGCCAAGGTGGTCAACTAGGACTACCGTATTGGAATTGATAGGCATGTAATGGTATGGTGACCTAGCATTTCTATGCTTGTGAAAAAAGAAAAAGGTGCAAATACTATGCCCATTTTATTTTTCATGCAGAACTTCCTACGTGTACCCCGGAGTGGTTATGTCGGACTCGCACCGACTAAAACCGCACGCCGTCTTAGATCTCCAATCCAATCCAATCGAGTACACGTATTAGACTCCTGACCGCTGCTATTAATAGGTATGCAGTATGCTAAAAAGATTAAAAATAGAAAATTTACGTGGAAGCTTCTAGTAAGCAATTAATAACAATATTGTTTACTACCACTTATGGCGGACGTGATATGAGTTTTGTACTAAACTGTTTTATTTATTAATCCATTAATTGCCATCGTAATTTTAAAGTTCATAAGGCTCCCGCCCTGAAAGTAGCGGACTCACCAAGCGTGTCGAAGGCACTTTTGGCCATTATGGGCACCCATAGCGTGTTCACTGGCTTTGAAAATTAAGAAAAAGTTCTGGAATTTTTGATTTCAATTATGCTTATGTCCTGTTATAAAAAATATTCGTAATTCGTTAAAAAATATATGGACCGCTTTATTTTAACCGAATTAAAAAAGGAGAAGGTTCTATGTTCGTATGCATCTATTTTTTTTAAATGTTAATCGATTAAGAATTAAACCCACTTCAATGACCAAAAAGGCACTGAAAACTGTAAAACAACTGAATTACAGATTTAACTCTAAAGTCGGTATCAAGTCCGAAACACAACGTTACAAAGCATCATAAGTTAACTAGGGTCGTCTAGCCGTATGAACGCACAATATACCCGCACGCACAGAGTAATTAAAATATACTGCGCACGTGATCGGCTGTATTTTGCTGCCGACGTGATGTGGAGACCTCACTCACGCTTACACATTTTTATCGCTTGTCTCCCCGTGCAAGCTCAACAGAAAAGTCTTACGTGTTTTTTATCTTTAAAATTAAATCTGTAATTCAGTTATTTTACACTTTTCAGTACATTTTTTGTTATTGAAGTCGGTTAATTTTTTTTTAAATTAAAATAGTTTATGGATAATGTTCTTGTTTAAGACGATATTACCTAGTAAAGTTGGTCGCTAGATGTCGCTGTTTCATTGTGAAACGCGATATTGTTTTGTTTGCGAAAACCTATAAAAGTCCGTATTTATAGTGTATCGAGGCATTTTGTCGGTCTGTCTTTGAATTATTTTACAGTCCAAATAAAGTAAAGTATCAGATCAGGCGTCAGTAGTTTAATTATTGAGAAACTCCTAGTCGTCACAAATTGAAGCCATCGAAGAGAGGAAGAACCAGGCAGACGACATCTTCGCCACTAGTACCACCGGTGCGTTGCGGACTAAACATTGGTCCTTCGATGTGTTGTATTTGGTTTTTACACGTTTATTGTGAATTGTGATTCAGCTCTAATTAGATTAAAATTCTGTTGTTATATGCATATACGGATGTGACACTGCTACGCTGGTTGTACTAATTAAGTACCATTGACGTCTTAGTACTAACTTAGTAACTATAGGTTGAGAATATATAATGATAACCTTTTATAACTTAATATGCCATGCGTGTTCTCTGCATTACAACAAATCATGAAATTAATTATTACACACGCGCCACTACAAAACGCTGTAATTTATTGATCGAGAATTATTAACATAATATGATTTTCAAAATAATATTAAAACACGCCTAGGGTGTTTGCGGCGTTTTTATAAAGATTCGCCTGTACCGGCCCTAAATGTCATGTGGGTGGCCATGAAAGTGTAAGTTGATGGATGGAATCCGGAAATCCAAAAAAACAATAAAGCTAAAAGTGGCTATTGATTTTTTAATACTACTAAGGAAACTTTTTAAACCTTTGAACCACATAGTTCAAACGTTAATGTATACAAAAGGCAGTATGTACCGACGGTCATTTATACACTTCACGAGCTACCATGGCTGTCATTTACTGGTGGTAGAAATTTGAAGACACAAATTTGTCACAAAATTCGGCCGGGTGGGTACCACCGTGCACGATTGCGAAAAACCCTCCATAGTAATCCAATTTCGGTTTGCTTGTGTTCAGGGGTCAGCAAGTGCATAGCCGGGCAGGGGGATTGTGGTCGCAGCACTAGTGGGACCGGTGGGTGTTACGCGGTGCTGCGAAGGCAATCCTCTTCTGATGAGGCCGTCAAGCTGAGTGCCAGCATTGTTAACATGGTACGTGTATGTAATGGTGACCCTCTTTCCTGAGACTTTACCTTCAGCTTACCATCAGGCGAGGTGAAGTCAAATTGACGTGTCCTAAATATAAAAAAAAAATTAATATACTCTGTGGCTATGACAACAACAAAAAGTGGCGCCAAAGTTGTGTACAGTAGCGTCCAAAAATCTATACTAAATTTTTTGTTTCGAAGAGTCTAGTATTCATAGAAGTCTTTGGGTTGAGCCCGGCCGACCAATCAACTTCTTTTTTTTTTAAACTCTATGCTATTCATAGTAATAAACCATATATATTTTATTTATTGCATAATTCAGTAATCAGTAATCAGCATTTCAAAATGAATATTATGTAGATGAGCCTGTCTATCTATCTTGTGTATCTCAGTTTTATATTCTCGCCTGTTGGCATAATTAGGAGGGAAGGTATGGAGTGTGGGCGGTAAATAGAACATAACCGAACATAACATAACTTCACGCCTGTATCCCCGAAGGGGTAGGTAGAGATGTGTACACCCACGATTCGCCAGTTATGTATAGGTCCCAATGTAATAGGGGGCGAGCCTAATGCCATCTACCGGGCACATTATTAAACGAGCGCTTATTAAAATTTATTCATGCACACATAACTGTGAAAGTCAGAGGACTGTGCCCGGGGCGACTGGGGATTGAACTCGAGACCTCGTCTCAGCAGTCCGTTACGTACGCCACTGGGCTATCGCCGCTTAGAACAATAGAACCATTTATAAATACATTATGAATAGGGTTCAAAAAGTATCCAGCGTAAGTAGCAAACATGCAGCAAATTTGCAGTTTCAAAAGTTCATCAAACTAGCGCTAGCCTAAAAGTATGCTTTTACTATTAAAAGGCATACTTTTTGCTTCAGATTATATGAAAAAAAAATTACAACATAAATATACATAACTTCACGCCTGTATCGCCGAAGCCAGGTAGAGGTGTACTACACAGCCACGATTCGCCAGCTATGTTTAGGTCCCAATGTAATAAGGGGCGAGCCTATTGCCATCTACTGGGCACATTACTATATATAAGCGAGCGATAATCAACATTTTTAATACACACATAATTACGAAAAGTCAGAGGTGTGTGCCCGGGGCGAATGGGGATCGAATGGAGTCGAGAGGACCTCATCTCGGCAGTCCGTTACGTACGCCACTGGGCTATCACCGCTTTTTTTAACTTTTTTTAACAATAAAAAATACCCTTTTGCTAACAATTTGAGCTTTTTGACGGACACTTTTTCATATACAGACCGTCACTGTATATGAAAAAGTTTCCTTGTGTGTGGTGTGTGTTCTCGTTAGCTCTACCTTTTTTTTTTTTTTTTTTTTTTTATCGTGCGGAAATCCCTTCGGATACCCCCCCGCCGGCCAGCGGGGGTGGTTATGTCGGGCTTGCACCGAGTAAAACCGCACGCCGTCTCGGGTCTTCAGACGCCGGGGTGTAAGGTTACCCATAGAGCATATCCCTCGCACCCCGGCTGACCCTGGGCCATCTCACCACTAACAGCATCGCTCATCCTGTCTCCTCTGAAAGCAGAGGAGTACGGAGAGCGATGTGTTCCCGCCACGTTGGGTATTGGCCGACGATCAATGCCAACCCTATGAAGGGGTGAAGGGGAAGCCATTGACCGCCGCCCAGGGTGTACCGGCCGCTCCGATTCCGTTCCCCCCGGACTGCAGCGGGATCGGAATCGGAACGACACGCGAGGAGGTTACCCAACACACACCCCTCGTTAGCTCTACCTATAAAGTTAAGTAAAAAATAAATTACGTTGGTACTAATGCATCGTTTGTCAGTCAGCTGTGCCACAATACGAGGGCAGGTTGCTCCTTTAATTTCCCTAGAGTGTCAAACAAGATAAATATCGCAGTGTTGTTTTATAGCAACTACTTCGGCTAGCAAGCGTTATTTATCGATTTATCAGTTTTTGTTTGTACAAATATTGAACCTTCAAAGATGATATAGCGAAGACAATCGAAAAAGATATATATCTTAAAGTAGTTTATGTCGATGTAGATTTGAAACGAAATAATTGTAACTACTCGCGATAAGAAAAGTGTAGTCGTGACTTTGTATTACAAGTTCTTTCACACAGGCTTTATCTATCGCCTCACGAATCTGGCTGTAGGTAAATGTAGAAGCAATAAACTTTACATTCACGAGTGTTACTCTAAATGGAAATTACCTATTGGATAATTATAGCGTTCTTATTTTTCGTACGGAAATCCCCCCCGGTAATCCCCCCCGCCGGCCAGCGGAGGTGGTTATGTCGGATTCGAACCGGCTAAAACCGCACGCCGGCTCGTGTCTCCGGACGCCGGGGTGTAGGATGGCCCATAAGACATTTCCCTCGCACCCCGACTGACCCAGGACCATCTCCGGTTTCGAGATGTCCACCTCCGTTGGAAAATTATAGCCTGACAAATACAAGAGTAAGTTTAAGGAAAGTATTTATGTTCACTCACTAGTAGTTTACACTGAAACGGTTTATGTTATAATTGACTTATATTAATTAAGATAATGATTCTAATGGTTTGGAATTAATGGTTGGTTGCGAGTACGCGGTAGCTCCGTGAGGGCTTTGGACACGATATGTACGATATGTACTATTGTACATATAATAGTCCTTAGAATAGGTACACTATAATTTGATGATTAGAAGATACCATTTTTTTTACGTGCAGAAATCCCCCCGGAACCCCCAGAAACCAACTTAAACCGCACGCCGTCTTGGGTCTTCAGACCGGGTATGAATTCCCCTCGCCCCGGACCCCGGACTTTTAATTTCCTTACTCTTTTTGCCCAGTCTATTACTGAAGACAGTTATTAAATTCTTAAGCTTCACATTAATGAGGACACGACTTAAGTAATTCCATTCAAAAGAATTCTCAGACGAACGAACAATAACTGTTTAAGCAATGTGGGTTAAGTTTTGAACTTTATAAAAAGTATCAAGCTCTATAAGATAAGAGGTTATCTCTGTCTGAGTGGCCTGTCTAAATGCGACTTGAATAAAAATAGTTAATCAGCTCATTGTAGTCACAGATGACCCAGATATTTTAACTTTCGGGTAAGATTGGTGGTCTTTTTAGGACCTTTTTAGGACCCAGATATTTTAACTTTCGGGTAAGGATTGGTGGTCTTTTTAGGACCCAGATATTTTAACTTTCGGGTAAGATTTGTGGTCTTTTTAGAACCTTTTTAGGGCCCAGATATTTTAACTTTCGGGTAACATTGATGGTCTTTTTAGGACCCAGATATTTTAACTTTCGGGTAAGATTGGTGGTCTTTTTAGGACCTTTTTAGGGCCCAGATATTTTAACTTTCGGGTAAGATTGGTGGTCTTTTTAGGACCTTTTTAGGGCCCAGATATTTTAACTTTTGGGTAAGATTTGTGGTCCTTTTAGGACCTTTTTAGTTAGTTGGGTGTTTTTATGACCTCGCCACTGACCAAGATCTTCGATGCCAATGCCAACCCCACCTGCAAGCCGGTACTCATGCTGATTGACGGACGAGGCTCCGGCACAGGCTTTCCTTTCGGAATTAGGAGGTCAGACGGCACTCACTTCTGCAAAAGTCATATCAAGAGACAGAGTAAAAGACTCCGGGCTCCAAAGTGTAAGCTTTGGATGCAACCGGGACTGACGCTGTGATGATGATAATGAGTCGTTTTTTTTATTAGCATCGCAATTAATTTGTGGCGATACCACATATACCCAGCGACAACAAGTGGAACTACTTCGATACTACTACGTCACTACCAATCCTGAGTCGCGAAGTGAAGTTCGTACGCTGGTATAACATATATACAACATCCCAACGACAATTGTTGGGCTGCGACCTGCCAGGCGTGATCACCTTGCCTGGTCGGAGGATCCTCCCTTTGTGTTGGAGGAACATCACATCCCGTTCCTACACAAATTTGACTACTATCTAATAACCACACTGGATTCCAAATGTTATAGGACTCACAAAAACTAACGAAATAAGCCCTAATTTGAGGGATTATTATTCGTTGAAGAGTTCAACTATTCACATAGATCCTATCATCAACTCGAGGGTGTCAATTTAATGTATTGTCATTCGAATGTCAATTCTTACAAAGTTTCAAATCGAAACAACAATTTAGGACACATGTAATTCGACTTTCAAGATTTGTTTACATATATAGGTACATATTCAGTTTGGTACTACTAGGTGATGCTAATAGAGACATGTTAAACCGGAGGTAGTGCTGGCTATACACAATACAGACAGTATAATTATCATTTCTTTTACTAACCATAGGATATCCCCTCGGATACCCCCTCGCTGGCCGGCGTCGGCAGTTATGTCGATCTAGAACCGATTAAAACCGCATGCCGTCTGCGGTATTCAGAGGCCGGGTTGTAAGGTTGCCCATAAAGCATTTCCCTCGCACCCCGACTGACTCTGGGCCATCTCCGGTTTCGAGATGGCCCTATCGCGTTTGGGAACAACGGTGTCCCCGTCTTGCCCCGGTTTGGGGGGATGACCCATTTTTGTTGTGAACCATTACCTAAGCGTTTTAGAACAAAGAATGATCGTCTCTGTTACATCCTACTAATCTTACTAATATTATAAACGCGAAAATTTGTAACTATGGATGGATGGATGGATGGATGTTTGTTACTCTTTCACGCATAAACGGCTGAACGGATCTGACTGAAATTTGGCACCCCTGTGCCAAATTTCAGTCAGATCCGTTCATAATATATCAATATAATCATTTGACGGCCTCTGTGGCGGAGCGGTAGTGCATTCGGCTGCTACGACAGGGGGCGCGGGTTCGATTCCCGCTCAGTGCATATATTTGTATGCATGAATATATCTATTTGCATTGGTCTGGGTGTTTCTATGTATAATATGTATGTATTTACAAAAAAAAAGTATATAAGTATGTTTATCCGCATTCTGGAACCCATAACACAAGCTAGTTAAACTATGCTTACTTTGGGTCTAGAAAGCGCTGAGTAGAATGACGTAGAATATTTATATTTATATTTATAATATAATCATCAATATATAATATATCCCTATATATTATAGTCCGGATAACACATAGGCAACTTTTCATCCCGGGAAAAGGTTCCCATGGGTAACGGGAACGGGATCAGAATTCCACGCGGTCGGAGCTGCGGTCAACAGCTAGTATATTCATAAATTCTTCATATGACTCTTGGGAACTAACTCAATAACGTTATGAACTTCCGACAATAGCGTCAGAACTGGTTTGAAGTGGGCAGGTACAGTTAGCATACTTCTGTGTTGTCCAGCAACTCACCCACTTTCTTTGTTTATGATAACTATGGTAACAGAGCACATTGCCATCCTTTTAAATAGCTGTTACGCCAAGCCCGACATAACATAACCGGTATCCGAAGGGATTTCCGCACGAAAAAAAAAAAGGCAACGCGTTGAACCACCAGAGGTACGTATTATAGGAAAATTAAAGCAAGAGTAAAAAAAATATTTGTACCAAAAGTACAACGTACATTATTAATAATACCTGGGTGACCGGTTTTCTTGAGCTTTGCTCGGGTTTATTTGCGACGATTTCTAAAAATGAAACCTAACTAGATCGATTTATCGCCTCCGAAACCTCCTGTATACAAATTTCATGAAAATCGTTGGAGCCGTTGCCGAGATCCATATATGTGTATATATATACAAGCTGATACCCGCGACTCCGCCCGCGCGTAGGTTAGTTATTCTTTTTTGGTCATATCTTCGGTTTACTTAACCAATTGCAATCAAACACGGCAGATTTTAAGTCTGACCAAGAACTTTCTAATAGAAAAAACCGCATTAAAAGCCGTTCAGTAGTTTTTGTTTCCATCGCGAAGAAAAGGATAAAAAATATATTTTTGTGTTCAGAATCGTTCATTTAACATAGATAACCCCACTTCAGACTCGTGTCCACACCATTTTACCACACTAGTGTGTCGATGGTATAACACCTGTTACTCGTGGTCATACCACTGGTGTGACAATGGTGTAATATATGTTGCTTGTGGTCATACTGGTGTGACAATGGTGTAATACATGTCCCCAGTATTTTTTTAAATATCTCCAATGTACAGACACAATAGTATACATACGCCTTGGTCCACCAATACATACACATACCTATATATATCTTATATGTAGATTTTATCGTACCTTGACTTTTACGGGAGTGACTACCGTCTGCCCTCGCGATCACGAGGGAAACCTGCGCCAGAGCATCATCCGTTAACCAACAGGTGTACCGGCCAGCAGTTAAGCTTGGCTCGGGCCCCGATATAATCTTAGTCGGGCTCCCATTCACCTTTTACCATACCGTTTTACATTTCTATCACTTAGGCCTTTTGTAACACATTCTGTGATTATGCTTAATTTAGCAGACTACTCAAAAACCTTGGGGTTTGGTTTTACAGCGTAACCACAATGAGATTTGATCTCTCTACCTAATCTATAATCAAGGTCAAGGTCAAGACACTGATGCAATGTTGAAGCAAAGTGCTATTTGAACCAATCGGAGTTGTCAGTTTTTTCTTATCTTAATAGAAACTGCGTTGGCACCGATGGGGTGGAGCAAAAAAAACCGGCCAAGTGGGAGTCGGACTCGCCCATCAAGGGTTCCGTAGCAGCAAGTTATTTTTTTTATATTTGAGTTGATTGAATGAAAGGTAAATTGCGGCTTACGATGTATGATGTATTAAAAAAAACTACTTACTAGATCTCGTTCAAACCAATTTTAGGGGAAGTTTTTTTTTTTTTTTTATTTTTTTTTTTTTTTTTTAATATTCTACAACATTCTACACAGCGCTTTCTAGACCCAAAGTAAGCATAGTTTAACTAGCTTGTGTTATGGGTTCTAGAACGCGGATAAACATACTTATATACTTTTTTTTTGTAAATACATACATATTATACATAAACACCCAGACCAATGCAAATAGACATATTCATGCATACAAATATTTGCACTGAGCGGGAATCGAACCCGCGCCCCCTGACTTAGCAGTCGAATGCACTACCGCTACGCCACAGAGGCCGTCATCGCCGTTACAGGGGGGGGGGGGGACATTTTACCAGTCATATGCCATTTTTTCTGTTTAGAAAAAAAAAATGATTTTAGAAACCTCAATATCATTTTGGAAGACCTATCCAGGGGTATGATGGAAAAAAAAAGTTGGTTTCAGTCCAAGTATGGGGAACCCTCAAAATTTATTGTTTTTTTTTTCTATTTTTCTGTGAAAATCTTAATGCGGTTGACAGAATACATCTTCTTACCAAGTTTCAACAGCATACTTCTTATAGTTTTGGAAAAAGTGACTGTGACATACGGACGGACAGACAGACAGACAGACATGACGAATCTATAAGGGTTCCAAGCTTAAAAATGCTCGAAATGCAGTTTTCTGTACCGTAAATAACCTAGGTGCTCTAATTTTTAAAGACCTACTAACGTGAGTCATGCCAGTTAACTCTTTCAGCTAATCTAAATTGCTTGTGATAGGAATGAGTTCACGCCGATTGTATTATGGGTAATATTGGACCCGCAACGTCTTAATTACATGTCCGATGCCTTACCTAACCATTAGGTGTTTTGAACTCTTCATAGGGTTGGCATTGATCGTCGGCCAATACCCAACGTGGCGGGAACACATCGTTCTCCGTACTCCTCTGCTTTCAGAGGAGATAGGATGAGCGATGCTGTTAGTGGTGAGATGGCCCAGGGTCAGCCGGGGTGCGAGGGATATGCTCTATGGGTAACCTTACACCCCGGCGTCTGAAGACCCGAGACGGCGTGTGGTTTTAGTCGGTGCAAGCCCGACATAACCGCCCCCGCTGACCGGCGGGGGGGTATCCGAAGGGATTTCCGCACGATAAAAAAAAAAAAAAAAAAAAAGGTGTTTTGAACTATTAGAATGAAGAATCCTGTTACGCCTGTCCGTTAGTTCCTAAGCAACTTGGACCGTATGCAAATTGCGTGTGTTATGGTGTGCCACAAGTAGTGTGGTCTGAATAATTAACACTCTATGGTAAAAATGTAAACGTGCAGCCATCATCGCGTGCTAAGTTTATAGCGCACCATTCCTACGTAAAACAGTTTTATAAATTAATATCTTGGCAAATAAATTGCATTCGCGTGACTTTTTGTCTGTTACCGAAAGTTTACGATGCCTAAGCAAATAACTATAATAGTTTGACATTGACCTGGACTCTGTCTGTTTTATTAGCTGGTTAGCGACGGGAGGATTACTGATCAGGAACAGTTTTATGTCGTGTAGTTGGTGAAAGAGGTAATTTTTTAAAGCATTTGAAGTGAAAACTTCTTTAGGCGTGTTTAGCACTTTCCTTACAACGTGATTATAGTAACCGGATGGCTAAATGGAGTGAGGGACGGAAGTAGGGGCGGAGGAAGAGAGGGAAGGATGCAGGGATGAATGATGATGATTCAAAAAAATACACACGTAATTGTTCAAGTTGTCACTTCTGTCGGCGCTCCTGGAGTGCCACTGCCTTTTTTTTTCAATACTATTGTTATATATAAAATTTGCTGCTATAACTCCTACGAGTTTGGCGTTGGTCCGGAAACATCTTGGGTGGATCGTCCGTCTGGCTTTCGGCGTCTTCGTTTGAAATATGTAATAGTAGTCATCCACAGCTAAAAATCTCGACAAGCATGTCCAGTTGAAGGCTATACACTTCTCCTCATGAATGAGATCGAAAACAGTTGCATAAAGCGAATGTAAATACAACTCTACTTACCTTTGCGTGGATACAGAGGCGTGAGAATGTAAAATAAATAAAACAACTAAAACGTTGTAAACAGTTCCTCTGTTTACAACTTTCTGTACCAAGTTCTTGAACTCTGGCTTAATAAAGTATTTAATCTTATCTTTAAAATAAACTTACGTGAAAAAACTTATTACAAGTTTACATCGCAAACATCACAAAATAATATATGAACAGTGAGTAATGAGTTGGTACACAGATTAGTAGTCTTACGGCAGCCAAATATTCGTAGCGGTCTAACGTCACGTATTCATTGTCAATGTTTTTATACTCTTTGGTTTTTTTATTCATAAAGCACTATTATACTATTTCCATTTCATTATTTTCTCGATGACAGTTCTAATTTGATAGTTGTAGTGTTGTGACCAAATAAGTAATGATATCGATCGCATATATTTATTATGTTTTGAACAAAGACAAATACAACAAAAACATTCAAGTATATTTTTTCAAGGTGGGAACACATAATGGCCCACCGCCATGTTGTGTTTGTTTTAATTTGTCACTCGCAACAAGACGGTCGTGCTATATAGTCACTACATTTCTGTTCGCTGAGTTTTTCACATTATCCATACGTTACGTTGTGTATTTTGTGTTCCTCCGTGTTGATTGCTGCCCAGCTGTCAAATATCAAAATGCCTAAAGGATCTGTTCTGGAGAGAGAACTGGTGATCAAGGTTCGTAATTACTTTGAAGCAGAGTATCAAAATGGTGGCCCGCTATTACCACTGTCGCAAGTGCGAGAGCGTGTTGCGGCCGCATTAGGAATTAGTGGACCTACTGTTTCAAAAATTACTACCGAAGCTTACGGTACAAACGGCATGCAGGAAAGTAAGCTTCGTACGCCGAAGAAAAAACGCCAACCACCTCGTGTGACATCGGTTGACAACTTCGACGCCGACGCCATTCGCCGTCATATAATATATGACTATTACTTGCGCAAAGAAATTCCAAAACTTAAAAAACTTGTTGTTTCTTTACGTGAATATGGCTTGTTCCATGGACAAAAATCGTCATTAAGCTTGGTTTTAAAAGAAATTGGATTTTATAAGTATTAGAGTTAACGGGATATTTACCATGTGGTTCTAAGAATGTCCGATATTTCGGCACTGTTGCAAGCGCCATGATCACGGAGGAACTGAAGAGGCGGTTAACGGTGAACGAGTTTAAGAGTAAATATATCGATCTACCCTCTTTCGTACTCGTCTCTGACGCGCAACACCACTACCACTGGTCTCACTACACACTCGAACTCGATCACGATCGCGACACACGACGCTTACCGTATCTACTCGCGAATTTGTTTTGGCTTGTTCCCGGTTATTTTTGCACAGACGGACCACTGGATGCCAGACGTTCGGCAATTGAAACCCATCCTCACGATTGAAATTTCTGTGCTTTTTGATTTCTATCGCTTCCCTAACCAATCTTGGTATGTAGTGGCGTTCTGTCGAGAGCATCTGAGGGTTATGTAACTCGATCCAGTGGTCGGTACCGGACTCCAATAGGTGTTCAGCGATTGCAGATTTTTGCGGTTCATTGTTTTTGACTGCCCTGATGTGTTCTTTGATTCGGCACGTGACCGTTCTTTTGGTTTGTCCTATATAAGAACTGCCGCAGCTACAGTCAATCTTGTACACTCCCGGCCTGTCCAGTGGAAAACTATCCTTGGGTGTGCGTAGATATTGTGACAGCTTTTTAAAAGGAGTGAAGATAGTTTTGACGGAAACCTTCTTCAGGATGTTAGCGACCTTATCTGTCACTCCTTTGATGTAGGGTAAAAAAGCTGGATGTCTTTCCACCTTATAGTCAGGGAGCTTGTTCGAGCGTCTGGGTGGTCTGATCCGTCCATTGTACCCATTCTTCTTTAGAACGCCGCTTATGTGGTTCAACTCCTTGTCTATATGTTCCTGGTCACATAGGTTATATGCGCGGTCAGTAAGCGACGTCACCACCGAGTTCAATTGGCGCGGATGATGATGTGAGTCGGCATGTAGATAGCGGTCAGTGTGAGTGGGTTTCCTGTACACAGAGTGGCTACATGAACCGTCTTTTCGAACACTGATCTTCACATCCAGGAAAGCGAGGGTTCTTTCTTTTTCCATCTCATACGTAAAACTCATTTTGCTATGGATATTGTTGAATTGAGCCACGTAGTGTTGTACAACATTTTCACTCCCTTCCAGTATACAGAAAATATCATCGACATACCGTTTCCAGATTTTGATGCTAGGGGCGGTAGTAATGGCTAAGGCTTCAAAATGCTCCATCCATATGTTTGCTACAATTGGAGCTACCGGACTGCCCATTGCTACTCCATCTATCTGTAGGTAGTACTCGTTCCTGTACACGAAGTAATTTGTGGTCAAACAATGTTGCACAAGGTCGGCATATTCCATAGCAATCCCGTTTTCCGTAATTTTGCGTTTTATGACCTCCATACAGTCAGTAACAGGAACATTTGTGAAGAGTGATTCGACGTCAAAACTGACCATCACTTCTTGTTCTTGCACGGTTGTTTGACGCAAAATTTGTACGAAATGTTTTGAGTCCTTCACATAAGATGTCGTTCTCCCTACTAAAGGCTGTAAGATGCCAGCCACATGTTTGGCAAGTTCATAAGTTGGTGAGTCTATTTGACTCACGATGGGCCGTAAAGGTATGTTTGGCTTGTGAACTTTTGGCAGACCATATAGTTTGGGTGGTTGTAGGTTTCTAGGCCGTAACAGGTATATCGTTGCCTCTTCGCCGATCGCCTGTTTGTGTTCCTTAATTAGTTGAACAGTGTTACGGTTCGTCCTAGCGGTTGGATTGTAGTTGACTTTTTTGTACGTATTTTCGTCACTTAATAAGTGCCGAATTTTTTCATCGTATTCAGTGACGTTCATAACTACCGTGGCGTTCCCTTTGTCTGCCTTTAAGACTAAAACCCTCTCATCATCCCGTAGGTCACGAAGTGCGCAGCGTTCTTCGGGAGTCATGTTCGACTGTGGGAGCTTTGCCCGACGCAACGTGATTGCAACCTCTTGCCTAAGTACCTCAGCGTCATCAGCTGGTATCTTGTTTCGTCGGACAACCTCCTCAATCGTGCCTATCACTTTTTCATAGGGAATACGCATAGGTGTGGGTGCAAAGTTCAACCCTTTCTCCAGTGAGCTGAGTGCAGCTTTGGTCAGTACTTTGTCAGAGAGATTAATAATGGTCCGTGAGTTATCATGGTAAGGGACCTTTGGCTTCTGTTTGTTTAAGAGGGATTGAAACTTACGGGACTGTTTGACTGTTTGACTGGTTGACTGGCAAAGCTCCCACAGTCGAACATGACTCCCGAAGAACGCTGCGCACTTCGTGACCTACGGGATGATGAGAGGGTTTTAGTCTTAAAGGCAGACAAAGGGAACGCCACGGTAGTTATGAACGTCACTGAATACGATGAAAAAATTCGGCACTTATTAAGTGACGAAAATACGTACAAAAAAGTCAACTACAATCCAACCGCTAGGACGAACCGTAACACTGTTCAACTAATTAAGGAACACAAACAGGCGATCGGCGAAGAGGCAACGATATACCTGTTACGGCCTAGAAACCTACAACCACCCAAACTATATGGTCTGCCAAAAGTTCACAAGCCAAACATACCTTTACGGCCCATCGTGAGTCAAATAGACTCACCAACTTATGAACTTGCCAAACATGTGGCTGGCATCTTACAGCCTTTAGTAGGGAGAACGACATCTTATGTGAAGGACTCAAAACATTTCGTACAAATTTTGCGTCAAACAACCGTGCAAGAACAAGAAGTGATGGTCAGTTTTGACGTCGAATCACTCTTCACAAATGTTCCTGTTACTGACTGTATGGAGGTCATAAAACGCAAAATTACGGAAAACGGGATTGCTATGGAATATGCCGACCTTGTGCAACATTGTTTGACCACAAATTACTTCGTGTACAGGAACGAGTACTACCTACAGATAGATGGAGTAGCAATGGGCAGTCCGGTAGCTCCAATTGTAGCAAACATATGGATGGAGCATTTTGAAGCCTTAGCCATTACTACCGCCCCTAGCATCAAAATCTGGAAACGGTATGTCGATGATATTTTCTGTATACTGGAAGGGAGTGAAAATGTTGTACAACACTACGTGGCTCAATTCAACAATATCCATAGCAAAATGAGTTTTACGTATGAGATGGAAAAAGAAAGAACCCTCGCTTTCCTGGATGTGAAGATCAGTGTTCGAAAAGACGGTTCATGTAGCCACTCTGTGTACAGGAAACCCACTCACACTGACCGCTATCTACATGCCGACTCACATCATCATCCGCGCCAATTGAACTCGGTGGTGACGTCGCTTACTGACCGCGCATATAACCTATGTGACCAGGAACATATAGACAAGGAGTTGAACCACATAAGCTGCGTTCTAAAGAAGAATGGGTACAATGGACGGATCAGACCACCCAGACGCTCGAACAAGCTCCCTGACTATAAGGTGGAAAGACATCCAGCTTTTTTACCCTACATCAAAGGAGTGACAGATAAGGTCGCTAACATCCTGAAGAAGGTTTCCGTCAAAACTATCTTCACTCCTTTTAAAAAGCTGTCACAATATCTACGCACACCCAAGGATAGTTTTCCACTGGACAGGCCGGGAGTGTACAAGATTGACTGTAGCTGCGGCAGTTCTTATATAGGACAAACCAAAAGAACGGTCACGTGCCGAATCAAAGAACACATCAGGGCAGTCAAAAACAATGAACCGCAAAAATCTGCAATCGCTGAACACCTATTGGAGTCCGGTACCGACCACTGGATCGAGTTACATAACCCTCAGATGCTCTCGACAGAACGCCACTACATACCAAGATTGGTTAGGGAAGCGATAGAAATCAAAAAGCACAGAAATTTCAATCGTGAGGATGGGTTTCAATTGCCGAACGTCTGGCATCCAGTGGTCCGTCTGTGCAAAAATAACCGGGAACAAGCCAAAACAAATTCGCGAGTAGATACGGTAAGCGTCGTGTGTCGCGATCGTGATCGAGTTCGAGTGTGTAGTGAGACCAGTGGTAGTGGTGTTGCGCGTCAGAGACGAGTACGAAAGAGGGTAGATCGATATATTTACTCTTAAACTCGTTCACCGTTAACCGCCTCTTCAGTTCCTCCGTGATCATGGCGCTTGCAACAGTGCCGAAATATCGGACATTCTTAGAACCACATGGTAAATATCCCGTTAACTCTAATACTTATGTTACTGACCATGATAGTTTAAATACCTATATTGTGCACCGGTACGGGCCGGATTGTGTAAAATTAATAAAACAACTCGAACGCGCGCGGAAAAAGAGTGAGTGTTTGAGTGAGTCTTTATCCTTTTTGGTGAAGTGTCGGGACGCGGACATTATTCCTGTATGTGTGCGAATAAACCTTGCAAGGATATTCACGGTTCCGCAAACATCTTACGGAACGCGAGTGTGAAATTACTACGGAAAATGATCAGCAACACCCGATATAAACTAGACAAAAGTCAGTGTGAGTTGTATAGTATTCATCTGAAGTGCAGTGTCGTGTTGTCACGGAATGATTTTGATAAGTGTGACCGAATAACTTACCTACAAGCACAACGTTCGAGGGAAATGAGTGCTTTGAAACAGTCCCGTAAGTTTCAATCCCTCTTAAACAAACAGAAGCCAAAGGTCCCTTACCATGATAACTCACGGACCATTATTAATCTCTCTGACAAAGTACTGACCAAAGCTGCACTCAGCTCACTGGAGAAAGGGTTGAACTTTGCACCCACACCTATGCGTATTCCCTATGAAAAAGTGATAGGCACGATTGAGGAGGTTGTCCGACGAAACAAGATACCAGCTGATGACGCTGAGGTACTTAGGCAAGAGGTTGCAATCACGTTGCGTCGGGCAAAGCTCCCACAGTCGAACATGACTCCCGAAGAACGCTGCGCACTTCGTGACCTACGGGATGATGAGAGGGTTTTAGTCTTAAAGGCAGACAAAGGGAACGCCACGGTAGTTATGAACGTCACTGAATACGATGAAAAAATTCGGCACTTATTAAGTGACGAAAATACGTACAAAAAAGTCAACTACAATCCAACCGCTAGGACGAACCGTAACACTGTTCAACTAATTAAGGAACACAAACAGGCGATCGGCGAAGAGGCAACGATATACCTGTTACGGCCTAGAAACCTACAACCACCCAAACTATATGGTCTGCCAAAAGTTCACAAGCCAAACATACCTTTACGGCCCATCGTGTGTCAAATAGACTCACCAACTTATGAACTTGCCAAACATGTGGCTGGCATCTTACAGCCTTTAGTAGGGAGAACGACATCTTATGTGAAGGACTCAAAACATTTCGTACAAATTTTGCGTCAAACAACCGTGCAAGAACAAGAAGTGATGGTCAGTTTTGACGTCGAATCACTCTTCACAAATGTTCCTGTTACTGACTGTATGGAGGTCATAAAACGCAAAATTACGGAAAACGGGATTGCTATGGAATATGCCGACCTTGTGCAACATTGTTTGACCACAAATTACTTCGTGTACAGGAACGAGTACTACCTACAGATAGATGGAGTAGCAATGGGCAGTCCGGTAGCTCCAATTGTAGCAAACATATGGATGGAGCATTTTGAAGCCTTAGCCATTACTACCGCCCCTAGCATCAAAATCTGGAAACGGTATGTCGATGATATTTTCTGTATACTGGAAGGGAGTGAAAATGTTGTACAACACTACGTGGCTCAATTCAACAATATCCATAGCAAAATGAGTTTTACGTATGAGATGGAAAAAGAAAGAACCCTCGCTTTCCTGGATGTGAAGATCAGTGTTCGAAAAGACGGTTCATGTAGCCACTCTGTGTACAGGAAACCCACTCACACTGACCGCTATCTACATGCCGACTCACATCATCATCCGCGCCAATTGAACTCGGTGGTGACGTCGCTTACTGACCGCGCATATAACCTATGTGACCAGGAACATATAGACAAGGAGTTGAACCACATAAGCGGCGGTCTAAAGAAGAATGGGTACAATGGACGGATCAGACCACCCAGACGCTCGAACAAGCTCCCTGACTATAAGGTGGAAAGACATCCAGCTTTTTTACCCTACATCAAAGGAGTGACAGATAAGGTCGCTAACATCCTGAAGAAGGTTTCCGTCAAAACTATCTTCACTCCTTTTAAAAAGCTGTCACAATATCTACGCACACCCAAGGATAGTTTTCCACTGGACAGGCCGGGAGTGTACAAGATTGACTGTAGCTGCGGCAGTTCTTATATAGGACAAACCAAAAGAACGGTCACGTGCCGAATCAAAGAACACATCAGGGCAGTCAAAAACAATGAACCGCAAAAATCTGCAATCGCTGAACACCTATTGGAGTCCGGTACCGACCACTGGATCGAGTTACATAACCCTCAGATGCTCTCGACAGAACGCCACTACATACCAAGATTGGTTAGGGAAGCGATAGAAATCAAAAAGCACAGAAATTTCAATCGTGAGGATGGGTTTCAATTGCCGAACGTCTGGCATCCAGTGGTCCGTCTGTGCAAAAATAACCGGGAACAAGCCAAAACAAATTCGCGAGTAGATACGGTAAGCGTCGTGTGTCGCGATCGTGATCGAGTTCGAGTGTGTAGTGAGACCAGTGGTAGTGGTGTTGCGCGTCAGAGACGAGTACGAAAGAGGGTAGATCGATATATTTACTCTTAAACTCGTTCACCGTTAACCGCCTCTTCAGTTCCTCCGTGATCATGGCGCTTGCAACAGTGCCGAAATATCGGACATTCTTAGAACCACATGGTAAATATCCCGTTAACTCTAATACTTATGTTACTGACCATGATAGTTTAAATACCTAAATTGGATTTTCTTTAAAAAAATCGGACAAACGTAAAATATTGAGGATGTTGACGACCTCTATGGCGTAGCGGTAGTGCGTTCGACTGCTAAGCCAAAGGTCGCGGGTTCGATTCCCGCTCAATGCAAATTTGTATATTTGCATTGGTCTGGGTGTTTCTATGTATAATATGTATTTATTTACAAAAAAAAAAGTATTTAAGTATGTTTATCCGCATTCTAGAATCCATATGACAAGCTCTGCTTAGTTTGGCCAGGTCCAAATATTTTATTTGTTTTTCTTTTTCTGCCTTCATGAGATTCTCGTCATGGGGGACAGTGATATCAACTATCATTGCACGACGCTCTAATCGATCCATTATCACTATATCAGGCTTATTGGCGACAATAGTCGTGTCTATGATAATAGATCGATCCCAGTACAATGTGACACGACCGTTTTCGAGAACTGGGTCGGGCACATACCTGTAGTATGGCACCTCCGAAGTCACAAGATTGTATTTAAGGGCAAGTTGCTGATGTACAATCCTGGCCACTTGGTTATGTCTGTGCAATTACTCGCCTTTGGCAAGACGAGAACAACCGGAACTAATGTGTCTGAGTGATTCTCCGGGACGATGACATGCCCGACAGATGTCAACCGTATTGTCCTTCAGAATATACTTCCGGTAGTTGTACGTCATTACAACTTCGTCCGTAATTCCAAAGATAAAACCTTCGGTTTCTCCAAAAAGATCACCGAACCGTAGCCAAGATACAGACGCTTTTAAATCTATATCGGGCCCATTTAAGGCCCGATAAAAGCGTCCGTGTAGCTCTTTACCCTTCCATACATCCCTGCGATCAGCAGTACCAAGAACTACAGGTTTGCGCCAGTTCTCTTTACCCAACGCGAGAGGGGTTAGGCCATTGTCCACTGCGACCACATCACGATGCATATCGGAATCTGCGCGTAGGAAATATTCTCTAAGGTTGTATATCTCGCGGTTATGAAGGGTCTTTGCATTTAAAAATCCACGACCGTCCAATTTCCGCGGGATATACAACATCATTACCGATGAACGTGGATGGTGCATTCGGAATGTGGTCAGCAGTGTCCGGACCCTCCTATCTAGAGCATCCAGTTCAGTCTGAGTCCATCTGAGTATGCCGAAGGAGTACATTAGGACTGGCATGACCCAACCATTGCAGGTGCGAACGTTATTATTATTATTGATGGAGCGTCACGACGTTGCTATGGCTCCCTGCGAATTTTTGAGCGAAGCCAAAAAGATATCAGATTGGTCAAATGTTATTTTCACTGACGAGACTTGGTTAAATGCAAACCACACAGTATCTAAGAACTGGACTGACGACACCGCCGCTTCCACTAGTTCAGTGCCAATGGGTAAAGGTGAACGGCTTATCATATGCCATGCAGGGTCTACAAAAGGATTCGTGTCAGATGCTTTACTGGCCTTTAAATCCAAGAAAACAGTGGACTACCACGAAGAAATGAATGCGGAGATTTACGAAGGATGGTTTAAAGTAATGGTGCAATCTCTGGAAGAACCGTCGATAATTATTATGGACAATGCTACATATCACTCCAGACAAAACTATAAAATGCCTACGCATGCC
The DNA here is from genome assembly GCA_946251805.1 of Cybosia mesomella. Lineage (NCBI taxonomy): Eukaryota > Metazoa > Arthropoda > Insecta > Lepidoptera > Erebidae > Cybosia > Cybosia mesomella. The sequence continues at coordinate 4,214,084 of OX276396.1, forward strand.
AATAAAAAACAAGAGATAATTGACTGGCTCCAACGTCATGGTGAAAATGTGGATAATACTTTATTAAAAGTTAAATTAGTGGATATTATGAAATCGAAAAAAGCCTCCCTAAAATATATATTACCGACGAAATAGCTGCCGAATGTGGTCATTGGGTTCTTCGACTTCCGCCGCATCATTGCCAGTACAATGCTATAGAATTAATATGGGCATAAATCAAAGGACACGCCGCTCGAAAGTATACCCATCCCCCTTTAGGGCGTAATTTCTTTCTTTCCTTTTACGGCAAACAAGATGTTAGATTTATTAAAAAATGCATGTGCGGAAGTAACTGCCGAACACTGGGAAAAAATTGTGAGAAGAACCCATAACATTATAGCGTCGGATTGGGAAATTCATGTGGCATTCGATAATATAGAAGTACAGGAACTTATAATAAATGTTGGGGAGAGCTCATCGAGTGACAGTGATGATTCATCAGATTTTGATTAAAATAAATAAATAAAAAAGAACCAACATAATATAATTACATCTTGTAATGAAATGTAATAGTAGTTAATCAATTTGTACAAAATTATCCGGCAATAGTTTAGTTTCTTACATTTTGTAAAAAAAAATTGGGTCTGTTATCGTGTTACGTTTGTCGATAGCTCCATCCCTATCAGTTTCTCCGACTCTGCTATTGTACGTGCGTAAGCGTCATATTTTTATTAAATAAATGTATACATAATGTAAAAAAGACGTTCGTTCAAGTTTCCACAGAAAATAAAGAAATGGAAATTAGTATAGTAACATGGATAGATACTAATGTTATAAAGAGGTAAAGTTTGTAAGGTTGTAGGGGGGTAATCTCTGCACATACTGAACCAATTTTGAAAATTATTTTACGAATAGAAAGACACATTACTTATGAGGTCATAGGTTATATATCATCAAGCTAATACCCAAGGGAGTGGCGCTGAAACGATCTTTACGCGTGAGTCCGCATAGTCAACTGCTGATATGATTTCAATTTATTTTGTTATACAAATGTCTATTGTATTATGGCACAAAGCGTGGTTTATTTGACTGAATAATATATACTGATACGTTAATTAAACACGTTATGTGTGATGTAATCAAAACCACTGACTGTCACGGAACCGGTTTGAATTCAATTAATGAACACTTTTATTTACATTGAACTTGTTATTATTATCATTTCACCTTAGTTGTCAGTTTTAACATGCTTCTATTAAGTAGTTTCTCTTAACCTATGTATATAAACAGATGAAACACGACCCCAAAGGCGAGGCCGCGATGGCCAAAGTCCGCCGGGAACTCTGGGGTTATCCTTTTAACCCTTTGTACCCGAGGTGCCGGGCAATGGACGCTTGGAAAGGACACCGTGTGGTTTTACTCAGTTTGATGCCGACATATCCACCTCATCGCTGGCACCGGTGGGGTGAAGCCCGTGAGGGTTACAACACAAAAAAAAAAGAAAAAAGCTTGGAATCCGAATTTAAGTAACTTCTAGGTAATCTTTATATTTATATTTCTTGTGTGCGTGTGTAAGTCACTGAACTCCTCCTAGACGGCTGGACCGATTTTGATGAAATTTTTTGTGTGAGTTCAAGGGGATTCGATGATGGTTTAGATTCACAATTTATTGAAGAATGTTTGAAATTTTCGAATTAACGACGTGTGTACAGGAAAACGTCTGTCGGGTCTGCTATAGAATAATAATACCTTTGCAAACCAAATGTTTAGGCTTTGTTCGGACTGTTTAGTAGATGTTTTATGTGAGGTTTGCAAAAAATCGGTCGAGCGGTTCTTCATTTATCACATTTTTTGTAACAAATGAATTCAATAAATGGCGGATCATTTTGACGTAGCGAAGCACCGGGCCGCTAGTTGTCGTATAGATTTTAAACTAATAATGTGCCCGGTAGATAGCAATAGGCTCGCCCCCTATTACATTGGGATCTAAACATATCTGGCGAATCTTGGGTGTGTAATACACCTCTGCCTAACCCTTCGGGGATACAGGCGTGCAGTTATGTGTGTGTATTTTAAACTCTAGAGTACGTTCGGACATCTGGATGGGTAATACATTAATCCGGATGATTTGACACCATTAAGCTGATATGATAATAGTATCATGATGTGTATATAATAGTGGAACACTTCGACACCTACAGTCCATCCATCTCCTCTAAGATCTTTCTCCCTCCTTTTATCCGTCCACTTGACATGACGATAAAGAAGATTGTTTATGTTGCGATTGTTCTTACTTTGAGTATCAAAATGAGACGAGCCTTTTTTATTAATTTAAATACAAAACCATCATGATCATAATTTTCTGATAGCATCTACACAAAAATGACGCAACATTGTCTATTACGGCATTTTTTGAGTCGATTAACGTAACCAAATTGTCTAAAGCAAAAAAAAAAACTACACACGTACCTTGTGACACATGCTCAAACAACAGCTTATGAAATTTTATCACATCTCAAACCGATACAAAGTTCAAGTTCCCCAGTCCCAACCAACTGTTTGAGGTTTATGCGCATATTCGAATTTAATCAACCCTTGCTTTAACAGTGAAGGGAAAGATCGCGAGGAAACCTGTATACCTGAGTATCCTCTGTAAGTAATGCTCTCAATGGTGTATGCAGCCTGCCAAACTGTATCACGCCTACGAAGTAGATTGTGGCCTAACCCCTTTTATACCGAGAGGCCCGTGGTAATCTACAAACAGGTCTATAAACTGTACGTCGTGACTCATGAGTGTGATTCGAAAAGTTGCCTAGTTAGGATTATATTATTCTCGATTCTCATTGGATTCGATGAATCGATATTGATATTAGGTACCCTTCCTATAATTTTTTTTTTTTCATGGATGATCGGCTCTCTTTTGACCTCTATCTCACCAAAACAATTTTTGAGAGTGGATTGAAATGTATATTTATTTAATTTAATAAAATGATAGTAAATTACAATATGTACATATTGCCCGTCGTTTTCATATAATTACCAGCGGCCTGGTACGTGCTTCGCTACGTCAAAATGATCCGCCATTTATTGAATTCATTTGTTACAAAAAATGTGACCGATTTTGTGCAAACCATCTACTAAATAGTCCGAACAAAGCCTAAACATTTGGTTTGGATAGGTGAACCCGTTCTTGAGTTATAAAATTACAACGAAAAGTAGCATTGATTTTTATATATATTGATAAATTGGAATAAGTCGTAACAAAGTAGAGGTATTGGAAAGTTACTAGAAAGATAAAATTAGAGCTTGTTAAAGTATTTCAGTAACATTGCAAAGATATTATGAGACCGTAATCTTAGCAATCCATGGTTTCTCCGTGCGGGTGCCGGGTCCATCGCGTTGCTGAGTTGGGAACTCGGGACAGTGCCTGGGACTTGCGACCCAAGTGTAGGTTTAGAAGGGGCCCCTTTTGTTGATGTACATCAACACTCACCTTCACTACCCAAGCTCCCCTCCCTGCCTAACCAAATTTGATACGAACCTACTAGTGCCGCTTTAGACATTCGTCCTAGTAGTGAGCTTATTGTAGCTCTCGATAGGCCTAGATCTTTAAGTAGGTTATAGAGAGATTTTGCTGGTATACCTCTCGCTCCCACTTCCACTGCATACAAATTAACCACGTAACCGTTTTTGATTAATTCGTTTGTGAGATCATAGTATTTATTTTTCTTTATTGTGTGGTCCTTCGGTATATTTGTTTCATTTGTTTCCCACGGTACAGTAAGTTCCACAAGAACCACATGTTTTAACCTCTTAGAATATAGGAATATGTCAGGTCTAGATGACGAAACCCCAACATCCTCCGGAATTTTATAGTGCTTTTCATACGTGTCGATTAGGAGAGTCCAATCTGGGATAAATTAATTAATTCTGATCGTAAATGACAATGTGATCTAAGATGGATCACGTTTGCCTAGAAGGAACCATTTTTTTTCTGTGCGGATATCCCTTCGGATACCCCCCCGGCCAGCGGGGGTGGTTAAGTCGGGCTTGAACCGACTAAAACCGCACGCCGTCGCGGGTCTTAAGACGCCGGGGTGTAAGGTTGCCCATAGCGCATATCCCTCGCAACCCGCCTGACCCTGGGCCATCGCCGGTTTCGAGATGGCCCCCTCGGTTTTGGGAACCACGGTGTCCCCGTCTTGTTAGTCGCCCCACCGTCCCGGCCTGCTTCTGCTGGGGTGATAGGCGGCCTCACCTGCCACCCCCAGGCCTGCGCTCATGGAGGACGGAGGCCGTTAAGCGACCTCCGGCGCCTGAGTCGCCTGCGACACGCGGCGAGCATGTTGCGGGCTCGGCGGGCCGCTCGCACTCCGCACCATTGCCGCAATCATGCTGCCGAGCGAGAGGACTCCCACCCCGATGGCTGCCACGAGATCACGCCTCGGCGCCTCCCACGCCGGACAGTCCGCCAGCGTGTGCAGCCCTGAGTCCTCGCTCGCGTCGCAGTGATGACACTCAGGCGTTGGCTCCTTCCTGATCCGATGCAGGTGGTCCCCGAAGCTCCCCTTCCCAAAGATCACCTGCGTCAGTCGGTACGAGAGGCTTCCGTGTCGCCTCTGTAGCCAATCCTCCATGATGGGCCTTACCGCCGCTATTGCGGCGTGCCCTGCGCTTGGTCGCCCAAGTCGTTTCTTCCACTCCACCACGATGGCCTGGCGGAGCTGGGACTGCACGGCCTCGATTTCTCGAGGTTCGGGGTTCCGTCCCTGCTCCCGCGCCTCCTTTCGCCACTGGTACAGTTGCGAAAGGGCTCTCGCCTCCAGGTCCCATGGCGGAGTTCCGGCAAGGAGACTCGCCGCCTCGAAGTAGATCGTGCGGTACCCGCGGATGACCCTGATGGCCATCCCCCGCTGCGGAGCGCGCAGCATCCGCACACTTCCGGCCTTCAGGGCCTCCGCCCATATTGGGCACCCATACAGGGCCATGGACCGCACGATCCCCGCGTAGAGTCTCCTGCAGGAGTCATCGGGCTCCATCATGTTGGGCAGCAGCCGCGCCAGAGCGAGAGCTGTGCCCTTCAGTTTGGGGGCTAGACTTCGGATGTGCTCTCCGAAGTCCCATCGGCCGTCGAGCACGAGCCCCAAATATTTCATTTGGGGCTTGATCCCGATGCGATTTCCTCCCACGATGAGACTGGATCCCTCGGGTGGCTTGCTCCGAAGCCCATGAAAGAACAGGGCCTCGATTTTATGCAGAGCCACCTCGAGACCCAGCCGCCGGATCCGCTCAACGACTTGGGCAACCGCGGTCGTGGCCTTTAGGGTCGCTTCGCGGTACGTCGCCCCGCACGCCGTCACGAGGGTATCGTTAGCGTAGCACGTGACGGCGGCACCGCCTACGAACTCACCGCGAAGCACCCAGTCGCATCCGATGTTCCATGAGCGGCCCCAGGACCGATCCCTGTGGAACACCGCACTACATTTCACGCCGACCAAGACCGGTCACGGTTGGGTAGATGACGGCTCTCTCCGTCAAATACGCCCCGACTATGCGGCGGAGGTAGAGAGGCACTTCGTGATACACGAGCGCCTCCCTAATGCAACTCCAGGGCAAGGTGTTGAACGCGTTGGCGATGTCCAGGGACACCGCCAACATCACCTCACCCCGGGCTACTGCATCCTCCGCCAGAGCCCTCACGCGCATGATGGCATCCACGGTGGAGCGCCTCTGGCGGAAGCCATATTGGCCATCCAGGTCCGGCCCCACTCTTGAGAGGTGCTCGACGAGGCGCTTCGCAGTTACTCTTTCAAAGAGCTTGCACACCTCGTCGAGCAACAATATGGGCCGGTAGGCGGACGGCGAGTCCGCCGGGCGGCCCTCCTTTCGGATGAGGTCCAATTTCTCCGTCTTCCACAATTTCGGAAACTGGCCCCGCTCCAAACATGCGCTGAGAAGCCCTCTCTGTCGGGGCTCGAGAGCGTCGTCGACTAGACCTAGGACCCACGCTCGGCCCGGCTTGGAGGTGCCAAGTTGTGCAATTCCAGTACACACTCTCTAAAATGTATCCGATAAAAATCTGATAGGCCTGCAACTTGATGTTCAAGACTCTGAAACCTTTTTTCGACGAGTGCATCGTTGATAATGAGCTTCTTGGCTTTTGTCTCTATCGTCTCCAGCGCTTCTATGTTGTATTTATCTGAGGCCTCACATAGATACGAGCAGTACTCCATACAGGATCGAACTTGCGCTTGGTACAAGTTAAGCAACTGTTCCGGTGTGAAGTAATGTCGCACCTTCAACAGGATGCCCAGCTTTTTAGCAGCCACTTGAGCTTTAGCGTCAATGTAAGACCCAAAGTTGAGGGTGGATGTCAGAAAATTTAGTAGCAGTAGGTATACTGCAACTCGGACGGTTTATGAAAGTGGCAGAGACCTTATCTGCCTTCTTCGTTCCTTATCACTCCCTTTCCTTTTATCCAGTCTCCTTTCTTCTTCTATTCTTCTTTATTATGACTTAAGAATAGTTTTGCCATATTTATGTGCTTAGATGAGCAATGTCCCTAAGAGAAAAGCATGTATTGTGAGGCAGTCAAACCCGCTGTAACGAATACCATTTATATATTGTAAGTAATGGAGGTCTCCAAAACAGACGACGTCGTTTTTATGACCAGTAAATACAATCTTTTTGTAATATATCGTGTCAGCTAGTAATAAGACTGAAGGATGATTGAAGCTTATCCGAGCCGAGTTCGGGCATGTCACGAATGAGCCACGGATTAACATTTTGAGTACATTTTATATGAGGCACTTGTGAGGATTTGAAATTTTTGCTTCGGTTTCCGTACCTTTTTTTTTTTTTCGTGCGGAAATCCCTTTGGTTACCCCCCCCCCCTCCCCGCCGGCCAGCGGGGGCGTTTTGTTCGATGATACGACCCGTTCTTCTTTCTAGTACGTCATTAGTGCTCCAGTCTGTCAGATGGTAAGCTGAAAGTGGAATTTAAAGAATGAAGGCCACCGTTCCAACAATACTAAAATGGTGACCTTCGGTTGGAGGTCCTCAATAGATTCACTTAATGGACCCGGGATTGTAAAAAGACGATAACCCGTTTGTTGGTAAAGAATTCCAAGTCTTAATGGTGCAGCAAGGAACGAGCTAAACCGTTTAGTTTTAGATGGAATTATTTGAACTGTATGCACGTGAGAAAAGGTTATGCACGTCTACTTGTTTAGCCCGTACCATAAAAGTCATCCATATAGTATCTATATTATTGTAAAATAGTAAATAAGTTGTGACTGTACATTGGAGATATTTAAAACTAATACTTGGGTTATGTTGAATGAGCGATTCTTAACACAAAAATATTTTATTTGGAATTCTGTGTCTTGTAGTTTTTAGATCGTTTGATCGCGATGGATCTCAAAACTACTGAACAGATTAATTTTCTATTAGAAAGGTCTTGGTCAGACTTAAAATCTGCCGTATGTTGGATTGCACTTGGCTAAGTAAATAATTGCAATTCGCGGGCCTCAGTTAGTTAATAGATATAATTTTGATTAAAAATAACATTTTAACTATTACTTCCCATAGATAATACAAGCGCAACCTTGAACGAATACTAAGGACAATGACATCACCTTTGCATGGTTGGATTAACCTTTTGGTTTGCTGCAATAAAAACTCCTTGTATCGCGAGGCCTCGGTGTTTTTGTGTTGTTAAGTACGATGTTCAAGTACAGGGTTATTATTGCAATATAAACATTAAAATGACAAAGGTATATTAGAAATAACCTAGGACATTGAAATTGATGCTCGTAAAATTGAAGCTCCACCGCGAAGCACGGTAGTGCGAAAGTATTCCACATCGCACTACCGTGCTTCGCGGTGGAAGGAAAACATTCGAAATTATGGGTATCGATGTGGCGCACTTTCGCACTACCGTGAGTCGCGTTTCGGTACTTTAGGGCTACAGTTCATCGCTATTATGAACTTCGAAATTCAGTATGACAGTCGTATAATGGGTAGATACGGAACCCTCAGCGCACGAGTTCGACTCGCACTTGACTGGTTTTTTTCGAATGTCCCAATATCATAAGTTAGTCTATTAAATAAATATTCTACGACATTCTACACAGCGCTTTCTAGACCCAAAGTAAGCATAGTTTATGTGCTAGCCGAAGTATATCCTACAGACACAAAATATGCAGAATGCTATGTGACAAATGGTTACACAAAATGTGTATGCCGCAGTACGACAGCGACTCCTTTCACAAAGATTGGTGACATGTAGCAAAGTGCATAGATTTAGGGACACCTTTGCCCAGGAGTTGGACAATATGGACTGGTTAAAAAAAAATTGTCATGCAAGGTAAATTCAGCTCTAGTATAATTCGAAATGAGCACGGTCGAGGCGGACATTGAAATTATGACAACATCATAATAAATTCTGTAACACGTATATGAACTCCGTCGTGTTAAATGATAAATTTTATGAACGTAGCGTGACAAGTACATGACGTTTCTGCATTCAAATGAGGTGAACATTTTATGAGCTTTGAAAAAAATAAAATAAACAGTGTGGCGTGTATAAACGGGTAAAATACTCGTACAGTTATAATTCATATTAGCGACGGAATATAAAAACGAGGAAGTGCCCTGCAGGTGTCGCTTATGTGCCACAATACTAAACAGATGTTCAACATAATTCGCAACGCGATTGGTTACTGAAATTTTCTTTTTCAATCAAATGTGAAAACTCAGTTTAGTTAAACAGATTTTCACTGTGGAAATTTAGACTTACTCAATGAATGAATTAATTTAGTAAAATGTGCTTACGCAGTTTTATTGAATTAATCGCGTTTATATACATACATACAATCCCGACTTTATCCCTGGAGGATTAGGCAGAGGCGAATTAACATACACATTTCACAAATCTTTGTATTCGGTACCACGTAATAGGGGGTGAGCCTATTGCCGTATTCTGCGGACTATTGTTGATTCGCGTTTATAGGCATCGGTGAAATCCAGCCTTAGTGTGAGAATACCGATTTCGCAGTTTTTTGTGAATAAAATTGATCAATCAATCAATCATTTATTTGCATCGAGTATGGTTACAAAGGATCTTAAAGCTAGTAGGTACAGCATATTCTGCTCCATAGAGCGTGCAAACATTATAGGTAAGAAGAACAGTACAATACAAAATGTCATCAGTCCTCCTCTAAATAATTTATACATACATTTACTCACGCCTTTTTCCCTTGAGCTAGGCAGAGACAACAGCCCGCTATCTGCCTCAATCCTGACAAACTGTACGAGCTTTAGCACTCTACTATCATTAAATCCGCGGGTTTCGAGTGCTTAATAAGGGCTACCTAATTCCCATCTATGGCACTTGACACGTCTATGTCCGTCTCTCAATTTGCACAAATCGATATTAAATAAAACATTTTGACTCACTTTATGTACAGTCTGCTCTATTTGTTTACGACTGTATATGAGCTGCCGAATAAATGGACAGCTAACAATACATTCGCGGCTCGGCCTTGAATGTCTGCAATAAAATAACTTAGACTGTAGGCATACGCATTTTTATACCCCCTAGACGTGCCTTCATTTAGGTAACGAAAGTTTTTTAAATTATTATTGATAGCCCAATATATCGCATACGGTAAACAACGATGAGCCTGTTACATCATAGACCACTATGATGTAACAGGCTTAGAAGCGAAATATGGGAGCTCTACCTAACCACTCGGAAATATACAAATGTTAGAATATAAAAAAAACTGTTAACTATAACTGAGTTTCAGTAGGTGTTTGTAATAAATTCGTCTCACATACTTAACGTTGTTGACGTCAATATTTCGATAGCTAATGAATTTGTACCACTTCACAGAACCTAGTAAATAAATTAATTTCAACAGGTTTCGCATCTAGAACCTGTTCGTTGACTATTGAAGCTAAATAGTATAGGTATCACTTGTTTAATATTCAATGTTTAGATGTTATTGTATACAGTTCAATAGATAACTACAAGGCACTTAAAGGCTTACAGAAGCAGTACAATCGATGACCTTCGCTTCGGTTAAAGCGATTTCCAACAAGCAAGCTTTACATTTAAGTATGTTATAGGTTGGTTATACTCGTAGGAGTGAGCTGTAGTTGACGATCTTATTATAAGACCAGTATCTGTAAAATAATTATGACGACTCTTTTGTTCACAAACATTTCACTTCTTTGATAGGAATAATAATAATAATAATGGAGCCTCTCAATCCATCTAGGGAGGCTCGGTATTAGTGGGAAGTCGGTGGCGGCCACGATGCAAAGAGGGTTCTTGCTTGACAATGCCCGAATAGTCTGGTGGTTCCTCTGCCAATCATCCTAATTCCCTGGCCGACTGCTGCTTGCCTCGCCAGGGTTATCTCGCCGTCTCTCCCTTACTCTAGGGTGAGGCGTGATATAGCTCGATCTATAATAATAATAACATCTCTTTATTGTACACCAAGGACATTAAAAACACGAATCCGAAATACATTTTGTGGTACATACAATTGGCGGCCTTATCGCTTTGAGGCAATCGCTTACAAGGCAACCATTGCCATGCAATAATGGAGCCCATCTCTTTTTCTACTGAAGGCAAGACAGAGATGCATGTATGTAAGCATATTAATCCTGTCTAACTCGTTTAGTTATGTTATTATAGCAATACAATCAGCATCGATAACCGGTAAGTTCTGGACGTTGCCTATCTACATTGTATTGGAGACTAGTCAAATGAAACAATACAAAAACTAGGTGCAATAAAGAAGAAGTTCGGATCAACTGTGTCCAGAAAATACAACACACTCTTGAGTTCTCATCCTCTCTGACTACAGTACTTGAATCAATCGAGAAAATTTTGCTTCCCTTGTGATTTTACTGTACTGTACTAAATACAAGGATATATTCATTATTAGATGGTTGTTGATCTAATGATTGATAAACAACCTGAGCCCACGTAAGCCGCTGTTGAGCCAGAAGTGAGTCACGCGTGAAGTAATGCGACAGATAATTTATTTGCTGCTCATGTAGTTGCCGTAGAGGATCTTAAAAAGAGGACAACTGAGCTTTACTAATTTAAATATGTATGCTATACTAAAAATAGTGCCTTGATTCTTCTCGAAAGCAAGCCTTTCTGCTTATGTTGAGTACAGACGAACCAGACCAAAGCAAATGAGTAGGATTCGTATATCTAATACCTTTAAACGAGCAATTCTTGTATATATATAATCTGAATCTCGAAAACGGCTCTATTTTCATGAAATTTAGTATACAGTTGGTTTCCGGGGCCATTAATCGATCTAGCTAGGTTTCATTTTTACAAAACGCCGAAAAATAGTAACAAACAACACGCGTCCCATAATAGTGAAGAATTCCTACCTGTCTTTCTTCGCCGTAACCTTCACACTGGTTCATTTGTGTTTGTTTGATAGCTATCGTTTGGTTTTGTTTCAGTGGGGTATACCCCTTTTTTTTTTTTTTTTTTTTATCGTGCGGAAATCCCTTCGGATACCCCCCCGCGTGCCAGCGGGGGCGGTTATGTCGGGCTTGAACCGACTAAAACCGCACGCCGTCTCGGGTCTACAGACGCCGGGGTGTAAGGTTGCCCATAGAGCATATCCCTCGCACCCCGACTGACCCTGGGCCATCTCCGGTTTCGAGATGGCCCCCTCGGGTTTGGGAACCACGGTGTCCCCGTCTTGCCCCGGTTTGGGGGAGGGGCGCTAGTCGCCCCACCGTCCCGGCCTGCTTCTGCTGGGGTGACAGGTGGCCTCACCCGCCACCCCCAGGCCTGCGCTCATGGAGGACGGAGGTCGTTAAGCGACCTCCGGCGCCTGAGTTGCCTGCGACGCGCGGCGAGCAAGTTGCGGGCTCGGCGGACCGGGAGAGTTCTAAGTCTCTCCCGGGCGCGCTCCGCCACCTCCTTCGCGAGCATTACATGCTCGCAGAAGGAGGCGGCGGCGGCCCACGCGCTCGCGCTCCGCACCATTGCCGCAATCATGCTGCCGAGCGAGAGGACTCCCACCCCGATGGCTGCCACGAGGTCACGCCTCGGCGCCTCCCACGCCGGGCAGTCCGCCAGCGTGTGCAGCCCTGAGTCCTCGCTCGCGTCGCAGTGATGACACTCAGGCGTTGGCTCCTTCCTGATCCGATGCAGGTGGTCCCCGAAGCACCCCTTCCCTGAGATCACCTGCGTCAGTCGGTAGGAGAGGCTTCCGTGTCGCCTCTCCAGCCAATCCTCCATGATGGGCCTTACCGCCGCTATTGCGGCGTGCCCTGCGCTTGGAGTGGGGTATACCCCTCATTAGAATATTTAACTAACTAACTTTTTCCGAACTAAATCTATTTAACTAAGGGTTTAATTTCCGTAATATGTATAAATCAGCTTTGATATCCTATCTTCAATTCCACAATGGTCAACGTGTAACTAGGTTTTCATTATAAAGATCTCATTAGCAGCAACGAAAATAGTCTAATTCCGCAGTCCAGATTCGCCAAGAAAGGCTTTTCTTCTGGATTCTTAGATACGTCATCCAGAATCTAGATTCAATGGCCATATGAGACTATAGGCCTGACAACAGGTGTATCTCTTTTTAAATACCTTCATATGAAGCGAAATTATGATAGATATAAACATTGTTACCCTACATGCATTTAAATTCCTTAGTATTTCATTGATATGTGGTCCTCAGTAACCATTCAAAGCGTACTAAGACCGTAGAAACGTCGTCAATGGCAATTTACATAACAATTTGCTTGTAGGTATTTGCATCAATCGATAACTGTTTGTTTGAGTGCACTTTGTTTACCTTTGTGTTAACTATAGTATTCATCACATTTATTATGTACACAATCTGTCCTATTTATAGACTTCCCACTTTCTGATAGTTCAAGTTATTCTCAAGAATCTTGAGAAATTAATTTCAGTCGTCCGAATTCTAAGGACAGCTCCTTAATCTCTCTCTTTATTGATGATTTTTCATTGACACCTGCTTTCTGCCTGAACACATCAGGAATGATCGAAGTGGTACCTCCACCACTTCGGTCATTTCCATTGTTATCTCAGATGAAAAATTTGTTTATGATGAAAATGTATTCCAATCTAAGTAAAACATGTTTGTTTTCCTTCGAAGTCCATTAAAATATATTTTTACCGCGCACCCAACTCTATTGCATATTTCTATAATGTAGATGAGACAGATGTTGCCAGCATAAGATTTACATAAGGTTCCTTTGGCTTATAGACTTACCTACTTTCCTATTCATAAAACCACCAATAAGCTTGTTTTGGTAGCAGTATAAGAGCTTCAACCACTAGTCTACCGATTTCTGAACTTATGTAATGAATTAGATATGGTAAAGATAGCGATTCAATGATGACAACCTCTGTGGTGTAATGGTAGAGCATTCGACTGCTTTCTTTTCGTGTGGAAATCCCCTCGGATATGCCCCTCCCCCACCGGCCAGCAGAGGAGGTTATTTCGGACTCGAACCGACTAAAGCCGCATGCCGTCTCGGGTTTTAAGACCCCAAGTTCGGGTCTCGTTCGGTAAAAGTTGGCGTTTCCGTCGCACCCCGACTGACCAAAGGCCATCTCCGGTTTCGAGATGGCCCCCTCGGGTTTGGGAACCACGGTGTCCCGCAACGCGTCGCCGTGCCGGCTTGCGTCTGCTAGGGTGACAAACGACTCCACCTGTCACCCCCAGACCTGCGCTCATGGAGGAAGGAGGTTGCCCAGTGGCCTCCGACGTCTGAGTCGCCTCCACACCTCGCTGGCTCTGCGGATCGGGAGAGACCTTATTCTCTCCCGGACCCGCTCCGCCGCCTCCTTCTCGAACATTACTTGCTCGCAGAAGGAGCCAGCAGCAGCCCACGCGCACGCGCTCAGCACCATCGCCATGAGTAAGATATCGAGCGAGAGGACTCTCATTCCGAGGGCTGCCACGAGGGTCAGCCTCGGCACCTCCTACGCCGTGCACTTCGCCAGCGTGTGCAGCCCTGAGTGCTCGCTTGCATCACAGTAATGGCCACTCAGACGTTGACTCCTTCCTGATCTGACACAGTAGAAGCACCCAGTCCCACAGATTACCTCCATCAGCCGGTACGAGAGGCTCCCGTGTCGCCTCTAACCAGTCGTCCATGATAGCTCTTACCGCAGGTGTTCGAGTTATAAGTCAGAGATCGCGAATTTGATTTCCGCTCATTGCAAATATTTATATGTATTATTATTTTTTATCTAGTTATTTATTTATAAATATACATAATGGTACATTCTTTTGCCTCCAAAACCAAGTGGATGGTTTCACTAAGGGATCTAGTCTGGGTGTTTCTACGTATATGTGTGTATATATGTATTTATTTACAAAAATAAAATATCTAAGTATGTTTATCCGCATTCTAGACATGTTTAATATATCAGGCGTGAAGTTATGTTATGTTAATATATCTCATGTCTTTTTTATTATTTTATAAAAGAGTTAAGGTAATCTTGGATCATGTTAAGCTGAGGGCGACTATATTTACTAGATCAAATCTGCCCAATGATGCTTCAAAAACAAAACCATCTTAAATATCTGAATATTACCAATTCATTTAACAAGTATCCCTAAACAGCCAATTATATTGTTATCTCATCTTAATACTTTGAAACAACCTCATTCGCAATTCGATTTTCTGCACAAAATGTTTCAAAGACAAAAAACTTGTTCGTGTAAAGGCGTAATATTGATTGTCCTTTCACGAAACGGTGTCCATTTAAGTCATTATGTGGTATTGTAACTGATAGCATTGTCGTGTCTTCACCCACTATTCATCAAATGAAGTGATCCCTAGTTAGTGTTCGTTTGCAACAATTACTCTTGCGACACTAGATCTCAAGGCAAGGTATGGTAGGTTAGCTGTCACTAAGGGACATCTGATTGCAATTTTTTTATTGACAACGTACAATCAATTTTCCTATTGCAGGCCACTGCTAGACTCTCTCTAGGCGTCTCTTTCAATGTGAGCTATAGCACGTGATCCTCCGTTTTCCGCATCCGGTTTATCCCAGCTATCTTTTTCAAGTCGTCAGATTGGAGGCCTGCCTTCCGTTTGCCGATTCGCGGTCATTCATCATTGAAAATGTACACTAAATATTTTTTGTAAGCAAGTTTACTTAACTATTTCAAATGAAGTATGTATATACATTTTTGTTGGGTTTTAATATCACAGCTTTTGTCAGGCAGGCAACCATGCATGATTCAATCGAAGCTAAAAACTAGAACTTTAAGCTAAAGAAAAGAACCACTTGGGTTTTGTTAATGTATGTCACTTGGTTCGCGGTTATGTGCAATATCAGAGCCACGCCATCTCTTACCGTGGTTGTCATACGAGACAAGTATAAACTATTTACTATAACGTAGGAGCGTGCGGCGAGGACGCCGCAGACTCGTCTACGCCCGGGGCTACCGACCTCCATGATCGGGGCCTGAGGAAGGCAGTTGGCCGACTCGCCGTCCTTACAGAAGCAGGCCGTGGCGGAGGCGTGTCGTGTGTCTCCTACACACGCCTGCCAACTCACCGACGCGGGATAAAACCCGACCCCACCAGGCGAGGCCGCAGCGGCGGCCAAAGCCCGCCGGTGACCCTGGGGTTATCCTTTCGAGGGCTTACCCGGGGTGCCCAGCAATGGACACTGGTTTTAGTCGGTCCGATTCCGACACGCCCACCCTATCGTCGGCACCGATGGGGTGAAGCCCGTGGAAGTTTCCACAGGCTAAAAAAAAACGTAGGAGCAAAAACATTATGAGGAACAATGATGTATGACTTACGTGTTACTATCCCTTACCTCAGCCCAAAAAGGCATGTATTTACCCGAAACGCACCACCATACCCACCACACTTCAGTTACCAGTTCACCAGTCTTGCATCAAATTAACACGGGAGATCTGTGTATGATGAACAGAGCTCCTGATGACTAGTTACAATAATAGCAAACTAAATAGAAATCGTTTTGATATTATGGTCGTGAAGCAAAACTGGAAAGCGAATTACTTATGCAAATTGCAGTATACAGCATTTTCATTCCAAGGTACAAGAAAATGCACATCTTCCTGTGTGAATATTGTATCTCAAAAGAAAGTTGCGAAATTACACACCGCAACATTAAGGTAATAACGCTTTTCGCCGTAAATAGAAATTTATTTCAGACGAGCCCCGGCTGTTTCGTAGTAATTTTCTTAAATTTCACTTAGCCGCTGGCTGTCGGAACAGGTCTTCAACCTTTTTAATGCCGATCTACTCTATTTTTTGCCCGGGGATTTCTTCAACTTAATACACCGGTTGGCATTTCAAAATATAATTATGAGATGGTTTTTCTTTTCACATAAATTAAAGGATTATACGGGCGAAGTTCTTGCAAATCCGACAAATCTTTTCAGATAATACGTCCACAAGTTTCTTGGTCGAAAATATTTCAACAAGGAAATCAAGTAATGGAAGCGCCCTCAATCCCCGTATAAAATTCATAAACGATCTATCTTACTCTAGGGAACTTCGTACACGCAATGTCATTTCGCAACGTAAAAAGACTTTAATTATGTTATTCCGCTGTTTTTTCTCTTCTCAAAAGACTTATGTATACCACCATTACTTAAGTTCCTGGTTACATCCAACGCGTTCGCCCTGAGTCCGTATTCCACCTTCTCCTTTCTTATGCTCTCATACTCTCTATTTAAAATAATAGATATGAGATAAACACATTTTAAGCACAAATCCTGAAGTCACGTTTATCGCAATTTTCGATATCACGACAACTATCAGTTATTTACCCATAAATCTATTAATTCTATCGTGGGGTTTACAATTGTTCGCATAATTGAGTCGCATAATACAACAATAGGATTTGTGATGTCACGCATTGTGCAGTTAGCTAAGGTGGTCACGTTTTTATTTGGAATTTGTAATGGGAAATGATCGTAGTACCCATGGCGAATAATAAACCAATGTTAATAAAACACAAATGGTAACCCATTTAAGAATAGATTCTGCAAACCTTCGGACCTTAATAGCTACATACTCTTATACTCATACGTCTTCGCCACCCTTTTCTTCTGTTCTTACCTTTCACCATAAGCTTCCTCTACCGTCATTTAACCTCCGATTGCATCCATTGCTTGCACTTTGGAGCCCGTGGTCCGCTCCACCTTTGCGTTTTTCTCCTAGCACTATTTTGTTTATTTAAGTTTTTATGAGAGCGACTACCGTCTGACCCCCAACCCCAAGACGAAATCGTGCGCCACAGCCTCGTCCGTCAATCAGCAGATGTACCGACTTGCCGGTGAGGTTAATTTGGGCCCCATAACCCTTCTTATAATTTTTATAATCCAATAATGTATACGTCATGGAAAATAAATGTAATAAAATAAGTTTGGTAGCCTACAAGGCTGGCATCGGACTGGGCCTTGAATAAGTCCACATACCCGTCCATCAACAGATTGAAAACAGCTAATAATCACTCTGTAAAATTGACCGAAAATAAAACCATTTTTTCTCATCGTATTAATATTTGCCTTCACCTTGAACAGTTGCGTAAACTACAAATCGATTAACCGATTAAAAGACAACAGATAATATCGTATCGTAGAAACTGTTACTACTCTAATAAACAAAAAGTTCTTTGTTACAAGTGTTGTGTGAGTATTATATACCACTACCACACTTTGTGTCTTCGCCATAAAATTATTCATAACGAGGTCAGTAGGAACAATGACTTGTTAACAAACTCTTTGTTTGTTCAACGCAAATTCTTTGCACGTATCCGAAAAAATTTCAATTTACTGTTCCACTATTGGTTTATCAGGGTGTAACGAAAACACCAAAGTAAATTGCAGTAGTCATTTACCTCTTGAACTATTTGTACTGTTTTTTCTTGACATTGTGCGACCTGCATCTGTTTTTATACCAACCTCTGATAATTTTATTTACTCTGCATCCTTCTTGCTCATTGCCGAGCCCTAAGTAAACTCAACGTTATCATGTACGTCGTTTATATCTACTAAGTTATCTTAATCTGTATTATCTGTTCTGTTTAACTGAACGTTAACATCGTCGATGTTGAAAAACATAATTATATTTACCATTTGTCTGCGTGTTGAAACCTAACAATTACATTAACAAACTTAAAAATACTACTGTTGGCGTACTTGTTTTATTGTCAAATATTTGAAGCGTCTTGTTTTGACTTGGCGAGTCGGTGGTACTTATTATTTCGGTACCTGTTAAATAAGTATCAGTTACCCCCTCGGTGGTACTTATTATTTCGGTACCTGTTAAATAAGTATCAGTTACCCCCGGTTTCTTCTTATGCATTTATTACCTGATTCTATACTATCGGAAAGCTATAACCTAGGAATTTTCAATTCTTGGCCGTTTTTTTTAAACCACTTACGTGACAGACAACCACACGACCCACCTCCTGATAGGAAGCAGTTACTATGGATGTGTGCAACACCAGAGGCGTCACACTCGCGCTGCCGACCCTGTAGAAACATTCAATTGCCCTTCTTGAAGAACCCCATATTGTAGTCGCTTGGTAAAATCACAGCAGGAAGATCATTCCACTGTTTGAGCGTGCGCGGAATGAAGTTACTTTCATACCTCACTGCGCACCGTTGCCGGTTACAACGAGTGAGGATGAATTCCGTCTGTGGCGAGCGGTACGATGATAGAATGTGGCCATGGGCATCATATCGAACAATTCTTCTGAACATATACCGTTATATAGGCAGTACAACACGCACAGAGAAGACAGCATATATAGTCATTGTTTCGAACTCTTGGAATTGATTACGAAAGCAGCTCTACGGAAATGGTCCATTGACATGAGTCCATTTTAATAAATATGCGCATATGAATGAATACTATGAAAGTAGAAAAAACAAAAGATGTATCCACATATACCAGGGTCGTAGCATGTAGAAACTTGTGGTCTCGGCCTATCCCCATAGAAAAGCTGTGCATGGTGTGTAAGTATGTACTCTCTATGAACGAATTCGGAGATGTTATTATTGCAATGTGCATTTGTTTTGACTTTATTTATATTTGCTTTAAAACTAATTGCGTTGTATTAGATATTCACTCTGGAGGCCGTTCTGCAGGGTGCCTCTTACGGTCGCAGACTTCTCCTGGTTTTTGCATTTTTGTCCTCTATTGTGACTTAACTATTCTTATACTTTTCTGAGAGTAATGTTATACTGTTTAAACCTTCTACGTACTTTGGCACCCAATCTAAGTTTGCCAAGAGCCAGCTGTATGCTATACTACTTGATGTATCCGTCGCTCATATTCCTATTTCACTTTTCTTATCGTGTCTTTCTCAAGTAGGTTATTGTTTTATCTTCTTTTCAACGCAATTATCAATACCGTTGACGTCTAACTTTCAAGCTTCTAATTATATCTAGAACTAACTGTTGCCCGTGGCATTTCCCTCGTGGAATTCTGTTCCCATTCCCGCTACCCATGGAAACCTATTCCAGGGATAAAAAGTGGCCTATGAGATATTCCAAACTATATAATCTATCGCTGTAGCAAATTTCGGCCGTTTTGGCGTGAAAGAGTCACTAACATCCATACTTACAAATTTTCACGTTTGTAATATGAGCAGAATGGTCTATAATATATTTTATCTACACCAATGCTTTAAATCCTCTATAAAAGATTCTGAAACAGTTAGCTTATTGCCAACATTATTACATCCAATGTCCTAATAACCATAATATCATCCGAACGGGTGTTATAATGTTGTATGAAATTTCATAATAACACTCCTTTCGCTTTTTGAATCTCTTCCGCGCAAAGGGTTACTCATCAGACAGCCAAATTCTTACCGCCCGATGCGTGGAATCTGTATGAGTTTCAAAAAAAGAACTGTCATTCACGCGCGTTGCATTGCACTACCACAGCGGCGGCGCGCCGTAAAAAAAAATTAAAGCTTATTCGTTCGAATTCGAATTCCCGCTATTTTTCTTCGCTATTATTTTTGCAAATTGTTTTGTTTACTTACGAAAGAACACATCATGGGTGTAGATAAAGTCTTGTATGCAACTGTATAATTAGGTATTAAAACACTCATGTGATACTATTATCACACTCAGCTTCGCTTCGTGTGATAAACCCACATTCATGTTTTAATACCCCTCATTATACCACAGTTGCATAAATAACTATTTTATATCTTAAGATTTAAAGCGAATGAACTGCACTGTTTGGCAAAGTAAAGCTGACATGAGGACTGGCAAAAATAAGTCTTGCCCAACTAAACTATTTAATAATGATGACAAATGTAATTATTCTAACAGAATATAAAATGCCCATAAACCTCCACAGAATATAATAATAATAAATAAATAAATATTCTATGAAATTCTACACAGCGCTTTCTAGACCCAAAGTAAGCATAGCTTAACTAGCTTGTGTTATGGGTTCCAGAATGCGGATAAAAATATACTTTTTTGTAAATACATACATATTATACATAGAAACACCCAGAACAATGCAAATAGACATATTCATGCATACTAATATTTGCACTGAGCAGGAATCAAACCCGCCCCCTTTCGTAGCAGTCGAATGAACTAATGCTACGCCACAGGCCGTTGTACTAGACTCACCAAATATTTGTATGCATTAATATGTCCATTTGCATTGGTGTTTCTATGTTTAATATGTATGTATTTACAAAAAAAAAAAGTATATAAGTATGTTTATCCGCATTCTGGAACCCATAACACAAGCAAGGTAAACTATGGCGACTCAGGCGCCGGAGGTCGCTCAACGACCTCCGTCCTCCATGAGCACAGGCCTGGGGGTGGCAGGTGAGGCCGCCTGTCACCCCAGCAGAAGCAGGCTGGGACGGTGGGGTGACTAGCGCCCCTCCCCCAAACCGGGGCAAGACGGGGACACCGTGGTTCCCAAACCCGAGGGGGCCATCTCGAAACCGGAGATGGCCCAGGGTTAGTCGGGGTGCGAGGGATATGCTCTATGGGCAACCTTACATCACGGCGTCTGTAGACCCGAGACGGCGTGCGGTTTTAGTCGGTTCAAGCCCGACATAACCGCCCCTGCTGGCCGGCGGGGCAGCGCTTTCTAGACCTAGACCTAGACCTAGACCCAGAGTAAGCATAGCTTAACTAGCTTGTGTTATGGGTTCCAGAATGCGGATAAACATATACTTTTTTTGTAAATACATACATATTATACATAGAAACACCCAGACCAATGCAAATAGGCATACTAATATTTGCACTGAACAGGAATCGAACCCGCCCCCCTTTCGTAGCAGTCGAATCAACTACTGCTACGCCACAAGCCGTTGTACTAAACTCACCAAACTAGTTTCACCAAACTTTCACATATTATTATGACCAATTACGTCACACAAAACAGCGACATTATTGGTCATAATTTTCAACAGATAACAAGCCTAAAATAAATAACTATTAGTAAACAATCGCATTGCGAATTATGCGTCATACTCTCAGCGATAGCTTCGGGTCACTCCCTTTAAATTTTATATCCCGTGAGTCAACCTATAGAAACTCCTTGTCTGAGTTTGTTTTTCTGATAAGCTATAACCTGGGAATCTTCAAGTCTCGAGTGAAAAGTTTCTTTTTAGGAACACGTGATTCATCGTAGACTTAATAGTTACTTACCAGTGAGATACGGGTCAAACGTGAGCCTATCAATAATAATTAAAAACGGCCTCTGTGGCGTAGCGGTAGTGCATTCGACTGCTATGACAGGGGGCGCGGGTTCGATTCCCGCTCAGTGCAAATATTTGTATCCATGAATATGTCTATTTGCATTGGTCTGGGTGTTTCTAAGTTTAATATGTATGTATTTAAAAAAAAAAGGAATATATATGTATGTTTATCCGCATTCTGGAACCCATAACACAAGCTAGGTAAACTATGCTTAGGTACTTTGGGTCTGGGGTGTGTGTTGGGTAACCTCCTCGAGTGTCGCTCCGATTCCGATCCCGCTGCAGTCCGGGGGGAACGGAATCGGAGCGGCCGGTACACCCTGGGCGGCGGTCAATGGCTTCCCCTTCACCCCTTCATAGGGTTGGCATTGATCGTCGGCCAATACCCAACGTGGCGGGAACACATCGCTCTCCGTACTCCTCTGCTTTCAGAGGAGACAGGATGAGCGATGCTGTTAGTGGTGAGATGGCCCAGGGTCAGCCGGGGTGCGAGGGATATGCTCTATGGGTAACCTTACACCCCGGCGTCTGAAGATCCGAGACGGCGTGCGGTTTTAGTCGGTGCAAGCCCGACATAACCGCCCCCGCTGGCCGGCGGGGGGGTATCCGAAGGGATTTCCGCACGATAAAAAAAAAAAAAAAAAAAAAGGTACTTTGGGTCTAGAAAGCGCTGTGAAGAATGTCGTAGATTATTTATTATATTTTTAATTTTTAAATTGGTTGTCTGTAAAGTCGGTTTACTAACGATAGTTGAACGTGACAACGTCATAAGAAAATACTGATGGAATGGTTGCATTTTTCAAAAGAAAATTTTAATTTTATATGTCGAACGCTGCTGAATGCGGAGGCCGATTGTGCCTCTTTATCGCTCGTTCCGCGCTCTCGGTTGCACTTCAAGCCTGAGATGAGACAGATGTCGAACGCTGCCGAACGCGGAGGCCGATTGTGCCTCTTTGTCGCTCGTTCCGCGCTCTCGCTTGCACTTCAAGCCTTAAATGGAACGCCTCATTTTTTCGTGCGTGCAGCGGGCTCTATCGAATTATAAGACGTTGTCACGTCAAAAATGTAATTGCTCAAAATGTCCTTATAATCATTTTAAAACTACAACATAATAAAGATACACATCTATCTTATGAACCATAAACAATAGTGAAGCAAACAGCGTGAAACAAGATTATCCCCTGAATCCGTCTATTGTTATCGTTTACAATGACGGGTTTACAACTGCTTTGTCTTCACTATCTGTTTATGGTTGTTTGTCAGTTTGCTCATGGTCTACGGTTGTAATGAGTTCATTGTGTTGATCAGCATGTGATGACGCTTTGTCACTATTACTTCTTCAAGTCGAAAAATATGTTACCAATAAATTAAAACAGATTGCTCTACCAACTGAGCTTCTAATCTTAACTAAGGTTCGCCATCGGTAGAAATTCGACCATAATAACATTATCATTGAAAATTTGAGGAAAACTTAATAAGCCAAGACGGGTAAAGAACTGTCGATTAGCTAAAAACAAAACTAAAATTATTAAATAAAAAATCAAAAACCCGACTGCCTCAAAAAGACCGAAACAAGTTTGATAGCATAAATTAACCTTCGGTTTATGATTTGCAAATGGGTCCCGCCATGTACAAGTTTGATACAAACTTGTTTCGGTCTTTTTAGGGCAGTCAGGTATTTTTTATTTTTTTATTAATAATTTAATTAAATATATATAGTATACTTTTTTAGTTATGATATATATTTTTTGTCATCCTTTAAAGCGCTTCATTTGATTTTTTTTAACAACATACTTTTTGAAGCCTAAAATCCGCCATTTTGTTTTCTTCTTTATTTTGATATACCCAGTAGCAATCTCACAGTAAATATGAATCTAACAACACCTGACAAGCTAAAATTCATCGAGCTATGCAGGCTGCTGAGTGTGAAACAATTATACGTACGAACATACTCTCGAAAAACATAACCCTCCTTCTGGCGCAGTTGGGTAAATAACATTTGACATACATAATTATTAAATCTGTCGTCTTTTGATCTACCTTACTATCATAAACATTAACTATTCTAGTACTTACCACCTCTTTTTGAATTGGTACCCAGATTATCCATAACACCATGGTCATCGGGTGTATCAAAACTCTAACCAATCTGCTGGCATTTCTGATACACATTTCTACACGAACTTATTCTTTAACATTTATCTTTATTTTAATATTGTCTCTAAATCAAAGGCAAGTCAAGCAAGCAAATATCCGGCTTTTTTTTTTTTTTTTTGCACAAATTGTTCAACACAAACGGAATAATGGTGTATTATTCCGTTTGTATTGAACAATTTATACTACACACGCTTGTTATTAAATAAATGTTAACTATGTATACTTCTCATGTCAATAGAGTTTTATTTATTTATTTAATAAATAAACGCAACATGATGTGAATCAATCGTCATTTCTATCAGACAGTCTAATTAAAGAAATCTATATTTGCCCGGAATAAATTATGAATTCAATTTGAACCGAAGCCATATGAAATTGTTCTTTATTTGTGGTACCGTTCTGTTAACTCATACTCAGACGAGTATTCGGGAGTGTTCGGCGAACTCGCTATTGGTGCTATCAACACGCTATATATATTATGTATCTGGAAGCCCTCCGATTAAAATTTTTCTTTCTTTCTTTGTTTCTTTCTTTTTATCGGCCCACCGAGGCCGATGCCATTTGTAATTGGGTAATAGGGCGTCGATAGCACCAATAGCGAGCTCCCCGAATATTCCTGAAATAAGCTCAGCGGCTGAAGGAAACTCGCTATCAAATTTGTATATTACAGAATAGCACTATATTTGAAAAATTGTTTCTATTTCAATTTCCACTCAGTCATTTTTGTGATACTTTATAAAGGTTTTGAGAGTCGACGTTATCGACCCAAAAGTTGGACGCAAATTCTGTTTTCGATATCCCCGGATTGAAATGGCCTAAAATGGGATTGGGCCATATCTGCCAAAGTGCCATCTGGTAAGTGTGCTCATCTAGTAACACTCTGGAAGCTAGAAGATAGAGGGTGGAAGCCTGGTCGGCCGAGGAAACTTGGCGGGACGACATCGACTCTTTAGCCCCAGATTGGTGGAAACAAGTAGGAAATATTTGAGATAGGCCTTTGCCCAGCAGTAGAAAAAAATGAGCTACATAAAAAAAGCGGTAATCATAAATGAAGCACAGTATCTTATATTGAGATTCTTTTTAAACTCTGTCTCAAGATTCACCGCTCCAAACTTATTGGATTGGTTTTGGTTTAAAAAGTGTCGCTTAACAATAAATATATGTTTGTCTAGATTTATTTCAGTTCATTTTTTTATATCTCTCTGGTTTTCATTATGAATAATGCAACCTAACGGGTCTAATTTAGAATATAAACTATATATATGGTGGTAGAAATTTGATGACACAAAATTCGGCCGGGTGGGTACCACCGTGCACGATTGCGAAAAACCCTCCATAGTAGTCCAATTTCGGTTTGATTGCGTTCAGCGGTCAGCAAGTGCATAGCCGGGCAGGGGATTGTGGTCGCAGCACTAGTGGGACCGGTTGGTGTCACGCGGTGCTGCGACGACAATCCTCTTCAGATGAGGCCGTCAAGCTGAGTGCCACCATTGTTAACATGGTACGTGTATGTTATGGTGACCCTCTTTCCTGAGACTTTACCTTCAGCTTACCATCAGGCGATGTGAAGTCAAATTGACGTGTCCTAAATATAAATTTAAAAAAAATACAGTAACGCTTTCAATCGCAAAAAATATTTGATCAAAATGTGAAAATTAAAAAATATCCTTGAAAATAACCCAATTGCAAAGCTACCTGCCGATTATGAATCTAAACAATAAAGTATTACCGATTCAAAATTTCATCTAAGTCGTTTTAGTCGTTTAGAAAGAGTTCAATGACATACAGCCGTACAAGAGTTTTATATAGGTTTTACATAGGGTTATCGTGAGCGTTTTGAAGTAGGGCTGTCGCAAACAGCTTCTTTATATTTCACACGCGATAGGTTATCGACATCAATGTAAATTAGCACAATCATCAACTATTATGCTGGTTTCCTGTGCCGGTCAACAGCACCATTGTTAATTTTTACCATATATCGTGTACCCGTTATAGGAAAAGCCATAAAACATATATTTGTATGCGGAACGGCAAATCTCTCTACTAAAAATTCGTGACGTAGCTAAGGCCGCGCGCTCGTGAAACTGTTTTTCGGTGATTATTCCTCAATGGTACATCGGACATGAACCATCACGCTTCAAAACACTCCTCAGTGTCCACACTATCACCGTGGTAAATGATCTATGGTCCAGATCGCGCGAGTGGTTACGGAGCAGTTCAGCCACCAACAAACGGCTATGCCGCATATAAGTATCCCTGTACACACTTCTGAGGTCTCAATATTCTCGTGATGATATTTTTAACCGTGGCAAATGGCAAGAAACTTAATTGACATACTTATATCGCATGTCTTATACCAGTCTCAGATATATCTCGTTTGGCTACAGGTCGGGGTCACAGAGATTTCCAACCTAGGGCTTACTTGGTTCCACGCCAAGCCAATTTCACAGATTAGGCCTAATATCGGGGTATAGAGGGCCTTACCTTACCTTACCAACATCCTTGGGGTCCAAGCCCACCTCACCTCCTAGTCGGTGCACCTGCTAAATAATGGACGAGGCTCTGGCGCAGGATTTCCTCTCAGGGTTGGGAGGTCAGACGGCAGTGGCTCTTGGAATAACCTATATACCAATGAAAAACATATGCGGACCTCGGGCTCCAATGTGCAAACTTTTAACACAACTGGGAAACCGCTTTGATCATGATAAGGCCTAATGTCGTCTAATAAGTGCGCTTAAAGACTCATCTAGGTACATATGTACTCACTTAACGACCTCCGTCCTCCATGAGCGCAGGCCTGGGGGTGGCAGGTGAGGCCACCTGTCACTCCAGCAGCAGCAGGCCGGGACGGTGGGGCGACTAGCGCCCCTTCCCCAAACCGTGGTTCCCAAACCCGAGGGGGCCATCACGAAACCGAAGATGGCCCAGAGTCAGTTGGGGTGCGAGGGATATGCTCTATGGGCAACCTTACACCCCGGCGTTTTAAGACCCGAGACGGCGTGCGGCTTTAGTCGGTTCAAGTCCGACATAACCGCCCCCGCTGGCCGGCGGGGGCGGTTATGCGAAGGGATTTCCGAACGAGAACAAAAAAGTTACATATGCACTCTATCGACCCCTATTCGCTATTACCAACCATTGCGTACTTATTGGCCAGTTAACTAAACGTAATAAAAATAGCAAATTAAAACGCTAAAGTTAAATAGGTAAACAAAGTTTAAACCTATAAGTTTGGAACATTTAATATTAGATTAGAAAACTTTAAAATGTACAAATAATTAGAATTGTAAACAAAGTAATTGCCGTCAAAACATTTGTTATAAACTCATAACTTGTTTCAGCACCCTGACGGACTGTTCTTCGATGATTCTGGGTTACTACCTATAGTAGATACAGCACAGTATGGGCTAGAGAAGGTCGATAGTGATGTGATTGACAGAAGAAGAAAACCGGGACTGAATAAGGATAGGAAGGTTATACCACCGCTTTGGCCCCGATTAACGCAAGAAATAATAGTAAATCCAACCATGCACAAAGTTATGCCTCCAATTTGGCCTACTACTTCAGTTATAATAGACACAGCCGTATCTAGCAACGTTAAAATTGAATATATCCCAAAAACAACAATCGCAAAGTAAAAACAAAATCTGAAACCCAGAAACCCATTGCTAAACTATTGAAAAGGAGATCTGTCAGTAATTATATACTAGACGAGAATGCAGAATCAGTTGTATTAAAAATTTTGGACTACAATGGTCAGCCCAGAATTGAAATAAAACTTTGGTCGGATCTGTTATCACCTCAAATGAAGGAGAAATCAAAGGAAATAGAAAATTTTAATGATGATTCAAAATATACTATAAAAGCCGATAGTTACTTTGAGCATAAAAATAATGAGAGTACGAAAAATATAGTTGTGACTATAATGGCAAATGACTCTATAGTTGTAGAAGGATCAGGGGGTCCAAATATAACAGAATTACTTAACTCAGTAGTTATTAATACCCTAAGAGATCAAATAAACAAAAGTAATAATATTACAGATCATTTAAAAGAATTACCAGCCGAAAATACCTTACATGAAAATAAATCGAGACAAATGTTATTTAATGTAACACAATCTTTAGGAGATATTCAACAAGTCAACAATAGTAGTTCTGACAGCCTCAGAAATAATAGTAATACGGGTTATAAATACGGTTATGAAAAATGCAACATTTTCCCGATGGGAATTGTGTAAGCAGTAGATAGAGGATTGAATCGCTTGTAGCATCTTTGTTTATCTGACTAAAACCTCTTCTGAAATCAGCTAAAATTGATTGCGTTCCTCACTCTCCTGGAGTAGATGAAACGAATGACGAACGTTATATTTTTAAGTATATCCCACTTTTCATCTTTCATGCAAGCAGTACGTGCCCTGGCAAAGAAATGACTCTGAAGTCTTGCTTCGCTACAGTCTGCTACTAATTCAAATCGACGATAGTGATCTATTTATCTAAAGCTTAACTGTGATAATGGTGATCCTGGCAAATGCATATTGTACGTGCTTATCGTATCTTTCGCGCTTAAACAAAGCACATTTTATAATCTAACTGCGTCCACAACCTTGTTAATAAAGGCCCTAGTAATTTGAGATCGTGTTTAAGTATAAAAACAAAAGAAAAAAAAATCGTCAATCACGTCGTTGATCGAGAAATCATTGTGGGGTTACGAAAATTACCTACATAATGCTACGATAATTACGAGAGACTCGATCAAAGTGCTGTCAGATCGACCAGCCCGTTGACCCACTTCTTTGGGTCGACGACCGTGTGACGTCACAGCGGGCGCACCACCCCGACCTCCCTCCGTCACGTCACCCCTGGGGGTGTGTTCTCTTCCTGCCTATTCGAGGTCACATGCCGCTCGCGTTCCACACCATTCGGACGTCTGTGTTCAATTAATTTTTAATACCAGTGCGTGTTTTTTTGTGATTACATTTCAGTGACAACTGTGATGACTATTAAGGGTGAGATTTTAATAATATTTCATTGCAGTTGTTAACTCATATTATAATAGTAGCATAATACTTACAAAGTGTGTAACAATTTAATTACATTACATTAATAATATATTTCTTATTTAAATAAAGAATAAACAATTCATGATTACGTATACTTTTTCTGGTCCATTATGTAACACTGCTTGTATAAAAGTGACCTTGAAACTAAACGAATTACTCGTACGTACGCGTGCTATGAAAACTTCTATTTGAATAATTTTGCATGCAAACCGTGACAGGCTTTTTACAAGCTTTATATCGGCAATCTCGGTACCGTTTCACGTGGATATTATTAATCAATTTCATTTTGCGTTTGCTTGTAACAGCCTTGTTTTGCCTGATTACGATTTGATGGTTAATGATTGTGGATCACGAAACGTTTGTTTCAGTACATCAATAAAATACTGTAACAAATTCTTATTAATATCAAGGTACCTACGCAGGTCCCAAAAGATGTTAAATAAAATATCAACCTTACTGGTGTAGCATTGTTTTAACCACGAAACCTGGTTTGAATATTACTCTCTGGGGTGTAATGTCAGGCAAATCGTGACTGTGTTTTTAACTTTTTGTTGTTTAGATTTCGAACAGGTAATATTCATTGAAAAACGGCCACTCTGGATTGAGTTAGCTTTAAATAAATGAGCGATTTTTAATTAAAGTTATCAATAAAGAGAGGCATGAATTAACTACTACCTTTGTCGTAGTTTTTCTTCAGTTTTCTGATTCTTGGCTGCGGTGAAATGCAATCTCATCTCATAATTCTATGATTTGACCGATTTTGAGTAAGTATTTGATACATAGGGATATTGTCTGCACATGATCTCATTACCATTTGAGCCAATATCCAGCATAGTAGCTGTGTTACATTCCAATCGATAGTATACCGTTAACCTTGTATGCATCTATCAACATTTGATACCCGCACTAATAGCTCGACACTTGGTCAGCAATTTTGTACATAATGTTGTTTTTAATTACTATATTCCAATCAGATTGCTTGTAACATTTAAATTCCTCTTATAATGAGGGTTTGGGCTGTTTCCCAGTATGTATAAATGAGTCTGTAGGTGATATAACCCTTTATTGTACACCAAAAAAATTTGTACATAATGTTGTTTTTAATTACTATATTCCAATCAGATTGCTTGTAACACTTAAATTCCTCTTATAATGAGGGTTTGGGCTGTTTCCCATTATGTATAAATGAGTCTGTAGGTGATATAACTCTTTAGTGTACACCAAAAAATTTACAATAAATACATAAATAAGTAGTAGGTTCGTAAACAGTTGGGGTGTGTGTTGGGTAACCTCCTCGAGTGTCGCTCCGATTCCGATCCCGCTGCAGTCCGGGGGGAACGGAATCGGAGCGGCCGGTACACCCTGGGCGGCGGTCAATGGCTTCCCCTTCACCCCTTCATAGGGTTGGCATTGATCGTCGGCCAATACCCAACGTGGCGGGAACACATCGCTCTCCGTACTCCTCTGCTTTCAGAGGAGACAGGATGAGCGATGCTGTTAGTGGTGAGATGGCCCAGGGTCAGCCGGGGTGCGAGGGATATGCTCTATGGGAAACCTTACACCCCGGCGTCTGAAGACCCGAGACGGCGTGCGGTTTTAGTCGGTGCAAGCCCGACATAACCGCCCCCGCTGGCCGGCGGGGGGGTATCCGAAGGGATTTCCGCACGATAAAAAAGAAAAAAAAAAAAAGGTGCGTAAACAGTTGCAGGCGACTGAGGCGCTGGAGGTCGCTTAACGACCTCTGTCCTCCATGAGCGCAGGCCTGGGGGTGGCAGGTGAGGCCGCCTGTCACCCTAGCAGAAGCAGGCCGGGACGGTGGGTCGACTAGCGCCCCTCCCCCAAATCGGGGCAAGACGGGGACACCGTGGTTCCCAAAACTGCGGGGCCATTTCGAAATCGGAGATGGCCCAGGGTCAGTCGGGGTGCGAGGGACATGCTCTATGGGCAACCTTACACCCCGGCGTCTGTGGACCCGAGACGGCGTGCGGTTTTACTCGGTTCAAGCCCGACATAACCGCCCCCGCTAACCGGCGTGGGGTTATCCGAAGGGATTTCCGCATGAAAAAAATAAGGTACGTAAACAGTTGAATGTCCAATGGGTGGCCTTATTATAAATAAGCGGATCCGAGGTGCTAGCCTCGGATGCAATGGGGAACCACAGTTAGATGATGATGATCAGGGAAGTAGCATTATTTCATTTAGTATCATCAATATAGGAAAAAGGCGGTTCTTCCAGATGAACTAACTATTTTGTCAAACTGATTTGACCACGAGGAAAAAAATTCCTGTTGGTCAAACTTCTTGGATTGGTGCTGGACCGTTTCGTTTTAAACGAAAATGTTGGTACCCTACGGGCCATTAGTTCAGCATAGGAAAAGCAGGAGTGGAATTAATTAAAGATATCTGTTCAAGATTATTTATTTACTAATCAACAATATATACAACAAACACTTATTTGTCATTCTGCACCGTAACACTCATTCAATCGATTAATAATCAGGACAAAGAAATGAATAAGAATGATATTGTCGAAAGTTTACGCGAATATCACACATTGAAATAAAACTATTTTTAACGGATTCTATAGCGATTTATTTGATGTTATTTTATATTTTACATTGATCCCGACTGACTGAATAAGAATCTTGATATACTAATTTAAATGTTGTTAAATTAATGTACTTACCTACGTTGAAAGTAAAATACACGAAACATCCAATTGCATTACAAGTACTTTCCTAGGTATTTATTTCAAATGAATTATTCAGAGAACCTCCAATGCTATATGAATTCCTAGTAAAGACGGTTCAGCTCATTCATTGGCGAGGGTAACAATATTCGTAACCGTAATTACTCCCATTTTGATCGTTAGCTATTAAATACGAGTATTCATATTAAGTATTAATTATATTTTTTCTAGAACCCTTCACAGTA
The DNA here is from genome assembly GCA_946251805.1 of Cybosia mesomella. NCBI lineage: Eukaryota > Metazoa > Arthropoda > Insecta > Lepidoptera > Erebidae > Cybosia > Cybosia mesomella. The sequence goes on from OX276396.1 coordinate 4,245,997, forward strand.
TTACCGTAAACCACTTAAAGTTTCGCTAAGATCTTTTTGGGGCATAACAATTTGATTAGTATCATAATTGTTTATAATCAAGCTGATAACCTTAATTACTTATATTCACCATTGTATATCCCCGAAGAGGTAGGTAGACGTAAATTTTCGGTCCTATGTAATAAGGGGCGAGTCTATTACCTGAGCATTTTTCTCGGCAGAAAACTAAATAGGTACTACCACTATTGAAGCGCGCCCGTGAGAGATTTAGAACTCTCCCGGCCCGCCGAGCCCGCAACATGCTCGCCGCGCGTCGCAAGCGACTCAGGCGCCGGAGGTCGCTTAACGACCTGTGTCCTCCATGAGCGCAGGCCTGGGGATGGCAAGTGAGGCCGCCTGTCACCCCAGCAGAAGCAGGCCGGGACGGTGGAGCGGCTAGCGCCCCTACCCCAAACCGGGGCAAGTCGGAGACACCGTGGTTCCCAAACCCGAAGGGGCCATCTCGAAACCGGAGATGGCCCAGGGTCAGTCGGGGTTCGAGGGATATGCTCTATGGGCAACCTTACACCCCGGCGTCTGTAGACCCGAGACGGCGGGCGGTTTTAGTCGGTTCAAGCCCGACATAACCGCCCCCCCCCTGGCTGGCGGCGGGGTGGTATCCGAAGGGATTCCGCACGATAAAAAAAGGTACTACTACACTATTTCCCTGATTTGGGAATAAAAACAGGGAATGATATTCCTAGTTTGATTCCCAATTAAGATTACTACATATAGGTAGATAAAGACAAGTTTTCCCAGGCGGGTTGGTTACTTCACACACCTTCGAAAACATGTACATAATATTTATACAGGAGATTCCTATATAAATACAGCATCCGTATGTTTTTGGTCGTATATTTTTTCATTGGCAATTGCATTTTTTCCCATGAGTGAGACCTTCCTAGAAGAACGGGTAATACGCACTAACACTACAGAGAAGCGTGACCAGGTTTTAATAAAATACCTATTACCTCAGTACTTTCAACACAGTTAAGTTATTATTACATAATAATAGTTTCGTTCATAAATCGAACTGAAACAAGCCTCAAAAGTCTACAGTCAAAGTCCAACAACCAAGTATTGCTATTGAATGAAGTTTAGTAGTGCACATGTGACATAAACAAGCAATTTATACTCTACTGCATTCAAGTAGGTTAACAAACATCAATGGATTTGCCATCTTTTTTTTCAAAGTCGTGCGAGTGAGATAGTGCACTCCACGTCACAGGACTCAACGTGTGACCTACTTACCGACTGAACAGAATTACATTCTAATTTCATTGTCCCTTGCTGCATGGGCGGTTCACATATATTCTTAATGAACCTTAATTACATCCGTGCAAAGCCTATTATTGCATGAATCATTATAGGTAATTTTCTCTAGTTTACGGTTCGATTGATACTGCGGACTTGGAACTTGATTCCGGAATGTAGGTCGAATTTCACCATGAATGGGCTGCAGTTGAATTGTTAATGGAGGGTATAAATGAGCTTATAGCTTATGAATATTGTCATACAGAAAATGTATTAACAGCTCTTTGTAGGCCTTAACAAGGCTTTGAGTTTGCATAGGTATTACTGAACCGAATACGGTATTTAATAAAGTCATTCAAGCGAAGTGTTCCGGGATCCTTTGAGTTAACTTCGTGCACTTCAAAGATGTTAAATATGCCCGTCCCTTTTTGTTTTTCGATAACTAATGCTTTTGGATTTTCATATAACGACTTACAAAAGTTGAGAAGGTCATTTAATTATGCAATGTTTTCTTGGTGATCATAAGGGTCTTATCTGTATTTCTTAATGTTTCAGAACGATGCGCAGAGCTATTTGATACAAGTACTTTTCTAACCCTCATCATCATCAACAACCTATGCTAGTCCACTGCTGGACTTAGGTCTCCCATAATGAGCGCCTCAGCGCCCTGTCTTCAGCTTGCCGCATCTTTGAAGCTAAATGGGACATTTTCCAAAATTAATAATCGAGATCTCATTCATTTGTTATGATTGGTGTTTACTGATTTGCACTGTCTAAGCAAAATAACCAATCTCAAGAAATTTCCGAAAGAATTCAAAATCTTTAACTAGGTCTATCACACATGTTAAGTATTATCAATTCACCCTAGTTATAATATCGAATGTCTAGGCAATGGTGAACGCCTGAGGACATCGTTCCTAGAGTACGAAACACTGTCGATTTCGAT